>OW240917.1:179077141-179364171 GCA_933207985.1 Pelobates cultripes | reverse complement strand
GACCCCCACATTCACGTGTCCAGAGCCCACCCCCCAATCCAAGTAAACCCGGGCAACTGGTAAACGAAACATCGCACCTCCCGCCACCCTCACTGCCACAGTATCTCCAGTGTGCTGGTGTTCTGAAACAAGGTTCTTTTGGAGCAAAGTCATAGTGGCTCCGGTGTCTCTCAGACCAATTACTGCTTTGCCATTCAGTTTAACGGTCTGTCTGTGCTGTTGACGGTTATCCTGCTGCGCTGCTTGTACTGGATCCGCCTCATGTAGTATACCCCAAAATTCCTCCTGCTCAAGACAGTGAGCGGAAGGTTGAGGTGGCTGCTGATTTCCGCCGGCTGGTCTTCTCCACGACTGGGCTTGGCTCGAATAGTTTAATGGGCACTCGGGTTGCTTGTGCCCCAACTGCTTACACCCATAGCAACGGATCGGCTGTGAGTAATCCCGGGCGTTGAACCGGGCTGGCTGAACGTAATTGTTCGCTGTTGGCATGGTGGGGGTGCGTTGTGCTGGGTGTTGATACACTGCAGAGGTTGAAGGGGCTGCTGGTTTGTACTCCACTCGGGTAGGGACCTTGGCTGCTGTCTGGTCCAGTTTCCTGGCGTCAGTGTACTCATCAGCCAGACGAGCAGCTTCGGGTAAGGTAGTGGGTTTGCGGTCCCTAACCCACTCTCTGACTCCTACAGGTAAGCGGTCAAAACAGTGCTCCAACAAAAACACTTGCAGCACCTCTTCCCCAGTTACCGCTTGGCACCCTGCCATCCAGTGGGCTGCGGTGCGGTGTACTCGGCATGCCCACTCAACATAAGAATCACCTGCCTGCTTGTTAGTGTCCCGGAATCGCCGCCGGTATGCCTCCGGGGTCACAGCATATCTGGCCAACAGGGCATCTTTCACTGCCCTGTAGCTGGTAAGTTCCTCCTCTGGGATGGCCCAAAACGCCTCACTGGCCCGGCCGGATAACTTCCCAGAGAGGATGGGGACCCATTCTCCTGCGGGTACCTGGTGTAGGGCACATTGCCTTTCAAAATCCGCCAGGAACCCATCGATTTCTCCTTCGGCTTCTACAAAGTTCCGAAATGCAGCAAAAGGTACTTTTCTCCTTCCATTATTATTATTATAAGGTACCTCAGCTGCTGCAGCGCCTCTTCCTTGAAGCGCCTGTTGTGCTGCTACTGCCGCTTGTACTTGCACCACAATATCTGCTGCGGGGTTGGGGCCAAAATGTGCCAGCCTGATCTGAACTTCCCGGTTAAACTGTATCTCCTCGGGTGTTAACTCCAGTATGCCAGGCACATCAGCTCTTCCCGTTCCCTGTGCTGCATCCATTTCCAATAGTATGGCAATAATCTCTCTTTTCTTGAGATTACTCGCTGATCGTCCTCTGCGTTCCAATATATCTTTAAGGGTAGCACGCCTTAATTCCTCATACTGCATTTCCAACCTGGGATGTGTAGCTGGCCTTCCGGGCTGTAGGATTCATCCCGTCGCTTGCCACCAATTGTTACGACACGTACTGTCGAGTAGATGAAGCCGCCGTTTAGGCAATAATCCCCTTTCTCCAGAAATGCAGTTTAAATCCCGCCGATCACTAAACTCCCGAACGAAGTCCACGAACACGGCAACTCCCGATCAGCCAAACAGTCGAACGCCTTCCACAGCTAGAAATAACGAAAGCGCTGTCCCAGTAATAATTCCCCCACAAACGAGACCAAGCTCCGTCTTGAGGGTCAAATGAAGATCTGTTTAATGGGGGCTACCTGCCCGGTATTTATGCAGGTCTCCACAAGGTGGACACTCCCTTGTGGGGGAATTATTACTGGGACAGCGCTTTCGTTATTTCTAGCTGTGGAAGGCGTTCGACTGTTTGGCTGATCGGGAGTTGCCGTGTTCGTGGACTTCGTTCGGGAGTTTGGCGATCGGCTGGATTTAAACTGCATTTCTGGAGAAGGGGATTATTGCCTAAACGGCGGCTTCATCTACCCGACGGTACGTGTCGTAACAAGTGCAATTAATTCACTTTTCTCAGAACCTAGATGTGGCAGAGGCAGCAGGCCACAATACCTGCTCCTCTCTGCTTGATCTGTTCTGCCTCCTTTGCTCTTGCTCCTCTATGCTTGCTCTGTTCCTCTTTGCTTGCTCTGTCTCCTCTCTGCATGCTGTGCTTCTATTTGCATGGTCTGCTTTTACTCCTCTCTGCTTGCTCTGCTCCGCCACTCTCGACTTGCTCTGCTTTTCTCTACTTACTCTGCTCCGCTCCTCTCTACTTGCTCTGCTCCTCTCTGCTCTTGTCCTCTCTACTTGCTCTGCGCTGCCTCTTCTCTGCTTGTTCTGCTCCTCTCTGTTTGCTCTGCTCCTGCACACATATTGCCTAATACATACAAACCCATACACACACACTGCCTAATACATCCATCCATCCATTTATACACACATATTGCCTGATGCATACATCTATACACACCTATTGCCTAATACATAGACCCATAAACACACACTGCCTAATACATACTCACTAAATACTTACATCCATACACACACACTGCCTAATACATCCATCTGCACACACATATTGCACAATACATATATTGCCTAATACATACACCCATACACGCACACTGCCTAATACATACAACCATACACACATACTGCCAAATACCAGACATCCCATGTCTCCAGGTAGTTCAGGGAGACTCTCGCATGTTGAATGCGGTTCCCTGACACCCGCAGATCATACATAATATCCCGGAAATCACACACACAATCAAATCTATAAAGTATAACTTCTGTTCATGTCAATATGTGTGTGTATCTGTGTGTGTTTCAGTGTGTGTATCTGAATGTATGTGCCAGTGTGCGTTTCAATGTGTGTATCTGTGTGTCAGTGTGTATGTGCCAGAGTGTGTGTATGTGCCAGTACGCATATCTGTGTGTCTGTGTGTGTTGGTGAAGGGGGGGGGGGAGTGAGCGCAAGCATGTCAGGGGGAGGAGGAGTGACCGCACATGTGCACGGGGGTGGCGTAGTAAATTGTGAAGCCACCTCCCTGAAATGCATTTTTGCATGTTGGGATACATTTTACATTAAATATATAATTTATAGCTGTGATAATAATATTTTCATTCATTTGGTGGGATTTTATTTATAATATTGTGGGATTTAATTTATAGTAATGGGTTTACGTTAATTAATGTTACAGTGAACCTGTCTAACAGGTTCACTGTAAGAAACTTTTTTCATTATAATCTATCAAATGTATTATGAATATAATTGGTCGCATAGTCACTCGCACACACTCTAACATACACTACTTACTAAAGTATACACACGTCACACACTCTCACTAACACACGTATTAAGTATATACACAATGTCACTGACACACTCACTAACACACACTATTATTAAGTATACACACAATGTCACACACTAACACATTATTATTACGTATACACACGTCACTGACACACACTATTAAGTATACACACAATGTCACACACTCCCACTAACACTCACTATTATTAAGTATACCCACAATGTGCCACAATCTCACTAACACACACTGTTAAGCATACACATAATGTCACTGACACTATTAAGTATACACACAATGTCTCACACTCTCACTAACACACACTATTCAGTATACACACACACAATGTCTCACACTCTCACTAACACACACTATTTAGTATACACATACACACAATATCTTACACACTAACACACACTATTTAGTATACACACACACAATATCTTACACTCTCACTAACACACACACAATGTCTCACACTCTCACTAACACACACTATTTAGTATACACATACACACAATATCTTACACTCTCACTAACACACACTATTTAGTATACACATACACACAATATCTTACACTCTCACTAACACACACTATTCAGTATACACATACACACAATATCTTACACTCTCACTAACACACACTATTCAGTATACACATACACACAATATCTTACACTCTCACTAACACACACTATTCAGTATACACACACACAATGTCTCACACTCTCACTAACACACACTATTCAGTATACACACACAATGTCTCACACTCTCACTAACACACACTATTCAGTATACACACACACACAATGTCACACTCTCACTAACACACACTCTCACTAACACACACTATTCAGTATACACACACACACACACACACACAATATCTTACACTCTCACTAACACACACTCTTACTGAACTATACACACACAATGTCTCACACTCTCACTAACACACACTATTCAGTATACACACACACAATGTCACACTCTCACTAACACACACTATTCAGTATACACATACTCTCACTAACACACACTATTCAGTATACACATACACACAATATCTTACACTCTCACTAACACACACTGTAACGGATCACCTGGCACCCCAACTGGGTACCTCCGTTAAAGGATGCTCCTAGCGCTTCCTGAGGACTCCAAGTACTGCAGCAGACACCACAACCACCAAACCGGAGAAGCATGTGAATCCTCTCAAGCATATGAATGCTGTAGACAGTTGAATAGGAACCATACGAATAGGTTTACTCTCCTAGCAGTCAAACTGGAACAGCATACAATAAATCCTCCCCCAATAATGAGACGACACTTCACTTTGAGGGTTAAGCAGGAACTCCAGTGCTGGCACACCCAGCCTGGTTTTTATTACAATCCACAAAACATAGTACAGCCCACAGGGCGTTACAAAACAACCAATCACATCACAGTTACATCCCACATATTCTCTCCCCTTATCCTGAGAGGAAACTCAATTATACATACAGTTAAAACATACTTTCTACCCAACTTTCATAACTCCAAAACCATACATCACATTCACATAAAATTACATATTCACCATCAATCCATTCAGGGGAACAACATATTCAAAAATGGCACACATCAGACAAGGGGTTCAAAAGTTAGTAAAAAGTCCTTTGTGACTAAATGAAGCATGGCTTTCTGGCCCAAACCAGTTTCAGAGTCTTCTATCCTGGAGATAAGTAATTCAATTATCTCCCAGGATAGACACAAGACTCCATTAAGCACATGGTTGCAAAAAGACACAAAACACTTTAAAATACATAAAGTCACCTTTACACATAACACACAGACATTTCACATATCCCCAGATAGCTCAGGTCTGAGCGCACATTATTAAGTGAATGGCGCTCAGACCACACGAATACAGTTTAATCGCCATGGAGCCAAAGTCTTTACAGTCAGTTTCATACAAATGGGCTCCATGGGATTCCTATCTGGGGTATAACACATTCAAACACATCTACCGAACCTCAGGCAGAAAAGCACGAATACAGCTTTTCTGCAGGCAAAAATAAAGTCTTTTAAAAGGGGGCCATAGTCAGATGGCAGGAGGCTGGCAACCAGGCTTCTCCAGTGCACAGTGGCGAGGTTGGTTTTGCCACACACACTATTCAGTATACACACACAATGTCTCACACTCTCACTAACACACACTATTCAGTATACACACACACACAATGTCACACTCTCACTAACACACACTATTCAGTATACACATACTCTCACTAACACACACTATTCAGTATACACACACACACACAATATCTTACACTCTCACTAACACACACTCTTACTGAACTATACACACACAATGTCACTCACACCAGTTTAGTCACACTTTATACACACACAAACATACACAATATGATCAGCCCCCTTGGGCTCCATGTGGGCCATCCCTGTGCTAGGGCTGTGGAGGAGGATCCATTCAGTACTTACTGCTGGCTGGGCTCCCTCCATGTTTCTGAGAGCCCAGCAACTGAGCAGGCACAGACACTGGAGGGAGGAGGAAGCAGGAAGCAGGCTGTGCTCACTGTGCACCGCTCTCCTGCTCCCCCAGCAGAAACAAAGGGGAGACTTCCTGGAGGCTGGACAATGGTTCCTCCTCCCCTTCAGTGAGCACAGCCTGCTTCCCTCCTCCCTCCAGTGTCTCTCCATGTTTACAGGCTGGGGAATTCCCCTGCCTGCAGGATCCATCTGCTCAGGGGCTGGGCTCTCATTAGCATGGAGGGAGCCCAGCGAGCAGTAAGTTCATTTCCAGTTGGGGGGGCACAAAGGGGGGCACAGCCTGATCTAGGGGGGGCCATGGCCCCCTCTGGTCCCCCCCTAGTGACGCCACTGACTTCAACTGCCCTCTTGAAAGCTTGCAATGACATCCAAATTGGCATGTGTGACAGAACCATCTGTCTGTGGATTACTTTTATTTTCCCATCATTCGTCTGTTTGTTCGCCTATTTCCCTGTCCGTACAGCCCCTCAGTTTATTTCCTCTTTTTACTGAACAACTGCCGAATGGCCGGCCACCCAGCATGGAAGTGTGCTGCTTGTTAACCTCTTGGCCCCATCAGAACCACAGACACTTCCTAATTGTCGAATATCGGCTGGGAGGCGGCGGCCATCTTGGACATACAAATGTTCAGCGGTGTTCGTTGACGATTTCATGGAACTAAAATCGGACACTATTTCTCACGAACACCGCTGATACCACCGACCTCCCTTCTCTTGTTCCCATTCGTATACAAATGCCGGGCTGTTCGGGGCTTTGGTTATGTTAACAGCGCTACCCCAGGTAGCTATCCCATGGAGCCCATTCGTATAACAAAAGACTATGTGAAAGACTTTGGCTCCATGGCGATTGAACTGTATGCATGTGATCTGAGCACTATTCTGTAATAATGTGCGCTCAGATCTAAGCTGTCTGGGGGTATGTTGAACATGCATAGTTTATTCGGTAGTTTTAGTATTATATATTTTATGTCTTTTTAGTAACATGTAAAAAATGGAGGCTGTGCTCTATCCTCGGAGATAATGGAATTACTTCCCAATTATCTCCAGGATAGAGAGGAGGGTCCTTATTGTGTAAAGGGGAGTGTTTACTGCTATAATGTTCTTATTGGTCAATGTACAATTTGTGTCCTAGTTTCCCACCAGGTCCCCTATGGGAGTGTCCACCTGGTGGGAGACCAGCATAAATACTGGCCAGTTAGCCCCATTAAACCAGATACCCGCTAACCCTCAATACGGAGCCTTGTCTCGTATTTGGAGGGAAGTATTCGTATGGTTTTCTCCAGTTCAGCTGTTTGGAGCATTCGTATGATTTCTGTTCGGCTGTTTGGAGTGATTGGTAGCTGCCTTTGCATTTGGAAAGGGAACATCTTACACGGCTTTAACCCCTTCTATACCTGGGGTGCCGTAACAGCATGTAACAAGGAGACAAAACTGAAGCTATTTTCCTTGATTTTGCCAAGGCCTTTGACACAGAAGACCATGGAATTTGTTTGAAAAAAACTTAAAAACTCAGGCATTGGTGATCGTCCACTAACCTGGTTTCGATCGCATGTTCCAGATCGATTGCAATATGTGGCCATGTCTGGTAGCGCTACCCTCCCTCCTCCAGTCAGATGTGGTGTTCCCCAAGACTCCATACTAGGGCCCCTGCTATTCACATTATTTATAAATGATCTGCCTAAAGTCTGCAAATCCTCAACTGTACACATGTATGCAGACGACATTGTCAGGTATAGCATGGCATGTAATTTATCGCCGGAACCCACTTCCGGGTTCACGGCGCTCAGCCCCGCCCCTTTCTCTGACGCGGTCCCTCCACGATACTTAGGAGGACCGCGCCAGATTCAAAGGGCTGGATTATTCGCACAGGTGCTGCATGAAGATCAGCTGCTCTACTTCTGATCCTACCTGCTCCACTTCTATACCTCGGCTAGTAAACGGATTTCTACCTTCTCCACTTCTCGACCTCGGCTTGTAAACGGATTTCTACCTTCTCCACTCCTGGACCTCGGCTTGTAACTCTGAATTCTACCTTCTCCACTTCCAGACCTCGGCTTGTTAAAACGGACTTCCCCACTCTCCACTCCTAGTTCTCAGCTTGTTGAAACGGACTTCTAATTTCTCCTTCATTGGGTGAATTAACCCTTCCAGTGCCAGAACTGCCTTTAAGTTAAGTAATACTTTTACCAAACAAGTCAATTACTATTATTTATATTACACAGTATCTAAAACTCACTAAAGTGTCACTTTGTCTAATTATTCCTCTTACTCATAAGGGATTGCTACAAAGCCTAATTTACCTACATGGATATTTAAAGGTACAGTGACCATAGTTTCATACCAATATAAAAGGAGGTGAACCTTATTGTTGTTGCAACCAAGAAATGCTGCAGTTGAGTTCCAATTAAAGAAATATTACAAAATAAGTATTACAGAATAATCCAGCCTTTTCAATGGAACCAGCAGATATTAACTCTCAAGTTTCTGCCCTAACCAATAGAGTGGATACGATTGCTCAAGGGTTACAGGAACTGCAAATTACAAATGAGAGAATATTAACCTATGTTAGAGACATTCAAGGTCATCTTCCTCATGCCGCTCTTCAATCGGCTGGTGATCCTGCTGTCTGTAATCCAGAAAAATTTCATGGAGATAGAACAAAGTACAGAGAGTTTTTGAATTCTTGCAAACTACTAATTGCTTTAAAACCTAGATCTTATCCCACCGAAAGATCCAAAGTCTGTCCAGTGATCTCTTTTTTAAGAGGTGAACCTATGGCATGGGCCCATTCCTTTTTGGAAAATGATGATCCCATATTGGATTCATTGGATGAGTTCTTTGAAGCTATGTCTTTATTATATGAAGATCCTTTTAAACAAACTACTGCTGATTTAACCATCAGAACATTACACCAAAAGAATGGACCTGTTGAAGATTATATTGCAGAATTCAAAAGATGGGCTACAGAAACCCAATGGAATGACATTACTTTACGCAATCAATTCCGTCTCGGATTATCTGAAGCTGTGAAAGATGAACTCTCTCGTACAGAACTTCCTCCTACCTTAAATACATTGATTCAACTGTCTATCAGTATTGATAGACGTCTAAGAGAAAGAAAAGCTGAAAGGGTTCTTACTAATTCTACCTGGAGAAAACCTTTCACTACTCTAAAACTACCTGAAAAAATTCCTCCACAAACTGAACCTATGGAAGTAGGTATAATAAAAAGTCCTCTTACTTCTGAAGAAAGAATAAGAAGGAGACAACTAAACTTATGTATGTATTGTGCTTCGAACGAACATCTAATTTCAGAATGTCCTCTACTGAAACATTCAAAAGGTGGTAAGCTTCATTCATCTACCTCTATATTGAACGTTTTTCAAAAAAGAAAAGCATCTACTTATTTTTCTATATCTCTCATATTACAGTGGGATACAAAAAGAATCGTGACTGAGGCCATCATTGATTCTGGTGCTAATGGAACTTTTCTTGATTTTTCTTTTGTTTCAAAAAATAAAATTCCTTGTGTTCAAAAAACCAATTTTATTCCAATCAGAGTTATTGACGGTTCATTTATATCCTCAGGACCCATCAAAGATGAAACAATCCCTCTAAGAATGATTACCAACAACGTACATTTCGAATTCATTACATTTGATATTATTAAATCTCCACTTTATCCCGTCATTCTAGGAATTAATTGGTTAAAAAACCATGATCCTTAATTAAGTGGTCTCCCTTCTCCATCTCCTTTGCTTCTGATTTCTGTAAAAAAACGTGCTTACAACACATTCCTATTCTCCAAACTACTGTAGAACCAGTTATACCTCCATTCTACTCCGATTTTGCAGATGTCTTTTGTAAAAAGAAGCGGAAACACTTCCTCCTGATCGGGTATATGATTGCCCAATAGATCTCATACCCGGAGCTCCTATTCCTTATGGTCATATTTATCCACTCTCTGAAAAGGAGTTAGAAATTTTAAAAGAATATCTTAATGAAAATTTACGCAAAGGGTTCATCAGACCCTCGACCTCTCCTGCTGCTTCTAGTATCTTCTTTGTGAAGAATAAAGACCAAACCATCCGTCCTATTATAGATTACAGAGCCTTAAATAAAATAACTATTAAAAATCGTTATCCTCTTCCACTAATAAATGAATTAATTGAAAGGTTAAGAACTGCAACTATATTCACTAAACTCGACCTTCGAGGCGCATATAACCTCATTAGAATAAAACAGGATGATGAATGGAAAACCGCCTTCCGGACAAGATATGGTCTCTACGAATATCTTAGTGATGCCTTTCGGGCTCTGTAATGCCCCTGCAACGTTTCAACATTTTATCAATGATATCTTTAGAGATCTTCTGGATGTATGTGTTATTATCTACTTAGATGATATCTTAATATATTCTAACAATTTGGATGAACATAGGAAACATGTTAGATGGGTTCTATCTAGACTGAGAACTCATAAATTATACGCTAAACCAGAAAAATGCCTTTTTGAGGTTACTGAATTCTCTTTTCTAGGATACATTATTTCACCTCATTCTTTGAAGATGGATAATTCAAAATCAAATGTATTATTGATTGGCCTGCTCCTACTACTACAAAAGAATTACAACGATTTCTTGGATTTGCAAATTTCTATAGGAAATTTATTAGAAACTACTCAGATGTATCACATCCACTTAATCTCCTTAACAGTAGTAAACGTCCTTTTAATTGGAATAAAGAAGCCCAAAAAGCCTTCACTGAATTAAAAAAAAGATTTACAACTGCACCTATTCTGCAACTACCTAATCCAACATTTTTATATGTTCTTGAAGTAGATGCATCAGATTCAGCTGTCGGAGCAGTTCTTTCTCAACAAAAGACACCTCAAGATCCACTTCATCCAGTTGCCTTCTTTTCAAGATCCTTGAGCTCTGCTGAGAGAAATTATCCTATTGGTGAAAAAGAATTGTTAAGTGTTAAAGCTGCCTTTGAAAATTGGCGTCATCTTCTTGAAGATACAAAACACCCTATATTGTTGTTTATACTGATCATAAAAATCTCGAATATCTCTATACTAACAAAACCCTTACAGCTAGACAAGTTAGATGGAACCTCTTTTTTAACTGCTTTAACTTCCAATTAGTATACAGACCTGGAACTAGAAATCAAAAGGCTGACGCCCTCTCCCGAATTCCTCATAAAACTTCTATTGATGATTATCCTCTTAACAAAACAATTGGAATCCTTTCCTCTCTTCATGATGACATAAAGAATTTGAAACAAAAGGATCTTGAACTTCCCAACACACCTATATTAACAAAAAAGGATGGTATATTTTATTTTAAAAATAGAATTTATATCCCTCCTATTTTTAGGAATAAATTACTTAAAATGGTTCATGACTCACCACTAGCTGGACATCCTGGAATAAAGAAAACACTTGAACTAACTTCACGATATTATTGGTGGCCTCGCCAGGATAGAACCATTGCATTATATGTCAAAACATGTCCTATCTGTCAAAGGTCTAAACCAGAACATAATCAACCTTTTGGATTACTACTTAACTTACCTATTCCAGAAAAACCTTGGCAATCCATTTCTATGGATTTTATCGTTGATCTTCCACCTTCTCAACATTTCACCACTATTCTTGTCGTTGTGGATCGCTTCACAAAAATGTCCCATTTCATTTCTTTAAAAAAATTACCCTCCTCTGTAGAATTGTCTAAGGTCTTTATTGACAATATTGTGAAACTTCATGGTCTTCCTGAAGAAATTATTTCTGATAGGGGGACACAATTTACCTCCAAATTCTGGAAAGAGATGTGTCTCTCCCTTCAAATTCAACGCAAACTCTCTTCCGCTTATCATCCCCAAACTAATGGGCAAACAGAAAGGGTTAATCAATGTTTGGAACAATATCTTCGATGTTATTGTTCATACCTCCAAGATGACTGGACCACATGGTTACCTATGGCCGAATTTTCTTACAATAATACCATTCATTCTAGTACGAAAATGACTCCTTTCTTCTCCAACTATGGTTTTCATCCGTCTTCATTCCCCATCCAAACCATTACTTCATCCAATCCTACTGTTACATCAAAAAATGAATTTATGTCTTCTCTATTTTTCAAATTACGGGAGAATCTTCAACTCGCCCAAAATAACCAGAAAAAGTTTTTTGACAATAATAGAAGAATTCCCCCTCCTTACAAGGTAGGGGATCTTGTCTGGCTCTCTTCAAGGAATATTACCACAAGCCGTCCTTCAAAGAAATTGAGCTCTCTTTTTCTTGGTCCCTTTCAAGTAATTACTATCATTAATGATAACGTTGTTAAACTAAAACTTCCTCCAAGTTTTAAACTTCATCCAGTATTCCATGTCTCCTTACTTAAACCACACATCCCTGATCCTTTTTATAGGGAAATAGTAACAACTCCTGAACCTATCATTGTCCAAGGTGAAGAAGAATATGAAATTCACAAAATTTTGGATTCTCGTGTCCACCGTGGCTCCTTACAATACCTTATCAGATGGAAAGGTTATGGAGTTGATGAAGACACTTGGGAAGATTCATCTAATGTACATGCTAGGAGGTTAGTTACTGCCTTTCACAAACGCTATCCCTCCAAACCGAAATAGTGCACCCAGAGGATGCCCCATGGGAAGGGGGTACTGTCAGGTATAGCATGGCATGTAATTTATCGCCGGAACCCACTTCCGGGTTCACGGCGCTCAGCCCCGCCCCTTTCTCTGACGCGGTCCCTCCACGATACTTAGGAGGACCGCGCCAGATTCAAAGGGCTGAATTATTCGCACAGGTGCTGCATGAAGATCAGCTGCTCTACTTCTGATCCTACCTGCTCCACTTCTATACCTCGGCTAGTAAACGGATTTCTACCTTCTCCACTTCTCGACCTCGGCTTGTAAACGGATTTCTACCTTCTCCACTTCTCGACCTCGGCTTGTAAACGGATTTCTACCTTCTCCACTCCTAGACCTCGGCTTGTAACTCTGAATTCTACCTTCTCCACTCCCAGACCTCGGCTTGTTAAAACGGACTTCCCCACTCTCCACTCCTAGTTCTCAGCTTGTTGAAACGGACTTCTAATTTCTCCTTCATTGGGTGAATTAACCCTTCCAGTGCCAGAACTGCCTTTAAGTTAAGTAATACTTTTACCAAACAAGTCAATTACTATTATTTATATTACACAGTATCTAAAACTCACTAAAGTGTCACTTTGTCTAATTATTCCTCTTACTCATAAGGGATTGCTACAAAGCCTAAATTTACCCACATGGATATTTAAAGGTACAGTGACCATAGTTTCATACCAATATAAAAGGAGGTGAACCTTATTGTTGTTGCAACCAAGAAATGCTGCAGTTGAGTTCCAATTAAAGTAATATTACAAAATAAGTATTACAGACATTATAATCTACGCTAGTAAACCCAAGCTACCACAGCTTGAGGCTGTGCTCCAAAATCAATTCACAGAGGTAGAGAAGTGGATAGCGGATAACAAACTCTTCCTAAACACTGACAAAACTGTTACCATGATCTTTGGAAGTGTACCTAAATTACGTAAACTACAAAATCAACAACTGTGTATCAGAACAAATTCAAATAGCACACTGACAGCAGTCTGCTCTTTTAAATATCTAGGTATGTTGCTAGACCCTAATCTATCCTTTGGCCTTCACATTGAAAAAAATTCTTCAAAACTTTTCCCAAAACTAGATGCCCTGTACAGAAACAAATCCTGCCTAAGCCCTACAGTAAGGAAACAGGTAGTGCAACAAATGCTAATGCCAGTAATTTATTATGGGGATGTAGTGTATGCACCAACAACGCAAACCCACCTTAATAAACTTAATACGTTATATAATTCATTCTGCTGCTTTGTACTAGAATGTTATTACTTTACCCACCACTGTGACGTGTTAAAAGAGCTAAACTAGCTGTCACTGGAATCCCGAAGCACTCTTCATCTTTCCAGCCTTGGGCATAAGAGCATTTCTGGGAAGCTCCCACCCTACCTGAGTAGAATGCTCTCCCCAACTGTTTCTACCTCCTATAACCTCCGATCCAGTACCCGCACGATATTTAGCATACCGCAATACAAAAATAAATTGGCTGGATCCTCCTTTTCCTACAGCAATTATTGAACAACCTCAGAGACACAGTCAAATCTTCATTAAATCTAAAATCTTTTAAGAGATCTATGGCAATATATCTCTGCACAGAATGCACCTGTCATGGATATATTTATTACCTGTTATGTATTAAATTTATATATGTGTGTATGTATATATAGTTTGTATATTGTATTTTTGTCACATTGCATCCTATTGTAACAATAAAATTACTTAATTATGTAAAAATATTACATAAATATGCACATAGAATGTAAATATATATACATATTTATATATTTGAAGTCTACATCTATATTTATGAAATTATTTATGTAATTATATATATGGATATATATATATATATATATATATATATTTCGTATTATTTTTATTTTTTAGATATACATAGATATATATATTTTCATTCTAAGTGTATTTTGATATAATTATATATATATATATATAATTATATTTATATATTAATATCAAAATACAGTTAGAATAAAATTACATATATATATATAATTTATTAACATTTTTAAAATTATTTTTACATTTTTTTATTCATTTTTATTTACTTATTATTTATATTTTATAATAATATATATATACACAATATATAATATATATATATATATATATATATATATATATATATATATTTTTTTTTTTTTTTAATTAAGATATTTTATTTTATTTTACAACAGCAGGGAGACTTCCTGTCGGTTTAGGCAGTCCCCTTGCAGGCAGCACTATGGACTCAGGGCAATCACATGGCCTGCTGGGGCCTAAATTGTCGAGGGGGAGTGTCTGGGCTGTCAGGCAGTCCCCCCAGACCGGGAGCAACACCGATCCCCGACGGAGGAACGTCGGCGATCGGGTAAGCAATAAGGACGTACCTATCGTATATACTCGTGTATAAGTATATTAAGTGTAGTTAATATATATATATATTTTTTTTTTTAATTAACATATTTTATTTTACAGCAGCAGGGAGACCTCCTTTCGGTTTAGGCAGTCCCCCTGCAGGCAGCACTATGGACGCCTACTGCGGCCATGTGGTTGCTGTTTCAGGGCAATCACATGGCCTGCTGGGGCCTAAATTGCCGAGGGGGACTGTCAGGCAGTCCCCCCAGACCGGGAGCAACACCGATCACCGACGGAGGAACGGCGGCGATCGGGTAAGCAATAAGGACGTACCTATCATATATACTCGTGTATAAGTCGATCGCATGTATAAGTCGAGTGCAGTTTTGTGACCAACAATTGTGATATATGCTATGCCTCGTGGATAAGTCGAGGGTAAAACTTGGGGCTATGAAATTCTGTGATTTTAATAATTATATGCACACACACTCATACAAACACTACGTTATATACACACACACTCATACAAACACACACTCTGCATTATACACACACACTCATACAAACACACACTCTGCATGTGTGTTTGTATGAGTGTGTGTATATAATGCAGAGTGTGTGTGTGTATGAGTGTGTGTATATAATGCAGAGTGTGTGTTTGTATGAGTGTGTGTTTGTGTGTGTAGTGTGTGTGTGTGTAGTGTGTGTAGTGTGTGTGAACTGGGTGGGGGGAGGGCATTTTTATTATTTTTAATTTTTATTTTAACATGTAAAAAAAATTATTTTAGTATTATTTTTTATTTTATTATTTAAATCTTTTTTTAATTTTAATATTTTAAAAAAAAATTATTGTATTATTATTATTTTTATTATTTAATTTTTTTGTCCCCCCTCCCTGCTTGTTAGCTGGCCAGGGAGGGGGCTCTCATTCCCTGATGGTCCAGTGGATGGGCTGTGTAGGATGGGGGCTGGCAGCGAGCTGTTATTTATCTTTCCTGCAGCTCCTGTCAGCTCCCTTCTCCTCCGTGCCTGTCAGCTCCCTTCTCCTCCCCTGTAAGTCTCGCGGTGTGAGTGCCGCAGGGAGCGTTGCTACGGTAACCCGTGGCAATGCTCTGACCCCGCGGCTCTCGCAAGACGCAAGAGTGGAGGAGAAGGGAACTGACTGGAATGAAGGAGAAGGGAGCTGCAGGAAAGGTAAGTTACAGCTCGCTGCCAGCCCCCAACAGGATCGCCGGGCTTGTAATGAGCCGGGCAGTCCTGGTCTGTATTATGTAAGATGCCATAATACAGACACTGACTCGAGTATAAGTGGAGTGGGGGGTTTTCAGCACAAAAAATGTGCTGAAAAACTCGACTTATACTCAAGTATATACGGTAGTAATAAGGACGTAAGTGATAAAGACATATCTTTTGTCGGACCTACCTAGTACATCCGTGGTCCTTAAGGGGTGAACCTATTCGGTGTAATTTTAACAACCTTACCGCCACATTAAACTTTCTGGTGCTATGTTAATTCCAGGTTTACTATAATTACCAAGTTGGCACAGACCATAAAAAAAGTGTATTTTTTTTATTGCTGATTAACTACTTGGGGTGCAACGTGTAATCTGCAAAGAGATTGAGATCAAATGGCTTAAAATATGTGTAATAACGCGTTAGCCAAAACTACATAAATCAGCACAAATAAATGGGAAACTTTTATTCAAATTTTGGTAACATGGATGCAATGTGGTTGGAGATTGTTCAACTATAATACACAATATCTCTTAAACCAAATTGGCACAAGTGATCATTAGCACAAATTAGCTCAAAGGTAGCACAAACAAATGGAGTGCATATTGGGTGGATTTTGATAAAAATATAATGTGCATAATCTCCAAAACCAACGCAGCACAAACATTAGTTTTTGAAGCACAAATCAGCACAAACGCAACAGTAACTAATGGTGTATTTTATACGTAGTAACACAGGGTGGAAAGTGGGTGGGGTTTGATAAAAATCGCAATAGGTCCGAAACCAAAGCAGCACAAATGCAGCACAAACAAATGGTGTATTTTTTTTTTTAAATGTAATATCATGGGTTTAAAAATGTGGATGGGGTTTGATAATGCAGCACAAACAATTTAAAATAAAATATATAAGGTGCCAATTTCATACAGCTTCTGTTATACACTCAGATACACCAAGAATATGGAGCTCCTAGAAAAGAGGGAGATCAGGACAGAAAAGAGGGACAGTGGGATTTGGACCCAAAATAGGGACTCTCCATACTAATTAAGGACGCATGCAAGGTATGTAATAATAATAATAATAATACATCTTAAGTCAGGGGGCTGTGTCAAAGCAGCGAGAATTTTAACATGCGTTCACATTGCTAGGAAGCATCCCACAGGAGAAGGGACTGCAATGGAATGTGCCAGTGCATTGGAATGCTGAGATAAAGAACTTATCTCACCGCAAGACCATTCTTACCTGAACCCTACGCAAATATATTAAACTACTAGCTACTGCTTTAAAAAAATGACATAAAAACTGTAAAAAGACAGTAGAAATGCATAGTTCATTCTATAGCAATGGTCAAATGTACTTTATGGTACATCTGTTGAAAAAATAAATGTATATATTTAAAATGGAAGGGCAACACTTATACTTTTGGGTATATATCAGGCTTACACGCAGTGTTATCATAGGCATTATTAAGGCTATGGCCGAAATGTTACTGTTTGTTGCACAGTTTTCCTTATATCAATAACTAACGTGTGAAATGGTATCTGGCCCCAATAAATTAGCAGCAGATCCTTTAGGTCCTGCAAGTTGTGGCCTCTATGGATTGTATTTGTTGTTCCGGCACATACTACAGATGCTCAATATGATTGAGTTTTGAGGAATTTGGAGGCCAAAGCATCACCTTAAACTCTTTGTCATGTTCCTCAAACCATTCCTTAACAATTGTTGCAGTGTGACAGGGGCATGTTTCTGCTTCCTTCCCATAGTGCATCCTGCTACTATCCCTTTCCCAGGTAGAAGATGCACATGCACCAAACCATCCACCTCATCTAAAATACATTTGATTCATCAGACCAGGGAAACCTCTTCCATTGTTCTATGGTCACGTTCTGATGCTCACATCCCCGCTTTAGTGGTGGACAGGGGTCATCATGCACACTCTGACCAGTCTGCAACTATACAGCCCCATATGTAGCAAGCTATGATGCACTGTGTGTTCTGACATGTTTCTATCATGGCCAGCTTTAAATTTTACAGCAATTTGAGCTACAGTACCTCTTCTGTGTGATCAGACCAGACAGGCTAGCCTTCACTTCCGATATGCTTCAATGAGCCATGGCCACCGGTTCACCAGCTGTCCTTTCATACACTATTTTTGGTAGGTACTAACCACTGCATACTGGGAACACCCCACAAGACTTGCTGTTTTGGAGATGCTCTGAGCCAGTCGTCTAGCCATCACTATTTGGCCCTTTTCAAAGTCACTCAGATCTTTTTGCTTGCCCATTTTTCCTGCTTCCAACACCATATTCAGATACACTCAGGGGCGTCTTAGCCGCGAGGCAAACAAGGCATTTGCCTTGGGCGGCATTTTTCAGGGGGCGGCAAAAAACGCCCCCCCCCCCAAATGCCCAGGGCAAATGCCTTGTTTGCCTTGCGGCTAAGCGCCGCCCGCAGCCACTGGACCACCAGGGAGATAGAGAAGCTCCCCATCCCCCCCAGCATTCCCAAAGGTAAGGGGGGGGAGGTAAATAAAAAATAAAATTGTTAATGTGTGTGTGTGTCTGACTGTGTGAGTGTGTCTGCTAGTGTGTGTCTGTTAGTGTGTATGTGTGTGTCTGACTGTGTGTGTCTGTTAGTGTTTATGTGTGTGTATGACTGTGTGTGTGTCTGTTAGTGTGTGTGTCTGACTTTGTGTCTGTTAGTGTGTGTGTGTCTGTTAGTGTGTGTGTGTGTCTGACAGTTTGTGTCTGTTAGTGTGTGTGTGTGTCTGACAGTTTGTGTGTCTGTTAGTGTGTGTGTGTCTGTTAGTGTGTGTGTGTGTGTGTCTGTTAGAGTGTGTGTGTGTCTGTTAGAGTGTGTGTGTGTCTGTTAGAGTGAGTGTGTGTGTCTGTTAGTGAGTGTGTGTGTCTATTAGAGTGAGTGTGTGTGTCTGTTAGTGAGTGTGTGTGTGTCTGTTAGTGAGCGTGTGTGTCTGTTAGTGAGCGTGTGTGTCTGTTAGTGAGTGTGTCTGTTAGTGAGTGTGTCTGTTAGCGTGTGTATGCGTAGCTGTCAGTGAATGTGTGTGTGTATTTAGAAGGTGGGGCGGGGGGAAGGGTTGGTTGGGGCTGGCGCGGGGGGAGGAGGGGTGCCTGAGGTTTGTCCTGCCTAGGGCAGCACAAAACCAGGATACACCACTGGATACACTGTCACACAGAAATACATACATATAGTCATGCAGACACACATACACACACACACACACACAGTCATAAATATAGACACACAGTTATATAAACATACATACATACAGACACACATACACACAGTTATACAGACAAACACACAGTGTGGCCTGGTGTTTAGCATGTTTGTATTCTTAATTTTAAACCTTGTCATATAACTATACAGTAACTCTAATTTTATAGAACTCTAACTCTAATTTTATAGAACTATAACTCTAATTTTAAAAATAGTTTTGCGTAATAGATACAATACATTAAATCATGCCACCTGAATCCTACATTAACGGTTAGTGAAAATGTTTGCTCCACAAAGCCAGGTAAATCTAAAACTAGCCCTAATTAAATTAATATTCTAAGTACCATAGCCACTACAGTGTCACTATAGAGGTCATGGTGCCAAGAGAACCCTGCTATCCCCTAAAGCTGCTTTCCAAGATTTTGACAAGTTAACTTTTCTTCTTCTTAATTCGGTTTGGCAACTTACCTGATCACCACCTTCATTGAGAGACGGAAGCTCCATGCAGCAACCAGCTTACTGGCTGAGGTATAAGTGAACTGCTTTCCTTGTGAGCTTAGCTTTGCACTCCTTCCAGCTCTCATTGAGATAGAGACTAGTGCCTGGTGGACCCAACATGAGCGGTCAAACCATTAACTACATATAGTGAGGGGCCACCAGGGTGTGTAGTAGTTTTGGTACTTATAGTGTTCTTTTAAAATATATATATATTTATGTAACACAAAACAATGCTGAATCTTGTGTCAGGGGGAACTAATATCATAATGAGGTTTGGGATTCATCATTCACTTTCATTAACAAATGACTGGGCAGTGCTCTAAACTGGAAATAAATCTGGGAACAATTTGGGAACAATTCTGAAACACTGGGAAAATTAGACAACTGGAAAAATATATTTGTGTAAACAAGCGATAGACTCGCAATGAATTTATGAACATTCTAGAAATAATAATAATGAATATTTGAATAATACCAGGTTAGCACAAGTTTGAAAACCAGGAAAAGTCAGGGAAATTGGATATAAATTTATGGGTTATCAATAGGTGGAAGAAGCTTGGCGTTGGGTAAGGTCACTGGGATGTAAACAGTGCAGATTATATAAGTAGCACATTTCTGGCGATGATTACTGAATTGAATTTAAAGACTGCCCAATTCCCAAAGTCATACTTCACAGTTATGGTCATCACCAACTGCTTTGGGAGAATCTCTAAAAACATATATTATTATTATTATTATTATTACTATTTATAAAGCACCAACAAGTTCTGTAGTGCTGTACAATGGTGGACTAACAGACACGTATTTGTAACCAGACAAGTTTGACGTATAGGAACAGAGGGATTGAGGGCCCTGCTCAATGAGCTTACATGCTAGAGGGAGTGGGGTATAGCAACACAAACGGTAGGGTAATGGAAGAAAAGTAGGTTGCTAGGATAGTATTCATTGAGGGCTTAGTGTTTTGAAAAATAAATAAATAAATTAATTAATTAATAAATAAAGAAACTGACTAAAGTTTTACCAAATATGCTGCTATCAAATGCAATCAAGTTGTGTTGTTGCCCGGAGTGTGCCTGGAGTGTAATAATTGGCTTCTGTAAGGCTGTGCTCCATAGGGCAAACATTTAGTGAACACATATAGGCTCTCGCAGTACATTCTTTTGACAGCTGGGATCAGTACTGAACCCATTGGGAAACCAAATTTAATTATTCTTCATGGATCAGTTAAAAAAATAGTTAACTTTTTCTTTATTGTGACTCGACACTGCAGATCTGTAAATAATCAAAAGCTGCAAAGAGTATAAAAAACATGTAGGTAGTTGTTAAAATCAGCCGCACAGATTCAGTGGTGAAATTCCTGTATCTTGATCCTTGTTAACTCTACACCCTGTGTGTGAGTCACTCTCTAATTGCTTTTGTTATGAAAGGACTGAATGTAAGACTTCTGTAAACAGTTTAATACTTTGACAACCATCCCAGTTTAATGGTCTGTGCAAATAGGTTTATTTTTAGCTGTAAATGTAGCAGAAAGAGGCAATGCTAAACACAGCTAAGCCTGTATAACTCTGGGAATGAAGATTGGGCATTCACAAGTTTTTTTTTCTTCTTTTTTTAAATTGATGATTTTCAAACTAGTTTGCAGATACAAAGCTTGAGTAAGTTGTGTACTGCAAACGGAATTATGGCTACGAAATCGTGAAGTGCTTAGTCAGTAGCATAATGTGTATGTGAGTGTATGAATGTTAGTATGGGTGTGTATATGGATTTTAGTATGTGTATATGAGTGTTTGTGCATGTTTATGGATATTTGTGTTTATATGAATGTAAGTGTGCGTGTATGTATATAAGTGTGAGTGTGTGTTTGTAATTTCCTTTTAAAAATGGTGTTAGGGTGTTCGATAACTTAGGTATGTCTCTGTCTCTAGTTTGCCTCTGTACTCTTTATGATGCATGTTATTTTGCCAAGTGGTTTCTATTAATGGGAAATTCCAAGGACTAAAACAAAGCATGTTCTTTTCATAGCTTTTTATAGTTTTTGCGTATATACCATTTATAATACATTACCTATATAATGCATTAAAAAGAATGAGTTAGCTCCTGTGTGGAGTCTTCCATTAATTCAAGAGTATGAAGGAGATCACCAGCTTCTGCAGAACTCCATGTCCCATGATGCTTTGCTAGTCTGGTAAGGAAGTTGTAGTTCCACCACAATCACAGATGTTAATCCAGTGGTTCTTAACACCTGGACCTGGTTCATATATGGGGTTTCCTGACATTTTAGTGGGTCTCCACTGATAATAACAAGGACATCAAATCTACGTAGCTATATTTGAAGCTAGTACATTTTCTTGTGCTGTATAAAGAATCAATGAAATTGGCTTTCGTTAGACTAGTTGAATATCTAAAGCATCAGCAATTGTGGGTACAATTACAGGCTCATGATGGCCAAAAGCAAAGAAATTTCTTATAAACCTGTCAGTCTATTCTTGTTCTGAGAAATGAAGGCTATTCCATACGAGAAATTTGGTGATATATACAAGGTGAAGGGACCTTGAATAAGAAATGCTTTCACCCCATTTTTTCATACCCTGTGGACAGCACTTGACTGGAGCCAATTTCCTCCTTTAACAGGGCAATGGCCCAAAGCACAACTTCACACTCTGCAAGAACTATTTAGAGAAGAAGCAGTAAACTGGTATTCTGTCATTAATGGAGTGGCCTATGTAGGTGATGGAAGTGCACTCAATCCTTTGTCTGGAATTCAGGGTGCTCTAGTGGATAAGTCCCAGCTTGACAAAGGCCCTAAGGGGTCGAAACGTTGCTTTTTGGTTCCTTGTTCCAATAAAGATTGCCTACATTTTGGAATATGCTGGAGTGACTGGATTATTCTTTATATTTTAATGGAGTGGCCAGCACAGTCACCAGGTTTCAACTCTATTGAGCTGTTATGGCAGCAGCTTGACCTTATGGTACGTAAGAACTGCCTATCAAGCCAATACAACTTGTGGGATCTAAATGGAAAAGTGAAGAACAACTCTAGAAGCCAATTCCAGGACAAGTACACAAGTGAACATCAAATGTGGCATATACCAACGTGATGCACTATCCCCTGTAATGTTCTGCATAGGTCTCAACCCCCTCAGCTAAAACCTAAAGAGTGAAAATAGATAAAGATTAAAGAGTGGAGTCCTTCAACCACTAGCCACCTCCTCTTCATGGATGACATCAAGCAGTATGCCAAGAGTGACCAGGACATCAACTCATTGTTCCACCTAAGTAGGATACACAGCAAAGATATTGTATTTTTGTTTGGATTAGATAAATGTTGATTGATGAAGGAATGTGAGTGGATGATGAGAGGGATGCTGATCAGGAATGAAGGAGTTGGAGTGCCTCTTGTCTGCTCTCTGTAACCACCTCCTTTGGCCTTACGCAATGGTCCAGTCTAGCAACCCATACAGCAGGCAACACTCTTGATCTTGCCTTCACCAACCTCTGTACTGCCTCTAATCTCTCCAATATTCCCTTTCCTCTATCTGACCACCATCTGCTGACTTTTGACATTGGCACACCTAAGACCCAATTGACACCACCGTCTGAACATCACTCTCACAGAAACCTCCAATGTCTTGACCTAGAGCATTTCTCCACTAATCTCCAAACTCTCCTTTTACCTATCTCAAACCTCACCTGTCCTAGTTCTGCAACCTCCTTCTACAATTCCACCCTCTCCTCTCAACTAGACATCATGGCCAAATAGGAGATGTAGAGAACAGCTACATATACCTGGGGATACCACAAAAACATGGCAACCATGATGAAGGGGCATGTAGGATAGTAACATCCAAGTACCTCCAGAGAATCAACCAGTTCTTGAAGTTCAGATACCCAGCTGTAAATAATCAGATACCCAGTTGTAAATAATAACTAGCCATGAGAAGAGGCTAGATATCGAGACCCAGAAACTGCACACTATGAATGTAGTAATTCCACCTGAACGCCAGCACTCAGGGACTGTACACCAACCTTAAGGAAGGAGGCTGGAGCTTGATGCGTCAGTTCTCTGAAACAAGGCCACAGTTCTACAAAATTCTACAAAACACAGAGCATCCACAACTACATCACAAAGATGGCTTTCAAAGATTAACTGCTAAGGGAATGCTTGAGGCAACAACGTATAAAGGAGGTTCCATGGCAAGACAAACCACTCCATTATGTACCATCGGCAGATAGTGGATGCTGCTCACGTTATGAAATCATATCAGAGGTTAGAGAGACAGCACTAAGGCACTAATCCTAGCAGCACAGGAACAGGCACTCGGCACAAGATCAATAGAAACTGTGGGCTACCACACCAGACAGGATTCAAGGTGCAGACTGTGTAAAGAGGCCTCTCAGACAATCCAGTACATAGTAGCCAGATGCAAGATGTTAGCAGGGATGTTATACACTGAAAGGAAAAAACAATTTGCTGGGATAGTTTACCAAAACATCTGGCAGACTATGGGCTGGACCTGCCTAAGTCCAGATTGGAGGTGCCACAAATGGTAGTTGAGACTGACAGGGCTAAGATACTATGGAATTTTCAGAGTCATACACACAAGGTTGGAGGTTACATGCCAACCAATCCAACACAGTGGTTTTAGACAATGGAAGGAATGGAAGACTGAATTGGTGGTGGATGTGGCAATACTCAGTGACCAAAACATCAAGATGAAGGAACATGAGCAAGTGACCAAAATCAAGGACTGAAAGAGGTGCTAAAAAGGATGTGTAAAAGGAAGGCAGTAGAAGTCCAAGGCTGTAACCTCCAAGTTAAGAGAGTATATTCAGCAGATTTCAGGTAGGACATCTGAGATATCTTTATAGAAGAGTACAGTTCTAAGAACAGCTAATATACTGCACAGAATCTATCTTATGTACATTATCCTGTGAATGTGGTGCTCTGTGAATGTGGTAAGCTTGGTGCACTCAGACGGTGGAAGGATTTTTGGCCTCTGTATGTGTCTTTCTCTCCTTTCTCAGCCCATCTGTTTGTCTCTTTCTCCCGATATTCACTCTATATTTCTCTTTCTACCTCCATCCCTACTGTGTGTCTCTTTCTCCCTAGCCCCTGTGTGTTTCTCCCCAACTTTGCAAGCCCATTCCTTCAGTGAGCAAGCCTGATCGTCTGCAAAGGTAGCCTTCTGGAAGACCACACTAAGACTCTATCCTGCACACCTTCATTTATCTTTAACTTAATCACCCAGTACATTTATTTTATTTTTATTTAATATATCCTGTGTACATTGTATATTTTCTTGTTTTCTTGTATTTATATCTTGTATTTTATGCTAAAGGGTAGTTTTGCTAGCCCTTTATGTAATTGTCTTATTCACCTATATGCATTCCTCTATTTCCCCTCTGATTTGTGACTGACATCTGACCCCTCCCTTTTCTTATTGATATGTTTGTTTTTATTTGAATATCCATCTCTTCATCTCTGTTCCTAGATACATTTCCCCCTCCCTTACTTTTATTGCAAGCTCTCTGACCCTCACATCTCTTTATTCAACAGCCTGATTCCCCACCTTTGCAAGCCCATTCCTTCAGTGATCAAGCCTGATCGTCTGCAAAGCCGGATTCCCCAACTTTGCAAGCCCATTCCTTCAGTGAGCAAGCCTGATCGTCTGCAAAGCCTGATTCCCCAACTTTGCAAGCCCATTCCTTTAGTGAGCAAGCCTGATGCCCACCCTCCCCACACTATCCCACCCCATGCTCATTATTACATTTATAGATTGTCTGTCACACCTACATTTTAGTCAGATTAAAAAAAATCCTGCCTCTTAGTACACTCCTGCACTTTCTTAACCCATAAAACACCTTCACCTGCTCTTGATATTCCAATTATCTCCAATTTTTATTTTTCACAGTTTAGCAATGATCTGTTTTCTCCTCCTCTTTATTTCCTCAGTCTCCCTCAGTATAAAAATCTCTCCTTACACCCACTTCACTTATCCCCCCATCCACATTTACATATGCCCTTCTCTGCTACACTCCCCCCTTCTCTCATCTCATGTCTTACACTCATTTTTCCACTCTCTCACTCCAACCCACAATCGATCTCATCCTAGATCCCATGCATACAAAACCCATTCACAGCTCCTGTCACTTTCTCTACTCCTACTTCTAGCAGCTGGTGATGTCTCTCCCAATCCAGGGCCCTTCACCTTCTCTACACACACTAAGACAACCAGAAACCCCACAAACCTCATCACAATACCCTGCCCTTTACCCTCACTTACCAAAATTAATTGTGCACTCTGGAATGCCCGCTCCATCTGCAGTAATTTAAAATCAACAACTATGCACGACTTTTTCATCTCAAACTCACTCACACTGCTTGCACTTACAGAGATGTGGCTGTCCCCCTCTGATAGCGCTACTCCTGCCTCTTTATGTTTTGGTGGGCTACAATTCTTTCACACTCCCAGACTCAACTGTAAAGGAGGCGGCGTAGGCATCCTTCTCTCCCCTCGATGTACCTTTCAACCAATCATAACTCCCCCTGCCCTATCCTTTTTTTCTTTTGAAGTTCATCCTGTCCGCCTATTTAAACCCACTCCTTTAAGAATTGCTATCATCTACCGCCCCCCCGGTTATCCTAGACTATTCATTGAACACTTTTCTTCCTGGCTTCCACACTTCCTCTCATCTAGCACTCCTTCCCTTATACTTGGGGATTTCAATATCCCAATCAATAACCCCAATTGCACTGATGCCTCTTGTCTGCTCTATGTAACCTCCTCCTTTGGCCTTATGCAATGGTCCAATCTAGCAACCCATACAGCAGGCAACACTCTTGATCTTGCCTTCACCAACCTCTGTACTGCCTCTAATCTCTCCAATATTCCGTTTCCTCTATCTGACCATCTGCTGACTTTTGACATTGGCATACCTAAGACCCAATTGACACCACCGTCTGAACATCACTCTCACAGAAACCTCCAATGTCTTGACCTAGAGCATTTCTCCACTAATCTCCAAACTCTCCTTTTACCTATCTCAAACCTCACCTGTCCTAGTTCTGCAACCTCCTTCTACAATTCCACCCTCTCCTCTCAACTAGACATCATGGCACCTTGTACATTTAAACGCCGCAGGCCCCCACAACAACAACACCAAGCTCACTTGATACCTCCAAAAATGCTCCAGAACTGCTGAACGCTGTTGGAGAAAGTCTCAATGTGCGTCTGACTTTCTCCACTATAAATGTATGCTGAGCTCATACAGCTTGGCTCTTTCCTCTGCAAAAGTTAATTACTTCAATACCCTCATAACCACACTCTCCCGCGAACCCAAACGACTATTTCACACACTTAACTCTCTTCTTCGCCCTGTTGTTCCTCCTCCACCTACTAACTTGACCGCCTCAGACTTTGCAACTCACTTCACTGACAAGATCTCTACAATCAGAGAAGAGATATCTCATCTTTCTTCTTCCCCTTACAATACTTCCCCTAACTTCACTCCCTCTGCTGTTCTATGTTCATTCGCACACGCTACATTGGAAGAGGTTTCTGCTCTGCTCCAGTCCTCCCGCCCCACCACCTGCTCCCTAGATCCAATTCCCTTGCACCTCATCCGTACTCTTTCTCCACCTCTCACTAAAATTCTCAATCTCTCTCTCTCCTCTGGTATATTTCCATTGCCCTTCAAACATGCAACTGTAACCCCATGTGACGAGACCAATCTCGCCACATTGCATTGGAGAAGCCTGGTTGCTCGCCTGCTGCCTTTGGACTATGGCCCCCTTTTAAAAGACATCTTTTTTACCTGCAGAAAAGCTTCAGTCGTGCTTTTCTGCCTGAGTTTCAGTAGATTTGTTTGAATGTGTTATACCCCAGATGGGAATCCCATGGAGCCCATTCGTATGAAACTGACTGTAAAGACTTTGGCTCCATGGTGATTAAACTGTATTTGTGTGGTCCGAGCGCCATTCACTTAATAATGTGCGCTCAGACCTGAGCTATCTGGGGATATGTGAAATGTCTGTGTTTTATGTATAAATGTGACTTTATGTATTTTAAAGTGCTTTGTGTCTTTTTGCAACCATGTGCTTAATGGAGTCTTGTGTCTGTCCTGGGAGATAATTGAATTACTTATCTCCAGGATAGAAGACTCTGAAACTGGTTTGGGCCAGAAAGCCATGCTTCATTTAGTCACAAAGGACTTTTACTAACTTTTGAACCCCTTGTCTGATTTGTGCCATTTTTGAATATGTTGTTCCCCTGAATGGATTGATTGAGAATATGTAATTTTATGTGAATGTGATGTATGGTTTTGGAGTTATGAAAGTTGGGTAGAAAGTATGTTTTAACTGTTTGTATAATTGAGTTTCCTCTCAGGATAAGGGGAGGGAATATGTGGGATGTAACTGTGATATGATTGGTTGTTTTATCCCTCCCTGTGGGTGGTCCTGTATTTGAAACACTGTAATAAAAACCAGGCTGGGTGTGCCAGCACCTCAGACCACTGCTTGACCCTCAACACGGAGCCTTGTCTCGTTCTTGGGGGGATTCACTGTATGCTGTTAGAGACTGATTGCCAGGAGTGTAAGCTGTTCGTCTGCTTTTCCTGTTCGTCTGCTAGCAGCTATTTGGGAGGTTCCAGTTCGGGAGTTGGAGTGCTATTTTGTATCCAGTTCGTGAGTTTTGGTGTTCTGCAGTAGCTGTGCCTGGATCTCTGGAAAGGGGACCGATCGCCTAAACGGTTTTTACCCCTTGTGTGCAAAACGGTCCGTTACAATTGGTGGCAAGCGGCGGGATCGTTCCTACAGCCAGAAGGACAGCTACAGGAGACACCGTTTCTTTGGATTTACAAGTGGGGGCAACGCATGTCCCAGTACAGCGACCCTAAAAGCAACAGAATGGAACCAGCAGTGTTATACAAGGAGGAGGACCTGGATGGCCGGGATGCATTAAGGAAAGGCATCTGGTACCAGGCCCTGGATAATGTACAATACCAGCGAGGTGAGAGTCTCCCCAGTGAAGAGCAGCGGTTGCAGAAGCAAGTGGCCCTGCGGATGCCCTTCCTGGGAGAGCAGCCCCTGGAGGAATGGGTGAAGGAACTAGAGCATCGGGTATGGCAGGAGCTATGGCTGGAGGATGCCTACCAGGCGCTCTGGTGGTATATGGCACAGTATATACCCTGGACAGCTGAGCATGACAAGCCAGAGGGAGAGGAGTTTGATGGTCCTGGCTTGTTATGGGAGTCCTTTGCAGAGCCTGACTTCGGGAGCCCTGCGCAGAACAGACTTCAGGAAATTTTCTACGAGAGGGAGGCTAGGCATGACTGGGATGACCCCCATGAGGTAGAGCAAGACCTGGCTCACCTAGCAACCCTGGAGTGGGAACTGGAGCAGGACTACCGAGATCTCTTCCACTCCATTGGGAAGGCTCCGCAGGACAGCAGAGTAACAGATCCAGTCTCAGACCCATTCAGCTGGGAAGATATTGTTGAAATTTACTGGGAGGAACCCCAGGCGGCAGGTGGAGAGGGGACCGAGGTCTCTCCACCGGTATTGCAGGGAATTGGGAGCCCGAGCTCCATTCCCCAGCGGGAGATATTGCAGGGAATTGGGAGCCCAAGCTCCATTCCCCAGCGGCAGGCTGAGTTACAGGGGGCAGAGGTAGTTGTTCCTGCCCCCCAGCAGCAGAGTGATATGCCAGGAAGGCAGTGTGAAGTGCAGGGAGAGGAGAGCAGCGTCCTCCCTCCCCAGCGGCAGGCTGAGTTACAGGGGGCAGAGGTAGTTGTTCCTGCCCCCAGCAGCAGAGTGATATGCCGGGAAGGCAGTGTAAAGTGCAGGGAGAGGAGAGCAGCGTCCTCCCTCCCCAGCGGCAGGCTGAGTTACAGGGGGCAGAGGTAGTTGTTCCTGCCCCCCAGCAGCAGCATGATTTTTGGGGAATTGGGAGCCCAGTCTCCATTCCCCAGCGGGAGATACAGCAGGGAATTGGGAGCCCAGTCTCCATTCCCCAGCGGCAGAGTGTCCTACCGGGAATAGAGAGCCCAGTCTCCTTTCCCCAGCAGCAGGACACTGTATTGGGGGCGGAGACAGTCGGTCTCCCTCCACAGAGGATGAAAGTAGGTATGGGAGAGGAGCTTGCTACCACCTCTCCCCAGCGGCAGATCATTAATGGGCAGGGAATAGAGAGCTCAGTCTCCTTTCCCCAGCGGCAGAGGGTTATATTGGGAGAGGAGCCTGTTACCCCCTCTCCCCAGCGACAGGGCTGTTTAGCCAAAGGGGAGACAATCGGTCTCCCCCTCCAGCAGCAGAGATGGGTAACCAAAGGGGAGACGGTCGGTCTCCAGCAGCAGGACTGTACAGCTAAAGGGGAGACGGTCGGTCTCCAGCAGCAGGACTGTGCATCTAAAGGGGAGACAGTCGGTCTCCAGCAGCAGCAGCAGAGCGGTGTATTTAAAGGGGAGACAGTCGGTCTCCCCCTCCAACAACCAGGCTTCCACCAGGCTACCCTCCCAGTAGCGCTGGCAACAGGGCAGAGTGCAGCTGGTCTCTGCCCACGCAGCAACCCACCAAGTCAGCGTACCCGTACCCAGCACAGCCGTGGTGAGGCACCTGGACATGGACAAGCTTCTCCTTTACCCAGGTGTAGTAACCATTCATTGTGGGTGGGCTGTGCTGTTGATTATTTGTTGTGGGTGGGCTGCTGGACTAACAAGGGCACTGACTGGCAGGAGGTCAGATACCCTGTTAGTCTGTTTGGAAAAGGGGAGAGATGTGACGAGACCAATCTCGCCACATTGCATTGGAGAAGCCTGGTTGCTCGCCTGCTACCTTTGGACTATGGCCCCCTGTTAAAAGACATCTTTTTTACCTGCAGAAAAGCTTCAGTCGTGCTTTTCTGCCTGAGTTTCAGTAGATTTGTTTGAATGTGTTATACCCCAGATGGGAATCCCATGGAGCCCATTCGTATGAAACGGACTGTAAAGACTTTGGCTCCATGGTGATTAAACTGTATTTGTGTGGTCCGAGCGCCATTCACTTAATAATGTGCGCTCAGACCTGAGCTATCTGGGGATATGTGAAATGTCTGTGTTTTATGTATAAATGTGACTTTATGTATTTTAAAGTGCTTTGTGTCTTTTTGCAACCATGTGCATAATGGAGTCTTGTGTCTGTCCTGGGAGATAATTCAATTACTTATCTCCAGGATAGAAGACTCTGAAACTGGTTTGGGCCAGAAAGCCATGCTTCATTTAGTCACAAAGGACTTTTTACTAACTTTTGAACCCCTTGTCTGATTTGTGCATTTTTGAATATGTTGTTCCCCTGAATGGATTGATTGAGAATATGTAATTTTATGTGAATGTGATGTATGGTTTTGGAGTTATGAAAGTTGGGTAGAAAGTATGTTTTAACTGTTTGTATAATTGAGTTTCCTCTCAGGATAAGGGGAGGGAATATGTGGGATGTAACTGTGATATGATTGGTTGTTTTATCCATCCCTGTGGGTGGTCCTGTATTTGAAACACTGTAATAAAAACCAGGCTGGGTGTGCCAGCACCTCAGACCACTGCTTGACCCTCAACACGGAGCCTTGTCTCGTTCTTGAGGGGATTCACTGTATGCTGTTAGAGACTGATTGCCAGGAGTGTAAGCTGATTGTCTGCTTTTCCTGTTCGTCTGCTAGCAGCTATTTGGGAGGTTCCAGTTCGGGAGTTGGAGTGCTATTTTGTATCCAGTTCGTGAGTTTTGGTGTTCTGCAGTAGCTGTGCCTGGATCTCTGGAAAGGGGGCCGATCGCCTAAACGGTTTTTACCCCTTGTGTGCAAAACGGTCCGTTACACCCCAATTCTAAAGAAGCCCAATCTTGACCCTAACTCACCATCCAACTAACGTCCTATCTCGCTACTGCCTTTTGCATTCAAGATCCTTGAAAAAATTGTGTATGCGAGATTGACAAACTTCCTCGTGTCCAACTCTCTGCTAGACCCGCTTCAGTCTGGTTTCTGCGCTAAGCACTCTGTGGAAACGGCACTGACCAAAGTATCCAATGATCTACTCGCTGCAAAATCTCGTGGTCACTACTCTATCCTAATTCTCCTTGACCTATCTGCGGCTTTTGACACTGTTGATCATCAACAACTTCTTCTCATCCTCCGCAATATCGGTCTACAAGATACTGCGCTCTCCTGGTGCTCCTCCTACCTCTCCCAGCGCTCTTTCAGTGTTTCTTTCTCTTGCTCTGCTTCTTCTTCCCATCTCCTCTCTGTTGGTGTCCCCCAAGGTTCAGTCCTTGGTCCCCTACTGTTCTCCATCTATACTGCCTCTCTTGGTAAACTCAGTAGCTCCTTTGCAGGGCCGGACTGGGAAGAAAATTCGGCCCAGGCATTTTTTAATTACAGCGGCCCACTACAAAGGGGGCGGGGCCAGATAGGGTGTGTTTTGTCATCACCAATGACAAGCACGCCCCATCACAAAGTGAGCATGTTGGTTCAATGCTCTTCCAGGGTAGACCATGCGCAGAGCTCTGCTGAAGAGCTCTGGCATGAGAAAAAGACCCTGTATTTGCTCTGCACAGCGCAAGCAAATTCAATGGAGAGATTAGAGGTGGTACAGAGATTGGTGAAATCTCTGGTGTCTCCATAGTTGGGATACCAGGAGACAAAAATGCTAGGAAAGCATATTGTGCAGTGTGAGGGTGCTGTGTGTGTGTGTAAGGGGTGCAGTGTGTGTGAGGTGTGTAGTGTGTGAGTGATGGGTGCTGTGTTTGCGTGAGGGTGCTATGTGGGTAAGGGTGCTGTGTGTGTGTGCTGTGTGTGATTGGGTGCTGTGTTTGTGTGTGTCAGCGGTGCAGTGTGCATGTGAGGAAGCTGTGTGTGTCAGGGGTGCAGTGTGTGTGTGGGTGCTATGTGCATGTGAGGAAGCTGTGTGTGTCAGGGGTGCAGTGTGTGTGTGGGTGCTGTAAGTGTTAGGGGTGCAGTGTGTGTGTGCTGTGCGTGTCAGGGGTGCAGTGAGTGGCCGGGTCAGGGCAGTGTGTGTGGTGTGTATGTGCATGTGAGGAAGCTGTGTGTGTGTCAGGGGTGTGTGTGATTGGGTGCTGTGTTTGCGTGAGGGTGCTATGTGTGTGTGAGGAAGCTGGTGCAGTGTGTGGGTACTGTAAGTGTTAGGGGTGCAGTATGTGTGTGCTGTGTGTGTCAGGGGTGCAGTGAGTGTGTGCTGTGCATGTCAGGGGTGCAGTGTGTGTGTGTGTGTGTGTGTGTGCTGTGAGTGTCAGGGGTGCAGTGTGTGTGAGTGTGTGAGTGAGGGTGCTGTGAGTGGCAGTGTGTGAGTGAGGGTGCTGTGGAGTGCCAGGTGTGTGTGCCAGGAATGTCAGGGGTGCAGTGTGTGTGTGTGTGTGTGAGGGTGCTGTAAGTGTTAGTGTGTGTGTGGTGTGAGTGTCAGTGTGTGTGTGTGTGAGGGGTGTGCGGTGTGTGTGTGTGTGTGGGTGCTGTAAGTGTTAGGGGTGCAGTGTGTGTGGGCTGTGAGTGTCGTGTGTGTGTGTGTGTGAGGGTGCTGTAAGTGTTAGGGGTGCAGTGTGTGTGTGCTGTGAGTGTCAGGGGTGCAGTGTCTGTGAGTTAGGGTGCTGTGAGTGTCAGGGGTGCAGTGTGTGTGAGTGAGGGTGCTGTGAGTGTCAGGGGTGCAGTGTGTGTGAGTGAGTGTTAGGGGTGTCTGTGAGGCTGCTGTGCCCTGAGTGATTATATCCCCCCTCCCTGCTTACCTTATGCCTGGGAGGGGGGATCCTGCTGCTGGGGCTGCCAACCATCCTTGGTGGTCTTAGTGGTGAGTGAACTCTAGCCTATAAGGCTAGAGTTCACTCTCGCGAGAGAAACCCGCTGGAGCTGTAAGTTAAAGCTCCGCCGGGTTCCTCTGCTGGCAGGCTGGCTCCCTCCCTCTCTCCCCGCCGGTGGCCGCACTATCCTGCATGTGGGCCGGTGAGGGAGATCTCTGATCTCCCCACCGGCCCGCTGTAGACTACTGCAGGGCTGGCGTTCAGATAGTGATAGTGATAGTGATCTCCCTGCCGGCCTCAGCCCCACGGCCACCGCGGCCCGATGGCCAGTCCGGGCCTGCTCCTTTGGCTTCCAATATCATTTCTATGCAGATGACACACAAATCTACCTGTCCTCTCCTGATCTCTCTCTGTCCCTCTTGACTAGTGTCTCTGACTGCCTCTCTGCTGTTTCTAACTGGATGGCTGCCCACTTCCTTCAACTAAACTTGACCAAAACTGAAATTCTGGTCTTTCCTCCCTCAAGTGTTGTTACTCCTGTGTCTGTCTCCCTCCAAGTCAACGGTGCTACCATCAGCTCCACCGCGCAGGCTCGCTGCTTAGGTGTTCTCTTTGACTCCGACCTCTCCTTCAAGCCTGATGTTCAATCTATCGCCAAATCTGGTCATTTCCATCTCAAAAACATTGCGCGCATCCGCCCCTACTTAACGCCCCATGCGAGTAAGGTGTTGGTCCATTCCACTGTCCTTTCTCGCCTTGACTACTGTAATCCGCTTCTCAGTGGTCTTACGTGCTCCCAATTAGCGCCGTTACAGTCCGTAATGAATGCACCGGCGAGGCTCATCTTCCTGTCCGCCCGCACCTCCCATGCCTCACACTTCTGTCAGTCCCTACATTGCCTTCCTATAAAATATAGAGCTCAATTTAAAATTCTGGTTCTTGCTTTCAAATCTCTACATAATGCTGCTCCCATCTATCTGTCCTCCCTTATACACAAGTATGTCCCATCTAGGCCCTTACGATCTGCTGAAGACTTACATCTATCGTCTGTCCGTACTCCCACCTCTGATGCTCGCCTTCAAGATTTCTCGAGGGCTGCACCGTTCCTGTGGAACTCGCTTCCCTCCTCCGTTAGATGCTCACCCAGTCTCCACTCCTTCAAAAAATCGTTAAAAACCCACTTCTTCATAAAAGCGTATCAATTAAACTGTTAATAGCTCCTAACTGATTCCTCTTCTGCAACTGTCATTAGTCTAATACTATCCTTATCTTTTTGTGTCATTTTACCCCACTCCCTCTAGCATGTAAGCTCATTGAGCAGGGCCCTCAACCCCTCTGTTCCTGTGTGTCCAACTTGTCTGGTTACAACTACATGTCTGTTCGTCCACCCATTGTAAAGCGCTGCGGAATTTGACGGCGCTCTATTAATATCATAATAATAATGTGCCTCTTTCTCTCCTTCCCCAGTCGCTATGCGTGTCTCTTCCTCCTAGCCCCTCTGTGTATCTCTTTGTCAGGATTACAAGTTGACCAAGCACGCATTTTTGTGTCACACCTAGGACTAAGGATAACGTATAACCGGATAATAGAATGGCCGGACTTAACGTCTCCAAGAATAGTTAAAATACTAGCCGAGGTCAGAGACACAGAATCAGACACAAAAAAGAGGGAAAGGCAAAAGGCAAGGATACCAGATATCAGGGAAGTCAAAACAAAGCCGAAGTCAAATACCAGAAAATCAAGATCAGGAATACACTCTCGGATAACCATAGGCATGAAACCACGACAGGGTCCTGTGGATCTGATTGGTTGTAACCGGCCTTTGACCCCCAAAGGCAATTACCAGGTTTACATGTGCTTGATTGCTGCTCAGCACAAAACCCTCCTGTGGATTTGATTAGCCATGACCGGCCTTTGACCCCAAAAGTAATTATCAGGTTTTCATGAGCATGATTGCTGCTCGGCACAACGTTTCCTGTCAGGACAGTAATGCTGCTCGGCACAACTTTTCCTGTCAGGGCAGTAAATGCCATTAACCACATTTTTATGTGCGGATGAATACGTGACACTCTTCCCTCCAAGCCTGTATGCATAACTCTTTCTCCTTTCCCCTCCATGTGTCTCTTTCTCCCCCATCCCATCTGTGTGTCTCTTTCCCCCATCAGCCTCTCTGTGTGTCTCTCCCCCCAGCCACTGTGTCACAAAAGGGGGAACACACACAGAGGGACTACATGGAGAATGAGACACACATAGGTAACAAAGGGAGAAAGACAGAGAGGCTGAGGAACTGGAGAAAAAAGAGACACACAAAGACACGTAAAATATATTATTTGAATTTTTCCTTAAAAATAGCATCCCTGAGGTGGAGTCAGAAACAGGGAGGAGTTTGCAGCAGTGCTCTATACAACAAGGCACACTATGTCTCTGCTGCTGTGGACATTTAGGTGATGTTCACAAAGAGAAACAGCTGTTTTTTCCACAGTGATGTGGGAAACATTTAAAGGGCATCTCCACTGAAACACCCACTTTTACAGCACTAACAAAGATCGCCTTTAGACAAACTGAAAAGTGCATGTATCTATAAGGAAATTCCAATATTAGTGATAGGGTAGGTGTGCCAACAAGACAGGCACCTTTAGGCAGCTGCCTACAGGCAATACAGACCGTGCATCAGGAGGATGGAAATGTATTATCTTGCCCTTTTACCTGTTCCTGATCGTCAAAGACTTATACACAACACAACTAGTTTCCTCACAGATGTTTTGCAATGATTGCTTTAATGAATTTAATCTGAAGGTGTGTTAAGTAAATGTGTGAGGAATAATCAACTGAATAACAATGCAAAACTAACAAACATATCATAGAATATTAAGGGAGTGTGTGTATGAGGACCTCAGCAGTTGTAAATGAAACTCATAATTTATAAATTATTCAGTACATGTTATCAAAGAACAACTGAACAAGTGGTATAATTTATGTACAAAGCTTCTACGTTCTCGATTGTTCCGTAAGATAAAGCCCAAGCATGCCTTATTTTGTTTCAATTCTCATGCTTGTTATATAATTTGTAAAACTGGTTACTAATTGCATGCCTTACAACATTTCTCGTGGCTAGAAGGGGACATTTTGTTTAGAGGGAGTGGCTTAATGTGTGGTAGAGGGTGGGACATTATTTTAAGTGACTTAATTGCCTGCTCATGGCTATTTTTAGAACTTGGTTGCTTAGGACAATAAGCAAGTATTGTATTTATGCAAACAATAAGCACTTTGATACACTGTAATCCATAAAATGAGGGGAAGGAATTCCAGTATAACAGTATAAAAAAAAATCAAGCAGTGGTCTGTAGGAATTCAAATGAATCAGATGGACCAGACACAATGGCATTCCTTATTGACTCTTGACTCACATCCTGTGTGCCAACCACAGGCATCACATTTGTGATACTATATGGGAGATTAGTAAATGAGTGTATGTTTTAATCGAATACCACAGGACTACTGTTTAACATCCCAAGGTCTTGGCTGGGGTATGTTGGCATTTTCATCTTTGAATGAACGTGCAAGGGTATTCCCAATAACGTTCACTTTACATGTGCTCACATCAACATAAAAAAACAGTGTCAGTGGGATGTCTAATCCTCCCCACTTGTACTAAGCATTGCAAGTCCCACCTAGTACCATGCCTTGCAGAGTAAAAAACACTAATCTCTGGATTTCTATAATTTGCTTAACTTCTGCAACGGGAAGAGGGCTGAGATTTCTCAGACAATCATGTGTCCCCCTTTATTTTAATTTGTTTGTCAGTCTTTATTTATCAAGGTTTTCGAAAACACTATGTGATCAACAGAGATATCCAGAGCAAGGGAAAGAAAAAAGTAGAACGACCAACGGGAAATCTGTGTGGCTGCAAAATGTAAAACAGTGTGCTAACTGAGAAAAGATGTTAAATGGCCATATTATCAAAGTATTACATAAATAGTGGGAATATAGAATATAGTGGGAATGCTTTGCATGTGCCACAAATCCTTACCAGCAGGGTTTTATGGAATGTATGGTTGTAGCTTCTATTACATGCTGGATAGGTTTATTCATGCTTATTCATGAATGCAGCTATTTGTGATCATGCAGGTACTTGGCTGCTGTATAAACTCTCTCATGGAAAAGGCAGTCTATACAAGTCAAGCAACAAGGTATCTGTGGTGCTATTAAAGGAACACTCCTGGCACCATAACAACTTCATCTAAATGAAATTGTTATGGTGCCAGGAAGCACTGGCGCACGCTTACCTCAAGGGGTCAAACAGCTCCTGAACAGTTTAACTTCAAAGTTGCCTCCGGCACCAATCTCAGCTCCCTCCCAGGTGGCATTCAGCTTCTAAAATGTTACTTTCATGGTGTGGATTGTTAACGGGCAGAGGCACCGTGGTCATCTGACTCTCTTAGCCAATCAGTGACTCCCTATTCACAAAGCTGAATTGGAAAAAGTAAGTTTTATTAAAAGTCTGTTTTGTGAATGAGGAGTCACTGACTGACAGAGAGCATCAGCTGACCGCTCTCAGCCAATTAACGGTGCCAATGCCTGGCGGCACTCCGTGTTTCTGGAAACTGAAATTTCATATACTGGATGTCACCTGGGGGTAGCTGAGATCGGCGCTGGAGTCAACTTTTGGGTTAAACCGTTCGAGAACGGTGTATCCTCTTGAGGTACGAGTGCGCTGGGGGCCTAATAGCGCCATAACAAGTTAATTTAGATGAAGTTGTTATGTTGCCTTAGAGTGACTAAACTGTCCAATTAAATAATGCTTGCACCTGACAAAACTAGGATACTTGATATGACATGATGGAAGACTAAGCATTCTATGGCCATACAATATAACTAAATCCTCATTATATATCATAAATAGTTTGTTTTTCCCACTCTAGATTTAGTATATAAATAGCTTGCTTTAGAAAAAGATTGCTGATCCCCTGTGTATTGCTTTATGTATATGGGTTGATCTATATGTGAAATACATAGATATATACTTTAATTCCTGAATTAATGTAATTCCTAAAATACCATTTTTGTATTTCAGATCATATTTCTCAGGACTGCACTACATTCTTTATATCTTTAAAGTAAATAATTATAAACTCAGTAACATCAAATGCAAGAGAATCCATGCCCCTTGTCCAAATAATTAACTGTCATAATAAACTTCCTCATTCCTCAACGTAGCTTTTAATTTATTTAAGCAGATATCATTGCATAATCTCATTGTCGCCTGCCATGAAATATCTCAAAATATAAATACCTATAATGTTAGCTTGGTAGTGTTGTAACAAGCTGTTCACTATTTGACACTGTTATTAAAACATTTGCTTATGGAAATTAAGATGTAAACACATTAATGAATGATTGTCTGCCTAGCCAAATATATGCTGTAGCCGGGTTTATAAAATTATATCACTGTCTCCAATTTTAGAGTGGCTTATACAGACGTCTATGGGGGTTATATAAGTGTTAGTACATATCTAGGCCCTGTTCTAAAAAAATGAGAGATCAACAGAAGCATTGCATTGGTTTTCATTGTGTCTATAATATTTTTACACTTCTGCCCTCAAAATAGCAATTTATAAAAGGGCCATACTTACAAGAGGTATGAGAGCTTAAAGAGTCACTGCCATTTTCTTTTATTTTCATTATACCTTAGTTTCTCCCCCTTGCCTTGTTTATAGTTATTATTATTATTATTATTATCATCATCAATATCTGGGGGCAGCAATTCTGTTTTCCTCTGTCTGCAGTTTCAGTGGGATTCTATTGACTAATGAATTGTGGGTAAATTAGTGAACTGAAATGGAACTTTGTCTACACTCCTCCATTGCCAAATATCACACTCCCCATGAGAATCAGTATTCCCTGTGTTTTTCTTAAATATAACTATAAAACTAAGGTGACTTTCAAGAAAATATAAACTAGATGAAATAGACAAAAAGGATTAATGCAAATACAAAACCTGCAAATTGATAATGTCACTTTAACCTCAAGGCCGCAAATATTTGCCAATTGTCCTGTTTTGATGGGACAGTCCCATGCCTTCAAATAGTCCAGGTTTTGATAGGACAGTCGCTAACATTAGCCACAGCCTTCCCCTGGACCTGAGATGAGCCACCCTTCTGCACCCAAGTTATGAAAACAGGAGAGTGGCTAAACGTGTATTTTAATTTAATTCTGTGTATTTTCATTTATTGACAGTGTACATGTGTGTCATTATTTCTGTCTGCATGTATCTGTCTGTGTGAGACTTTGTGGACTTGTGTATATGTGAGTGTGTGTATCTGTGTGTTTACCATGTCTAGGGTAATAATTTTTCCAAGGACACGCTTCCTTGAACTATGTTTGCGCTAGAGGAAGGTGAAAAGTTATTCTCTGTAAAGTATCATTTTGTTATAGTAAATTATCCTGTCTTTGTTTGAATTAACTGTCTGTGTTTGAATTACATCAGTGGTCTTCCATTAGGCACACTTATCTTCAGTGATGTCACAATGTTTTATGATGTCACTGATCAAGCCTATAAACAAAACCCCAAAAAGTATTTATTAATAGCTTTTCAATGTTGATATTTTCAAGGCCATTTATCAAAGACTATGTCCTCTATGGCATTGAATTGCCAAATCTGATATTTTCAGTACTACGTATATGATTGATTTTTATATGATAACTAGTATTTATATAGCGCCTTTCTCCCAGTGGGACTCAAAGCACTTTTTAGCACATGCGCTTGGAATTAACCAGATCAGCTGATGAATAGTAATAGATGTTATTATTACCCAATTGATGGTACTCATTTTATCGACTTCAGAAGGATGACCCTGCCGGGAACCTGTGACCTTGCATTTTTGTAGTCAGGGAATTTACCAACTAAGCTACCTCACCGGCTATACTATATTATTTAAACCAATATTTATTGGCTCTCGATTAGTCTTTAAATGGACACTATAGGCACGCTGACCACTTTATCTCAATGCAGTGGCCAGGGTGCCATGCCCCTGTTGTTTTAAACCTGCAACTGAAAACACTGACATGTTGCAGGAATGGCAATGTTTACATTGCAAGTTTAACATGCCTCTAGTGGCTGTCACACTGACAGCCACTAGAGGCGCTCCAGCTCCAAAAGCCGAGTTAAAAAAAGCTATTAAATCAATTTGTGCAGCATGGTATTTTGCCGAGTATGTGCACTAGTCTCCCAGTGCATTCCTATGGGAAAGCATTGGATTTGCTAAGATTATCATGATTTTTATGCCAGCTGATGTGGAATCAATCAATTAATTGATTATCTTGTGTATCTGCCCCCGGCCAAATTAAAGAAGTAGTGCGTGCACGCTCCTAAAGTAATTCACACCAGACACAGGTTTCAGGTTAATGAAAAACTTGAGGAATGTTTATTCTGAGGGGATGGCATGCCCCTTATAAAGCAAAATTACATCATATGCTTTGTCAGAGATAACATGAAATAATACATCAATAATTGGTTAGGTGTTAAGTGGTTAATTTATTGCTCTTCCTGCCGGGTGTAATGTCACTGGTATCTTGGAGGTCTCCCCCAGATTCCAGCGCCATCTTGTTAGTGAGGGTGTTAGTCGATGTCGAAGGGAAACACCCTAGCGGCCATTTTAGGTAAATCACATATAAAGTTGAATAATGCTGATTGTAGGTATGCTGAGTAAATAGGCATTTTACTAACATAAATTGAGTTAATATTTTTGTGCACAACACCAGCCAAGGAGGCAGAGTCTTTTTCAATTACAGGGGATATTACAAATTTAAATTAAAACATTTAGGTCAAATGTGAAGATTTGGAAAAAATATCCAATTCATCTAGAGTCAAAACATAGTTAGTTTAGCCAGGCACAAAAGTGAATTTTTTTATTTTATTTTTTTAATATTATTCAGGCTTTATTTGAAAAGAGAAAAAAAAACCAAAGGCAGAATACAATGTGAATCACCAAAGTGATAATAATAAAAATGAATACAAACTGAATTACGTTGATATATTCTGTTTTAGAAATATATCTATAAAAAGAAATAAAATATATAGTGTGATACATAGACTTTTACAAAATAGCTAAACTGGTAACATAGCTGGCTTCGAGAATGTTTCTAGTTTGGCTATATTGGCATTAAATTAAAAATTTACTTTGAATTTTGGGTTTAGTGAATAACAGTTCAATTATTGTTGTTCTGATTTCAGATCATTACAACGCACTGTCTTGTGAATAAACCCTGACGTGTTTTGCAATCACTTTTCAATGATACATTTTGTTTGACAAAATTATAATTTGATTAAGCAATATAAAGGTGAAAAAATATTCTCTATAACAGGGCTGCCCAACAGGTAGATCCCCAGATGTTGTGGAACTACAACTCCCATGATGCTTTGCATGCCTTTAGAATGCATTTAGAATGACAAAGCATCATGGGAGTTGTAGTTCTACAACATCTGTATCTACCTGTTGGGCAATCCTGCTCTATAAGTATGACTTTGCTCTAATAAATGATCTAACATCGTATTAGTTATCTTTGCCTGGATGACATCATGTGTGGTGTTCCATTACCCACACCTCTTCAGTGATGTCACACTGTCCTTATGATGTCACTGATGAAGCCTATAAATACCCAGAAAAGCTCAGGTCTTAGCCAGTCTATATTTGACTTTTAAACAAGAAACAAAATTGAGGGTGATTGATGGATAAACTGGTAATAGTGAAGAAAATCAAACATAGAAGTTTGGAGAAGGGACATTATAAATCTATATCAGAAATAGACAAAGTAAAAATTAGCAAAGTAGGAGACTTTTTTTCAATATAACTGTTTTGGCCTATAACATAAAATGTAAATAAATTTGACATTGTATATTGTTACTTAAAACCACAGTCTTTCTTGTTAAAGCACCTTATGGGAGTCAAGTATTTAGGATATTCTAAACATTTAATTCACCTTGATTGGTGGACCTTTCCATAGTTTATTGTTGTCCCAAAGATTGCCTGGACTGCCACTGTACCTTACAAACTATATCTGTCAATCTTAGGTCTCATTCACAAAACAGAGCTTTGTAGTATATTATAGATCCAACTTGCAAAATGTTGGTAAAAGTGCTGATTTGGAAAAAAAGTTCAATGTATCTAGAGTCAAAGTTTGCATAGTTCAGCCCAAATGTTGCTATTTGGATTTCAGATTACTACAATTTGCTGTTAAATGAATTAATCATAAAATATCTAGTGATGTCACTTTTCAAGGATACAGGGACAATATAGCCACCAAAACAACTTTAGCTTAATTAAGCCGTTTTTGTGTATAGATGCCCCTGTAATTCTCTGTCATTTAAAAGTGAATTTTGTTCATCCAAGTAATGCACACCTCTTTGCATGTGACTTGTTCAGCCTTCCTAAACAATTCCTTTAAAGTGAGATCTAATGTTTATTGCACAGTCTGTTTAATTAAGAATTTTTGTATGTCCTGCACTGTTAATAGCCTGCTAGACTTTGCAGAAACCTCCTGTGTGTAATTAAAGGCGATTAAAGTTCAATTTACAGAGCTGGAGATAAAACCGTAACCTTTTTTTAGGCAGGCCGTGCGAGCCACAGCCAAGGAAGGTGTAGCTAGGGCTTTATAATTGAGTAGTGAGACTATAGAGGCATGATCTATACACAAAAACTGCTTCATTAAACTAAAGTTGTTTTGGTGACTATAGTGTCCTGCTAACACTTGATTGTGCGATATGAAAAATTATTCAAAGCATCACTTTCATAAAATATTTATAGCACACACACACAAACACACATATATATATATAGTTTCTATGTCTGGACGACATCAGTGGTGTTCTGTAAGCCACACCTACCTTTAGTGATGTCATGTTGTTTTTATTATGTCACAGACCAAGACTATTAATGCACAGCAAAGTTTAGGTCTTAGCCAGTACACATTTGACTTTTATAGAGAAAGCAATGCATATATGCAGAATTTTTTAGAGTGACTGGGGGTTTGTAGGGTTTATTTATAAAAGTGCCAATTTCTGTGCCAAGAGGACACCCTCTTAACACATAAAGCACTTTGGCAAGCTGAAGTGCTTTAACGGTCTGTTGCGTCCATTTAATTAAATTATTTCTCTAAACAGAGATTTGTAGTGTATTGAAGTCTCATATTACAAAATTTAGGTAAAATGTACTGATTTGAAAACATACTTCAATACATCTTGACTCAAAACTTGGACAGTATAGCTTCAATTCACAATTTTGTGAATAAACCCTACAATCCCTAGTGTGGCCAAAGATATATTTGCTTGAAATGTAAATTATGCCAAATTTCACAGAAATCTACATTGCAGAAGACCACCACATTGTGGTGGAAAAAAAAAAAAATTTTCTGTTGGAAAAAGTGTCAGAAAGATTAATAAATCCATTGTGTCTCCAAAAACAAAGTCATATATTCATAATGACAGTTAAGGCACAAAACAAGCACCAAATAAAAAACAGCAGCAAAAATGATAGATTTAATAAACTGCAGCAAAAAGTATGCATAAAACTTTGATAAATCTCCCCCAAAAGTCCCTCTTAATTTTGTTATTAACCCCTTAACACCGGAAGGCGTACTATTACGTCCTATTTTAGGCGGCTCTAAACGCCGCCAGGCGTAATAGTACGCCCTACGTTTTTTTTTTTACTTACCCGGTCGCCGGCGATCCCGCGCCGGCGATCGCGGTTGGGGGGACTCCCAGGGAGCCCCCCACGGCAGATCCTCCCTCCTGCAGTCCCCCCGGCCATATATATATTAATATCAAATTACATGTAGACTGATATATATATATAATTATTGTTATATATATATATTTATATCTAATATAAAACAATAAATATGTAAATACGTTAAAAAATAAAATTAAAAAAAATTAATTAAAAATAAATAATTAAAAAATATATAGATGTATGTTATTTCGTTCTAACTGCATTGTGATATTAATATATATATATATTTATATCAAAATACACGTAGAACAAAATAATATATATATATATCTGTATACATAAATATATACGTACATATCACTATATATATAACTATATATAAATAAAAATATTTTTAAAAATTATATATATATACACATACGTATATATATATATATATATATATATATATATATATATATATACATACATACATATACACACACACATATATTAATTCTACATATATATTTATGTAATATTTTTACATAATTAGGTATCTTAATTACAATTAGCGGGACCTGCCCGACAACCCATGCCGAAAGTAAAGGGAATTTAATTTGCTAGCACTATATTTAACCCTATAACTTTCCAAGACACCATAAAACCTGTACATGGGGGGTACTGTTCTACTCGGGAGTCTTTGCTGAACACAAATATTAGTGTTTCAAAACAGTAAAATGTATTACAATGATGATATCGCCAGTAAAAGTTTTTTGCATTTTTCACGCACAAATAGCACTTACACGGACGATATTATTGCAGCGATACTTTTTACTGTTTTGAAACACAAATATTTGTGTTCAGCCAAGTCTCCCGAGTACAACAGTACCCCTCATGTACAGGTTGTATGTTGTTTTCAAAAGTTACAGCGTCAAATATAAGGCTTGTGTTTCATTTTTTTTCACATTAAAATTTGCCAGATTGGTTAGGTTGCCTTTGAGACCCTATGGTAGCCCAAGAATGAAAATTACCCCTATGATGGCATACCATTTGCAATAGTAGACAACCCAAGGTATTGCAAACGGGGTATGTCCAGTCTTTTTTAGTAGCCACTTTGTCACAAACACTGGCCAAAATTGGCGTTTTTTGCATTTTTCACACACAAATACTAACGCTAACTTTGGCCAGTGTTTGTGACCAAATGGCTACTAAAAAAGACTGGACATACCCCATTTGCAATACCTTGGGTTGTCTACTATTGCAAATGGTATGCCATTGTGGGTGTAAATTTCATTCCCGGGCTACTATACAGTCTCAAAGGCAACGTAACCAATCTGGCGAATTTCAATTTCAAATGTAACGTGCTATATTTGACCCTGTAACTTCCCAAAACCCCATAAAACCTGTACATAGGGGGTACTGTCTTACACGTGAGACTTTGCTGAATACAAATATGTGTATTTTATTGCAGTAAAAGCAAACAGTATTATGACACTGACCGTTAAAATCTCATGTAGAACTAAAAAAAAAATCTTATTTTCTCCCATTTTTTTCATATTAAATTATGTTTCATAGCTAAATATTTGATATTAAATGAAAGCCCTGTTTCCCCTGAATAAAATGATATATAATAAGGGTGGGTGCATTTACTATGAAAGAGGTGAATTACGGTTGGACAGACATGTAGCGCAAATGCCAGGTTTTGTTTACATTTTATTTGTTCACAACGTGTACATTTGGCTCCGTCCTTAAGGGGTTAAATGATGGCAGCTATGACATCACAATAAGCCCAATGACCTGCCTTTTTATATATTTGTATTATTTTCTTTATTTTTTATGTTATTTTTTATGTTCTTTTATGTGGAGAAAACAGAGATTTGTAGTAGTTTAGAAACACTAAGATTCTTTTTCTGGAGGGGAGGAAGGTAGGCGAAAAAAAAGATGGAATTCTTTAATTCTGTAATAGGTTTCTGTTCTGCAGGGACCCTCCCCCCTCATTGGTAGCTATTTGAGAGTATCTAGGTATGTCAACAAAAATGGGACGGGTTTGAATTCTGCCCTGATTTAGCATGTTTTGCACATGTCTAGAGTCCTTTAAAAAGGAATTCAGGGATTTCCATTGAGTTTCTATTTGGGCAGCAGAGTCAACTGTCCATCAGTCAAGGCTATTGGCCTCTCCATTCAAGGGCCATCATTGGCTGATAGCACTAGGTGGTGGGGTTACAGTGCCCATAGAAGAGGGAAGAAAGAAGCTATCTTGTAAGTAACACAGAGAGCAAGCAGCAGCAGCTCCGGGCCCCTGCCAAAAATGTATATTATTATCTTTTTCCCTCTCCCAGTAGTTCTAGCGACTGCCTCAGAGCTGATTAGGCAAGGGAATTTACTCAACTATATAATGTAATATATATAATGATAGGGACAAAGGGAGGGGGGATTTTTGAAACAGAGCACTGTGCTGCTTGCTATGAATAGTTTTAATAACTATTACCTCACATACCCACCATCTTCTTTAACATGCTCTGTCACTCTACAGGTGAGACTTGAAACACTCATGCTGTGGCTAGTTGAAAAGTTGTGAAGCTTCACACTGCAAGAGTGGGGCTATGACTCCGAGAACTGATCTGATTCTGATTTCAATCTAATTTAATCTGTAATGATTGTTGCTTCTGTTAATCATCTCAGCTACTTCTTGGCTCAATATTACCACTGCAGATTAATTGTATTGCCAGATGCAAAAGTAATTAGAAGTCTATCAATATCCTGCTTATTTAAACCTGTGTACACAGGCTGGAGAAACTCCTCAGCTAAAATCTAAAATTAAGTTACTTATACTAATTTGCAAGCTGCGCACTGCTTTAAAATGTATATTTATTAAGCAGAAAACTCTTTCCTACTATTGTGGACACAGGTGGAAGGAGTAGGCAGTGGAGAAAATATCTGTATGTCCAGTGGCAGATAAAGTATGAGGGCAGATCTGAAATTGTTTTATGAAACCATTACTCCTGTTTTTATTATACCACCTCTGTAGCTGTGCCACTGCCCAAAGACATGGCAATAATTTTTTTTATTTTTCTTTTGTAAATATTTGTTTATTGAATTTTTAATTATAGAAAAGTACAGTATATGGACACACAGGTCTCTTCATTGCAAAATATCCGGCAAGGGTCAAAACAGTAGAAAAAAAAAGATCTGGTTTGAAAGATGAGGCATGTGAGATACGCAGGGCCCATGAAACATGAAATGTTACGTATTGACATGCAATAGACAAACATATGCTCTAACTTCTGATTTGCTTAGTGGTTCAGAGAGTATCGCTAAGACATGTGCATTTTCCCTTGTTTCGGGAGATTCTCCATTGTATTGGGTATTGGTACTAAGGTGTTCAGTGATGGTAGAACTGGAAAGGTGGGGGAGAAAAAACTTAAGGTAGAAAAGGTGGATATAAAAGAGAAAATAAAAAGGGGGGGACAAGGGCTCTGGAACAAGAGGCGTTTGGCGTAGTCCTGGTGGCCCTACGTCTGTCTAGTCTGGAGAGTATTGAAATCTATGTGTGAAATCATCAGCGGCAGTAGTCAAAAGCCAATGAGACCATATCTCCATATACGTGTGTGAAGCGTTAGCTGTGCCAATGTTAAGATCTTATACTGCCCTAAGTTCTGCTGTAAGCTGGGGTATAACTGCCTGCTTCCAGAATTGTGGAAGAACTTGTTGGCTATGTTCAGGATTCTTATGGTAATAGTCTTTTTGTACCTGTATCTAGGGGTTTTTGTGTAATGTAGGTGCATGGGTCTGGATCGAAGAGGGGTGGTCTGACAGAGAACAACTTCAGCATGCCGTGGATCCCCTTCCAGAATGGTTGTATTTTACCACAATCCCACCATATGTGTAGTGCGCATCTGGTGTGTGAGGTAGCATACTTTCTCCTATTCCTTATTAGTAAAAGTCCTGCCTAGTGCGGTTTCCCATTTCCCCATGAATAATGGTTTTCGGTCTGGGTTTCCCCTTGCAGCATGGAGTATATAAATGAGACCCCACGCGGCAAAGGGTCTGGGTCCATGCATGTCTTCTCAAATGTGGGATATGACAATAAGTTAAGTAACAATATTTACACGTAATGGTAGAATGGATTACTATGAACACTTAATAATTAACTAATTTCATACTTTAATAGATATGAGAGTACATCATATGCTGCTGGTTAGTGTTCAGCTCAAACGGCAACACTTCTGAAAAGAATAATAAAGAATAAATGATGTGTATTCAGCTGGCAACTGATCTATTTTAATTAGGTTAAATGTAATTCCCTTTTCCTGCAAGCTTCGGTATAATAGGTTTCTGATCTGTGTTGTGCTCTGACCCTGCTTCCTTCTTTATGGGTCAGAGGCTTTTACATATTTCTGCCCCGTCTCTTAATAATTCAAACATTTCATGGCTTATGGCTTTTTCTGACATCATCAAAGTAATTTTTGTGTCAAGGTCAAATATTTAGCTGGAAAACTGCAGCACGATTTGTATTTGAGAAGAGGCCCCATGATGCCCTAAGCTGTCTGTTCGTTTCCTCAGTAACATTCTCTGTTAATTAGGTGGCTTCCACTGGATGAGGCAGGGGCAGACATATCATGCAGTATCCATTATAAACGTAAGATGGATTTTTAGATCTGATTATCATGTTTTAAGGGGCGTACGTTTAATTTAAGTTAAAGAGTACTTACAGTAAGTTGGAACTTAGGGCTAAAGGACTTCCCGTTTTGTCTTCTGCAGTCAAGATTATATGTCCTCTAATTCTTCATGTGCCCAGAATTTTAAGCTTTACTTTCTTTTTTCTTTTTTAAAGTGAATTTAATCAGGCATAACTGATGGGTTACTTAGAAGGACTGATGTCTTTAAATATGTGAGCACATGGCAAAAAAGCTAGATCTATTACAATAAATTATATACATGTTTAGTGTGACTAATGCCAGCCAAGATGTTTAAAAATGAACAGCCAGGGATGCGTATAGGCCTCACTTTTCAAACCCTCATATGTGTGTACACCTAAATCAGTAGGGGAACACTATGCATCTTTATATTACTAAAACGTTTATGTTCCTTTAATGTAAGACAGTGATCAGGGCCACTGGCATAAAAACGCATTAATAGATATGAAGCTGTTATGGTGCCCAGGGCTTTAAAGCATTTATGTAAGGTTTTAAACCCAGTATAGAGCCTTGGGACAATATAACCAAAATATACATTTTGTGTAAATGGATATAATACTACTATATCCATGAATTTGACGGTGCTCTATAAATCATAATAATAATAATATACAAGTCCTTTAATCAAATCAATGGCTTTTTTTCTGGGTTAAACAAACATCAAAAAAGCCTGAACTTATATGTTATTTCCTATGTATGAACATTTTATTATAGTGGTTTTTCAGAAGATCCTTAAACTGAGCCACTGGTCCGGCTTTTACAACTTTTTAAACATAATATTCACCTCACAAATATTAGCTAACATAACTATGGCTGCCTGTATTTGATTTCCATGCATTCGTGGAACAAAGTAACATTGCCTAAAACCAAAGTTAAACTCACTTTGCCTCCTTTTTTAATAAAGGATTGTCACAAAACAGACAGAGACATGTTGGAAAATCCCATCCCTCAAACACAGTCTCTCAGTGGCTAAAAATAACACAGGCATGGCAAGCACGCATTTAAGTTGGCGTTAAGTTCAAAGAATACTAGGCATTAACAAAGCAAATAAAAAAAAGAAGCCTTGCGGAGGACTAAGTCATACCTTTGCTTCTTTGTGCATACTACAATAAACTGGGCAGTAAAATGTATATCTGCTAATTTCTTTTGATTAAAGGACAACTATCATCAAATTTTCACGTCTAGTTTATTATATTTAATGAAACATTTTTATTTCAATTATGAATATTGATTTGTTATTTTTAATTAATGCTTTTTTTTATCTAGCTGAGCAGCCATGTTGGGTCACACTGTATCTTACATATTATCTTACATGGCTGAGAAGATGCATCCATCAAGTTCAGCCTTTCTCACATTTGTTTTTGCTGTTGATTCAAAAGAAGGCAAATAACCCAGTCTGAAGCACATCCAATTTTGAAACAAACTAGGAAAAAAAATCCTTCTTGTCCCTAGAATGGCAGTAAGATATGTCTTTGGATCAGGAAACTATTACCCCACAAATTAAAAACTATATCCATGAATATTAAGTTTTTGTAAGTATTCATCCAATTGCTCTTTAAACATCCATATAGAAACCGATAAAACCACCTCTTCAGTCAGAGAATTTTACATCCTTATTGATCTTACTGTAAAAAGCCCTTTCCTTTGCCTTAGACTAAATCTCCTTTCTTCCAGTCTAAATGCCTGACCTCGTGCCAGATGTTATGTAGAGTCCTGTTCTTTAGTAGGTATCCAGATAATAGTTTGTATTGACCCCGAATATATTTGTATAATTTTATAATACCCCTCTGTGGTGCCGTTTTTTAAAACTAAAGAGATTTAAATTTGTTACTCTTTCTTCATAACTAAAATGTTCATTACTTTTAGTAATTTTGTAGCCTGTCTCTGCACTTTTGCTAGTGCCATAATATCCTTATATAGAACAGGTACACAAACTGAATATCATATTTAAAGTATGGTCTTACCAGTGATTTTTAAAGAGACAAAATCAGATTTTCATCTTAAGAATTAAAGCCCCTATTTATATATGGCTATTTATTTATTTATACTGGCCTTCGCAATTGCCGATTGACATTGTACATTGTTCAAATACTTCTCGTGCGCTGTTATCCATAATTCACTACCATTTAGGGTGTACGTTGCTTGTGCATTCTTTACCTCGAAGTGCATTTTTCTACATTACATGTAATCTACCATTTGAGTGCCCAGTCCCCCAATCTATATAAATCCCTTTGCAGCAAAGCAATATCCTACTCACATTCTATTACTTTAAATAATTTTGTGTCACCTGCAATCACTGAAACATGACTTTCAATGCCTATTTCAAAATCATTAATAAATATGTTAAATAGAATCGGTCCCAGAACAGGACCCTGAAGGACACCTCTTACCACTTTGGTCCAGCTGCAAAATGTACCATTATTGACAACTCTCTGTACTCTATCTGTAAGCCAATTTTAATCTAGACCAATTTCTTTTAGTTTGAACACTGTCAGGAATCCGGGAACCTGAACACACAGACAGAATCACGAACAAGAATATTTGTAATACCAGTCCTTAGAATGGACGGGTTATACGAATAAGTAGAGTCAGTATGCAAGCCGAGGTCAAAGGATTACAGAGGTAAGGAATAATGATGAAGCCAAGGTCAACGGATTAGAGAGAGCAGGATAAATGAGAGACAAGAACCAGTCAAGGTATCAAACAACTATACAGAAGGAATGTGCTATCGGGCTACCAATAAACCACAACTGGGCAACAAAGAATAAGAGAGGTAAGTATAAATAGGCATCACTTACTACCTGACCTTCCTAACCTGACCTCTGACGTAATTTTCATGCGGCAAATTCGGTCTACCGAATTCAGCGTTCGGTTTGTCGAACGCCGAATTGGGTAGTTTATTCGGGCGCATACTTATAAAGATGGAATGCTGGAGGGGATCGCAACACCTGGAGCTCCAGCGAGAGGTAGGCGGGCAGGAAGCCTGACAAACTATAACCTCATGTGTGGAACTGTAACAAACTCATTGGCAAGATCCAAGTAGATCGCATTCACTGCAACACCTTAATCTATAGGTCTACTTACTTCTTTGCAGAATGCAATTAATTTAGTTTTACATGACATATGTTTCATAACACCGTGCTGATTATTGATAACAATATTTTTCCTAATGATTCCTGACTATTATCCCTTAATAGTCTTTTAAAAACATTACCAGCCACAGAAATTATGTTCTAAAAAAATAAAATTACAAAAAATCTATATATGTTATATTAATTTTTTTTTTACTTTTCATTAAATGTTATAAACCCTTAAAAAAATGAGAAGTGAAAATTTGATGACAGTTGTAAGGAAAAATAACATTGCATTGGATTCCCTTTCAAATTACATCCTTTGTAATTGATGCTTCTGTTTGTAATAGTCTACAAAATATCACAACTTGACATAACCCAGAATTGGTCTCATGATACCCTCAAGAAGAAGTGAGGATCTGGATTACAATAGTATGGGGGAAAACTATCAAACTGTTCTGTTCCAAAAAAAGTGGTCTGAAGTACTAAAAGTTAGGCAGTCACCATGGAAACTAGTGTAACAAAAAGACACATTCCATTGATGTTTCCCTTTTTTACATTTTTGCACCACTTTTTTATAACAGAACACTTTGATAAATCCCCCCATGTCTGTTTGATGTGGATGGTAGTCTACTTTAGGCAGTTACTGCAGCTGTGTTTGGGGAAACCCGAGTACTTGGAAGTTGGACATCTGTGCCATGGACCATCATTTTACATATATTATGTTGCATTTTATTGTTAGTGTTTGTTGGGTGTGTAAGTGTGTAATACATGTATGACATTGATGTTATATATGACATGGGTGTCATGAGGGGGCCATATGTTCTGGGTGTTATAAAGGTGAGGTGCTTTTGCAATATCCGTGTTTGTGTACATTCTACATGTAATGAAGTGTTACTTAGTATATGAATGCTGTGTACAGTATGTTCTGCATGGTGATTGCATATAGGTGATGGATGCCATACAGTTTGCATTCTGCAGGTATTTTGGAAACTGCCTTTTGTTTTTTGGGGGTTTTTTTATGTGCATTTATGCAACATTATAGAGCATTTAAAGTGTTACAAGACAATTGATACTACATAATGTCTAGTACCCTGCCACGCAACATTTCAATTAGGCAAAACAAAATAGTAGTCAAGGGACAGCTTTCCTATATCATTTGTTGGACAAATACTTTTTTAAAGGGCTTGTAACTTTTTTCCATAGATGGGCAAAATATTTTTTTTTCACTATCCTTTCATCATTGTTTCTCAGTTAATTAATTACTTAGTTTTTCCTATATTATGATGACAAAATATGGAGACACTTTATATTCAGGAGCAGAACTTTGCATCTCTTTGCAATGGCAGTTATGAAAAGATTCCAAGAGAAACCAGACGGAACCTGCAGTGTTTCTGGTATTGCCACAGGTAATGTAAATGGAATGTTGCGTGATTGTCCAAACACAAAAGCAAGAATAAGGTTCTTTTTTCATCTAACAATGCTCAGCGAGCAGCTGTGCCTGTAACAGGGTCTGACCAAGTCTCACTTTTCAGATGGCACAAGAGTTCAGGAAGTGTGTTGTATGGTAAACACACACAGTCCAATTATAACTGGGCAAACCAGTTATAAGACACATAGTACTGTTTAAAAGTGTCTCCAACAATCCTAAAATCAAACAAACAAGGCGTGAAAAAACAAAAGAGAAAGAAATGAAAAAAAAGGGTCTATTCTATCTGCTTTCTCTGAGTTATGTTTATGCTTCTCGTATGTTCAATTATAGAAGAAGAAAGGGTGGGAAAAACAAAATAGATATAGAAATCTAAGATTATTAATGTTAAAGTGTAAAGTGCTAACCATGTTACAGATCAGTGAATTGTATCAGATACAAAGAAACATTTATATGAGGCCAAAGAAAACACCCCTACCTGTGTTAATGTAGTTGGATAATAAGAACGCACAAGTTCAGCAATAACATAACACAATACTTAAACAAGAACTCTCACCTCATCAGTTTTAGAACAACCTAACAGCTAACAAATCAAAATTCTTTATATTTTCATTGACATGCTTTACTGGGTATCCCCAGTCACATGTTTAGTATGTGCAAATTTAGCACTGCTGGAGAAAATTCCAAGCACACATAGCATTTCCCCATTAGATGCCCAAGCACACATAAATGCATCTAGGGCATCATGGTCTGACAAAGACGCAGCAATGTATAAGTGTAGAGATGGTAAGTTTATTTTTATTAATCTCTGCTGCATTATTTATACCATATTGCTTGTTTAAGGCGTAGGAACAAAGAACTGTCAATTCCTTTTTAAAGTTAAACATAACATTTGAACTATGGGTGTTCAACATTCACCCCAGTTGTTGGGCAGCATTGATCAATGTCTATAATTTTCTGCCAAAGATGGTCAACACAGCATTATGTCATATCTAGCCTAGAACTATCAGGGCAGCCATGGATTGACATCTGCAGAGCTTTTTATCAAAGTGAGAATTCAAAGTGGATTCAAAGCACATTTCAAATTCAAGGCCATAATAACCAATCTGAAAGCAAAGCCGACTTTGCTTTCAGATTGAATTTAGAGAATTTGTCCAGTTTAACTTTTTTGGCCTTGAATTTGAAATTCAATTTGAATTCTCACTTTAGTGAATAACTTTGCTCATATTTAAACCAAAATCATGTCAGTGAAGGTGAAGGTAAAAATCTAAGCCTTTGAAGCATTTCGCTATACAAAGAGTTTCCATGCAATGAATTAAATGGTAGGCAAAGCACATACAGTGGTGGCAAAAGGTAGACTCTGATAATATTTGCATATAAATCAATAAATCATTGAGGACATTAAAAACTATATATCAAATCATTAATAGGAATATTCGCAATAAACAAAGCTGTTGTGCGTGTAGGTTTCGTAGTAGGATAATACACATAGTAGGAAAGTGTTAATGCCAATTCACAGGTTTAGTACCCAAAATACATTCATAATCATGATTTGCTTCCCGGTGTTACCCATTTTTACAATGACAGATCAGTTGTATAGCTCTTCATGTGAGATCACCCATTTACTTGGTGAATCTTCACACAGAGGTCATTGCATGTGGGCTCATACCAGTGAACAGGCATTTATTGGAAATGGTTGTATTAGTTTGGCTTTCAAAACCCCAACCATTGCCCCTGAACACATGTCTAAATAAATTCAAGGTGAATTACTTTAACAATTAGATGTCCATAAATAACCAAGTTTCTTTCATTCTTACTGTAATTCTGTTTATTTATTAAGTAACCAACGTGAACATACAAAATCAGGGAAATCGAAATTTTCAAACATTAGTGAATGTTTAAATTGGACGGGGTGGTATTATCAAATCAATATAATCCTAGCTAAGTAAGAACGTCATTAAGGATAAAATTGTGCTGATCCCTTGGACCAGTGATAGCTGCATGTAGAAAGCAAATTATTACTGGATTGAAAATGTAATTATATTCCTACCTTCGTACAATTAGCAAGAGATTCTTGTACGAGCTTTTCACCAGTGAGATGGCTTCTCTTCTGGAGCTACTGAGTTCCACACCATTGATCCTCACTACTTCATCTCCCACCAGAAGCTTGGATTCCAGTGCATCGGCTTTCCCTCCCTCTTCAATCTAGATAAAGCAAATAAATAGGAAAGTATTGATACGATTGGTTTCACATACAGACAACAAAAAATGTCACATTCTTCAGATAATAACCTTTAAATGTCATTTTCACAGAATATCAAATTTAATAGAACAGTTAAGAGTTGCAGGATGTATTCTAACACTCACATCTTGTAAATCTTCATATGACATATTTAGGGTGGTCATTACCAATGTCTGACATTTTTGAAAATTTTACACTTTTAGTTTTTTTGTACACACAATTTGTACCGTGCCTGTGGGTATCTGGAATTTGTTTTCTGTTTGCCTGTACTTTGTAGCTACTTGGCCGAATTTAGAACAGTCTATTTTTCCAGACTTGGATTTTTGAATGTTTACTTTGATGGCCCTATGTCACACCTGCTGGTTTAGTTCAGAGACCCAATAATTCAGACTGTCACTATACAATAATATATATTACTTTAAAAGGTACATTGCCTTACAGTATTTTAACACTTTTCATCTATCTATTTTACCAACATCTCCCAATGGTTTGTGGTTATATGCCATGCACCTTCTTCACAGTGCTATGTGGCTGTCTGACACTTGGTGGCTAGTTGTATACGTACATGGCTTGCTAGACCCGTATGTGTGAGTTACTGATGGACAAGAAATGTGGATGGGGCAAATCAACTTGACTGGGCCTGGGATAGCATAAACCTTTAAATACATCACTGGATTCATGCATATCTATTGAGTACAGCAAGCACACATTTCAGGTTTTTTTTAAGGCACAGGTTCACATTTGTGACACAAGCATCAAATTTTTTCAAATAATACTTTATTTATAGTAAGCCAAAAATACACTTATTACAACACACACATCAGATTTATTCTTCATTGTCATATAACCTAAAATTCATTATTTTCTACAATTTAGGACAAATATAGTTAATAAAAAAAGAGGAATATAAAATAAATACAAAAAACAATGCACTACTTTTTACTTGGCTAGACATTTGAAAGTACAGACACATCTGGACACAAAGACCAAGGTTACCAGATTTTGTATAACATAGCCAATACTTTATTCATCAACCATATGCCTTGAATAATAGCATGCAGTCTGGAGACAGGCAGAGGAGAATCTTGTAACCAAAACAAGGTAATAACATTTCTGGCAGCTACCAGTAATTTAGCAGCTATTTTTTTCATGTTCTGCATTAGAAAAAGACTCCAATGTGCAAGACAAAAGATAACAACAAAAAATGAAGTTCAACTATCCAATGGAATATGTTGGACAACATGGTGTAAATTGACTACCAAAAAAGGTACGAATTAGGGCAGGAGTGCCTAAAAGGTAGATCCCCAGATGTTTTGAAACTACAGTTTCCATGATGCCTTGCCATTCTAAAGGTATCCTAAAGGCACGCAAAGCATCATGGGAGTTGTAGTTCTACAACATCTCGGGATCTACCTTTTGGGCACCCTATCTCCACTAAATATGAAAATAGGGTTTTTTATGACCATGTAAGTTCCAACAAAGATCCAACATGTACTAGGGGTTTTAGTTAATACACAGTTCACTCTAAAATAAATCACGTATGCTGAACATATTAATTTTTGAGTAAATTCACACAGGCCAAATTCCATCCACTCCTTTCAAACAATTAAAAGACTAAAACGTCACTCATGATTAGAGTTCTATCTATTTTATGGGGTGTCATCTGTATGACCAACACCTGACAGAGGGCGGGGCTATGTAAGACAATTGCCTGGTGGTTCAACTTATGACACAAAAAGTGTCTGGTGTCAGAAGAAACTAAATGAATACTCAAAATGTTTATCCTATGGATTTTCATAATAAAATTATAGGGATAATTGACTTATAAGTTAGTGGAGCCCTAGATCCATGGAAAGCTGACTAATTAATCGGGTTGTAGTTATCTTGTGGAGCATCCCAAAGGCTGGGCATTTTCTTACAATACAAAATGCTCTATTTTTGGCATTGACAAGGATTATATTGTAGGCCTGGCTGATTCAGATGGAAAATTGTGAGAACTAAGTGCTTTGCACTTCCTCCTCTACAGCTAGTTTATCCGTGATGATACAGAAAGTAATCCATGCAAAGCATACTCATAATCTTACAAACTGAAACATCCCAAACTAACATCACATCCACTTAAGCTGCAAATAAGGAGGAATTACATAACTCAGGGGACTACACACTAAACATTGAGCTGTTGTGATATGGTAATTGCTTGCCCTTCAGTCACCACAAATCTATGTTTAGTAATTAAAGGAACCCTCAAAGCACCATAACCAATATATCTCACTGTAGTGGTTATGGTGCCAGGAGTGCCTTGAAGTACTCTCCCCAGTATAATTAGTCAAACTATTTTCAGATGTTTTCAATTGTTACCTGGAGTGTGTGGGGGCACTGCTCCCTGCTTCCACTACCTCGGATAGAAACTCCTTGTCTGAGCTCAGCTGGCATGCAATGCAGGATGTGGGTGTTACCTGAAAGGGGATTGGCTAGCAAGGTGAGGCACTCAAAAGGAGCAGGCCACTACAAAAAAAGTCCACACAAAGAAAAGGACCGTCAGTCCAGGTTACATATATGTCAGGCTGACTATTAATAATGATGACATGCCCCATCAGGGCAGACTATGCAACAACTGTTACTGAGCTCTGTCCCTGGTCGCAGTGCCCTTAGTATATCACATGTGCATCTAATGATGAGCAAGCAAAGGCTTTTTTGGGACACCAAGAAATAAACCTGAGAGATTGGGGCAGGATTCCGAAATTAGTACTGTCCAAAGGATTCTAGACAGTTGGGAGGCCTGACACTGAGATAGTTGACAACAGCCCACAAGTTGTTGGGCTATTAAAGGCCCTGAACAATTCCAGCCTGCTATCTCACTCTGGCTGCAGTACTCTGAATTTGGAGCACCCATTGGGAATAGCCCTTTTTGGTGTGTCCAATACGGTCTTCCAATTATGAATACAATCCTGCAGTACTGTGACAACATCCCAGCACACTTCCAGTTGCTTTTAATCAGCAGATAAATAGTGATGTGAGATTGTGGCACCAAGCCCTGTGTGTCAATGGCCTAGAGGGCAGTTGCCATCTTGCCCAATTGCCAGTCCTCCCTGGGAAGGAGGGGGGAGTCAGTCCCCACTCATTGTTCGAGAGTCCTGAAGACTTTGCACCATTTTTTTGGTCATCTAATGGACAATAATTAATCAAGGACACTCATAATATGTGAGTCAGTTTGCTGTTTGATGAATGCATAAACACCAACACTTTGTAGTGGCATTTAGATGTTGTCAGGTTAATTTTTTGTGGATACCGAAGAAGGGATCACTAAGCCAATTTACAACTGAATAATAACTCACTAACCTTATAGTATACCAAGTACATAATGTAAGTCAATGCAAAAAAAATATTCAAGAATCACTTTAAGTTAGAAGTACTGAAGTTCTGCACTTTTTCTAGAATATACCCAAACACCTGTGCTTTAAAAGTCCAATTGCTGCCCTGCCAAATCTCCAGTACTTGCAGGTACAGAAAAGCAGGTGTACCTGTTGAGCCAACTGATCAGATGTTCTGAGAATTGTCAGGTGTAATTTACATAACTCTTGTGGAATGTTGTTACAGTGTCAGGTGAACAAACGCTTTGTGTAAGATCAAATAGCAGGCTCAGATTAAACTGGCATTTATCATAAGAAGAAGATAGGCCTTTGTTATTTTGTGGGTAATAGACAGAGATATTTAGAAATCCATGCTAAAAGTATAATGAAATTACATTTTGATAGACCATAAAAGTTTTTGTAATTTTTGGCCAAAATAGCCATATTTAAAAAAAGAAAAAGAAAAACCACCTTGAATGCCTGATAATTCACATTGAAATGAATAACCCTGCCTTGTGTTGGACTTGCCTGTAAGTTAGTACAGCTGAAATGTTTATTGTATGGGAAAAGTAGAAATCTAACACAATTCTACATGTACAGTAAAGACCAACCTGTGTGTGGGACTATAACACACTGATAGTGCTGGGTTTCTCTCAAAGCATGCTACCTAGCTCAGTGCTATCACCTTCAATATCTGTACGGATCATATTATACTTGCCCTTCTCTTGTGAAGCTAAAATACTTGAACGAACTGTAATCAAATTATTCCTTATAAATGTGATAAGTTCTATTACTTTCTTGTGATGGCTTGTCTTTAAATAAGTACCAGATTTTATGGGCTGTTAAAAAGTTATTAAAAAGTGTGTTGTGGATAACCTCAGGGCAAATCCAGAATTTCATCCTCTTTTATCTTGATGATTAAAGAGACACTGTAAGCACTATAACCATTTCAGCTCATTGCATTGGATATAGAGCCTGGGATCCAAAACATCCATTCAGTGTTAAGCTATTGTTTGAACAGTTGAAAATTAAATAAAGGTCCCTGGCTCTCACAGCCAGGCCCCCACTGGAAGATAATGCAAAGATTACACTTGTCCTTCTATCCATACATGCATTGGGTGGCTGTGACAGGCTGAATGCAGCCAGCTGACATTCTCAACCAATCACAACCACCCATTGCTGCTCAAGATAATGCTACCTCATTAGTCCAAGCGGCAGAGATGGAATAGCCTGCTGGAGTCTATAGTTTAGCTTAAAAACATTAAACCAGTTTAACACTGAATGGATGCTACCAGAGGACCTCAGACACTATAACCACTTCAATAAGATGAAGTGCCTTCAGTGTCCCCAAGTACAATCTCCTATAGAGGTGTCTTCTTGATTCTTGCCATGGATCCCGATCTATCTTTAAGGTGTGTTAGGAACCATCTAGTTTAAGCATGCTAATTTTATTTTGTTTAATATCCATGAGAGCAGCTATATTTGCTAGGAAGCAATGCAAGCATGATGGAAGTCTCATAAATGATAGATAGTATTTAGATGATGTATGCACAAAACAAGAATCGACACGGGCCACTAGACTACAAAGTGACCATGCTTTATGGCAAAAATGCTTTCTAAGTACAATGCTACTTTACATTAATGTAATAAAAGAGATGACTACAAACATCAATAAAATACGCTCTTTTAGGGAAACACCTAAGTCTGTAAATAACCACTGTTAAACCTTTCCATACAAAGTAAATAAGTACACAGCGTGCGTAACATTATGTTATCATGATTTGCTACGTCATGATGAATATGATATATTGGCATCTTTAGGTACAAATAAAAGCACACCTTTTTTACTTATTGTGGGAACTGTTTGTTCCGTGGTCACTCTTTTCACAAACAGTCCATTCCATAAATTCCACCCAAGCTTCATTAGCAGGTGCTGCAAACATAGGAACTTAATACGAGATACTTTGCTCCTGTTTTGTCTGCTGCGGTTATCAGTAGCTGTCAGCTAGAGGCATTGTTACACGCCAGTAACTGCTGTTTTTCCATTGCATAACAGAATGAGAACTGCACACAACACACAGGCACTGGCACTGGTCAAGCTAAGAACACACTGACAGATGCGTCAAGGTGGCTGTTATTATTTTTTCGCACGTACTGTAATCATGTATGTTTATCACTAAAAGGGAAAGAGCAGTCAGCCTAAATTACCTGTTCAACATTAATCTTTGCATCATGCTGGTGAAATTGCCAACACATTAATTTACTTACCCGAAATGTTCTTTTGCTTGGTCAAGATGATAATGTATGTTTATGCTCTTGGGTGTAGTAAACCTTTTCCAATTTAAGGATTACATTTTTGTTGTATGCAATCAAATGTATTTTATGCCAAACAGTTTGGCTTTGTAGACATTTAGTGCTAATTTTTGTAATTTAGACAGATAGACGGACAGACAGATGCTAAGACTAGTTGATATTGTAATACCACATGTGTTCCTGAATTACCCATCTGTTACTGTGGGATATTTTATTATATTCCGCTATTAGATGCCTGTTCCTCTGTGCTGCTATATCTCTTTTATTATCTTGGCTGTATCTCTACAAGTTTAAAGGGACACTATAGTCACCAGAACAACTACAACTTATTAAATTTGTTCTGGTGAGTCGAATCATTACCTTCAGGCTTTTTGCTGTAAACACTGTCTTCTCAGAGAAAACGCAGTGTTTACATTACAGCCTAGTGATAACTTCACTGGCCACTCCTCAGATGGCTGTTAAAGATCCTTCCTGGGTCATGGCTGCATAAAATGCATCCAAACATTCAGTGTCTCCACCCTCTGCATGCAGACACTGAACTTTCCTCATAGAGATTCATTGATTCAAATCATCTCTACAAAGAGATGCTGATTGGCCAGGGCTTTGTTTGAATCATGCTGGCTCTGCCCCTGATCTGCCTCCTTGTCAGTCTCAGCAAATCCTATGGGGAATCACTGTGATTGGATCAGGCTACCACTTCTGATGATGTCAGTAGGCAGTGGGAAGGTCTAAAGGAAACAGAGCCAGGGTTAGCAGCTCAGACTTGAATACAAGTAAGAATTTGGCATGAGGGGACCAGGGTGGCTAGATGGTGGTTTTAACCCTACAGGGTCAGAAATACATGTTTGTGTTCCTGACCCTATAGTGTTCCTTTAACTGGTTACACCATGCAACTCTTGTTCTGGGCTTTCTTACTACATCCCAATAATGCTGTCGGCAAAGTTGTTAAACTGAGTATGTGCAGCATTCAAAGGGAAACGCCGCACATATAGAATCCAAGCACCATCACCACTTCAAATCACTGAAGAAGTCAAGATGCTTGGAGCAACACTTTACATATGTAACACTTATCATTTTTAGCAAGTCTATATTAAACACAATATGAAATACTTATGTAGAGAGCAACAAATAACTAAGTTATTTCTGATAGAACTAAAATAAAATGCAAAATCATTTTGTGGATCTATAAAATAGCGCTGCTACGGGAATGTTCCCAGGATTGACAGCTCAGTGGGACAAATTATCCTTTAACAAATCATGCTGAGCTTGAATAAAGGAACAGTAATGTAAGAACAGTTTAGGTCTAGCACAGTGAGGTGCAGTGTGTGCCTGAATTGCTTAACGTCATGGGTCAGTGCATCTTACAGCCTGACCTGTTCCTTAGTCATTTTATTGTATAGTATCTTTAGGGAAGATTCTTCAAGGAGACCCACACTGAGCAGTCCAGGAGGTGGCTCCCACCCTCCATAGCAACTCTTGATTCAGGTCAGTGGCTCTCACTGTTTGTAACATAGTTGAATTACATATGAATTTGCAATCTTCTATTTTGGTGAAAGATTCAGTGTATATAAATCAGGGTTGTACAGCATTGAAATGGTTAAAATGAGATTGAAAAAAAAATTCAAATTGGATTTAAAAATTTAGACCAAAATACCTAAACTGGAAGCACAACAGAGAATATTTCGAATTCAGCTCTTTTGGCCTTAAGCTTTAAATTTCACTTTAAAATTATCGTCATTCCTAATAATTTTCACTTTAATGACTAACCCGAATAATGTTGAGGATAATTTGCCATTTAGAATCTTAATTGTATTTTAACATTTAAATAGTAATATGAGCTTAAAGATAGTATACAAATAATGATTCTGCTTACTCCATGATGGCGGCTGGATGTGACTGATGTGAGCATGTAGTACAGTAGTAATTTTTACTTGATGGATCAGTTTGGCAGTTCAGCACAGTAAGTGTTTTATTTAAAATAAATGTATTTCAATACTCTTGCTAACTATAAGATGAGATGAAATGTAAAGATACATTTGCAAGGTGGACAATGTAATTTTTGTCATGACAAAGTGGTTTTATGGTATTCAGAGGGGGTGCATGCTATTTTTCACAGCTGTAAATACAGAATTGGGGCAGCACAAATATCCTCTGGGGAGGGGGCACATTAACAGTTAAACATATGACACTGCTTGTTATAACCTCGAATAATCATATATGTCACAGAACAATGTTTAAGTGTCCCTCATAGTTATTCACTATACAGGCAACCGAGCAGGAAATTTCAAATTTTAGGCCCCAAAAAAATGAGCTGGAAACATGCGCGAGAATTTTCCCAGCTTACCAGCTCTTCAATGCCCTTTCTTTTGCCCGACATTGTCATTAAGTCCCTTTATTTGAATTTCCTCACTTTCATGAAAGTGCACTACAGTGGGTGCGAGGGTGCCTTTTTAATTGATGCCATCTTGATGCAACTGTAGTCTGATTACTGAAAAGGTTCACACGCCAGTTACAATGCTTCCCACGTTTCGCCTTGCTTTGGCAGGATTAGGATGAAAATATCCCATGATTTTGTACATCATAAATGAAAACTCTTTTAAAGTAAATATTATCATAGTAAAAGAACTCCAGGCATAATGCGTCCATGTATTTTTATCTAAACACCTTGATGCACTTTCATGCATGTACATGTAACTGAAAGCCTAATGTACTCTCACAGGCTAATTACTATCATTACTGTGTGTGTGGATTTTATACACTGAACAAATCAAGCCGTTGCAGGCTTAATAAGAAAAAAACAACAAAAAAACCCAGGTAAATCTAAGACTAATCATCCATTCGATTATGTATGTTTATGCTCTTGGGTGTAAACCTTTTCCAATTTAAGGATTACATTTATCTCTTAATAATAACACTTAGAAAAAATATTTTAGTTGTATGCATTCAAATGTATTTTATGCCAAACAATTTGGCTTTGTAGATATTTAGTGCTAATTTGTGCAATTTAGACAGATAGACAGGCAGGCAGATGCTAAGGCTAGTTGATATTGTAATACACCTGATGAAACATCATTAACTTTGTCAGCAGAAAATCAGTCTAATGTCATGAAATTGCCTCTTCTATGTTTTACGGTGGGAATCACACTTCAAAACCCATGTACTTGCCTTCCCTGCTGTCACAAATACTACACAGTCCCCCACCCCCCCAATAATAATCACTATTTAGTTATATATAACCCAATAAAAAACATGTATGCATTTCATTAGGCATTGTCATTGGGGTATATCTAAAAACAGCTTACAAACGCTGCAGATCTCTTACTTGCAAACTCTCCGCTTCTAACCCCACCTAAACTTTCTGTGGCCGTCCAATCACAGACTTTCCAATGCAGCTCAATGAGAAGTCATTGCGAGGCAGGTGCTCTGGGCAATTGCTGCCTCTCGAGTTTAGTTCCAATGGGCTAAACAACCAGGAAGTAACAGGACCAGTAGGCTGATTGACAGCCAAGGGGTGTAACAAGGTTAATTTGTAAAAGCGCCCATATCTATTGAAATCTGAACTTTTTGTAAAATGAAAAAAAGAGGACACACTTCACAAATAGCACTTCAGCAAGCGTAAGTTCTTTAGTGGTCTGGAATTCCCCTTTAAGATGTTGACTTATAAAGCTGAAAGCCAAAAACAACTAATTACTATGATAATAGCATAGTTAAAGAAACTTGAGATTGTATGTGAGGGGCAGTTAATTACAGTTTGCTCAGTCTAGTGGCTCACATTAATGTGTTCTCTCCTTCTGAGCTACACTTCAAACTATCTGACTTTGTTTAGCTATTGTTTCTTCAAATATGTGATTCAGGAGGTGCTTAAATGTACAGTTTAAAATAATATTATACAAATTCATGCTATTAAGTAAAACCTGGCAACAACAAAGTAGATGTGATTGTTTAAAATAGTACGGCATAGCATGCACTGGTGGGCAAAAATGAGACTGTGGAAGTATTGTGGGGAGCAACGAATGTGGGCAAGCAATTTGATAGGTAGGCTGGGCAGCTGTGCTTGTGTCAGGAAAGCTAACTCCAGTAATTTGTTTTTGTACTTGTCATATAAAAGTAAATTAAATCTGCTGTGCTAATGTCTATCAAAGTCAAGACATGCAATCATAAAGGTTTCCGTTGTAACCACACTTTAATTAGCATTAAGACATGAAAGAAATAAACATGCAGATATTTTAATGAAATATATTTCACCTTCCCCTAGGCTTTTTTCTTGTTATGTGCTAGAAACATGGAAATTTCACCCCAATATATCATTCATTATTTTTAGTCATGAAGATATTTTACCTAATTAAATAATCAAAATCTTTAGTTATATGTAGCTTGAAATGTTCATGGAAAATGACTGCCAGTTTTCTTACACTTATAGAGTATAAATTAAAAACAAACAAAAACTCTAGTGTTCAGTTTTATAGCAACTTGGAACATTATATGCCGACACAAAATCCCTGGAAGTACTGTGCCTTACTGCCATCTAGTGGTAAGAGTAGCAAGGTGTAGATATGATAATGTGTGTCTGTGTGTGTATACATGTGCTGTTATTATTGCTTATAGACGACCAACACGGTTTTCAGCATGTTAAATGGATGGATCTATGATAAAAATAAGATGACCATATCAAAGATCTCCACAGCAATAGAAATCACAACTGTATTTAACCTGTGGTATAACAGATTTAAGGAATGTTACGGCTTTACATGTTTACACCACCAGATTAAATGTATCTGTGATCAATTGCCCAGTGTCTTTTATTTTTGTACCAATCTCTACAAATTCTAGAGAACATTGTGCATGAAAATCCCAGGAGATCAGCAATCTCTGAGATACTTAAACCACTTCATCCGGGGCCAGATATCCCACGAGGCCGCTGAGACAGGCAGACAGATTTTTCAGCCCAAATCTAACAGTGGCGATTTCTATTGAAATCTGCACTTTTGTAAGATGTCCAAAAAATTTAAATTTTCCTTTAAATGCCACTGAAGCAATGCATATCTATAAATTCCAGTTCACATGTAGTAAAATGCTCAGGCTCTCTGCAAAACATATGGTACAGTATGATGACACAGTTCCATAGAAGATGATGTCCCTTGAGAACTATGTATTTTGCCTACCAGTCACTCATACTTATTTGTAATGGGTACAAGTTTCATAGCAATGTTAGTGATACATTAGTCATTGTTATTTTTCAGGATTCCTCTACTACAACACACATCATTTTTAAAAATGTTCTGAAAAGTCATGTTTAAATTCCATCATTTTAGTCATGTTTATTACAGTGATCTAAAAAGTGTCTATTTTCTTTATAGTAAATTGTTGACTGAAATTTCCTTTTCAGAAGACCGACAAATTTATAGTGTTGGTAAAAAGAAATGTGAAACAGAACATTTTTCTGTCAGAAAAAAATGGCAGAACAATTCATAAATCTGTTAGAACAATACAAAAAAGGTGTATATTCAAAAATGATGGTTACGGTGCAAAAAATAGCAACAGATGAAAAAAAATCTGAGTTATTACAATGAGTTAAAAATCTGCCAAAAAATTATTGTAAAAATGTTGTTAATAAATCTCCTCCAGAGTATAGGACTAATGAACATAATGCCAGATAGGAAAACACAGATAGATACGTATTACTGGTCCTTACAACAGCCATGGTTAATGTGAGGCACAGAATGGTAACATACCCGCAAACAGGTGAAGCAAACCCATAAGCAGGCGGAGGTCATGACAGGTACACAGTCGGATTTGCCGGCATTTGCGCTAACCTTACCCACATTTCCACCAGGTTAAATTGTAGGGGTGTACCGAGACACTGCTACCCACCATATCGATTGTAGGGGTGTGCCAAGACACCACTACCCACCATATCCATTGTAGGGGTGTACCAAGACATCGCTACCCACCAGTTCCAGTGTAGGGTGTACCAAGACACCACCACACCCCCAGGTTCGGAGCCACCGACGGGCTCGAACCTACCAACCACATGCAACACTGCCCAATCCACACTAAACCTCAGGATGCCCACTTTCTCCTCCATCTAACCTCCGATTTAACCAGGCCATTTCCCGCCACAGCTCAGGACTTGACACCTAAAGCTCCTGAGTGACCCCCCACCACACCGGAATAAGGCCTGTTGAATACCTTCCTGAAGGCCCAATTTAACCCCATAAGGACCAAACTTCTGGAATAAAAGAGAATCATGACATGTCACACGTCATGTGTCCTTAAGGGGTTAAACAGATCACGCCTGTAACGGAGCTCCTTGTACTCCGACTGTGTACCCTCCGTTGACGGATGCTCCTAGCGCTTCCTGAGGACTCCAAGCACTGCAGCAGACACCACAACCACCGCAGACTCCGCAACCACCGTATCTTGACTGGAGTCTCGCCGTCTTCCTTCCACCCTGGATCAGCTTCAGTCCTCCAGGACTGTGTGGGAAAGAACTCTTCCTTCCACCCTGTATGAACCTCCAGCATCCAGGACTGTGTGGTTAAGACCCCTCCTCCAAGGACAGCGTGTCAGGAACAAGCTCTTAAAAGAGCTAAGTGACTCAAGCTCAGGGGAGCATGCAGAGCATAGCAATCCCCAGTGTGATTATAACAGCTCCCTCCAATAACGAGACAAGGCTACGTTTAGAGGGATCAAGAAGAACTGTCAAAACCTTTATTTCCCTTGGGACCAGCCAATAGGGTCACCACAATAACATTGTTGTGAAACCTCAATAAAATCACAAACAGTCAAACCATATCAAGCAACACACAGTGACTTATCACAACACAATGGCACATTTTAAAGGGGTGGGGGGAGACAATATTTAACAGTAAATATCTCACCTGCCTGCAGAATTAGCAATATGCAAATCTACCCGAATATGCAAATGAACCAGTCTTGCAATTCAGGTAGTGCATATTGCTGTTGCTACCAACAGAGGGCACTAGACAAGCTCCATAGCCAAACCCACCTAGTTGGTAGCAAACCTCAGCAGTACAGGAGAGCAGGCAATACATTTCACAGTACACACACACACACTATAAACAATTACATTACACACACCCTGCACCTATAATGGGTACAGGGTGACTAAAACATAAGATAAATAAAGCAGCCTACATAAATAGTCTGTCTGAAGGTAGACTAGGGGCTTTAAAGCCAGATACATGAAAGAGTCATAGTCACAGGGGAGGAGACTGGCAAGTAGGCCTCTCCAGGACCAAGTGGCGAAGGACACTTCGTCACAACACCTTACATCCGAAAACATACCCCATCCCCCCTGGAGTACCCAGGGAGCTTGCCTCCCAATTCGTTGTGTCGGACTGTTATACCTTGTTACCTTCTGGAAAATTTTCTCCACTAATGCCTTGCCACCAAAACCCACGAAAACCTAAACCATTCCAGCTCCACCAATTTCAAAGGAAAGCCCAGTTGCGCTTGACCCGAACCGCGGCTCCTTTCTGCGCCCCTTAGATGTAAGAGTGGCCCACCAACCATGTCACCAAAACTGAAACGAAAGTAATTAGCGACAAGGCATAGCCCCAAACACAAACCCATACGTCCATAGCCATTAAACCAAATAGACCGGCCGTAAACAGGACTTAAACCGTACTGACTCCCACCAGCCTAAACATTTCGCCAGGTCCTCACTTAAAAACAGACCTTTGTCGCCGCCGTTATCCAGGAAGAATGGGCTCGGCAGGGAATATAGCTTTACCAAACCTCCTTTACCAGACACATCTGTTCTTGTACAACCCTACCGAATTGTTACCTTAACCGACTGAGGTTCGACAACCGACACCCGCCCGAAAGGCACTCACCAGCTCCCCAATCCAAATTGCCCCAAGCCCCTGAGAAGGCCACCGCAAACAAACTCACCGTAAAAGTAGAGTAACACACCGCCCTCAGCACGCCCACCAGGCGTTGCTTTACCCAAGGAAACCAGCCGCTCGGCACCGACATATTTCATATCTCTCTGTAAGACCGGCGATGCCTGACGGACGTGACAACGTTCCGTCACTTCCTCCCAATCGGTCAGTTTGAACCCTAACGCCAATGCCGCCATGCTCCTGTCCATTGCCGATGGAGCTAACGCTGAACGAACAAGCGGCTTAGGAACCACAGCAAGGTATGCCTTTGCCCCTCCTTTGACTGGGACCCCCCAGTGAAACCAACCGCCTCGTCCCACATATCCCAAACCTTCACATAGGCAGTCCACATGCCCGGTGCCATAGGATTCTGTATCAATCCTCCAAGCATGGCATCTCGAGGTGCCACATTTCCTCCAGACCGGCCTGTCCCTCCTCCTGCGCCCCCTGGGGCCACCATTCGCAGCTTGTCCACTTGTAGGCGAACCAAGTAATCAGCCCCTACCATCTGCCAACCAGGCACGTGGCGTGCCCGCACCCGATATTAAACGACCTGCACAGTGATACGAATCGTCGCCATTGGCGTATATCCTGAACCTAGGACTCGGCTGGATGGTAAACCGCATGAACCCCGCCGTATTGTCCGTGAATTACGACTTTTCGTCCCTTAATCCTTCACCTTTTAGAGCCACGGCCACTCCCAATGGAAATAACTAAAAAGATGCCAACTTCGAATGAGAGGACTTAGCTTTCATGCCTCCTGCCACCGCTCTGCGCACCACGTGCCTTCCAGGTATGCCCCGCGATCTATGTTCCCAGAGGCATCCGTGAAGACTCCACAAGTAGCCTTCGCCATGAAACGGCTACAGACCCATCCCTCGCAACTAACCCGACATTCGAACTTGAAACTGCCTTATGAACAACTGCGATTTCTCAGCGTGACCTTCTTGGACCTGCGAACCTTCGCCCTGAACTCCTGCAGTCAACTGATCCCTAGGCAATAGACACTCTCCTACCACGAAACTATTTCCAGCCCAAGCAAAGATGCGTGGTAGGATTCCCGCGACCGTAAGGTACGTCCACAACGGCCCGGCCCAGCCGAGCCCACACAGCAAGCTATCTTCCAGATAATGTACAAAGGAACCCCTTCCTGATTCCTCTTTCACCACCCACACCCAGACGGAACCAACTTCTCGAAGTAGGAACATGAAATGGAACCGCCCCTTGGCAAGCAGAGGTTACCAATAGGCACCTGCAAACATGCAACCCAAAAGATGGAAGGGTCGCCAATAATCAAACGCGTCCCGCTCCCCCGAACCAACTCGACGGCAAGGCCGAATGATGCCTAAGATACAGAACAGGTCCACGTCGATGTCCTCATTAACTGATGCCCCTTTCGGGTGCGATAAGTTTTGTATCAGACAGAATTTGCCCGTCCCTTTCTAGGGGACTACCCCCCACGGAGACACCCACAGATCAGCTAATGGCGAGGATGTAACGGACCCGCCATCCCCTCTATTTGGCTTCCTCGCATGCCCACTTGAGAACCAATCCCAGATGTTCCCCCATGGACTTGATATTCGCCCACCACTTCTCCTGGTCCCTCAACTTTGAATGGAATAGCAAAACCCCTCCAACAATCTCAGCCATAAAACTAGTGCCTTCATGGGAGGCTTACTGCCTTAACCACGGCAGCAACGCACTGATCGTCACCAGTGCCACTCCAAGCTGCAAACGCAGGGCTGAAGCCCCAGTGAGTACCCCTCCTGCCTTAGGTTTTCCTTTCTTGATGCGTCAGTTGACACCGTGACTCCCACCACCTCCAGAACACCCATATCCAAGCCTACCCGACGGTTCCCAGTTGCATTGACCTTTCTTCTGTTCGGCCAGCACCGCACCTTCTGGGGGTGCGCCAGCAACTCAGGAAAGAGCGCATTTCCTGCACCATCATTAGGAACCGGGCACTTTACCCCGATTATGCCTACTAGGATACAAAAGCCCTAAGCCAATTCTCAAAGTCTTCAGTATCTTGCGATACCGCCGTCTTTTCCCTCCTCCTCTTTTCCGGCCTCCTTCCTATCGTCCCCTTTTAAATCAAGGAACTCCTCGAGCGGAAGACAGGAAAAATGTTTTACAAATCCCCTTAATCAAATCTTATCCTCCAACTCCGCCTTCAAGTGACCCCCCAATGGCCCTACGAAGGACACGTGCCCATTTAGTTGCACCGCGTCTGGAATATTGCCACACATCTAACTGTTCTCCTGCCCCATCGGACATCCCCTTCCCTTACCCGGCACGCCGTCACCACCGCCCTAACTTCTGCCTCCCGACCGCCCTCCGGTGACCCCACCCTTCTGCACCGCGGGGGTGGCCCCTTTTTTCCTTGATCATTACTCTAAAATTATTTTTGCAATTTAAAAAAGCTTCCCAGAGTGTGGTGTGTTTATTGACTCACCGCCCGAACCCTCGTCTATGCTGTTCTTCCGTCCACCCTGCCAAGCTCTGGAGTATCCGGTGGACGCCAACTCCTGTCCGCACTGGTCCCACCTCAAGCCTGTAGGAGTAACACTCCTCGACCTGCTGGGAGAAGATAACCTGGGTAGTGTGTTCTGATATAGTTTTACCAGCTCTTCCTCCCTGCGCTCTGTTCTGTCGTCCTAATCTCTGCTCTTTCTTGCTGCCTGACCTTCCCGGCCGCAGGCGTCACGCCTCTGCCCTAGTGAAATCCTGCCAGATGAAGCTGAAGCGCTGCACTGAGACCTCCTCCTCCTCTCCCAGGAACTGGACCTCCTCCTACCACACTGACTTCTTGACGGGCTCCTCACCTGCTCCTCCATCCCTCATCGACCTTCTGCTGCTGCTGTGCCTCTCATTGTCCCTGCGCTGCTCCCTCCCGTACTCACGTTCCTGCTCCTGAGAACGCCCCCAGGGGGCTCCCACTTGTCTCTGTCCCTTACGTCCATTTCCACCTGTCCCTGTCCCCTCTTATGCCCTCTGCTTGCAGTACCTGGCCTCTCCCCGGGCCGCCTCATCCACTTGTGGCCCCTTTAATTAATCCTGGTTGCTGGCCTTCCCCTCCATAGCTGCTCTGCTGCGCCTGTGAAGACTCTGCCTGCTGCTTTCACTATCCCCTTCCTTCACCTCTGACCTGACCCTGGCCCCATGCAGGGCCGCCTCCGTCTGTGTCCTGCCGACCTGGACCCCCCCCCACCTGCCCATTGGGGGGAGGGGGAGACCGCATGTACACTGCTGGCCCCTTGCATCATTCCCACCTGTCCCTCAGGTATGCCACCAGGGGCAGACTCACCAGGACGCCTCTTGCCGCTCTCTTCTCCGTCTCCCTGCCCGGGGGCCATCATGTCATGCTGGATTCCGCTGTCCTTCATGCTTTCCCACTCCCCGCCTTATGGTAGAGGGTGCTCTTCCTGCGCGGCCCTCATCCTGGCCTGCCACCTTGCCTGACCGGTGCCACGTCGAACAGACGGCGCCGGCCGCCCTCTAACTCCTGCCTGCTTTCCAATCTCGTTTTCAGCCGCCCCCTTGCCACCTCCTGATAGGCTCTTGTGCCGCCGAACTGCCGATGTCATTCCCGGGCTGCCGCTGGGGCTGCCGCTCTCTCCTAGCCGGCCTCCGTTACGTCGCTGCGTGGGGGGGGGGGACCTGCTTGGGCCCCTCAGCTGCTCTTGCAGCCACCAGCCACGATTTCTGCCACAACCTTTGTTCTGTCTGAGGCTGCAGCAGCAGCAGCTCACTCCAGCCTCTCCTGTACCTCCAAGCTGCCTACTGCCTCAATACTGCTTTGTTCTTCTATGCTGCCTCCATGCTGCTGATGGGAGTGAGCATGCAGCAGCAGCAGCTCACTCCAGCCTCTCCTGTACCTCCATGCTGCCTCTGTTCTTCTATGCTACCTCCATGTTGCTGCCTTCTCCCTCCAGGGCAGGCAGCTTCCACAACTGACAGGTAAGCTTAGGTTCAGTTAAAATGGCCACTTCATATAATGGCCGGTATAAATATGGCTCCACCCTACCCACCATGCTAGCTGTCACTACTTCCTGTGGCTGCTATGCCTACCTCCTGGCTCTGTCAAGGCCTATTTCTCTTAGATGCGCTGATCCATGGGCTACAGGAATAACAGAGACAAGAGAACGATAAAGCAAGCCAATGTCGAGGGATGCAGAGGTTAGCGTAGTCAAACAGAGCTGGGTTTAGACCAAAATACATTAGAAGTTATACAACAAACTCTCACGTAGCAAGAAGCACAACAAGGCACTGACTAGAATGAGCAGTGTTTATATATATATATTTCTGTGACGCCAGAACGAGCATGAGAGATGTCACTAAAAGGTCATAAATGAAGGAGTCCCCGGAGAATGATGCAGACAAGCAGCAGAAGAAAAGAATGTTAAATGAAAGTAGGTACCACATTGCAACTACCACTCACTGCTAATTGGTCCTGCCAGAGAAATGGACATAAACAATTTTGAAAAAGAATAATAATAATATCCAAAATTGTGGTCAGACTTCTGGAAATGTGAGGGTAAGAAGGGTAATATGAAAGCTGTGAATATTTCTGTTAGGAAAATGAGCATGTCTGAAAGGCAGGAAATATGGCTATGGAGGCAAGGTCATGGGGGCAGTGTAGCCCCTCATGTAGCAGTCAGACCGGATCAAAAGGCTGAGCAATATTGCCACTGGGCACACTGCCTCTGCTCTGCCCAGGTGTACACCAGACTGTCTATATTGGAAACAATTTTCCATATTCTGGCTATCTGTTTTAGGGCTGTTTTTTAATGCAGGGCAAACAAGCCCAGCTACACCTGGGGGCACAAAGGAGCAGCCCCAATGGGCCAGCTGCCCACAACAGGATTATGTCAGTGGCGGGACTACAGCCGGTGGAGCTGGTGTGCTGCACTGGGGCAAGCACACTGAGGGGGCCCATCGGGTGCTCCATGCACTTTTGGCCACCAGATTTCAATGTGTCCTGAGGGACCTGGTCAGTGCTGCGGCCCTTTAAAAACATGTTGTCAGTGCTAGGAGACAATGACAGCTGGTCTTTGCCTTCCAGCTTCATACACAAAGTGCCACATGGGAGAGGCAAAGAGTACAGTTTGGGAGAGCTTCTAACTCCCAACAGCCTCAGCCAGCCAGTTGGACCCCCGGAAAGTCACCCTCCTGCACCCAAAAGGTAAGAAACAGGAGAGAGACTAAACATTTTGCAAGAGTGTATCTGTGTGTCTGTGTATCTATCTGTGTGTTTTTGTATTTGCATGTATCTGTACATTTTCATGAATTTGTCTGTGTATCTATCCGTGTATTTGTATGTGTGTCTGTGCATCTGTCTGTCTGTGAATCTGTATATGTATATATCTGTGGGTCTGTATGTGTGTTTATGTATCTATCTTTTTGTATGTGTATCTATCTGAATGTCTGTGTTTCTATCTGTGTGTCTATATGTGTATCTGTGTGTGTGTTTGTGTCTGTATGTATGTCTGTGTATCTGCATGTTTATATATATGTGTGTCTGTGCATCTATCTGTTTGTCTGTATGTATGTGTATCTATCTGTGTTTCTGTATGTGTGTCTGTGTATCTATCTGTTTGTCTGTATGCATATTTATTAGTGTATGTGTGTCTGTGCATCTGTTTGTCTGTGTGTGTATCTGTGTATCTTTATGTGCATCTTTGTGTTTGTGTATCTGCATGTGTGTCTGTCTATCTAGCTGTGTATCTGTAAGGGTCCAATCAGTATTAAAGATGGCCCTGATCAACTTAGGCAGCAATGAAAATAGAACTTCTGCAGGGTGGTGACCTGCATAACCCATAAGCCTTTTTCTGAGCACTCCTATTGAAAACAATAGGAAAGCTGAAAGGCATTAGTAACTTCCTGGTTCAGGCACAGATAATTACAGGATTCTTAAAGGGACACTTCAGGAACCCAGACCCCTTCTGCACATTGGAGTGGTCTGGGTGCCAACTCCCACCACCCTTAACCCTACAAGTGTAATTATTGCAGTTTTTATAAACTTTTATAAACTGTATATCAGACAGCCACTAGAGGGACTTCCTTGTTCTTAAAACACGAAAAGTGCTCTAAACGACACTGGACGTCCTCACGCTATGCATGAGTACCTCCAACGTCGCCGGAATCCCCTTCGGAAAACATTTAACAATGCTTTCCTATGGGGAGGTCCAATGCGCGCGCCCATTGCCGAGCATGCAAGTTAGGTCTCCCCAGCCGGCTGATGTCGATGGGAAAGGATCATGGGCGGATATTCACCTGCCACCCACATAGCATGAGATAATCCAATATTGAGACCTGACTCAAATTAAGAAGCTAATCTAAATACAAGATTAGCCTTCTGGATCAAACTATTTAACATTCCTTATATTGTGCCACATAGGGATATGTTTACATATGTTAAAAGGTTATCAGGGATGAGCATACTGATCATTTTTGCCTGCTTCTATTTTGCCCTATAAGAATTCGTATAGTTTATACATGCAATCACTGCAGATGTTTGGTGTTGTTTTTAGCATTTTATATTAAAGGACCACTATAGTGCCAGGAAAACATACTAATTTTCCTGGCACTATAGTGCCCTGAGGGTGCCCCCACCCTCAGGGTCCCCCTCCCGCTGGGCTTAGGGGGAGGAAGGGGTTAATCCCTTACCTTTTTTCCAGCTCCGGGCTCCCTCGGCACTGGGGAATCTCCTCCTTCTTCTGCCGTCATCGGCTGAATGCGCATGCGCGGCAAGAGCCACACGCACATTCAGCCAGTCTCATAGGAAAGCATTCTCAATGCTTTACTATGGATACTGGCGTCTTCTCACTGTGAAAACCACAGTGAGAAGCGCCTCTAGCGGCTGTCAATGAGACAGCCACTAGAGGCTGGATTAACCCATTTGTAAACATAGCAGTTTCTCTGAAACTGCTATGTTTACAACAGAAAGGGTTAATTCTAGATGGACCTGGCACCCAGACCACTTTATTAAGCTGAAGTGGTTTGGGTGCCTATAGTGGTCCTTTAAGCTTTCTAATACTCTTAAAGGGGATTGGTGGACGGTTTTAAGAAAGGTTAGTTATTTAAAAAAAAAAAAAAAACTTGTTTATTAAAATCTGTCTCTGCATATTCATTTTCTTAACTGTTTGGTAGTGTAATAGTGATATTTAAGACAACGTAGGAAACACTTTGACTCTCTGTCTTAGTATGTCCAATTCACTATTACTAGAAGATAGTAGATGACAAATGACAGAGTAGGTCCTGTTTTCAGCACTTATAATGTATGTATGTGTGCTTGTATGTATGTATGTTTATGTCTATATATATGTGTCTCTGTTTGTGTGTGTGTGTAAAGTGGTGTATATACAGGGGTTGCAGCTGCAACCGGGCCCGTCACACCCTGTGGACCTCTGCAACCAGGTGCCCGCCGCCATGTGTTGTGTAACCACCGTAGGGGGGTCCACAGATCATTTTTTGCACCGGAGCCCCATGGAACGTGTGTACACCACTGGCTTGACAGCAGAGATGCAGAAACATTTATAGAGGGTGTAAAACTGTTCCTGTTCCTCCAGTGTCTGTGTGTGAGACTGGACAGTGCTGCTATAAACATTTGGATGCTCATTGAACTACAGAAGTCATAAAAGGGTGAGTAGTTTGCAAATAACCATTCAAAGTCCACATACCCTAAAGAACCCTTTTTCCTAACCCTAATTTTAACGCCTCCCAAAACCTAAACATACCGCAGTGGTGAATCCAGGGGGGGCAACGGGGCAATTGCCCCCCCTGAGACTCTCCTCTGCCAGCTAATGCAGGGCTGGCATTGTCCAAGTGCCAGCCCTGCAATGTGCCTGCGGACCAGGGAGGGAGATCAGAGATCTTCCTCCCCGGTCCGCAGGCACCGTGTGGGCAGCGGAGGGAGGGAGAGAGCCCGATCCGCCAGTGGAGAGAGGACCCGGGAGCTCAGGCTGCAGCTCCTCCGGTTCCTACTCCGGATCTCACGAGAGTGAACTCTAGCCCTGGAGCTAGAGTTCACACTCACCATTGGAACCACCAGGGATTCCCCACCGGACCACCAGAGATCGAGAAATGTCCCCCCTCCTCCCTCAGTATAGGTAAGAAATTAATTTTATTAAATAAAAAAGAAAACATTATTAAAAAGCCTCCCTACCCTCCTCCCCCCCATACACACACTGCCCCACAAACACTGCCCCCCCATACACATACTGCCCCACAAACACTGCCACGCCCCATACATACACTGCCCCCCATACACACACTGCCCCACACATACATACAGTGCCCCACACACACATACAGTGCCCCCCCATATCCCTTACTCTGGGATGGGATCCTGGCACTACTGGCACCATAACTATTACACTGACCTGTAGTGGTTTTTGTGCCTGGATTATTTCTTTAAATAATCTACAAGTGCCCCTCCCGAGATCAGGCTCTGGATCCGCCACTGACATACCGTTTCCTTAGTATCACATTTAAGCACTCAAAGCCTAAGCTTAAAAACCTCTTTATCTTAATCCTACTATATTTAATCCCACTCTAACCCTATACCCAATAATACTAAACACCCCGTATCCCACAATTATTTCCCATTTCAAGCTTTTAATCGACTTAACACTAAACATCCTATGTAAACTAAGGTCAATGTCAAACCCTTTTATCCTAAACACTTCTAACATCACCTTCAACCCTGCAAGTATTTACACAGCTGCATACACTCAATATGCCCAGGTGCATCACAATATATTATAAGCAGAACTATACACACACATCCATATATACATGTGACATGCTAAAGGAACTAAATTGGCTATCGCTGCAATCCAGACGCACCCTTCATCTTTCCAGCCTTGTTTTTAAGAGTTTTTCTGGGAAACTCCTACCCTACCTGAACAAAATGCTTTCCCCAGCTGTTCCCACTTTCTATAAGCTCCGATCCAGTACAAGCACTTTACTTAGTCTACCTCAATACAAAAAGAAAGCGGCCCGATCCTCCTTCTCCTACAGAGCACCGCAATTGTGGAACGACCTCCCGCACAATTTAAAATCTTCCCTAAGCCTAAAGTCCTTTAAGAGATCCCTCTCTACATACCTCAAAACAGAATGCACGTGTCATGGTTGATTATATATTTCCTGCCTGTTCTATGTTAAATTTTGTATATATTGTGTATTAATATTGTTTTTGTATTTTATTGTACCCTAATGTAACAATGCAATGATTTGTGGACCCAGGACATACTTGAAAACGAGAGAAATCTCAATGTATCTTTCCTGGTAAAATATTTTATAAATAAATAAATGTGCAGTTGTCAGCTATCAATGTATGCTTTTTCAGACATTTTTATGTATGCAGAGTCCAGTTAACAAAGTAATTAAAAGCAAGGTATCTGTTTATATGTTTGTTTTTTAGGAAGTACAGAGGGAGGGGGTAGCAGCGGGCACCTTAGTATTCTGTGCCTACATACATCCGACATGTTAAAGGGACACTAAAGTCACCCAGACCACTTCAGCTCAATGAAGTGGTCTGGGTGCCAGGTCCCTCAGATTTTAACTCTTCACATGTAAACATAGCAGTTTCAGAGAAACTGCTATGTTTACATAGCAGGGTTAATCCAACCTCTAGTGGTTGTCTTTCCTGAGATTAAGAGTGGGGGTATCATTAGTGTGCTAAGGGGGGCTTGGGGAATTAGGGGGCTTTTAAAAAAAAAAAAAATCTTAATTTTTTATGTGGTTACAAACACGCTTGCAGCGCCACGACAGCGAATGTGAGAAATTCCATGACAATCGTTGGCATAGCTAAGAGGGTGCACATTTTATATTTGATATAGATAACAAACAAGTAACGTATAATTAATAGAAGAAAATGAGTACACATGGTAACACAGGGTGGTAATAGAAGCTGAAGAGTGCCTCATGTGTACTAGAAATGTGCTTATGACATTAGTTTCTAAGCAACCGATTGGTACCTGATGTGTGAGGTTAAGTTGACGCATTTAGTGTGTGCCCTGAAGTGAGCCTTGCTGTGCTTTTAATAAGGTGTTCCATGAGTTGGTAGGCTAGGTAAGGTAGTGTGTCATGCTATAGTGTGCTTTTCTCACTGTTGCTGTTTATGTGGTTGTGTGGCTTGGGAAGTATCCGATTGGTGGGGTGTGAGGGAACCCCGTCTGTCTATCGTTAATAGGTAAATGTCGCCTTATATCCACATAGGGCAGACGGGGAGGGGGGGGGGAGGAGAATTAGGGGGCTTTTAAGTTACAATTCCCTTGGACTGTATTAGGACACCTGGAACAACAGAATTAAGCCAACTGAGCTGCAGCTGAACTGAAGCACAAATTTGGTCGAAATAAGCCAGATTTGCCTTTTGTGATTAGCAAAAAATGGTTAAAACAGCTTGATTGACAGTATTCAGCTGTCATTTGGTTGCTGTTCTGCCTTTAGTGAATAGATAGCTAGTTAGTGTGTGCTTTATGTGTTTGAAGGCTGTGTGCAGGTAGGTCCCCTCATTCCATACCATGAGAGACATAAAGAAATAAAAAGGTTTACTTTTTTAATATGCCTTCATACTAACTTTAGGGATTAACTGGGACAATAAAAACACTGCTGTTACAGTATTAGGGTTTCTGGTGAACCCTGTTTTGATCGATTTATTCACGCTTGGCATACATTTTGTATGGTTATTACCAAATACAAAAGTTGGCCCCCAAAAAAATCTCAAAATCTGTATCAAAAACTAATGCTGTGCTACTTTATGTTAGGAATACTAACAAGTTATCATTTCCACCTTAATTGCCACAATCAAGGCCTCATGTATTGTATGAATATATATATATCCAGATTAAAAACACATGGGCTTTCCCCCCAATTTGAGTCTGAGAATCACATTTGGACCTTAGTGAATGATCTTATCTTAGCGAATAACCCCAGCATTTGTCCTATGCGTTAAGTATGTCAAGCTGGATAAATTTAGAAACTTTCCAGTGAATGGCTTAATCTGAGGGAAACAAAAGATGATATAGTATTTCTGGGATTTGCTACTTCTCTGACCCCTTACATTTGGTGTCACAGAACGATGTTAACCAATGACGCATCCGGTAAGAAGAGCACTTACTGTTAAAGCCTCAGGTATGATATACACAGGTGTTATTGATTGTTCCAATTTGTAGGAAAATGTGAACTCCTGTGTATAATACACAACTAATTCTTACCTCTCAGATTACCTGATTGTGCACCTGCTACCAACAAAGAATAAAATGTCATCATTATATTGCGCTAACTAAATGGCTAGCAAATATATAGTTTAATGTATTTTTTTTTAAACTCACAGGGAAAGCGATAAAGACAAACCAATACGGAGTCCACAGGTAGCAGTGTGCACCATACCCATGTAATGTGACTACTTGTTGAAAACTGTGGTGTGCACGTGTAAGTTAGAAATTGTGAGATACCTATCATGTTATATGGATGCAAAGAGACTATATGTGCACCTTGACCATTTCTAGAGTCTATGTTGGATCAGAAAGAAACAACCTTCAGACAAGCATACATTATTGTTGTATTTTATTGTTTATTGATCTTTTCATCATAAATGATAACACAATATAGCAGGGTTTTCCAATAATTTGTTCTGTGCAACCCTTTGACATGTTATAGCAAAAAAAGTGTGCTGTAGAGTAGTAGCACAAACCTGAGCAGAGTGTTCTTTTTTGCTGGCAAATTCTTTTTATATCTGGTTTATTTGTTTACAATTGTACTCGCATGTCTGCAGTTGCATCAAGTCGATTTCGATACTTTGATTTTGTTGCAGAGTAAAGCGAGAATCCACATTAGTAAGTGCTGGCGAATGGCAACAGAACTTTGATTGACCGCTTGGAAAATGCTGGGTATTCTTCGCGTAAATCACCCCACAAAGCAATAAGAGAAACTTCTTTCAATTTTTGGCTTAGTTGACTATCAGAAGTTATATCGATCAGATTCTCAAAAACAATATCAGAAAAATTGTCTGGCTTGTCTTTTATGAATGGATTTCGAACCCAGTCATTATTGTTTTCATTCAAGAATGGAGAATACTGATTAATAGATGTGATTAAATTGTGAAGATGATCTACAATTTCATTGCGAATTTCATCTTCAAGTTCAATTTCTGATTCTTCAAGAACATCCTTACGTGTTGGCAAAAAGTTCAAATTATTTCGCTCATCAGATGAGGTCCAAAACTGCAGATTACGCGACAGTGAAAATATTTTATCTCTTGCATTAAAAATAGTGTTTTTTTCCTTGGAGTGATAAACATACGTCATTTAATTTTGTGAAAATGTCTGCAAGATATGCTACTTTGGATAACCACAAAGTGTTTGTTAATCGATCAGATTATCCAAATTTATGATCCTGGTAATATGCAAACAACTCTTGACGCAATTCAAAAATTTTAACAAAAACTTTACCTCGTGATAGCCAATGGATTTCTGAATGCAAAAGCAGAGCAGAGTGGTGACTACCCATATCTTCACATATAATTTTAATTAGTTGTTACTGTAATGGTCGACTTTTTATAAACTTAATAATCTAGACTGATTCGTCTAGCACAGTTTTAAGTGAGAATGAAATATTTTTAGCTACCAGTGCATGTCTCTGAAGAACACTGGAGGAGAACTGGTGCTGTTTTTTGCTGCATTTCTTACTCGTGTCACAGCGCATGCCACTTTCCCAACCATTGCTTTGGCACCATCACTGCACACATCTACACATTTGTCCCAATGTGTGTTCATGAACTTCTGGATACAGTTAAAGATGTTCTCACCAGTGGTATGAGTTTTCAAAGTTTCACACAGAAGCAAGTCTTCAATCTGTTTGTCAAAATTATAATAACAAAAACCAACTAAATTGAAAGTCCTGCAACATCTGTGGACTCATCTAATTGCAGTGAATACCCATCACATGCAGTCGAGAAATTAGTTCATAGTACAAAAACAGTGATAATTGTTCAAAATAAAGTCTCACTAGAACAGCAGGGTAAGATTAGAGTGCTGGTGGAGAGTTATCCTCAGGAAAGGGTCCCTCCAGGTGGCTTGGGATATTTGTATATATGGGGAAACAAGAGGGAGATACGAAAACAGTCAATAGTGCAATAAGCCAAGATCCAGGAGTAAAATGTATGAGAAAGTAGGTAGTACACTCACATTTGCAAGAGCTATAACCAGCTCTGGGGTGGAGGGCGTACAGCGGTATGATCCCCGCTTATGAGATATGCAAGACACCTGAAGCATGAGAAGCCCCACCCAAGTAACTTTTTTCAGTTAACAGTTCTTTGCCCCTAACAGAGTCTTTCAATGCCCCTGACATAGCCTTTTAATGTCCCTGACAGAGCCTTTTAATGTCCCTAACAGTCTTTCAATGCCCCTAACAGAGTCTTTCAATGCTCCTGACAGTCTTTCAATGGCCCTGACAGAGCCTTGTAATGAACCTAACAGAGTCTTTTAATGTCCCTAACAGAGTCTTTCAATGCCCCTAACAGAGTGTCTCAGTGCCCCTGACAGACTCTTTTAATGCCACTGACAGAGCCTTTTAATGTCCCTAACAGAGAATTTCTATGTCCCTACCTAACATAGCTTTCTATGTCCCTACCTAACAGAGCTTTCTATGTCTCTACCTAACAGGAAATGGCTGACGGCAGGGCGAGCAGGCTGACGGCTGGGCGGGCTCTCTGACAGCAGGATGGGCTCTCTGATGGTCGGACTGGCTGGCGTATGGCAGGGCAGGTTGGGCTGATGTCAAGGCGGGCTGACGGCAAGGTGGGCTCCCGCGATCTCTGCTGTTTCCGACCTTCCGCAGGAACAGCAGGTAGCGTCGGGCATCTTGGATGTGGCAAATTTCCGCTGAACCCCTCATTGAAGGGGTCTGGGTGCGCTGTTCCTATTGCACCTAGTGCTGTAATGTTAAACATTGCAGTTCCAGAGAAACTGCAATCTTTACTTTGCAGCTCTAAGTCTGCCTTCAGTGGCTGTCTCCCAGGGGGCAGAGGGAGCTACAGGGCCAGGAATACAGCTTTGAATTTCTGGCATTATAGTATACCTTTAATGAGAGTTCATTCTGTGGCGTTCAACGTGTTCTCAAGAGCAGTACGGACTTTTTTTAAAACTGGGAAAAGTATTAGAAAGGCAATTTACTATATTATTTTAGCATAGATTTCTTTACAGTTTAAATTGGGTCCTCTCCTCCTGTTCTTTCCGCCAACCATTATTACAGCCAGTGCTACATACCATGGGTTCTCAAGAACTATCTATTATATTGGTATCACATTATAATTTCAAAGTTTGTTACTAATCAATATCACGTGGTACAATATAATTATTATCAATATGTAGGTAGCCAGTCTAAAGGCTAATTTTCAATGTTGTTAGCATGTTTTACCATCTACTACTCTCTAAAATGACTCCTGCTAGCGTTAGCGTGTAGCAGCTGTTTCAAAAAAGCAAACTTTTAATGTCTCCAATAGAATAGAACAATAGACTTTTAAGGTCTTCAATACATCTGACCTCATAAACATTTTTTGGCGGCAGGATACTGGTAATATCATGGTTCCATATTGGCATTTTGAGTGACAGGAGACTCTCCTAACCCTAATCTTGCAACTCATTGAGTGAAGGAAAGTGTAGGGGCCAGTTGCCAGGCACCTACCTGGTATTAGTGATGTCCCGGGGAAGCAACTTTTTTCAATTAATATTTTTTCTAATTGTCTCAGATTGTCATCTCTCTCTGATTACATTCTGATGTCTCACAAGCCTCAGCATGTATTACTGTATTAATGTTAATGTAATTTTCAATACCACAGGTGAAAGCAGCGTGTCGTACTGCTCTCCACTTCGGTATTAAAATGGTTAATTAGAATTGGGTGTATTTAGTTGGCTTTATACATAGCAGAATAGTTATGCTGTCATATGAGCAAAGTTCTACAACATAGGCCGTCATGAACTCATTCAAGAACAGTTTAACCCCTTGAGTTAAGTGTGCGCTCAGGGTCATCAGGTACCATAACAACTTTGTTTAGGTTAAGTTGTTTTGGAGCCTGGAGTGTTCCTTTAAGGGTTAACCAGGTGTTTCTGTATTTGAGCACAGAGGGTTAACATAGTGTAAATGCTTTGGGCAAATAGCCTTCTCTTATGAAGACTGGAATTTAAGGCAAAATTAAATTACTTTACAGTGCAGTGACTAACTGCCAAAAGACTGCTGTGTATAACATTAATTTAACATCTGGCTGTATCTTCATGGCCTATTTCCAGTCAGCTTAATAAAGAGTCACTTTCTAATAACGTGGTCCTCCAATAAACAATTGTCCTTCTTACAGCATCTTAATCTCTCTTATAGTTCACCTTCTGTGGTAATTGCAATGCATTTTCTGGTTCATGCAACAGAATATATTAATTTGCCTGTAATTCAAACTCTATGCCCATCTGCAACAATGTGTAACTTTTCACTTTATTGACAAGATAATATCTTCAACAGAATGTGAACATTAAAAGTATAGAGACTGCTGGTATTGCATGTCAAGGACCAGTCGCAGGTAGAAATTAGTGAAAACAATCACCAGGGTCAGAATTCTACAATTGCATTCCTAAAGGTCAGAAGGTTGCATACTTTAAGCATATCCCAGGTTCTGTGTAAAAAAGCAAAACTACAACAATAGGGCCTGTGCGTGAAACTTCTGTCAGTAAAGTAAGTTGTAATTTAGGGCTTTCAGGTTACTACGCTTAAAGGAAAGCCCCAAGCAAGCACCATAACCACCTCAGCGCTCTGGAGTGGTGATGGTGTCAGAAGTGTTTGGGCACCCCTTCCCCAATTTAAGTAGTCAAAATGTATTCTAATGGTTTTACTTCTTAACTGGAGTCTGCCAGGAGCCGATCCCTGCCCCTTCCCTTCCAATATGAGAGTTGGAAGCTCCTGCATGGAGCTTCCTTTTGTAAAGGAGAGGTTATTGGTTGAGAGAGTTAGCTGATTGCTCTCAGTCTATGATCTAAGCCTTGCACCTCTAAAAGGCCCGGCGGACCCCAGGTAAGAGGTAAAAAGCCATAATTTGACAACTTACAATGGGAGCGCCAGAGCCCTCCTGACACCGTAACTGTGTTATTCCCTTAATGTGGGTGTGACATAATGTCCCCCTGTCCCTTCACTTGTGGCCATTGAGTAAGGCTATAATTAATAAAGACTATAACATCACTGCAGGGCCTGCTCTGGGTTGTTTCTACTTGTTATTTCATTCTTATTTACATTGGATTTACTGTAAATGCTGGGCCTGGGTATCTGGGGATCTGTTTGGGCTTCCCCTAGGGATCCCTCTCTGCCGGCTCTCATGCTAAGCACACCCGCAGAGCATTTCCCCACTCCCACGCTCCCCTTCAGCCTTCCATGGCTCTAAACAGCTCACCCGACGCACAGAGTGACCTCTATACCGCTCACGGTGCTTACTCGTGCCTCCACTGCACCACGCAGTAGGCTCGACCACCTACAACCAAGTCATGTTACTTTCGGATAAGGCCCATCTGGAACAACGTTGGTGGCTTTGGCACATGGAGCAATTTCGTCCTGGAGTACAATGCCAGCTATCTGGGCTGGGGTGGAACTTGCAATGGCGTGGCAACAGGAGGTTACTGGACTCCGGATTAAACTGTACAGAACTGATTGTGGGATTGTTTGCCATTCACAGCTTCACTAATGCAAGAGTCACTGCGCCCTGCTTCCCCTCATGGACAATGTCTCCGCCATCCGCTACATAAACCGATTAGCCGGTTCACATTCAAAACTTCTGTCGGATCTCACAAAGGACCTTTACCAGTACTGTCTGGACAAGAACTTGCAGATCGCTGCGGGATACCTTCCAGGACAGGACAATCTTGTGGAAGCCTGATTTTTCCAAGTCTGTAGAAACGCCAGCGATTGGCAGCTTCACCCTCCCGTGTTTCGCACAGGCTTCCTTTGGGGCCCTCTGCACCTGGATCTCTTCGCACCCAGTGTGAACCATCAGACGGACTTGTTCTTCAGCAGGCTCCTGGATCCCCTCAGTGAGGCGGTGGACGTCTTTCTCCAAACCTGACTGTTCACGGGTGCGTATGCATTTCCCCCTTTCTCCATGACACTCTGGACCTTGCATCAGACCAGGCTTCTCCTGAGCACACCTCTTTGGTGGAATCAGCCGTAGTTCCCTCTACTTCTGGAGTTGTCATGCTAAGACCCTTTACTGCTTCCTGCCTCCAGGTTCCTCCTTAGTGATCCAGCCGGGAACCTGTACACATTGATATTGGACAGTCGTCTGTCTTTAGTCATTTGGACCATTTCTGGGGGTTTCTGGGATGTGTCAGGCTTATCGATAGCGGCTCATGAGTTGCTCTAGGACTCTTGGGTGCCTGGCACCAGGCGATCATACCCGCACACCTGGCGGGCTTGGCATGGCTGGTGTCTGGAGAGGCATTTGGATCAATTTATGGCCCCTATCATGGCCATCCTGAACATCTTGGCTAAGTTGTAATCTCAGGGTAAGCCTTAGCGGACTATTAAAGTCTTCCAGGTTCCCAATTTTGGTGGCTCATGTCCATTCTCAGGGTTCTTACTTTAGTAAGGACCCCTCATTCTGCAGACTGCTCCAAGGTGTGCACCTTTCGAGATCTTCCGCTTCTTGCTAGTCCTCATTCTGGGATGCCTCGGTCATGCTTTGTTTCTTTGAGGACCTATATCTGTGTGACTTTGTTCCTTTGTCCCATGTCCCTTTGCAGCTGTCTCCACCCCTACTATCGCTCATTACGTTCGGTGGCTCCTTACTTCTGCTGGCAAAGAGAGGTCCTTCGGGGCACATTCTGTTTGGGGCGCTGCAGCGTCAGCAACTCTGAAAGCTGGTGGGTCCCTTATGGTTATTCTCTGCACCGTGGATTCATCTAGAGAGTCGACATTTTGTACATTTTATTTTTGTCCACTCTCCCATGTTTCTTTTGTTTTTATGTTTGGGCATTAAAATTGCAAATATGAAGCCTCCTGTGTCTTGCCATGAAATTAGGGATTATTCTAGCCTTGGTGAAGGAATAATCTGAATTTTATAAAGACAGGAGGCGACTATTGAGCTCTTGAGAAAGGCGCAATAAAGCGCCGAAACGTGTTGAGCACAGTTATGCTGACATAAGTACAGTTATGCTGACATTTAACTGACTTTTTAACTTTATGAGGACCTTAATGGAGTTTCACTTGAGCTTATTTTAGAAACGGACTGTAAGGGACTACCTCTCTGCTTTATTACGAGAGTATCTACTGATTGGGGGCCCCAGTATTATTAGAATATATTAAGCATATGGTCTAATAAATGGTTGTCTGTAGCTTTACTGAGGATGCAGTACAAAGTGTCTAAGTGGGAAACTACACTGCTTTTTTTGTTTCCCAGACACTTTGAGACTGCTTTTGTGCAGGCAGGATATCGGCTTTTTTGTAATTTATGATGGTTGGGGTAACCCTTTACTAAATCTCAAAGGGAAGTGTATATTACTGTCTCACAGAAGAATGTATACTAGTGCCACTTTATTTTTCTTGGAACCAAAACACCAAAACCAAAACATGTAATGGGATGTCAGACTCTGAACAATGCACTGGGCCTACCTCATTAAAGTTATTTTGTGTTCACTTTTTGGGTCATTAACTTAAAACCTCAAGAGCAAATCAATGTGTCCTTTATGTCTGGGGAAAATAATTTCATGTGTTTGTTTCGTATATATTTGGCTATATTTTGAAAGGAAAACTGACAAATCCAATGTTGCATATTTTTGTCTAAAGTCAATTAGCACAGACATTGCCAAAATACTGTCCAACTGTTTCCAAAAACATGTACAATATTTCAAATTCCATCTTTTCTCTGTATTTATTCAATAACCCTTTCAGGGTCATGGAAATAAACAATATTAAAGGAGTAGTTTATACTAGGGGACAGTTGACATCTAGAGATGTCGCAAACCGTTCAACATGGATGCTGTCCAGGAAGTAGGAGGGTCTGCTAGAGATTGGCCGGGATGTGTCAGCTGACCGGAGTTTGCCGCGAACAGCTCATGGCGAACCGAGGCGAACCGTTCGCGAGAAGTTCGCGGACGGTTCGCGACATCTCTAGATGTCAACTGTCCCCTAGTGCTGTCCCACAGTTTGTGAATGGTTTGACATTCATGTGGGTCCACCAAGCACCTCTTCATCCACGTTAGTGAGATCAACTATTTTCTTTTAGCTTTTTGTAGCCCACTTAACAAGACTTTTATCTTTTCATTCATCCTCACGAAGTACATTTATTCCATCTTTTATTATTATGTTATTATTTATATAGTGCCAACAAATTCTGCAGCACTTTACAGTGTGTGGACAAACAAACATGTAGTTGTAACCAGACAAGTTGGACACAGAGGGGTTGAGGGCCCTGCTCAATGAGCTTACATGCTAGAGGGAGTGGGGTAAAATGACACAAAAGGTATGGATAGTATTAGACTAATGACAGTTGCAAGAGAGGAATCAGTCGGGTGCTATTAACAGTTTAATTGATACGCTTTTATGAAGAAGTGGGTTTTTAATGATGTTTTGAAGGAGTAGAGACTGGGTAAGCATTTCAAAGAGGAGGGAAGTGAGTTCCACAGGAAGGTGCAGCCCTCGAGAAGTCTTGAAGACGAGCATCAGAGGTGGGAGTACGGACAGAAGATAGACGTACGTCTTCAGCAGAGTGTAAGGGTCTAGACGGGACATACTTGTGTATTAGGGAGGATAGATAGGTGTGAGCAGCATTATGTAGAGGTTTGAAAGCAAGTACCAGAATTTTAAATTGATCCCAATATCTTACAGGAAGCTAATGTAGAGACTGACAGAAGGGTGAGACGTGGGCGGTGCGGGCAGACAGGAAGATGAGCTTCGCCGTCGCATTCATTATGGACTGTAACAGCACAAATTGGGACCAAGGACTGAACCTTGGGGGACACCAACAGAGAGGAGTTGGGGAGAAGAAACAGAGCCAGAGAAAGAAACACTGAAAGAGCGCTGGGAGAGGTAGAAGGAGCACCAGGAGAGAGCAATATCTTGTAGACCGATATTGCAGAGGATGAGAAGATGCTGTTGATGATCAACAGAGTCAAAAGCCACAGAAAGGTCAAGGAGAATTAGGATAGAGTAGTGACCACAAGATTTTGCAGCAAGTAGATCATTGGATACTTTGGTCAGTGCCATTTCCACAGAGTGCTTAGCACAGAAACCAGACTGAAGCAGGTCTAGCAGAGAATTGGACTCAAAGAAGTCTATCAATCTCGCATACACAACTCTTTCAAGGATCTTGGATGTAGAGAGATAGGAGGTTGTTGGACAGGGAGTTAGGGTCAAGGTTCGGCTTCTTTAGAATTGGTTTACAGTTGCATGTTTGAAGGGCGATGGAAATGTGCCAGAGGATGGAGAGAGATTGAAAATTTTAGTGAGAGGTAGAGAAAGTGAAGAAGACAGAGAACGGATGAGATGCGAGGGAATTGGATCTAGGGAGCAGGTGGTGGGGCTGGAGCAGAGCAGAAACCTCTTCCGCTGTAGCGGGTGCGAATAAACATAGAACAGTAGAGGGAGTGAGGTTAGGGGAAACATTGTAAGGGAAAGAAGAAAGATAAGAGATCTCTTCCCTGATTGTAGAGATCTTGTCAGTGAAGTGAGTTGCAAAGTGTGAAGTGGTCAAGTTAGTAGGTGGAAGAGGAACAATAATGCAAAGAAGAAAGTTAAAAGAGTGAAATAGTCGTTTGTGGGTTCGCGGAAGAATGTGGTTATGAGGCTATTGAAGTAATTTACTTTTGCAGAGGAAAGAGCCAAGCTGTATGAGCGCAGCATAAATTTATAGTGGAGAAAGACAGACGCACAGTGAGACTTTCTCCAATAGCATTCAGCAGTTCTGGAGCATTTTTAGAGCGAAGGATGCCTACACCATCTCCTTTACACTTGATTCTGGGGGTGTGAGAGAATTGTAGCCCACCAAAACATAAAGGGGCAGGAGTAGCGCTATCAGAGGGAGACAGCCAGGTCTCTGTAAGTGCAAGTACTGTGAGTGAGTTTGAGATGAAAAAGTGGAGGAGAGAAAGTGAAAGAAAGAGAAAGTAATATTTTCTCTATCTTACTGTGATCATCTGTTGATGGATTCTATCCATGGTATGTAATTGACCTTATGTTCTTTTAGGTGACCAACAACCACAAAAGGACACCCAGGTGCTGGTCAAAGAGGCATCATATAGATATTCCACTAGATTTAATTATGACAGTGCCAAACGATGTGGGTGTACACGCATGCTCTGCAGTTTCACTGACCTAGTAGCATGATCAGGATGTGGATTGTCACCTAACTACATAAATGATGCTAGGACCAGCTAGCACATAGTTGCAGGAGTGATTGAAGCCAGTACTCAAACCTAAGAAGTAATGACAGCCACAACACAGTGTGGTGGAAACCAAGGGTGATGCTGATGGTGAAATAGCAATTAAGAGATCCCCCCTAAGCACTTGGAGGTGGATGGCAGTATAGTAGACAACCCTGCAAGCCAAGACAGTCTAAACAGAATGACAATCTTTTTTCATCACTCTTGCCCTGACAACCAATACATTGAAACCCCTGTCAGTATCATATCCTATAAATGATGAGTGAGCCCAGTAATGGCATGGTCATAAATGAGGTATTTTGCACTAGTATTTTTTTTAAATCTCTTCATAATGTTTTTTTGTTTGCTGCCACCTGATTATGAAGCAAACCTGCACAGTAGAAGCCCAACCATAAGCAAAAGTAGCCTAGTTAGATCTAGCAAGTCAAGAGTTGAGTGCTTCTAAGTCATTTTTAATCTGTAATAATATATAGGTCACCCAGCATTGATGCTGCTAAAGAGATAATCAGGATACTGGAATGGAAATGCTTTGTATACATCCCTGGATAGCCTGGATCTGAGCGCCCAAGTTGTCCAAATAGTGCGCAGATCCCACAAATACAGCCAAATTGCCACCGGGTGAAGTTTTGACCGACTGCTCACGAAGGTGCCTGCCCAAAATAGTTCCATAGTTTCAGAGGTAGCGGTCGGTCATGTTCGGGAGTTCTAAAATGCTTGAAAAGGGGAACAGTTCCCCTGACTGATTCGTAGCATTTGTTCGTGAGGTCCATATGAACAAACGTACCGAAAAGCGTTCTCCTAACTTGACGCAAAATAAAGCAAGCGTTTGCGAAGGTGTTTGCGCCGACGAGTGTTCGCCTCGGGGATTTCAGACACTCGATGACCAAGTCCTGCTGCCTGCTTTCGTGCGACAAGATGGTCGCTGTTTTCTCCCCCACATGACGTTCGGTTGTACAAACGACGGTCACACAGAGAGAACACTTAATTCTTGTGGTTTCTTTGTACTTAATGAGCCAGGGGGTTGGTCGGTGTTCAGTACTTTATAATCCCGAGTGTGAGGAGGATAAAGAGAAACAAAGTTTAAACGGATTCCCGAACTGAAGAGGAGAATGGCTCTTGGATAGGCAAAATAGGGATTTTGTCACTAAATCTATCCCAAAGCAGCTATCAAGTGAGCTTTAAAGTAACACGATAGTGTCGGGAATACAAACACATATTCCTAACACTATAGTACTAGATTGGCTGTTTAGGTGATGGCCCCCCTCTTTGTGCAGTAAAAGGGTTTTCTCCATCGCCCCACCGGTTTCGCCATGGCTGTACTCAATCGATAGTAAATCATTAAATAAATGCATCTCTATGGGGAGCATTCAACACCTCACTGAATGTAGTTGCTGCACACTGTGCAACGCTGGACTAGGCCATCTGGGTGGCTGCCACTAGAGGTGTTCCCATGCAGTAATGTAAACACTGCCTTTTCTCTGAAACAACACTGTTTACCTTGAAAAGCCTGCAGGGACAGAGTATAAACGCCAGAACAACGACGTTAAGCTGTAGTGTTCGAGTGACTATAGTGTTCCTTTAAGAAACAATGATACTGATCAGTGTGTGACAGGCTAAGGCATTATATACAGCTATCTCTGCCAGCTTGTTAGATATATTGATTTAATTCTGCTGTTTAACTTGTTTCCTGTGTACAAGTAATGGAGCACCATGGCTCAATGACTCGTATAGTGCTAGGTATTCAAACTCCATGGGATCAAGTGCAAGCTTAGCAGTCTAAACAAAAAAAAAGGGGTTTTCATGAGGTTGAGTTGAGTTGTTTATAATGAGCTACCTAAGTATTGTTACCTTAGTAATGTAAAAAAAAATATATTTTTTAAATTTAATCAATAAGAAGACTTTACCAATTCTTTAAAAGGTAAAATGATTTGCTGTATTTCCTGATCTCACTAATGTGCTCAGCACACAAAGTACGTGAACTGTAATGTAGTTCCCATACTGTACTGGCCAATATCAGTTTACTAGAATCACCAGACGATTGTGAGACAAATAAAGTATAATCAAAAGCAAACTACTAAATACAAAGGTATCACATGCTAGGAATATTCCATGACCAGTGCTAGTTGTATTTTCTTTTTGTTCAAAAGAAAAATACCTGAAACTTACAAATACAATAGGTTCATATTAACTGCTACAGGTGTCTAATCTCTTAAAGTGATAAGAAACTTCTGTTAACCTGATCCTGTTTAGTAGTCATAGATTATGTAAATTATAATAGTACAATATAATATTACATGATTGTGCTGTAGAATAATGTGCTGCACAGATAATGATGTCATCCATGCAATTATTGTCCTTAAAAAACTGGTAATATTGCACCTCTTTGCACTCGTTACTACAACTACTACTAATCTCAGTCAGAACTGGGGCATGTATGTACCAGTACTGCCCTTATATTAATGTCCTCCTTTTTACCCATACACTATCCTAACATACTACACTATAAATAAACCCATACACTACTCTAACATACTACACTATGATAAGCCCATACATTACCCTAACATACTACACTATAAATAAACCCATGCACTACCCTTACATACTGCACTATAAGTAAACCCATACACTACCCTAACCTTTAAGTCATCTGAAATCACTACCCCTATATCCCTTTCCTCAGATGTTGAGATTAGGGCTCTATCAAATATTCTGTACTCTGCCTTGGGTTTTGCATTTTCTTGCACTTATCCACATCACATTTCAGTTGTCACAACTCTGACCATTTTTCGAATTAACCTAAATCATTTGTCATTTGGCTTATCCCTCCTGGAAGAACAACCCTGTTACATATCTTTGTATCATCAGCAAAAATACATACCTTACCATCAAGACCTTCTGCAACATCACTAATAAAAACATTAAAGAGAATGGGTCCAAGTACAGATCCCTGAGGTACCGCACTGGTAACAAGACCTTACTTCGAATATGCTCCATTGATTACAACCCTGTGTGACAGGGTGTGGTACCTTTTTCCCTGGTGGTCCAGTGGTGGCAGACTCCCTGGTGGTCCAGTGGTGGCAGACTCCCTGGTGGCCAGTGGGCTCTCCGGTCTGCAGCTCTGCCGGGTGTGAGCTGCAGACCACATGTCTCGCGATCTCCAGCCCCCTGCTACCTGTACATTAAAGAGGGGGCCCAGCAGCACACTCTGTGTTCCCTTTCCAGATTCTCTGGAACTAATGCGAGTCCCGTGGATGTCTGGGTTACCATGGCAACACTCTGCATTCCGGTCTCGCGAGAGTTAAACGGAGAGGAGCTGAAAAAGGAACACAGAGTGTGTTGCTTGGCCCCCTCTTCAATGTACAGTGGCTGGCTCCCTCCACCATGTCACCAGGGAATGGGATCACCCCCATCCCTGGCATGGTAAGAAGCAGTGGGGCGGGGGGATTAATATGAAATATACACAAATTAAATGTTAAAAAAAATGCTTCTCCCCCTACTTTATACACACACACTGCATCCTTACAAGCACACACTCTGCACTCACACACACTATAGTCACATGCATACACTGCATTCACACTACATTTACACTCACTGCACTCACTATACACACTCTGCACTCACTACACACAATCTGCATTCACTATACACTCACTAGATTTACTACAAACACACTACATTCAGTATACACACTCTCCATTGACTGCAAACACACTACATTCACTTTACACACTTTGCACTCCTTACAAACACACTACATTTATTACACAATTTGCATTCACTACAAACACACTACATTCACTATACACACTCCTCATTCACTACAAACACACTACATTCAGTATACACACTCTCCATTCACTACAGATACACTACATTCAGTATACACACTCTCCATTCACTACAGATACACTGCATTCAGTATGCACACTCTCCATTCACTATGCACACTTTGCATTCACTACAAACACAATACATTCACTATACACACTCTGCACTCACTAGACACAAACTGCATTCACTATACACACTCTGAAATCACTACAAACACACTATATTTACTATACACACTCTGCATTCACTGCAAACACACTACATTCCCTATACACACTCTGCACTGAATAAACACATACTGCATTCTCTATACACACTCTAAAATTACTACAAACATACTATATTCACTATACACACTCTGCATTCACTGCAAACACACTACATTCATTATACACATTCTGCATTCACTATACACACTCTGCAGTCACTATGCACACACTACATACACTGCAAACACACACACACGCTGCAGTCATTATACAAACACACACTCTGCATTCACTATACACAAATTACATCCACTATACAAACACACACTCTGCATTCATTATACACACCTACATTCACTACACACACACACTCTGCATCTAATGCATACAAACATTACATACATTACACAAAACATACAATCTGCATCCACTATACACACTGCATTCATGACACACATACCGCATCCACTACACACACACCACATTCAGTACACACACACACGTCATCCTTGTGGGCAAACTCGAGGCAGGCCCTGTAGGTGACTTGGGGTCGGGCCCAGACCTTGAGCTGTGCCAGGGGCCCCAAAATGTCTGATGGCAGCCCTGAGCAGCATCATCTGCTGTTCTGTGCTGGCTAGTGTCCATTCTGTGCATAATTGTTATCTGATGCTAGCATTACAGACATCCAGTCTCCTCCTCTGTGCTGCCCAAGTCCTTTCCTTACCCCATCCTCACTGACATCCTTACGCCCTCAGTGAGGTAAGGCGGAACTAACATCACAAGAGAAGGATCGGACTGCAGGGAGAATTTAGCTTTGGTGAGGGTTCTATGTTAGAGCTTTATTTCTTTACCATATTTTTTGTTATTATTGGAGTTAACCCTTTTAATGTATACATAAATATTTGTTACTGGTCAAGACTACAAAGCATCCAAAATAAACACATGGTTTTCCAGTTGAAAACACTGAATGCTTTTAGGCATCAGTTGATCCAAGGCACATTCCCACAGCTGATTCTATCTTAAATTGCTAAATTTACTGCAAAAAGCAGCCAGTGTCAAATCAGTGGCTCTCTGGAGATGAATAAGTAACACAAGTATGGCATTCCTTACATCAGAAGCATGTTACAATACAAGCATATTATTACTGATGAAAAGCTGACACATTCTTGGTGCAGTCATGTGCACGTTTAGTCCAAGATTGTTGGCTTGGCATTCTATCTAGGCTTCATTAGCACACTCACGCATTGGGCAGCTTAGCCCTTTTTCCATTGTTCTAATAACCAAGCTCACTGGTTGGCAAAAGTCTAGACTAAAGGACAGCCTGTACAACAACATGTACATGATGCAACTGTCCTCAGTCGACCCTAGGACTGTCCGACTTGGTTAAGTATCTTCTTGTCTGCAGAACATGTCCAATTACGACAGGAAATAATTCCCTCAATTATTGTGAGTCCTCGAAATTTTTGTATGAAAAAAATAAAATAATAATAATAAAAAACAATATGCTGGTTATCTAACAGATATTACAGCCACCAATTATGGGTTATCTTAAGCACACTTAAAATTTTAGCCCAGGCACGGGAGCAGAGGCATGCCACATCTCAAAGTTTGCAAAGTGCCAGGCTGCCCGGCTTAGGAAAATAATTCACAGCTGATGTGTTGTGTCAACTTCGATTTTGAGAACATGTCTCAGTGAGCAACACAACTCACACAGTTGAAAAAATTATCTACAAAAAGAATAAGATTACCTACAATATCTGAATAATCAAATATAGTGTCATGTAACATCCAGCTTACAGGGTAAAGCATTTATTCTGATTAAGTCTGCCACCAGGAAGATACACCAATCTATAATATATAAAACATATATATATATCAGGAAAGGCCAGCACTCCTGAGACTTCTAAATAAAACTTTTATTTAAACAGATTGACGTTTCAGGTTAAAACTTAAACTTTAATCAATATACTGTGACAGAAAGCAAGGAATTGTGCTGGAAGGAACCTATATACCTCCCTAGATTTTGCAAGGTTCTTACTTTGTGTAATTAGCCCCAGGGAAATGTGTTATGTTCTAATGAATGTTGCACTTTAAATATGTGTATATTTGGGCCCTGGGGTGGAGCACCTGGAGAGTAGGGTGGGCCAGTGCTCCACTCCACATTTTGGAAGTTGCTTGGTGAGAAGTCCAGTTCTGGAGTTTGAATCCTAATCTAACTCACCTGAAAAGGATTGTGAATTACCAGTGCTATAAAGTACTCCCCTGCCAAGGAAGGAGGGAGATTGTGTTTGGTTTCTGTGAGTGGAAACAGAGAGCTGAAAACCCTGAAGCAGTAAGGCTGTTTATGTTTATGTTGGGAAATGGACAAGCCATCCAACCCAGTTAGCTGATTATTTTGTTTAGTTAGTGCTCAGAAGAGCAAGGCTTTTGTTTGATATATTTTTGTTACCTTTATACCTTACTGTGCATTTATTTTGGAACCTCAATAAAAGAGCAAGTCAGTTTACCTCATCCAGCGTGTGAAGTGTCTCTAAAGCCTGAAAAGACTGTGTGTAACACCCCGATCCCAGGACAAGGTACCAAGGGAAAGGAGTACTTTTGTCACATATGGTGGAGAATGCGGGCAGCACACGGCAAAGTCTGTAAGTAGGGAGAAAGAGACTGCTGAGAAAATGGAGGATGTCATGAAAGCTTTGCTCCAGTCCACTGCTGTACAGCAAGAGACAAACAGGAGGACTGCAGAGACTAATGCAATACAGCAAGAGAGCATTTCACTACTGCAGCAGCTTGTACTGGCTCAAAAGGAAAATATAGATGCTTTGTTCAAGCAAGTTGAAGCAACACAGGCAGCAGCGCATCAAGTGCTCAGAGAGGAGCAGCAGCGTGCCACATGTGTCATGCAGCAGGAGATCCGGAGTCTGTCACGGAGGCTGGCCGGGGATGCCGCAGACTTACCACGGTGTCCAAAGGTGATCAGAGTGAGTCACTACTTGCAAAAGATGGTATCCACAGATGATGTAGAGGCCTATCTGATGGCATTTGAGCGAACCGCTGAGCGAGAAGGTTGGCCTGAAGCGGAATGGGCAAGTCTGCTAGCACCGTTTCTTACTGGTGAATCCCAGAAAGCATACTATGATCTGGAACCAGCGGAAGCCAGTGACTACAAGAAGCTGAAAGCAGAAATACTGGCACGCCTGGGGGTGACAACAGCCGTCCGTGCCCAGAGATTTCATTCATGGACTTACAGCCTGGATAAAGCGATTCGTTCCCAGATGTTTGACTTGATACACCTTGCCAGAAAATGGTTGCAGCCAGAGATCAACTCACCCAGCCGCATTGTGGAGCAACTGGTGATGGAAAGATTCCTAAGAGGCTTACCTATTGGGCTTCGTCGGTGGGTCAGCCAGAGCAATCCCCAAACAGCTGACCAATTGGTTGAATTGGTTGAACGGTATATAGCAGCGGGAGAACTGCTTCAACCTCCTGGCCAAGAGAGACCCAAGAATCCGAAAACCTACAACCCCAGCAAATCTGGTAAGACTGTTCCAGGGAAAAGGGGGTCTTTTGATGAGAGAACAGGGTCTTATTACCCAAGAGACAATGTTAAAAGAGAAAAAGACTTTGGGAGGTGGGAAGAGCCTACAAATGAATCAAAAAGTACTAATTATGGTATAAAATGCTTTAAATGCAGAAACTTTGGACATATTGCAAAAGACTGTCCTGAAAATGTTGAACCAGTGGAGTGTAATTTTGGTAATAATTGGGAAGGAATTGCACTCTATTCGCAGGTTGTATGTTCTGTGAAAAAAAATGGTTATTTGAATAGTCACCCTGGGTGTACCGTGAATGTGGAGGGAAAAAATATACAGGCATTGCTAGATTCAGGGAGTATGGTTACCCTTCTAGACCAATCCTTATTACAGGGTACTCATATTGTTTACTCTGGAAAAGTTGATATTACTTGTGTACACGGGGATATACATAACTACCCTACTGCAGATATACTTGTTAAAACCCAGTGTGGTACTGTAAACTGCAGAGTGGGGCTGGTACCAAAACTGGCACATGAGATGATTATTGGAAGGGATTTTCCCCATTTTCTAGACCTATGGGCATGTTTTGAAAACCCATCAGGTGAACAGAATGATGAATTTCCTTTTGCAGATACTCTGGCAGATGAGAGAGATCATGATGATGAGCCTAACAGTATGCAGCACTCCCCTATAAAAACATTAGTTGGTGAAAACCCAGAACAAACTAATGCGGGACCTTCTAGAAGCTCTGAACCAGATATAGAGTTAGTTGATTTAGAGGTTAGGCCTGGTAACTTCAGAAGTGCACAGTGGTCTGACCCAACATTATTGGTAGCCAGGAATAATATTTCTATAAGGAATGGATCCCCTGTCAATCCAGGGAATTCTCTTACTTACCCTTATTTTGAAGTGGATAATGATCTGTTGTACAGAGTTGAGAAAAAAGAGTCCGTTATTACAAAGCAGCTGTTAGTACCACAAGCCTATTGGCGCACTGTGTTAAACCTTGCACATAGCCATGTTTTGGGGGGTCACCTAGGGGTTGACAAAACAAGAGAGCGTGTTTTGAGGAGATTTTACTGGCCTGGAGTAATTGCAGCTATCAAAAACTACTGTTCGTCATGCCCTGAATGTCTGGTCACTGCGCCCTTTACGGCTTACCGTAGCCCTTTAGTACCCTTGCCTATTATTGAAGTGCCTTTTGAACGTATTGCTATGGATTTTGTGGGTCCTCTGGTGAAATCCAGTAGGGGGCATCAGTATATATTAGTAGTACTAGACTATGCTACCCGTTACCCTGAGGCAATACCTATGCGCACAACCTCAGCAAAGTCCATTGCTAAAGAGTTAATGATGATGTTTAGCCGGGTTGGGATTCCCAAGGAGATCCTATCAGATCAGGGTACTCCATTCATGTCCAAGGTTACAAAGGAACTCTGCAAGCTCCTTCACATTAGACACCTCAAAACCTCTGTTTATCACCCACAAACCGATGGTTTGGTTGAGCGATTTAATAAAACCTTAAAGGCTATGCTGCGCAAAGTAATTGATAAAGATGGGAAAAACTGGGACTTTCTATTGCCCTATTTAATGTTTGCCATTAGAGAAGTACCCCAAGCTTCCACGGGTTTCTCACCTTTTGAATTATTATATGGCAGACACCCCAGGGGATTACTTGACATAGCAAAGGAAACTTGGGAACAAGAAGCAAACCCACATCGCAGTGTAATAGAACACATAACTCAGATGCAGGAACGTATTGAAGCCATTATGCCAATAGTCAGAGAACACATGCAAAAGGCTCAACAAAATCAGCAGAATAGCTATAATAAGGATGCTAGAATTCGAGTATTTCAACCAGGAGACAGAGTACTAGTCTTGGTTCCCACAGTAGAGAACAAATTCCTGGCAACTTGGCATGGGCCATATGAGATTATTGAAAGAGTGGGAGAGGTAAATTATAAAGTAAGGCAACCAGGTAGAAGAAAGGAAGTGCAAATATACCATGTCAATTTGCTAAAACCATGGAAAGAAAGGGAAATTCTGGTTACTACAGAGGCTTCAACCTTCCCTGATAAGTGTAATATTGACCCCGAAGTAAATATCTCAGAGACCCTGTCGATACACCAGAAAAGGGAAGTTAAGGAGTTTATTAGATTAAATAAAGAGGTATTCTCCCCAGTCCCCGGAAGGACTAGCGTGATTAAACATGACATTTTAACAGAACCAGGAAAAAGGGTCAATCTCAAACCATACAGAATACCCGAGGCTCGTAGAAAAGCTATCAGAGCAGAGGTTAAGAAAATGTTAGATCTTGGAGTCATTGAGGAGTCACAAAGTGACTGGAGCAGTCCAATTGTGCTGGTACCAAAGCCTGATAATACAGTACGGTTTTGTAATGATTATCGCAAACTGAATGCTATTTCTAAGTTTGATGCATACCCCATGCCTAGAGTTGATGAGCTAGTAGAACGACTTGGGAGAGCTCGGTACCTCACTACACTAGATTTAACCAAAGGTTATTGGCAAGTACCACTCACAGAGCGAGCAAAAGAAAAGACAGCATTTTCTACTCCTGACGGCCTATTTCAGTACAGAGTTTTGCCTTTCGGCTTGCATGGTGCCCCTGCCACATTCCAAAGAATGATGGACAGAATACTAAAGCCGCATGTGCGCTATGCAGCTGCATACTTGGATGATGTTGTAGTACACAGTGAGGATTGGGAATCTCACCTTCCAAAAGTACAGGCTGTCCTTAACTCAATACAAAATGCTGGCTTAACTGCTAACCCTAGTAAGTGTACGATTGGCCTAGAGGAAGCAAAATATTTGGGCTACTCTATTGGTAGGGGACTAGTGAAACCCCAAGTTGCTAAAATTGAAGCCATACGAAATTGGCCGAGACCTCTGACTAAGAAACAGGTGAGAACATTTCTTGGCCTCATTGGCTATTACAGGAGATTTATATCCAATTTTGCTACAATTGGAAGCCCATTAACTGACCTTACTAAAGCTAATGCTCCAGTAGTGGTAAAATGGTCCCCAGAGACGGAACAAGCATTCAGAAAGCTTAAAGAAGCCATTTGTGCCCAACCAGTGTTGGTAACACCTGATTTTTCTAAAGAATTTATTTTACAGACGGATGCATCTGATGTAGGACTAGGTGCTGTTCTCTCTCAAGAAATTCAGGGTGAGGAGCACCCCATATTATATTTAAGCAGGAAGCTTAATCCCCAGGAAAGAAACTATTCCATTGTTGAGAAGGAGTGTCTGGCTATAAAGTGGGCGGTAGACACACTTAAGTACTATCTCTTGGGACGAAAATTCAGACTAGTGACAGACCATGCACCCCTTACTTGGATGAGCCAAAACAGGGAGAAAAATAGTAGAGTAACCCGCTGGTTCCTTAGCTTGCAACCCTATAATTTCTCCATTGAGCATAGGGCCGGGAGTAAACAGGGAAATGCAGATGGTCTTTCGCGGATGCACTCTCTAATGTCCATGGTCGCTCGACCCTATAGGTCTGAGCTGGGGGGGAGGATGTGTGACAGAAAGCAAGGAATTGTGCTGGAAGGAACCTATATACCTCCCCAGATTTTGCAAGGTTCTTACTTTGTGTAATTAGCCCCAGGGAAATGTGTTATGTTCTAATGAATGTTGCACTTTAAATATGTGTATATTTGGGCCCTGGGGTGGAGCACCTGGAGAGTAGGGTGGGCCAGTGCTCCACTCCACATTTTGGAAGTTGCTTGGTGAGAAGTCCAGTTCTGGAGTTTGAATCCTAATCTAACTCACCTGAAAAGGATTGTGAATTACCAGTGCTATAAAGTACTCCCCTGCCAAGGAAGGAGGGAGATTGTGTTTGGTTTCTGTGAGTGGAAACAGAGAGCTGAAAACCCTGAAGCAGTAAGGCTGTTTATGTTTATGTTTATGTTGGGAAATGGACAAGCCATCCAACCCAGTTAGCTGATTATTTTGTTTAGTTAGTGCTCAGAAGAGCAAGGCTTTTGTTTGATATATTTTTGTTACCTTTATACCTTACTGTGCATTTATTTTGGAACCTCAATAAAAGAGCAAGTCAGTTTACCTCATCCAGCGTGTGAAGTGTCTCTAAAGCCTGAAAAGACTGTGTGTAACACCCCGATCCCAGGACAAGGTACCAAGGGAAAGGAGTACTTTTGTCACAATACATACAACTATCACAGGCCTACTCTTAAAAAAGCCATTCCTGAATCTTTTACTCCTAAAGTAAATTTTATATATTATAAAGGTTCTTAAAAACCTCATATACAATGTCAGCTGCTCGGGGGGATTGGTGGAGCAGTGATTCTTTACCCTTAGATTCAGAGCCCCCCCAAAAAAGCATAAATCACAGCACCGGTTTCTGGGAGTTGTAGTTCAGCTAGCAATTTTCATAGTTAGTAAACTAATAAATGAAACTACAACTCATAGCAACTCCTGCTCTGTTGATAAAAAAAAAAAGAACAAAAAAAAAAACAAACTGCTGTGCTCTTATTAAAAGTCAGCACTTGTAGTAGAACCTCACTAGAGCATCCTGATTGGTTGACTATTGTCTGGTCAATACCCAGTGCATGACTTGTAATGTCTGGGGATTTATTCCAAATGCAACAACGTCAACGGTGAGTATCTATTTTTATCTTTTAATATTTTGGTCGGGATTGAGCTGGATTTCTCCTTTAAAAGACCTAAATATTTTTATTGGTGAGAACATCAACGGTCAACCACGGTAACATAAGTGTGCATTTTTCTATTTAAATTGTTGAGAGATATACACTGACCAATTCTTTGCTTAGTTTAGCACAACGTTTCACTACAGAATCACATAGTCTTTGATCTGTTGACTACAGAGAGAGAATTGTTAATTCAATATGTTATTTATGATGCACCTATCACCGTTATCAGACTAGAACGCAGAAAAAGAAACAGAAGGGGTTAGCGGTTGCAAAGCTTCACTGAAGTCTTCTCCGGCTTTATTAAAAAGAGGCCCCTTCTACTTTCTACATGCATTTCTAATTATCCTGCTCATGCCATCCAGAGCGTTTCACATTTTTGATTCTATCTCTTACTATCACCTTTCATGATCCATTCAATTTAAGTTAAACTAAATTAAAAAAGAAATACTTTGTACATTGTTAAATATTTCAAGTGCAACTATTGTTTTAGCTGAAGAATGTTGAGACTCGTCATTCCACAACAGTAACCTGATAAACAATATCTATATGGCAAAGCCCAATTATTTCACGTATTGAAAGAATGTTTAATTAGAAAGTGTTCTATTTATTTATTTATTTTTCACAAATAAAGACACATGGTACCAAATTATGTACATTATGTGCAATAAGATAACTGCCACTAGTAGAAAAATAAAAGGAAATCATTCATTTAGAAAACCTTAGTTTAATAAATCTGACACAAAAGAATAAGATAATAATCAGGACTCAGGCCTAGATATTAAATTCCTGACACAATCCTGTGGAATTAGATGCAATCATGTTGTTAGCTTAAAATTCTGGTGGCGCTACAGGATTCGGTAAAATAGATCTAGAGCAGCAGTTCACAATCTTTGGTACATGTATCCCCAGGGTGCGGTCCACAACCATGCACTTAGGGCCACCCGATGGACATGTGTCATCAGAGGCCCAGTCATGCTCTGTGCCTCTTCAAAAGCATGACCAAGCCCCTTGTAATATTGCAGTACTGGGAGGCAGTGACTAAAACCATTCAGAATTAAATCACTGCCAGAGACCTTTCTTAACTCCTTGAAGCATTGGCGGATCCAGAGGGGGGGCAACAGGGCAATTGCCCCCCCGAGATTCTCCCCTGCCGGCTAATGCAGGGCTGGCATTGTCCAAGTGCCAGCCCTGCTATGTGCCTGCGGACCGGGGAGAGATCTCCCTCCCCGGTCCGCAGGCACATTGCTGACAGCCGGCAGGGGAGTGGGAGAGGACGGGAGCTCAGCCTGCAGCTACTCCAGGTCCTCCTCTCGCGAGATTTGGAGCGTTGCCGTGGTTACCACGGCAACGCTCCAAATCTCGCGAGAGTGAAGTCTAGCCCTGGAGCATGGGTTAGACTTCACTCCACACTGGACCACCAGGGAATCCCACTGGGACCACGATGGAATGAAATATGTCCCCCTCCTCCTCAATAAAGGTAAGAAGGGAGGGGGGACATCAATTTATTTTATTAAATACATTTTTTTTTTAAAGCCTCCCTACCCTCCTTCCTCCCCCATAAACACATACACTGCCCCCCACACATACACTGCCCCCACACATAAACTATGACCACACACACTGCCCCCCATACACACACACTGCCCCCCACACATTGCCCCCCCCCACACACACTGCCCCCACACACTGCTCCACACACACTGCCCCACACACACACTGCCCCACAAACACTGCCCTCATACACACACTGCCCACAATGCACACCCATACACACACTGCCCCACAAACACTGCATGACCCATACACAGACACATACAGTGCCCTACACACACTGCTGCCCCACACACACGACCCCCCATTGCCCCACACACCCCCATACATACAGTGCCCCCATACATAAAGTGCCCTCCCCATACACACACTGCCCCAAACACACATACAGTGCCCCCATACACACACTGCCACCCTCACACACACACACTGCCCTACACATACACTGCCCCCTTACACACACTGCAACCCTGACATACACTGCCGCCCTCACACACACACACTGCACCTTTCACACACACTGCACCCCCAACACACACCACTGCTCCTATGCCCTATATCCCAGCAGACCCCAGGTAAGTTGTCATACTGTTCTTAAACGGTATGACTACTTACTCTGGGGTGGGATCCTGGCACTACTGGCACCATAACTACTACACTGAGCTGTAGTGGTTATTGTGCCGGGATTATTTATTGAAATAATCTACAAGTGCCCCTCCCGAGATCAGGCTCTGGATCCGCCACTGCCTTGAAGATGAGAGCTGTGGCGACCATGGTTCGCATTTGTATCCAGGAATCGGTAGGGGGGGGAGGGCTCGCGGAGGAGACATCGGACCCTCAGGCTGGAACCCAAACCTCTTCCCATACCAAGACTTCCTAACTCTCTCTCTTTTCTTTCTTCTTCTCTATCACGGCTCTCGTGCTTACAATTCACTCTTTACCATCTACACACACACATAGCTAACTCAAAGATGATCACACTACAGAGATACGATCCCAGCCTAACCCAATTTAATACGGGTAGGAGGGAGAACAACTGCCCCCCCCCAAAATCACCACCTTAATTAAAACTCACGGATACACCGCCAGATGAGGTAGAATCATACACGGATACATGGAACAAAGAATGCTAAGGTGAACAAAAGGGTAAATCTATACTGTATCAAATACTAGTATGGATTAAAGGGGTAGCACAAAAATCATGAACCATACAACCTGTATATAATACAACACAGTTCTTCAAAGAATCTAGAATATGAAAGAAATCACATAATAGTGAAGCATGTACAGAGATATATAATTCAATTCCGTAGGTAGAGAACTTACAAGACCATACTGTAGATCTGCGCTTATCTCCCTTCCATAGGGTGTATAAATAGCGTTTCCTTTCTCAGTAGACTTGTATGTGTAGACCAAAGTCGTAGATTCAAAACACCCAATCCTCAAAGGAAAAGAGGTATATAGAGCAGTATTGCAAACAGAGATGAATTTATTAATACAAATTGCACTTACATCAAGTGAAGATTATGACAGCATATCACCACTCACAAGTGGTACCAAGGAGAAGGAGTCCCTCTATGGTAATATAAAAAATATATATATAATAAAAATGAATATAAATATACTAAAAACAATAAGAAAAAAGAAAAAACAATAAAATAAAAACGAATGAATGCTCCTGATCAATATCCAACGCGTTTCGTCTTGTAGACTTCTTCAGGGATAAGAAAATGTCCAGAGAGTCCTTCTTTTATAAGCCTCCAAACAATCTTGAAATTGCCGTGGAAAGACCTTTACTTCCGGCAGGGCCAGATTAAGAGCCCAGTGGGCCTGGTGCTGACAATTATGACGGGCCTAATTACAGAATCATATCGACCAAAAACAGTAAAACACTCCCAAGCATCATGTATCTGATGGAGATGGTGCTGGAGAGAAAGAAAACAGCAGCTATAAGAAAACACATACCCTAGGCTAATCGCTCTCTAATTTATGTTTTCATCTTTCAAGTAAATCCATAACCCCAGCAGTGTCCAGTCAAGTAGGAAGTCAATGGGCATTGTAAAAGGGTGTGCCACTGACACAAATCACATAACCTGCCAAAAGGGGCGAACATGCCCAAAAAGAGGACATGTCTGCTCAAAGAATTAGAAGACCAGCCTGGCATGAATGCATGTCAGGCTGCCTGCCAATCATGCAGCTGGCCAACTAAGGGCATACTATGCAGACAGCACCCTGAGCTTGGCATAAATGCATCTAATGATGCACTCACTTAACGCTTTCTAAGGACTGTCCCCTAGCACTCGCTGGTCCACTTGTCTCCTTACCTTCTTACTAGCAGGCAGAAGCTCCTGGTATATGGTCTGGGACAGAGAAAAGCTGTATGTAGTGAGTGTAGAAGAAAGGGAACATGCCACAGTGTTAGAGAGACCAAAGTCAGCATTACCACAAGCATGAATTCATGACCCTATAGTGTTAACACCACCATCTAGCCCCCCTGGGCCCCTCATGCCTCCATAAATATAGCAAAATCCTACTATATTCAAGCCTGAAGCTGTAACTCTGCATGCTGTTAGACTCATAAAAACAAGCAGTCTGCTGACATCATTAGAAGTGGTGGCCTGATCCAATCACAGTGCTTCCCCATAGGATTGGCTGAGACTGACAAAGAGGCAGATCAGGGTCAGAGCCAGCATGATTCAAACACAGCCCTGGCCAATCAGCATCTCCTTATATAAATGAATTTAATTAATCAATCTCTATGAGGAAAGTTCAGTGTCTGCATGCAGAGGGAGGAGACACTGAATGTTTGGATGCATTTTAGGCAGCCATGACCCAGGAAGGATCTCTAACAGTCATCTAAGGAGTGGCCAGTGAAGTTATCACTAGGATGTAATGTAAACACAGCATTTTCTCTGAAAAGACCATGCTTACAGCAAAAAGCCTGATGGTAATGATTCTACTCACCAGAACAAATTCAATAAGCTGTAGTTGTTCTGGTGACTATAGTGTCCCTTTAACTATATTCATTGTCAGCCAGTCCACACAAGTTTACATCCCTCTTAAGTTTCCATACTTAAGTAAGAGTATGTGAAAAGTAGTTAGGGTTGCCACCTTTCTTGGAAAAACATACCGGCCTTACTAATTTATGTGTGGGTGACATCACATGATGTAAATCACAAGGAGTGACATAAGAGAAAATGCTGTAAAATCACCAAAAAACTACTTAGTTTGAATCTGCTGTAAAGATGTATTCCTCCCAGTGCCCCCATATCTTCCAGTGCCCTCATGACTCAGTGCCCCCATGTGTCGATTACTCCAGGTCTCAGTGTTCCTATGTATCAGTGTCTCAGTGCCCCATGTCTCCCAGTGTCCCTAAGTGTCGTGTCCCCAGGTCTCCCAGTGATCCTATGTATCAGTGTCTCAATGTCCTATGTCTCCCTGTGTCCCCATGTATCCCAGGGTCCCCATGTCACTAGGACACTAGGAAGACGGGGAGACCTGGGGACACGGGGAGACCTAGGGACACAGAGACACCAGTGACACTGGGAGACTAGGGGACTCTGGCTGGGACACATGGGGACAATGGGAAAATAGGGGACACTTGAAGACATGGGGACACAGACACCAGGGACAAAGATACTAGAGACACTGGCTGGAGGACATGGGGACATTGAGACATGGGGGCACGGGGAGACATGGGGACACTGAGACACCAGGGCCACAGACACTAGGGACACTAGCTTGTGGACACTGTGACACTTGAGGCACTGATAGACATGGAGGCACTAGGAGACATGGGGACAGTGAGACACTGGCAGACTGGGGGCACTGGGAGACTAGGGGTCACTGGGAAACTAGGGCTCTGAGACACCAGGGACACTGGCTGGGAGACATGGGGACACTGTGTCCCCATGTGTCTGTGTCATAATGTCTCCCAATGTCCCTTAGTGTCTCAGTGTCCCCATGCCTCCCTGCTGCCTTTCCCCCCATCCCTTACTTCCCTGAGCTGTAGGCTGTATCTGCAGGGTGGGAGTTGCTGTCTGGACTCTCTGTAGCTGCACCCCTGCAGATCAGTGAGTATAGATAGGCAGGGAGGGATATGCTGGAACTTCCTATGCCTGCCTGTCTCCACATACAGCGACCCCTACTGGCTAGTGCTGGTATTGCATAGTAATTTCCATTTATACTGAGAAAAATACCAGCATTTATATTGCCAGTATCACTGCAATATTGGCACTAGCCAGGCAGCCTCAAATACTGGCTGTGCCAATAAAATAAAAGCCAGGTGGAATCCCTAAGAGTAGTATGTGGAAAAAAAAAAATGTAAAAAAAAATAAAAAAAAAAGTTTTTTTTTTTTTTTTTTTAAATCAATGGGCCTATTCCATGGGCCTGGGCCTGGAGCTGCAGCTCCATCAGCCCCTATGTTAATCCGGCCCTGACTTCCGGGTTCCGGTAATAGATTTATGAAATAAATACACCTCACCTAGGCCAAAATAATGGGGGTTTAAACATTTAAATACATAAAGGGATTTAACACAGTAAAGGAGGAGACTATATGTAAAAGAAGAAAAACCACCACAACAAGAGGATATAGTCTTAAATTAGAGGGGCAAAGGTTTAAAAAAATATCAGGAAGTATTACTTTACTGAGAGGGTAGTGGATGCATGGAACAGCCTTCCAGCTGAAGTGGTAGAGGTTAACACATTGAAGGAGTTTAACCCCTTAAAGACCAGACTGTTTTGGCCATGTTGTACGTTAAGGACCAGAGCTGTTTTAACACTTTTGTGGTTTGTGTTTATCTGTAATTTTCCTCTCTCTCATTTACTGTTCCCATACAAATTATATATTGTTTTTTTCAGGACAAGAAGGGCTTTCTTTACATACCATTATTTGCATCATGTCATATAATTTACTTTAAAAAAATGATAAAATATGGTGACAAATTAAAAAAAAAAAACTTTTTTTTTTTTTTACTTTTACTTGAAAAATCTTTTACTTAGCTACAAAAGCTATTGAAAGGAAAGAAAAGGAAAAAAGAAGAAAACAATTGGAGCCTAGAGTTGCATATCCTCCCGGTGTAAATGTACAAAAAAGGAAGAGATGGAGGATGCAACGGAGAACAGAAAGGAAGAAAGCACTGGACAGAACCAGATCCTAAATCCTAATTCATATATATAAAACTTAACATTTAATCAGTAAGGTAAAAAATCCATAGGATGGACTAACAGGAACAAGACTGACCACAAACAAAATAAATAAAAATAAAAAATGTACAAAGAAAAAAAATGATACACAAAATAATAAATATATTAGCTAAAATTGCTCACTGAAACAGGTGTATGATGACACCTTCATACGCTCTTGTAAAAACACGAGACACACAGTATCTGGGTGGAAGTGTCAAATCTCTATAATAGTATGCTGCAGAGATTAATGCAAAAGCACACAATTATAACTAGCAAATAAATGTAGACTGCTGTTTAAATAGTAATGCAAAGAGTAAAATATAAAGGTGAAAAATAGCTAACCAAACAGAATAATGTCGCTGCCCCTATATCTAGACAGGTGTGCAGAGTTACCAGCTAATGTGCAACAGTGCTGGGTGAGCGCTAGTGTCTCTGACCAATCTGCTACAGTGCTGCATTAAATGTGACATTTCAAATGATATGATAGTGCTTATGGTAAAGTAGTTGCAGAATGATCTTAACAATCTAGACACTGTGTTACAAATAACACAGTCAGAGTATCAACATTGTAACTTTAAAAACCTAGGGGAGTAATGAAAGAAGGGGAAAGTCCGTGGGAGCAGAGAAAGGGGTATATACCAGATATCGGCTTTCTCACCCTATATGTGCCTTCGAGGGCACCCTTTACCCCAGTAAAGACTAGCCCTATACTGGCTGGTGTAATCGGTAAAACCTCCCCTCAATTCCCCAGGAGTAAAACTAAGTACTAGGTGATATTCAATAGATACACGGTAGTATATTGCCTGGTCTCACTGAGTAGAAAAGATGCGGATTAGAGCAAGGCTGTGACCTGCAACAGATTTCTGCTAAGGATGCCGTTACTTAACTGCCTGGTATCAGTTTTAGGATAGATAGCTAGTAAGAGCGAAGCTAACCCTGACGCGAATTTCGCCTTTTTAGCTCATCAGAGGGGAACCGGGAAACAAAATTACCGGTATTAAGAAGGGTTTGCTGTGATCTCATTGGATCCAGCGTATTTGAATGCACCAATAGGCTAACAGTGCATCGAACGGAGTGGTTTATCTACAAAAGCTAATGAAAAAAACCTGCTAAATAGATTCAAAAGTTTGTCCTGAGTTTAAAAACACCCAGTGTTTACATGCTTTTTTGCAAGTTATAGGGCTATAAGTACAAGTAGGAAATTGCTGTTTCAAAATATATATTTTTTAAATGTATCAATAGTGACATTGTAACACTGTTATCTATCATACATTTCTGAATCACACCTCCCATGTACATATTTTTTTTAAATAGGCAACACCGGGTATTCAATATGGGGTATGTCCAGTTGTTTTTAGTAGCCACTTAGTCACAAACATTGGCCAAAGTTACATTTATATTTGTTTGTGCGTTTAAAATGCAAAAAAACAATTATGAATGCTAGCTTTGGCCAGTGTTTGTGACTAAGTGGCTACTAAAAAAGACTGAACATACCCCATTTGCAATACCTTGGGTTGTCTTATTTTGCAAATGGTATACCATCATGGGGGTAATTATTATTCCTGGGCTACCATTTACCATATACAGGGCCGGACTGGGGATACAAAGCAGCCCTGGAAAAAAAAATTTTGTGCCAGCCCCATAAGTCACTGCGCCATATAATGTCGCGTGTAATATGTAAGGCTATGTCTTGCCAGGACAGATGATTGAGATATATATATATATATATATATATATATATATATATTGCTTTTTCTAATATAAAATATTGGTCCTTTCAGGGTAAAAAACGTTTAATTATACAGTAAGCATACTCACATGCAGACACAGGCAATTTCACTGACATCTCAATGACACACACAAGCTCATTGATACACAGCCTCATAGACAAACAATCTTACTGATATACATCAGCTCATTGACATAAAAACACAAGCTCACTCACTAGCAGGCACACGCATGCAAGCAAGCTCACTCACTAGCAGACGCACACACACAGCTTAATGTGGTGGTACTGGTGTCTATAGCATGTCCCTACAGGCTTTTCAACGTAAACACTGACTTTTCAGAGAAAAGGCAGTGTTTACATTGCTTCAAAGTGACACTGCTAGTGACAGTCACTCAGACGGTCACTAGAGGTGCTTTCTGTGTTAGTGCACCTACATTCAGGGCCTCCACACTCTGTAGGTGCTGAACGTTCCCCATAGAGATACATTGATTCAATGCATCTCTATGAGGAGATGCTGATTGGAGTGGCGTTTTGCAGCCAATCCTATGGCAAAGCATTGGATTGGCTGAGATCATCAAGCTTGATGATCTCAGCTATAGAGGCAGGGCCAGTCGAGGGGAGACCAGCACGCTGCGTGGGGAAAAAAAAAAGGTGAGCAAAAACACTATTTTTAAACACACATTTACACCATGACAGACACAGAAACACACATGTACCATGACAGATACACACCCCATGACAGACACAGACAGACACACACACATCATGACGGACAGACAGACACACACACCCCATGACGGACAGACACACACACACCCCATGACGGACAGACAGACACACACACACACCCCATGACGGACAGACAGACACACACACCCCTTGACGGACAGACAGACACACACACACACCCCATGACGGACAGACGGACACACACACACACACCCCATGATGGACAGACACACACACACACACACACCATGACGGACAGACACACAAACACACACCCCATGACAGACAGGCACACACACCCCATGACAGACAGACACACACACACACACACCCCATGACAGACAGACACACAGACACACACCATACAGACAGACACACACACACACCCCATGACGGACAGACAGACAGACACACACACCCCTTGACGGACAGACACACACACACACACCCCCCCTATGACGGACAGACACACACATACACACCCCATGACGGACAGACACACACACACCCCATGACAGACAGACAGACACACACACATCCCATGACAGACAGACACACACACACACAGACAGACACACACACACACACACCCCATGACAGACACACACACACACCCCATGACAGACACACACACACACCCAATGACGGAAAGACACGCACCATACAGACAGACACTATGACACAGACAGACAGACACACACACACACACACACCATACAGACAGACACCATGACACGGACAGACAGACACACACAACATACATACATACATACAGACACACACACACACCATACAGACAGACAGACACCATAACACAGACAGACACATTACTAGTCCCTGACACCAGGGGGAGGTCTGCTGGCGGCTGCTGGGGGGAGCTGCGCTGTCTCTGCTCTCCCACTCTCGCGCGCTGCTGAATGAGACCGGTGCCGGAATATGACGTCATATTCCGGCGCCGGTCTCATTCAGCTGCGCGCTGGGGAGCAGAGCCAGCGCAGCTCCCCCAGCGGCCGCCAGGACAAGTCTCCCCAGCGGCCGACAGCAGACCCAGGTGTCTGCCCGGCCCCAGGTGCCGACGGCCCACCGGGAAATTTCCCAGTATCCTGGTGGGCCAGTCCGGCCCTGACCATATACCAAGGCAACATAACCAACCTGACAAATTTCAATGTAAAAAAAAAAAAATAAGGAAAATCAAGCCTTATGTTTGACCATGTAACTTTTAAAAAATACTATAGAACCTGTACATAGGGGGTACTGTTATACTCGGGAGAATTAACTGAACACAAATATTAGTGTTTCAAAACAGCAAAACATATCACAACAGTAAAACGTATCACAACAATTATATCGTCAGTGAAAGTGCCATTTGTGTATAAAAAATGCAAAAAATGTCACTTTGACAGACAATATCATTGCTATGATATGTTTTACTGTTTTGAAACACTAATATTTGTGTTCAGCAAAGTCCCCCGAGTTAAACAGTACTGCCCATGTACAGGTTTTAGGGTGTCATGGAAAGTTACAGGGTTAAATTTAGTGATAGCAAATTAAATTATCTAGACTTTCGGCATGGGTTGTCAGGCAGGTCCCTCAAATTGCAAGCAATAAAATTACTTAATTATGTAAAAATATTACATAAATATGCACATAGAATTTAAATATATATACATATTTATATATTTGAAGTCTACATGTATATTTATGATATTATTTATGTAATTTTATATATGGATATATATATTTTGTATTTTTTTATTTATATATATATATATATATATATATATATATATATATATATATATATATATATATATATATATATATATATATATATAAATAAAAAAATACATAATTTCATTCTAAGTGTATTTTGATATAAATATATCTAGTTATATATATATATATATATATATATATATATAATTATATATATATCAAAATACAGTTAGAATACAATTACATATATATTTATATATACCAATATATATACATATACAATATATATAGTTATATATATATATATGTAATTTAATTATAAGTGTATTTTTATATTAATATATGTATATATAAATATAAAAATACACTTAGTTTGACATTATATATAATATATATATACAAATAAACATATATATAGATATAATATATGTATATATATAAATATTTTATTTATATATATATATATATATATTTTTTTTATTTTTTTATTTTTTTATTTTTTTAACTTTGACTGCTTTATTTTAAATTTTTAAAATATTTTTTCACCAGCAGGGGGACTGCCTGTCAGTTCAGGCAGTCCCCCTGCGGGCAGATTCACGGACGCCTATTGCGGCCATGTGAATGCTCTGTTAGAGTGATCACATGGCCATGGGGGCCTAATTCGCTGAGGAGGGACTGCCTGACAGCCCAGGAGCAATGTTCACCCGCTGGCGATCAGGTAAGTAAACAATTCCATTATGACGGTTCTTGACCGTCGTCGGTCCTCAAGGGGATGTTTCAGATGAGGGTCCTGAACCGTCATCGGTCCTGAAGGGGTTAAGCATGCATGGGATAGGCATAAGGCTATCCTAGCTATAAGATAAGGCCAGGGACACATGAAAGTATTTGGAAAATTGGGCAGACTAGATGGGCCGAATGGTTCCTATCTGCCGTCACATTCTATGTTTCCATGTTTCTATGATCATGCATTCCATAAGCCTGCCACAACGTCAGTTTACTCTTATACAATGTATGATCGTATTTTGCTGTAACTAAACCAGGTTTGGTGTTTTTAAATTAAACTATTACAATTTGTGAGCTATGTAACTGCTGTTTAGTTAATAAGCGAGTTTGCTCGATCTTTTATGTTTTATATACATAATATATACAGAGCTATCGAGGTAGCACAAGGGGGACCTAAATGATATTTGGCAGGTGGTTTTAATGTTGTGGCTTATCAGTGTATGTATTACATTTTGCAATACAGAAAATGCAAACTACAGTTTAAACTAAACTTTAATAATTTTTACAGCACTTCAAAATGTGTTATCTACTTAAATGTATATTTGCTGCCAGGTTAAAAAAATAAATAATCAACTGCAATATTAAATGTGTTCTCAAGCATGATTTCAAAGTCAAACAAAAGGATATTCAGCTATTTTCTCCCTTTTATACTTGGTCCAAATATTTTGCTACTTACTTCCTTAGGCTGACTAAATCTTTCTAAAATTGCACTTAATCACAGTATTTTGCAGTGTACTAGAAAGTACAATATTATCTCTGGATTAACATCTTTTGTAAAAATGTATTTTCAGTGGGCTTATTCGGTGTGTGGAACTGACCACTAGCTTGCATTATGTGGGTCAAATTTAAAAAAAAAAATGTTTAATTCAGACAGGTTATCTACTAAAGTGAGAATTCAAACTGAATTTCAAATATAAGATCAAAATATCTTAACAAGAAAATTTCTTAGTTGGCAATGCTTTCAATTCATCTGCTGTAACCTTAAAGGACCACTATAGTGTCAGTAATACAAACATGTATGCCTGACACTTTAGTGCTGGTGTGGCTGTTTAGGTGGACCCTCCCAGATCGCTCTGAATAGGTGAATTGACTCACCTTTTTTCCCTCGCCTCGGGAGTCTCGCCATGGCTGGCACAGCCTCCTCGGCTGATTCGCCCTGTCTTCTGCAGCTTTTGAGAAGCCAGAATCTCATACCGGGCCACCAGGAACCACTAGAGCATGGTGAAGACCCACGTAGGCTGAAAAACTTTTGCTAAACAATTTGCCCCATTCTCGGAAACCAGGCCACAACAGGCTGTAGTGGTTATGATGTTTGGAGTAACCATTTAAATTTGAAATTTTCTTTGAATTCTCACTGTAGTGAATAACCCTAAAAAGATTACAAATAAATGTCACCACTGATGAGCTCTTGCCTACTAGCCAGCCAATCAGAGTGCTCTTACATATATGACATAGTATGGGAAACCTAATTCCCACCTAATTTAATATTTGACAAAGCATGGGAAAGCCTTTATAAGGGCTTTCCCTGCTGTGAGAGCTCAATGTGCTGCGAAAGGTGCCGATGGATTACCACTAAAATGGTAGCCCAATCTGCCTGTCTGTCACAAGAATCTACTTATTTAATATTGGAAATTTTGGGGACCCTGCTTAGACCTGCATATTGGTTGGGTTAAACACTATATTCTGAATTTTCCATCATTAAATCTGAAATAAAAATATGAGGCCAATACTCCAACTGAGCTATAGTCATAACAGGTTATTTCTTTCATTTGGATTTAATTTGCAAAACTTTGGAATTTAGTGTCTCGCCCTCTGTCTGTCAGGAATAGAATTACCCTAATACCCAAACCTAAAGGTAACAGTTAAGGTACACGTGGCTATCAATTCCGAGAACTTTCCAGGCCAAGATTAGGATAACAGAGCGCAAGAAAAGTCAAACAAGCCGGGGTCAGGGCAGGAAATCCGATACTGTATTAACACACTCTCAGATAACAAAAACCATGACAGGGCAAAGAAACAAGCACAACCAGGGAATATATATCTTATACTGGGTTGTGATTGGTCACAAAGGGCTGTGATGATGTCACAAGTCTGTACCCATTATCAAAAAGCGACACATGGGATGACACTATAAAAAGAGACTAATGGGAGGGGTCCACATCATATATATATGATATCATAATAAGGCACCAGGAAGCTAGAAATAAATGTGTGTACAACAGAACTAAAAAAATACATATCACATAATTTCTGTGATCGCACGGCGCCAAGAGGTACAGGTATCGTGACACTGTCCTCCGCCTAGTGTGTGTGTGTGTGTGTGGTGTGTTTCGGCTGGGTGTAATGTTTCTAGTGTGGTGTGATTTGGCTGGGTGTAATGTTTTGACTGTGGTGAGTTTTGTCTGTAAGTAATGTGTGTGCTTGCTGTGTCTAATGTGTCTGTGTTGCCTGTGTGTAATGTGTGCTAGCTGTATGTAATGTGTGTGCACGGTCTGTGCTAACTGTGTGTCATGTGTGTGCTGGCTATATGGTGTGTGAAGGTGTCTGGTGTGTGCAGGCTGTTTGTTGTGTTGTATGTGTGTGTCTTTTGTGTGCTGGCTGTATGGTATGTGCGTGTGTGTCAGATGTGTGCTGACTGTATATTGTGTGTGAGTGCAGGCTGTATGTTGTGTGCCTGTGCAGGCTGTATGGTGTGTGTGTTTGGTGAGAGTGCCGGCTGTATGTGTGTGTGTCTGGTAAGTGCTGGCTGTATGGTGTGTGTGTGCAGGCTCTATGGTTTGCGCTGGCTTTTATGTTGTGTGTGTGCACGGTTTGTGTAGTGTGGTGTGTGTTGGATCTCCTAACCGCTGCCAATGGGTGGGAGCCGGCACAGGTCTCCACCATACATTATTATAGCCTCCATCTGTTGGCCACATGTGATCTGTCCACCCTCATTACTTATTTTAAAGTCCACCAACTGAAGTGGTGGCATTTTTAATGACTGGGCAGCAATGGATGCCCAGTCGCTAGTTTTAAACATTTTGTAGACAAATTTTTGTAGCTAGCTGCCACATAATTACAATTGTATTGCAGAAGGTTATTTAATCTCACAACAGATCATTGTACTGCTGTTTGTGAAGAAAAAAATAAATTATTCTTACTTCACTGCCTGTACAGCTTAAAATTAAATTTAAATGAACTCTTAGAATTCAGACAGAGGAATGAATAAGCCAATTTTTGTCCGAATTGCAATTAATCCGAAAATGAATGTACAAGTCTAGTTATGAGCCAGCAGACAGTCCAACACACCTCCTGCTGGTTTAAAGGACCACTATAGTCACCCAGACCATTTCAGCTCAATGAAGAGGTCTAGGTGACAAGTTTGTTTTCCTGGCACTATAGTGGTCCTTTAAACTATTAGAAGAATTAGGTTGTGAAATTGCACCCTACCGTGCTGGTTGCCCAAGGGGGCAATTACCCCATTCCCTCATTGCCAGTCCTTCCCTATTATAAGTGTTTTAGGTGAATATTTTTATAAGTTCATTTACTTTGTACATTAATATCCCACTAGTAATACTTTTATTTTATCTGAAGTATAAACATGGCATACAGCTTATATATATATATATATATATATATATATATATATATATATATAATTTTGACTTCTAAAAGGTTATTTATGTAACTTACACTATTTAACACCTTTTTTTTTATTAATATAGGTACTACACTTCCACGTAACTGCCAATAATTTATTTTCTATAACTTGTCCATATCTCCAGTGGTATGCAAACAACTTTTTCCCATACACCAACTGATACAGCAGCTATGCATCATGTATGGGTTTATAGACAAACAGACTGAAAGAGATATATACCGGTAGCTAAAAAGAGGGAAAGGGTACGTTCTATCTAAATGCAGATTTATTGGATATTACAGCAATGCTTATGCTCCCAAAAGAAGCTTATTAAGCAGAGCCCTGGAGGTGAGGGTTTATTTCATGGGGCACACATTATATATAGGTGGGAATTCCTGAGTCAGGCTTGTGTTTTGTGTGGGTGATAATGTCTGCAAACTGCATTTAATAATAAAACTACTGTTAACATTGTTTTTTTTTGTTTTGTTTTTTTAAATAACCCACGCTAAATTCACTCCCTGTTTACATATCATGTAACTTCACAAAAACGTTTGCATGTATTAAACAGTCATCAGTCTTTTATTATGATATAATTTCTCAGTAAGCAGTAATCACTTTGTCATTACACTTTAATTTCCTTAGAAAACCAAATTCAGGCTTCTATGTCATGAACAGAACAATTAGTTATATTCATTACTATTCCTACAATCACCGATTTAACAGTTTTATTAATGGTATTGAGTTGCATATGAGCAAGATTTAATGGATTGCAGAACCAGTATAACGTGTATCAATGTTTTGGAGCATGTTTGTGTATTCTGAGAAACCCCAATATAAATACTGTCTACAGAAAGGATATAATGCACTAGTGAGCCATTTAATAGACTCTTTTGATCACACGCCCAGTGACTCTGTTATTAGAGTCATTTATCACTGGCAAGCAAGAAGGTGAGAGATTCTTCATCCTAGGCCTTGACATGATGCTGCTGTGTTTTCCTAAAGACTTTTTTTTTTTACGATAACGTCTCTGATAATTGTAACAAAAACACTCTTGATGGTCTTCTGCTGAGCAGCTAGAATGTCTCATTTTTCAGATTTTGACATGTGAAACAATGAGAGCCAAGAGCAATGGCTTCACCCCGCTTCGGGAATTTGAACCCTACTCTGATACAAAGAGCATGAAAATCGTGGGCCCTTTCTGGCTGAAAATAACAACTGTAGGCCTTAATTACAATTTTTTTAAAATTATAAATCTGTTAAAATCTGCCGATGATCTATTGATCAGTACAGTGGAATTGGCCTTTTAGCTAACGTTAAACAGTCAAACAAGTAAGAAGTAATAACTGCAAAGTGCAGAAGTGTAAAAACAAGTTGACAAAATGTTACAATTGTAAAGTGTTTTCAAAATTAAAAGTGTTATAAAAATGAAGAGCCTCACTCAATCCCAGTGAACACTAGGTGCACTGGAGCAGGACCAGCAATCCCACAACGATCAGGCAGACAAAAAGAAAATCTCCAGGCACTCAAGGTGTTCAAGCCGCAGGCAGATTTATTGGTTCAAAAGTGAAAGAGCAGCAACGTTTCAACCTGCTAAGAGATCTTTGTCAATTTTGTTAATATTAAAGCCTAAACACATATGGCCTACTCAGTCTCTCGTCCTCCCCACATATAACACATACAGCGTCACCACACACAACACACACAGCTTCCCAGCCTTCCTACACAAAATACAAGGATCCTACCAGCTTTGCACACACAACTCATACATCCTGACACTGTGCACAGACAAGAATACAAGATGAAACACACAACACCACAAACAGTCTTCTCTCACACAAACTTCATTGCACACACATGGAACCTCCCACACAGCTTTCACACACATATAGTCACATATACACATACAATCACTATTGCAAAACCATTCCACAACTACCATCACAAAGGATCAAAAGTCTGGTGGAGTGATTCAATTACGGGTGAGAAGAAAAACTGGTGAAAATAAGGGACACCAAGATTGACATAATTAAAAGAGAGACTGGGAGGCATAAAGTTGAAAAGTGGTGGTGGGGACTGGTGTACAGAGGCAAGCACAAGGTAAAACATGAACAGAAAGACAATGAAAAAGATACTGAGAGGCAAATGATATGGGGAAAAAAAGACCGAAGGGTGAGGTGAATGTATTAGGGTGCAGCTCCTTTTATAATTTGACTGAAATTGCTGCTAAGTCCTGAACTACATGTCCTATAATCCTCTCCTGAGCAGAGGTTAAATGTTTGGTCTGAGCACCAAAACCACTTCAACTTAATGAAATGTTTTTGGATCATGTCTCACTGCTCAATTCTCTGCCATTTAGGAGTTAAATAGCTATTTCTGCAGCCCTAGTTACACCTCCCTGGCTATCAATCTATTAGTCATCCTATACACTTTTTTTCCCTATCTTACATTCAGCATCAGTGCAAGTGTTTACCTTTGGATTTACAAGGAGTGGAAAGGTCCTGTTTTATCTCTGATGTTTTCACAGCTCTGCTTAATGTCTGCTAATGCTGGCACAAAGTATTGTTGGCTGCCAGTAGCATCTCACACAAATCATCTCATACAAAGACTGAAAAAAGAGCTGGACTTGGAACCCTTTATAACTAGATATAATGTAACAGGTCCAACTAAACTAATCAGTTCCCTGCATAAGTGCAGCAAACTTAAAAAAAAAAAAGGAGTCTAATGTGCGTTCTGTGCACGATGCACCTTCACCATGGACCTAAGAAGAGTGTAGCCTATTTTCTAATAGGTTACTACAGTCACTGCAGACATAGCTATTCTGTTAGTCCATTGTCCACCTAGACTGAACACCTTTTCACTGGGTATTAACTGTGTGAAGTTTAATGTAGAAGTATATAAAAAAGATTAGGCAATTTCTTTCTGTTTCCTACATTTGGGAATCATGTTAGCAAATACTGTTTTGTGTGTGTGTTATCTGAAAAAACAATCTACTGGTAATCTACCTTTCACCTTTTGTTTTGTGTTTGTGTATCTGTTTGTCTGCATGTGTAGATCTGTGTGTGTATCTATATGTGTATCTGCATCTGTCATTGTGTGCCCCTGCGGATCTGTGTGTGTCAGTTTTATATCTGTAAGAATGTCATTCTGTGTATCTGAATGTGTATTTTTTGGTGTGGAGGGTGTGACTGCATGTCAGGGAGTGTTGGGGGGTTGGGGGAGGGTTAGAAGTGAGCTTTATGCAAAAGATACAAGCCACGAAGCAACTGCAGGCACTTTATAATTCTAATGATTTATCTATTTATTTATTACACATCTATAAGCATTAAAATTGTGACCATCTCCAGCCTAGAGCAATCCTCAAAGGTTACTTCTGAATTTAAAAGCTTCTCAGTGGTCTTAGCATTCCCATCTTGACTTGTTACAATCTATAATGAATGCTGCAGCGAGGCTCATCTTCCTGTCCACCCACATCAGCCAAACCTACACCTTACCATAGCTTTCCATAAGATATAGGGCTCAATTTAGAATTCTGGTACTTGCTTACAAAGCTCTACGTAATGCTGCTCCTACCTATCCTCCTTAATACACGAGTATGTCCTGTGCAGGCAGCTATGCTCTGCCAAAGACCTATTCCTATCTTCTGTTCGTACTTGCAACTCTGATGCTCATCTTCAAAACTTATCTAGTGCTGCATAGTTCCTATGGAACTCCTTTCCCTCCTCCAGTAGACTCTGACCCAGTCTTCATTCATTTAAAAATAATTGAAAACAAATTTCTTCAGGAAGGCATATTCAAGTAAATTGTTCATAGGTTTCTCTCTTTGCACCTTGGTAACCCACCTTGCTTACTCTCATGCAACAATTGTGTAAATTGGTTAATCTCCGCTGGACATACAATACTGATGTGGTGCTCCAGCGGTGAAAGACCAACTAAAGTACAGAGGAGAGACTCCAGGGGTCTCCAGGGGCATAACCCCAAGAACACATTTAATTTTTCTTTATTTATGGACACTCTTTACTAGACATGATATGGCACTTGGCTTGTTTCACTGTTTTTTCTTTATTTGGGTAGACATTATGTTCCATTGTGCTACCCCTCTAGCGATCTAAGGGCTATTTTTAAGAAGGGAGGGACTACCTATTATTTAAACTGCTGGATTTATATGCAGTATATGCTACTATCTGTCCCCTCTACCTTCCTCTCTATGACTGCTCTATATCTTATAATCTATTCATAGATATATCATTGAGTACTCTAAGCATCATGAGATCTATGCTCCATACTTTCAAATTTTTCTCCAACTATATGGTCTAGCTTAGTTTGTATATACACCTTATATATTTTATTTTTTTTCAGGCAATTGTTCTGTGTATATACCTCCTATTTACATATATATATATATATATATGTATTTTGAGGGGGCACTCTGTTTAAACATTACAATTGTTTGCCAATTTTTCACTATATAGGAGCATTTGACCATTTTGTATAGTTTGGATTAATTTTAAAATATAAGTGCTTCTGCACTACTAGAGGTAATATTTAAGTGGTAGCCCTATTTATTTCTTGCCGTCCCTTATTTTGGTTGGTATACCAGATTTACTAGGATAGCACTGCAGAAGCCCATAGAGCCAGCCTAAATAAAGCTCAGAGGGGATATCTGCTGCTAAGAATATGCAGGCGATACCTTTATACCACTCAGGAATTATGGAACATTTTTGTATCTACTTGACTTTTTAAACTCACACTTTATTGGGATATCTCAATCTTTGAATTCAACGTATATAGTATATTTTCATTAGACTGCTGTACATTTCCAGGTAACACAACTAGGCACATTTGTCTTTTGGCAATGTGACTAGCATTTTGTGTTATTCTCTCCTTTTTTTCGTTACTCTCATGCAACTGTCAGAGAAAAAACTCCAACAAAGCCATAATTGAAAACTATTCTAGCAACCTACTTTTTATCCTACCCTTACATCTTGTGTCAATTTACCCCACAATGTAAGCTCATTTGAGCAGGGCCTTCAAAACACTCTGTTCCTGTGCATCCAACCCATCTGGTTACAAATACATGTCTGTTATAACACATTTAACAGTGCTGCAAAATTTGTAGGCACTTTATAAATAATAATAATATTATACTTACTGGCCTACCACTCACTCTTTTTCCAGTACTGACATGAGTGGCTGAATTTTTCAACTATATTTTTTTTGTATTTTTATTGCTAAGTGGTGAACTTCTAGCCTTGTTTATTGTATACATTATTCATGGTTCTACAATCCATCATTTACTGATATTTTATTATATTCCAGGCCACCGGCCTAGTCAAAATGTACAACCACAGACGTACTCATGATCATGCAATAAAGAAAGCGAAGGTTCTCTAATTACATACAGTACCATTTTCTTGAGCTTCTTGTCTTCTTTTTCGACAGCTTCATTTTGTATGTGAAATAATGCACAAAGAATGGTGTAATCAAAGAATGGAATCGGTGCCCCAAATAACAGTCCATTGATTGTGGGTTTTTGAAGGAATAATAAGGGAAAAAAACTTTTTTTTAAATCGCTTTACAGGGCTATTCAGTATATACAATGCAAGCGCAAAGTAGTCACTGTGGCCTAGTGGGAGCTGAATTTTCCCACTAATCTGTGTAACATTTTGCCTTTAACATCTAATGCTTAGTCATCCCTTTAGTGATAGCCTAATTCTGTTAGCAGGAGAAAAATGGAAAAAGGTAGAGAGTTCACTGTACAGAGATATTTGACAAGAAATAAGGAGTTGAACAAAGTAGAGCGCTTGTTCACAAGAAGCACCCATTCAGCATGCTCCAATTATGTGGGAGTACAGCAAGCATTCACTGCATTCTATTACATTGTATTCTGAAATGACACATCTCATGCTGTGCATACCACATAAGGGACAATAACAAGCTTGGTAGCTGTTATCCAACATTTTACTGAAAATAATGTCTGATTGCCTTTTGGTGTGACAGCAGTCAGAATTGCCAGTTGTTACGATAATTGTACTGCTTGGTACTGGTGAGGAGTTACTGCTGACTGCGTACCCTTTTTATGAAGATGATATGGTATATTATGTCTGTTCACATATGAAAATGTATATTGTGACTTGGTATAGAAAAGTGGCATGGAAAAATGGTATGGACTCAGATCCATAGAAAGGTAATATGGCGCTATCTATCTATCTATCTATGTAATCATTGCTATATTTTACAAAAAACCATAGAGGGTATACACTAAAGTAAGAATTCAAAGTGAATTTCACATTAAGGTCACTATAGCCGAAAAGGAAAAATTGTCTAGGCCAGCTATGAATTCACTTTGAATTCTCACTTTTGTAAATAACCCTGATAACAATAGGTGTGAACACCTTACATATATGTTAATCATAATAAGGTATTTAATGAATAGTTAAGTAGCCTCTAAAAAAGAGAAGCAGAAAATATAGAATAAGATTAATAATAATAATAATAATAATAAAACAATATATGTGTAACAGACCGCATGTACCCAGAGTGGTCAGTCCGTCCAATGTTCTCCCAATTCCCACAAGGCTTCAGTGATTGTAGTGCTCTATCTCCCGTATACCCAAACATCAGTCGAGACTTGATGAAGGGTACAACACAACTGGTTTTATTAGGCCAAGTTGCCTGGTTATATACACGACCCCCAGCACAGGGTCCCTATTCATGAAACAGTAAATGAGCTGCGGTGTCTCTGTGTCTGGGAGATAAGTGAGTTTGCCTTTACGTAAACAAATTATCTCCTGGACACATGAGGTACAACATATAAACACCCCAAAACATACTAAAAACAGGCAGGAGCCCCCACTCATTTTTTATCCTCTGATGTCCCAATTTGTCCAAATAGCGCTCAGATCTATGCAGATCGCCACCGGGGTAAAGTTCGTCCCGATCGCACACGTGGTTGAAGCCCCAAAAAGTTCCAAGGGAAGTGTCCTTGCGGACGGTCAATTGTTGGGAGCTCCTTGTGAGAAACAAATGCGTGCTTCCCCTGGCTCTCCGGGAGCGATTGTTCACCATAGTCTGGGGTACCTTCCTTCCAATTACCGCTCTCCTGGCTATATGGAAAGGGGAGAATTCACAGGGTGACCAGGAATATCAGGGTGAAGTGGCCAAAACTAGTTCCAAGGAGTTCACGGCCAGGTACCACTGGCAGCATTTGGGGAGAACAAAATGGCTACCATTTACCAGGTAGCGTTTGTTCAGTAGAAGGAAAGGGCAAAGTGTGAGGTTTAATTTAGGGAAGTTCTTCACAATATGCTGTTAATCTGACATATCTACCCATGAAGATACACAGAGAATTTTGCAAACAGACCAAAACAGGACATAAGAAAATAATAAACCGGCAACAACTCAAATAGCTTGCTCTTCGGTGGGTTCCTGCTCAGTTCTCAGGCTGTTTTTTGCTTATCTTGTGCCATCACAGAGGGCACCTAAACCATTTGCACATTAAACTGATCCCACCAAAAAGGGCGGTACAAATCCGAAAATGCAGGAACTCTCTGCCGAAGAGATACATGAACTCTAGATGATTATTTCAACATTGTTGGGCCTCGTCAATGAAGTGTGACTAATACTCATACAAGCACAGTGTGCAAGGGGTCCACATCAGGGTTACCCTATTACCTTAGGCTAAGCTTTAGCAATTTGCAAACAAACATAGCATTGATAACGAAGCCCAAGCACACCCAGTAGTTTACTCAAATAGACAGACTTTTATTTAGGAACAGTGCCCAACAACATTTCGGCACTCAAGTGAGTCTTTTTCAAATGGGTGGAAACACTTCCTGTCATTGTTTGTGTCACATACACAGTCTCATCTATACGTATTAAATCTCCATTTCCTGTTTCACGAGATAGGGGGTAATTGAGGAGAGTATACCAGTGTCTTCTGGTGGGTAAGTAGGGACCTTCCTGTTTTCCCACTACAGGCAGCAAATATTTCAGGCACCCATTGAAATAGCTGTCAGTCTGCCCTGAAAAGAGAGGTGCAGACCCAGTTGGCCCTGCAGTGCCCCAAAAGTTTGGCAATGACTGTCCTAGACTAAATCCCCCTTGCTACGCTACTGCAGCTTTACACTCCACTGCCAGTGCATCCCTTTCTGAGAATAGCTGCGTGCAAACCAACGGCAAGCTTCCCAATAATGGCAACTGCCATGCGCAGCAATGTGCATTGTTACAAAGTTAATGATACCAAAGAGTACAGTGCACCTATTCTCAACTTGAGAGTGGGTGAGAAAGAGAAATCAAATTTAAAATATTAATTTACACAGGGAGAGAATATTTCTATTTTTGTTTCATTCTATGACTTGATTCACCAAAGTCTAAAATTATATATCCCAGGTGACTTCTTTTACAGAGTGATCTTTGTTTTACATGGGTAAAGTAAGTAAAACCCTAGCCTTCTACTAGTTGTCTCATCACCTGAAAAAAAAGGTAATGAACTTCTAATAATAATAATAATAAAAAAACACAAGAAAAAAAATTGGATTCATCATTAATAGCAGATTCAGGGGTTTATGAAAAATGTTTTCAACAAATTAATTAATGAATATGGAAAAATAAAAAAATATTTATTTTTCACAAGTTCATAACACATATTGCATTTTAAGACAGCTGAAATTTGAAAAGCAACCAATCACAGTGTTATGAATCAAATTACACAGCATGGGAAAATTTGAAACAACTTTCCCACGCTGTGTGAAATGACACAGAGCACTCTGATTGGTTGGAATTCAATTGTAGAGACTTAACTGTCAGTCTCTTCAATTACCTGTCAGAGCACTCTGAGTGGTTGGCTTAAACCAACCAATCAGAGTGCTCTGAGCCTAATTGCAGGGCGTGGAAAAGCCTTATAAGCCTTTCCCTGCCCTGCGGAGCTCAGTCTGCGCTGTGCCCTCCATGGATGAAAATGTATTATTTTTTTACCGTCTGGATTTTTTTTTTTCGGCGTATTTGTTTTTGTGCGCTTGGGTTTTTTATTTTATTTTCAAAATTCAACAGGTATTATGGCTTTTTTTAGGGCTGAAAAAAGAAGGTTTTTAGACAAAAGAAGACATCAAATGGTAAGTTTGTTTTATTTACAGGTAATTAGTTTCATTGTTCCCCCCCTCACTATTTTTATGGTAAGTGGGGTAGGTAGGAATTTATTTAATTTTTTTGGGTGGGGGGGTGACTAGGGGCTTGGGGACCCCTAGTCATCTGCGGGGGTTACATTTAGCCCCCACCCGCTGCTCATGGGTGGGGGCCGGTAGGAGGACAATAGGTCCCCCCCATTTTCATTTAGGGCCCCCACCCGCCGCTCATGGCTGATGGCTCATGGCTGAAAGACCAAATTAGGTCTTTCAGCCTTTTAGTAGATAGCTCCCTGATACCGTGGGAAATCAAGCAGCCGCGATTGGATCAGAATTTCATTAATTCGAATGAAATTCCGAACCAAGCAAAGTCCCGAATTGCGTCTTAACACGAATGGAGAAAATGTTTTCACTCTGTTAGAACGAAATTCGGTAGTTTCGCCGGCGTTCTGTCTAAGTCACAGGACATTCGGGAATACTGACAGGAAGCATCGTGAGATCACGGAGGAAAGGTAAGAGTTGTGGGAAAATTTCTCTGACCACAGGAAATGGAGCACACTTTGCTCCTCCGCTGGTCAGAGATGGTCAGGCGTAGGAAACCTCCATAAGGCAAAATAGTCCCTACTTTGTCTTATGTTTTAAAGAAAACTAGAGCAGACAGGAAGAACACTTCCTGACAGAGGTAGGTATTGATTGGGGGAAGGTAAGTTTGGCATGATAGTGCCACTTTAAGTCAGGAGTAATCCAGAGTTGGACCCCTTGCTCACTGTGCCTAAGGGGATATCCGTTATACTTCACTGAGAAGTTCCAATGAAGTTCAAAAGATTTTTGGGGGTTCCTGTATCTCTCATGCAGAGGGACCCTGCTGGCATTTCGGTTCTCGATTGCCCTTGTGTGTGGGATCAGTCTGATAATGTGGCAGGCTTAGGTTCTAACGGTAATGGCACAAATGGGTTAAGACTTGTAAGACCTGAGCACAGAGTCACAGAGGAGCAAGCTATTTGAGCTTTTGTTCATTTGTTCAGTGTTCCCATAAACTCTTGTTTTTCACTTTGACTGTGTCTGTATTTGCTTACCGAAGTAACACTATGTCCTCACTTTGTAAACTTTTATGTGCACACTTCAATTACTGTCACTTTCTCACTAATTCTTGTGGTTCTTGTCAAAGGTGAGTACAGCATATTAAATTAGGATACACCCAGAGACTAATACCATCTAAACTTTACTTATAAAATACTAAATTTAAAAATGACTTACAAAATATTTTTGTACCTGTAACTAGGTGTATACAGAGGTAGTTAATATTTTTTTCAAAAACATAACACATTCATGCAAAAGTGTCCATAGATTCTTAGGGTGCAGGTGTGACGACACCTAAACCCAACAGCAAAGATAATAACATCCGGACTGGCCCACTGGGATACCGGGAAATTTCCCGGTGGGCCGTCGGCACCTGGGTCTGCTGGCGGCCGCTGGGGGAGCTGTTCTGTCTCTGCTCCCCAGTGCGCAGCTTAATGAGACCGCATCCAGAATATGACGTCATATTCCGGCCCCGATCTCATTCAGCAGTGCGCGAGGGCGGGAGAGCAGAGACAGCGCAGCTCCTCCAGCGGCCGCCACTACAAGTCCCCCAGCGGCTGCCAGCAGACCTCCCCCAGCGGCCGCCAGTACAAGTCCACCAGCAGCCACCAGCAGACCTCCCCCAGCGGCCGCCAGCAGACCTTCCCCAGCAGCCGCCAGCAGACCTCCCCCTGGCAGGTATTAGTAATGTGAGTTTGTCTGTCTGTTATGGTGTGTGTGTCTGTCTGTCTGTGTGATGGTGTCCGTCTGTATGGTGTGTGTGTGTGTGTCTGTCTGTCTGTGTCATGGTGTGTGTGTGTGTGTCTGTCTGTCATGGTGTGTGTGTGTGTCTGTGTCATGGTGTGTGTGTGTCTGTCTGTCCGTCATGGTGTGTGTGTCTGTCCGTCATGGTGTGTGTGTCTGTCTGTCATGGTGTGTGTCTGTCTGTGTCATGATGTGTGTGTCTGTCTGTCCATCATGGTGTGTGTGTGTCTGTCTGTCCATCATGGTGTGTGTGTCTGTCTGTGTCATGTTGTGTGTCTGTGTCATGGTGAGTGTGTCTGTCCGTCATGGGGTGTGCGTGTGTCTGTCATGGGGTGTGTGTGTCTGTCTGTCCATCATGGTGTGTGTGTGTGTCTGCCTGTGTCATGGTGTGTGTGTGTGTGTCGTCTGTCATGGTGTGTGTGTCTGTCCGTCATGGGGTGTGTGTCTGACCGTCATGGGGTGTGTGTGTGTCCGTCATGGGGTGTGTGTCTGTCTGTCATGGGGTGTGTGTCTGTCCGTCATGGGGTGTGTGTCTGTCCGTCATGGGGTGTGTGTCTGTCTGTGTCATGGTGTGTGTGCCTGTCTGTGTCATGGTGTGTGTGTATGTCTGTGTCATGGTTTGTGTGTGTGGGTCTGTCTGTGTCATGGTCTGTCATGGGGTGTGTATCTGTCATGGTATATGTGTGTTTCTGTGTCTGTCATGGTGTATATGTGTGTTTAAAAATAGTGTTTTTGCTCACCTTTTTTTTCCCCATGCAGCGTGCTGGTCTCCCCTCGACTGGCCCTGCCTCTATAGCTGAGACCATCAAGCTTGATGATCTCAGCCAATCCAATGCTTTGCCATAGGATTGGCTGCAAGGCGCCACTCCAATCAGCATCTCCTCATAGAGATGCAGGGCCGGACTGGGAAAAAAATTAGGCCCAGGCATTTTTCAATTAGAGCGGCCCCCCCAAGAAGGGGGCGGGGCCAGAGAGGGTGTGTTTTGTCATCACTAATGACAAGCACGCCCCCTCTCAAAGTGAGCATGTTGGTTCAATGCGCAGAGCCCCGCTGAAGAGCTCTGGCATTAGAAAAAGGCCCTGAATTTGTTCTGCGCAGCGCAAGCAAATGTAATAACATGCTTGCGCTGTGTTTGCTTTTAAATTGTCTCTGGTGTCTCCACAAGTGGGATACCAGAGGACAAAAGAGCCAGGAAAGTGTATGGTGCATGTGTTTGGCGCCTGCTTGTGGGATTGCCTGTGTGTAGAGTGTGGTGTGGTATTGTGTAAATAGGTGTAAATAGGTGTAATATGTGTGGCTAGGGGCTGTAGAGAGTGCGTGTATAGGGGCATAGTGTTATAGGGGATGTAGCAAGTGTGTGCATACGGGCAGTAGTGTGTGTGTATAGGTGAAGTAGCGTGTGTAGGGGTTGTAGAGAGCGTGTGTTTAGAGAATGTTGTATGTGTTTCCTTACAAGGAATGTAGTGTGTGTGTAGGTGGTGCAGTGTGTGTGTGTAAGAGATCTAGTGTGTAAAGGACCCAGAGTGTGTATAGAAGATTGTGTGTGTGTGTGTGTGTGTGTATGTGTGAAGAGGATTAAGAGTGCATATAGGGTAAGGGATCTAGCGTGTATCTGGAGCGTAATGTGTGTAGTGGTGCAGTGTGAAGGGTGCTGTAGTGTGTGTGTATATATATATATATATATATATATGTGGACGTATTGTATGTGTGAGGTGCACAGTGTGTTTGTGTAAGAGGGATGCTGTGTGTGAGGGTGTTTTTATCTGCCGTCACATTCTAGGTTTCTAATTTTCTTTGTCTGTTAACTCACTGAGGGTTATTTTATATATGTGTGTGTGTCTCTGGGTGTGCTGTGTGTGTCTGGGGGTGCTGTGTGTGTGTCTGGGGTGCTATGTGTGTATCTGGGGTGCTGTGTGTGTATCAGGGGTGCTGTGTGTGTGTCTGGGGGTGCTTTGTGTGTGTCTGGGGGTGCTGTGTGTGTATCTTGGGTGCTGTGTGTGTGTCTGGGGGTGCTGTGTGTGTATCTTGGGTGCTGTGTGTGTCTGGGGGTGCTGTGTGTGTCTGGGGTGCTGTGTGTGTATCTGGGGTGCTGTGTGTGTATCTGGGGTGCTGTGTGTGTCTGGGGTGCTGTGTGTGTGTCTGGGGGTGCTGTTTGTGAGGGGGCTGTTAGGGAATTTATTTTAAATATATATATTTTTTTTTATTAATAATTTTAAAAAAAGTTATGTTCCCCCCCCTCCCTTCTTACCTTTAGCCTGGGAGTGGGAGGGAGCCGTTTTGCAATGAGGGGGAGCCTTGAGGGGAGCCATGCTGCCTTCCCTGGTGGTCCAGTGGTGAGAGTGAACTCTAACCTGCAGGTTAGAGTTCACTCTCGTGAGATCTGAGCGTTGCCGTGGTAACCGCGGCAACGCTCAGAATCCCGTGAGAGGACCCGGCAGAGCTGCTGGTTAGAGCTCCGCTGGTCCTCTCTCCTCCCTCCCTCCCTCCCCAGCCGGCGGCCGCATCTCCCTGTTTCTGGGCTGGTGAGGGAGATCTTTAATCTCCCCACCGGCCCACGGAGGCACACAGCAGGGCTGGCGCTCGGATAGCGCTGGCCCTGCAGGGGCCGGCCGGGGAGATCCTGTGATCTCCCTGCCTGCCTCGGCCCCTGGCCATCGCAGCCCACCGGGCATTTGCCCGGTGTGCCCTTTGGCCAGTCCGGGCCTGTAGAGATGCATTAAATCAATGTATCTCTATGGGGAACGTTCAGCACCTACAGAGTGTGGAGGCCCTGAATGTAGGTGCACTGACACAGGAAGCACCTCTAGTGACCGTCTGAGTGACTGTCACTAGCAGTGTCACTTTGAAGCAATGTAAACACTGCCTTTTCCCTACTTCCTGTAGGGACATGCTATAGACACCAGTACCACTACTGTGTGTGTGCGTCTGTGTGTGTGCGTCTGCTAGTGAGCTTGCTTGCTTGCATGCGTGTGCCTGCTAGTGAGTGAGCTTGTGTTTTTATGTCAATGAGCTGATGTATATCAGTGAGATTGTTTGTCTATGAGGCTGTGTATCAATGAGCTTGTGTGCGTCTTTGAGATGTCAGTGAAATTGCCTGTGTCTGCATGTGAGTATGCTTACTGTATAATTAAACCTTTTACCCTGAAAGGACCAATATTTTATATTAGAAAAATTAATATGTATATATATATATATATATATATTACTTAATCATCTGTCATGGCAAGACATAGCCTTACATATTACACACGACAATATATGGCGCAGTGACTTATGGGGCTGGCACAATTTTTTTTTCCAGGGCTGCTTTGTATCCCCAGTCCGGCCCTGGGTTCTACAGACAGACCTTTGGCCATCACTACTAAGACCACCATGCAGAAATTATATAGATAATGCATCAGAAATATGGGGGAACAAATAAAAAAGAAAGACATGTACACCTTGCCTTGGAGATAAGCACCCAAACCACTTCAACTCAATGAAGTAGTCTGGGTGCCATGTCTCTGTCATTTAACCTTACAATGTAAAAAATTGATTTCCTATGGGAAAGCATTGGATTGGCTCAGGTCATCAGTCTTGATGACTTTAACCATGGAGGTGGGGCCGGCCACAGAGACCAGCTTTGCAAAGGTGAAAAGGTAAGTAAAACTGCTGTTTTACTTGTTACAGGTGTTGGCCAGGCACCTATACTGTTAACAGGGCACTATAGCATTAGGGATACACATTTGCATTCCTAACGCTATATTATTTCAGTGTAGGTAGGGTTCACCCATTCACAGAAACCGCCGACAGGTATTCACCTGTCCTGGGGCGCTTGTGACGCTGTACCAAGATAGCGGACGCCATGTGGGGGTACTAGGGAACTAGGGAGCATGTCAGAGGATGAAGGGGTTGTAGCTTGGGGCAGTGAAAAATCAATGCTGTAGCCAAGATAGTGCCGAGTCATATATATTGATCTCAGGTAACCCCCACCTACAAGTAAGACCAGTTTATGTAATTCAGCAGCCCTTTATAAGCTGAGCACACCTGTCAGTCAGTGCTCGGTTGTTTTGTTGACTGCCTCAAAACTCCTAGCATTTATAATATTGTAAAGCGCTACGGAATCTGTTGGCGCAATATAAATAGCAATAATAATTATAATAATAATAATATCTCAATGCCCCCTGTCTTTGATGGTGTCCTAACTTTGTTTGCCCTCTGACCTTGCTCGTTGCCACCTGCCCTGACATCTGGACTGTCTGACTTCGATCATTACCTCACCCCTTTTTCGAATACCTTGTCTTGGACTTCCTTTTCTTTATTTTATTTCATTATTAAGCCCCTGTGCCATTACTTACCCTCAGGATATCTGTGAATAGTGCTTGTGGGGGAAAGCTGTTACTGCAACTGAGTTCCAGAACCGAACACAACCCCTGCAGCTTGCTACATGCTCTAGATTCTGAGGAAAGATCATCCATGGATCCTGACCGACAGGTAAATTAAAAAATATTTATAAAGTAGATGTTTACTTTGCATTCACTCTGATACAGTGAGAAACGTTTTGTTATTTTCCAAATAAATAAAGCTTGCTTGATAACTGTTTAACAATAATCACATTACCAAATATGGAGGACAAAACTCTGAGAACAATAGGACAAGAGAGCAACATTTTCATCAGTCTCCAAACCACACAACAAATTTGACAGTGTCTGCCTTTAAATATTCACATTCATTTAAATAACGAATCAGAACAGTGAGAGCCAGCATGTCTCTTAATTGCTTACTCCGTGCCAGGAATCACACAATACAACCATTAATACAAGCTTTTGTACATGTCTGCATCGTGTAACCTTTGGCTAAAGACTTTTAGTTAGGTCACTTGTCAGGACACTGGTGATGAGCACTGGCTTTGGAATAGGGACATAGATAGTTAGACAGATGGATCCCATATTGTTCATCCTGTCCTTCTCCTGTAAGCAATATGAAACTTTGCAGCTATTGTACATTTCTTGCTGAATTTAGAATATTAGAACAATTGCATTCTGGAAGTAATATCCGACTGCTCCCTTATTTCTGCTTGTTTCTGGAAAATAGCCACAAGGCCCGAGCTCGAATTCCACATGTTTACTTGTCAGTTTCCTGGAAACCAATCTGAAGGATGTTTATTTCACCCAGCACTTTAAAAGAGGAACTTGCGCTTCCCATGATTTTTAATATTATGCTCACTTATTCCTATATTTAAAAACAGATGTGTTTGTGAGGTGTGTGAACTACAATTTAAGGTGTAAATCCCACTTGTATATCCTGGCCGCCTCCATCTTAGCTTTCTGTCAATCTTTGTTATAAGCTCTGTCCTTTGCACCTGGAAGTCAGCATAGAGAAAGCATACATAGAAGAGGAGAAATTAAAGAATGTTTATATTTGTCCTCTACATTTGCAATGTTTGGCCTCATGATTCCTTTAAAAAAATTAATTATTATATCATCTGCTTAATCTTAATAGAAGTTTATAAGGCAACAAAGCATCTCATAGCAAAATGATTAACACGTTATATAGGTACTTTTTAAATTATTTGTTCAAAGGTGTAATTTCCAGAGAAGTGACAGTTCCCCTTTAAGACTCTCTCACAGATTTGCTATGGTCCAATTGCTACTCTATCAATTCCGAGTGGTAATATGTTGAAGGTGAATAAATTTGCAAATACAGTGGAATTATGTAAAACATTTTTACTGAGTCTGGAATGAAAAGTACTGCTAATAAAATGTGTTAATTATAGACTTGTGTATTTGGTTTAAAATAAATGACATTCAGTCCAAATTCCATAACTCCACTGGAAAAACGAAATGGATAATTGGACAATTGACAAACCCGTTTGTTTGTCTTGTGATTCAGAGTTCTGTCGGTAGCACCAAAAATAGAAATGATTGATTACAAAAAAAAGATTGATAGTTGGGGAACAGCCACTAAAAGGTGATTTTATTCACAGATCAAGTAAGAAGTAAACAATAAAGGGCGGAGCAGTGAGTCAATCTATTATTATATATGATGTATTTAATACATATATAGAATGTAGATTATTTACTGAATCTCATTGATCCCTCTATTGGTTGCTTCATCTCACTAGATCAGTGAACTAAATGGCATGACATTGCACCTATATGGGTATTGCAAAATGCATACATAGTATTTATATCATGGATACATTTTGTAGTACACTAATAGGTGCATTTTGCAAGGTTCTGGTTCATTAAAATCATTTTTTCAAATGGACAAAATGTGTCCTAATGGAAATGCGACAAAGAAGAAACTCAAACTGTCCATTTAAAAAATATATTTATATATATATATATATATATATATATATATATATATATATATATAATTTTTTTTAAACATTGTATGTTAAATTATATAGATAATGCATCAGAAATATGGGGGAACAAATAAAAAAGAAAGACATGTACACCTTGCCTGCTATTGCTGCTAATCCACAGGCAAGCAGCATAAAGTCCTCCCAGACCAGGAATATGTTCTACCAATCAGCACCCTTCCATTCTGGTCTTTTCTAAAGGATTTATAGTTTAGCTTCCAACCATAGTTCCACTCATCTGACCTGCCATAGGACAGCTGCCATCCACTTGTTTCCAGCCCTCTTTACAATTTTGTACAGAGTATTCCCCTGAGCCACATCTGCACATAGCATAGTATTGCACCGCATGTGTCTGTGTGCAAAACTTGGATGGCTCTTGAATGACTTCATATTGACTAAAATGACTTGATAGATAATTGACAAGGAATGGAATTACAGCTAGGAAAGTAAATTGATTTATTTCAGGATGGGGGGCATTTTTAGACAGCATGATTGCAGGGACAGGTAAAGCTGAAGTGGTTATGTTGCTTAGAGTGACTCATGAAACTTTTGGTAACTGTTCCCCCCCTCTCCCCCCTGTTTTCCATTTAGTGCCTAAAGTTATTATGGCACTTGTGTTATGCAATTTAGCATTTATTTGTGGACTATAACTTGACAGTTTTTCAGAGAACCCATACAGTTTATATTATATATTTATAATAGTATACAGCACAACAACAAATGCGAATAAGATATTAAGAATGAAAAAAAAACAAAAAACATTCTGCTTAAAATAAAATCCACATAACTTGTGCAGCTAAAATAAATCACAAAATAGGCTTATTGTTTAACTACTTTAAATGGAGCAGTGTCCCTGTTCCAGTTAGTCCTGCAATGTTGAACACTGCCGTACTAAGTGTACAAAGTATGTGTGAAAAGCTAGATCCTTCAGGAACAATTTACATATTTTGGTATACACCAGGGCAGCATATAAATATATATATATATATATATATATATATATATATATATATATATATATATATATATATATATATATATATATATAAAAATAATAGTGCAATACTAGAGATGTATGTTAAGGCCTTGGCCTGTAGTTATGGGAGGGGCTTGAATTCCCTTTAAAATGGCTGCCAATCCTCTCCCACCTTACTGTTGATGGTTTGGCGAGTCTGAGAGGAATACTTCCAGTTCAGTCCACCATTTTGTTTCTCTTACCTGTTTCCCTCATGGTCTCCTGTTCTTCGCTTATCTGACCCGCTTACCAAACAGTTCGTTGCTCCACGGCCTCCTCCCGGCATCCTCACAGCCCGGTCTAAAACCATAAGTCAAAATCCCTACCGTAAGGCAACGGCCGCAATACGTTACTCACTTTCACAGTAGGGGTTTTGTTCGTTTCCAATTGGTGTTCAGTTAATTCTCTGTTCATTTACTTGCACGCCGTTTGGCACAATTTCGTTTATAAATAACAGGTAATATACATATGTTTTTCGTACGTTTAAACCGCACGAACGCAGCCATTCATTTAGTTTCTTACAGCAATGTATGTTCGTTTGTTTTATTAAGCCATATTATACAAATTGTATCTAGGGGGCTAAACAAACAAATGATTAGGTTTTACAGTGTATTCCTCTACGTTTTTCTGCGGTAATTTCCTGGCATGAGACTGTTCACGAATCTTCAGCTGATTAGCCTGATTACAAGTCAAATGCCCCTATTGGTTAAAAAGTATATTACAGTTATAGTTTATGCTCACAAATTAAGACAAATTCAATGTAATGACAGACCGGTTTGCTATAGCTTATTTTGTCCTGATATCATTCCCACAGGTTTCATTTCGGGAATTAAACTTTGATTGTGGATTACAAACAACTTTGAATTGTGACAACTGTGTCAAAACTATTTGCATTTTAGGTTGGTAATTTGGTTACAGTTACTATTCTAGGTTGGTTATTTAGTAGGCATTTAACATTTCACTTTCCTTAGGTACCTGATCTTACAGACGGTTGCTTTACAAGCACGACAAACCCGTCATCGGCCTTTTCATATTACCACTCCTCATCATAGTATCTTGTAGGTTCCTTTTATTTATTCGGGCCCACGATCTGGCCAGCCAAATCTATATGCACAGATACTCATTCATGTTCATATCTATAGGTCGCAGCACGTATCTACTGCCACCTTCTAGTTCCTATTTTCTACATAACATCTCGTTCTGACTCAACTTTATCAGGTACGACATCATAACCCAGTACCTTTCTAGTTTTAGAGTGGTACTGGCCTTTAAGATTTAGATTACCCAACTAGGTTCTGTTTTCCGGTCTTAATCCATAGGCTAGTGGTCCCGCGAGGCCAACACCCATCCTCATACTCGGAGGTATATGCCCCTCGGGCCAAATCATAGTTAGACGCCTCGCATGGTCGCATAGAGAGGGCCTCCCATGTCACTCCCATTCTATCTTATTCTTTAGTTATCACCAAGAGGCCAACACCCGCCACAACGTTTCAGTGGCCTCAATTTCCCCCGGGGCCAATGCATAGATAGCGCCTCTCACGCTGCTTGGCAATTAGCAGGGACTCACATGTCACGTTTCAAATAGCATAATTGTTTCGCCGCTTGGTATTTAGCTAGCCTTGCCAGTACCCGGCCTTTTCGTCCTAGAATAATGATTAAATTGCTTTATATATTTTCAGTTATGTCTCAAGTTCCTGATATTCCTGAGGAGCAATCACTTCCCAGCACGCCCGTTAGATTGGGTACTTCAGCCCAAGGAGCTGATGTCACTAATCCATCTTCCCTGAGATCATGGACTATCCCACACCTCACAGCAGAATTGCGAAGGAGATGCATTCCTTTCCCAGCTACTGCTAGGAAAGCAGAGTTGTATAGACTATAGAATACTAACACCGATAACTCTGATGCTGGGGAAGGGCCTAGTGGGTCTCAGTTGCCGGCAGACCAAGTTACTTCCAATAACACATGCATTGATGTTATGCCCGGTAATACTCTGGCATCAATTAAAGTGCCTGAATGTATCAACCCCTCGCACATGGTCCCAGCTCATCTTAAAAAGGACATTCTGGAAGGCAAGGATGTTAATCTGGTCTCACTTCTTATTGCCTCCTAGGATGTTCTTGAGAACAGGACATTTGCATATGGGGACATTTCTGTGGTTCTAAGGGCAAGAGACCTCAGGTTGAACAGAAAATTATCCATTCCAGAATTTGTATTGGGTTTTGGGATTTATAGGGATGTATATTGCTCAGTTTATCCTGAGAAAAGAGAGTAATTAGATGTATATATGCACAAGCTGGTGGATCTGGGGCACAAATACGGTGGTACTGCTTTTTATGACTACCACCGTTCCTTCTCTGCAAAGGTGGCTGCAGCTCTGACTCAGTTCAATTACAGCATAAATTGGAGTAAGCTGGACACTGAGTTATTCTGCAGACATTTTGCAGGCCTCAGACCCCTCGGCTTGTACAGTATGTGCATCTGCGGCACATAGTACCAACTTCTGCCCTAATACAGAGGAAACTGAGCAGGGCCACTCTGTCACAAATTTCACGAGACCTACTAGAATCCTAAAGGATAAGCTGGGTAGGGACATTATGTTCCTGGGCAAATCTCAAATTTGCAATAATTTTAATGCGGGCACTTGTGGTTTTAGTTCTTGTAAGTTACTGCACGTGTGTTCCCATTGTTTCAGGGCTCATGCAAAGTCCATGTGCCCAAATAAAGTTTTCCCTAAACCTTTTCACACTTGCATCAACGTCATGTCCTGACACCAGCGTGCAATTTCTGGGGATCCAATTGGACTCTATCCACATGCAAGCTAGCCTTCCACAGGATAAGATTGAGCGCACCCTATTAAGCATTGAACATTACTTACAACTAGGTTCTTGCAACCGCAAGGAACTTCAATCGCTGATGGGGTCGCTGAATTTTGCCATGAGAATCATCCCGCAGGGTAGATCCTTCATTTCTCGTTTACTATCTTTATTCCCACGATTCACCTCAGACACTTTACGTATCACATTAGACAATCATGCAACCTCTGATTTACTTATGTGGCGGCTTTTCCTTACATCTTGGAATGGGCGAGCCATGTTTATTCCTCCCCTCTCTGACATTTCACCAACTCTTTGGACAGATGCCGCGGCAAACTCTGGTTTTGCTGCTATCTGGGGAGACCAATGGCTTTGTGGGTCATGGCCTACAGACGTCAAGTCCCTGCCCAGCTTCTCCGCTACTTCGGCCTTGTTTGAGTTATATCCGATCATGGCAGCTGCCATTGCCTAGGGACCAAACTGGTCTGGTCACTCGTTCAGATGTTATTCAGATAACTTAGCCACTTGCCACATTGTGAATAAAGGCCGGTCTTCATCTTTGGTCATCTTGAGATTGTTGAGGAAACTCACATGGGTAGCGGCCACTTGACAATTTTTTATCACATGTATTCACGTTCCAGGGTGCACAAACATCTCAGCTGACCATTTGTCTCGGTTTCGTTTTCAGGCTTTCTTCCAGACACTACCCACTGCTTCCAGACTGGCTACCTCTGCCCCACCATTTCAAGACATGCTTATGGAATAAATGTCTTGTTAAACCATGCATGTCATGTTTCTCACCTTGCACTTTCTGTCAACATTAGAAAATCATACGATAGGGCTTTTCACATTTTCGCTAAATTTATAGCGGAGTTTCAAGTTCTTGACATGTTTGCTTTGGAATCTATTTTGGGGTTCACTTTTTGCCACCTTAACTTAAAATGATAATTTAACACAATTAAACTGTACCTTGCGGGCATCCAACACCACATGCTGATACGACACCCCAACAGTCCAGGATTCCTTTCATCATATCAGATAAAGACATTACTGAAAGGAATTAAAAAGATTAATACTCACATACCATCTCAAAGGCTACCCATCAACAACGACATTTTTCATTCACTAGCCGACTTATTAGATTCCGCTCCTTTTGAACACATGACCAATATGGTAATCAAAACTGCCACATACCTAGCATTTTATGGGTTCTTACGTCCCAATGAATTAACCCCTAGAAATATAACTGCCAAAGAATACCTGAAAATTATTGATATACAGAAAACCTTAGATCATTATGTTCTATCTTTAAATCAGTCAAAAACTAGCTATATAGGACATACTGTCAAAACCCTGTACCCTACTCAAAACAAATGGTACCCTGTTAAAGTCCTGGACACTTATCTCATTACTGTCCAGAAACAACCACATACTCCACGGCTCCATACTCCACGGCTCCATTCTCACAACAGCAAAATTCATGCTCTATGTTCGCCTTCTGTTAACTAGCTTCGGCCTAAATGCCAACCTTTGCTCAGGACACTCTTTCCGCATCTTCAGCTGCTGCCAACCACATTCCTGCTCATATCATCAAGGCTATGGGACGCTGGAAATCCTCCGCCTATACTCTTTATATTCCAAACCCAGTTAAAGAGTTAAGGCAAGCTTTTTGTGACTTGTCCAAATAAACAAAGTTTGTTACATGAATAATGTTGTATGGTATTTTTCTTTTTGCCCACTTTTATTAGAGGCCTACTGCTTTGTCGGTTCCCGCACACCACAACCGACTGGTGTAAAGTTATATATGTTTAATGGTTACTTTCATTACGGCTATATTGCCCCGACTACAAATGTTAAAGCCTTGGCCTGTAGTTGTGGGAGGGGCTTGAATTCCCTTTAAAAGGGCTGACAGTCCTCTCCCACCTTACTGTTGATGGTCTGGCGAGTCACCCCTCCCACCACTCCCTCTAATCATATCACCCTCTAAGGTGGGTGCACTTTTATTACAGGCCTACTGCTTTGTCAGTTCCGGCACACCACAACTGACTGATGTAAAGTTATATATGTTTAATGGTTATAACATGCTAGGTAACTTTATGGCTATATTGCCCCGACTACAAATATATATATTAATTGTAGATATAAAAAAGGTGAGTAGTGAACATTCACGTATGGAAGAGTCTTTTATACGAATAGACTCTAAATTTATAACCTTCTGTGCCTTTAAGGAGGCAGCTCAACCTTCTTTTGCAGATATCTGGTAAGTATCTTCTAGTAGTGAATACAGGAAAAATTGGAAAGAACACAGAGCAAATTGGTCAGTATATTTAATAAAATATAATAATTAAAAGTATATTTGTAATATTTATCAAACATGCTGGGCCAATTTTCTCTCCTTTCTATCCCAGTTTTTCTTACCATTATAGGATTAAATATTTCACGGCTATACTTATTCCCTTGGCAGCCAGAGGCAATAAACTAACTGGAAATGAACCATGGTCATAGATAGGCTATATACACAGTAGAGATCAATTACTTTCCATTGTTCGGGAAACATAAAAGAATCCAGAGAAATTGGAAACATCTAAAATAATATGGTTAGAGAAAAGTAATAGAGTTAAATTATATACACTATCCAGTGTGACATATCTCTTTAGAATTATAAGAATTCTAGATTTTAGAACATACTAGAAAAAAACAAATACACAAAACAAACGTATATTTAGAGTACAACCATGTCTGATTTGGCAAAAAAAAAAAAATATATAGGTGTAGCAATCCCAAATATACCCAGTTATCATCATGGAATAGCCATGCTGGTACAACTGGCTCACTGTATAGATCCAGACTTTTCATTTCAAAGTTGGTACAAATAATAAATATATAGTATTTTGTAATACCTTTTTATGTGTCTGTTAGTCCACCCATTGTACAGCGCTACGGAATTTGTTGGCGCTATATAAATAATAAAATAATAATAATAATGGCAATAACAGAATTTTGGAACGACAAGCATTCTTAAAACCTACCCTTTTCACATCTAAAGCAATTCTCATATACTTATTAAAAACATTTGTTTTGGGAAAATAAACAACAAACTGATAAATTATGAATGTTATATTGTCTAAATAGTGAAACATAAATAAAATGTCATAGACAGACAGACTCTCTGTACTTTTGGACGTTCTTTTCAGCCACACAAAGAATACTGGGCAAGTCTAGATTTAGCGTGACTGATTTGATAGATGTTATAGACCACAACATTTCCAGGTTTGATGGTTTGATCACACTACCGAATGCACTAGTACTACTGTATGCCCACAATCAAAGTATGTTTGGGAGTATAAGCATGTGCCACACACAACATGCATGACTATAAGCCATGCTGTATTGACACTGCACTCTTATAACGGGAGCATCTTCACAATATTTCTATAGGCACACTCAACATTTTGACCTTGTCACTTACAGGGGAACCGTTACTTCTCTGAAATTTACACCTTCCAATAAATAAAACATGAAAAGTCCCCTATTAGCATGTGTTCTCCTTTTCAATTCAAATTTATATTACAGATTTATCAAATTACACTATAATTCAGTTCAAACAGTGCAATGCCAGGGCAAGAAGAAAAGTAGAAACATTGTTTTGTTTCTCCTCTTCTCTGCATGTTTTCTCTGCTGACATTAATTCTCTCTCTCTTCCTATGAATGGAATTCAGTCTGAAAACTCTCACTAAATTCAGAGCTTTCATCTCTACTACAGATCCCTCAGTATCCTTGGCTATCACCGTGCTCACACACGTGCAGGTTTACCTTGGAGATGGTTAGAGGCTCCCTGTGCTCCAGTCCACCCTTCAGAGAGAATCCCCATGGTGAACCGCCTTGTAGCAATGCTTGTACATATGTAAATGTGACAGGTGTCTGTGCGGAGGAAGATGTTCTATCCATTTTGTCTGTTAGTGTCACTGGGACATCATTGTTATTAAATCTTCAGGCCAAGTCAAGGCACTAGTCCCATGCAGGGATGCATGTAGAAGGCAATGGGGATGCAACACATGTGTAGGCACCTTGCACACACAGAGTACAACCTTTCACACCCAACAATGAGCCTTTGGGTGTCTCTCAATCCATCACATTCATGTGATTTTAATATTTCTTCTGTTTCTTGTTGGTACCGTTATTTTTTAGTGTTACATGTTCAAACGAAACTTGTTTGGTAAATATAAGTAGATATAAACAGAGCAGGTAAATTAAAGTTTTAAATCGTACATGTAAATCAGGAAATATTTACGATATTGGTGGCTTTTGATGGATGCTGCAGCTTGTCCAGCTCCTCCAGACTTACCATTACAATAGACTATCTTTTCAGTTCATTGCATTCAAAGAATTAGATCTTTTTTTCCCTTTCCAATCTGCATGGGTTCCTTTGGAATGTGATACAACTTCTTCTTGCAGTTCACAGTCCAGGGAATGTGCACTTGTGCTTGGAATGTAAAATATAATTCCTAGAGAAGTAAGCAAAGAAATCTTTTAGGATGCATAAAAAAAATAACCTACTGCATCTGGATTACTCCTTGAAGAATAAGCGAAACTGTTTGGCTGCTCAGTAAATCCTTCTCTATCTTCACTGTTTCCTCTGCAGATTAGACGCTTACAGCTTCAGGAGAGGGAGGGAGGAGTGTTCAAAAGGAGGGTGTGAGCAGAGATTTTTTACAAATCATGCTGATTGCACCCAGCAAATGCATACAAATCATGTAGCTATTCAGGAAACAGGTCCTTCCCAGTGACCCGTGGTCATTAAAATAATACATTTTTACAATTCCTTATCCTTTTCATAATTCATTGGAGAATATGAGACATGAAGTACAATATGTGATGTTTTGCCAAAGTACACTTCAATGTCAATGGTGGCTAAATCAAGTGTATCAAGTAAAGAATTGCAATGTTTTGCACTTTGCGGCGTTACTATTGCAATTGTACACTGATAGGTTTAATCTTCTAGGGACTTAACACAATAAAATGATAAATAGGGTTAAATAAATAGGGGTTACAAAATAAAATGGAAATCCTAGGTTTTGGAAATACTAGATGTCAAGGCTAAACTAATCCTAACACGTAACCCTAGATAAAGTTAGAGCTCAGAACAGAAGCACTGTAGGTCTTTAGAAGGTTTAGGCTAAAGTGAATCCAAGACAGACAGAATAAACAGAAACAAAAAGAAAATAAATAACAAGCCAAGTACTGACAAGTCAAGGTCAGGTTTACAGAAGTTGTCAAAGAAGCCAAAGTCAAAACCAGTTAGGATAACAAGCACAATAAACAAATTCTCGGGTATACAGATACCATGAAAGGGCAAGGATCCAGTATAACATGTGACCAAAGTGGACCAGTTCACGTCATTGTGGCCACCAGATTGATACATGCTTGACAGAACAATGCCGAGATTGAGCAGTTCTCAGTGGTTCCATAATACTAGGAAAAAGGGTAACTGTTTAGCACTAGTGGGGGGTCTGGGGGGGAAGCCTCTCCGTCCATGAACAGGATAGGGGCCTAGCTCTATTCCCTCCCAGGGACTGGACGACACACAGTCCTGGGAGCTCTAGTCATTACAAGGAATCATCCACAAGCTGGGACAAGGTGCTGAGCAGTGATTATAGCCCTTCCCCTCCCAGTAACTAACTAACGACACATAGTTCTGAGAGTACAAATGGGTTTAATGAGCCAAACTCTGCCTTTTATGCACAAACCCCAGCAGGGGGTCTCCATTGTATTCAGCACAAGCCCCTCCCAGGAATGACTGGGCCTGGGAGATAATTGCGTTATAGACCGTTAAGCTAATTATCTCCCAGGAGCAGAGGGCCAAACACAAAAATATAAAAAATAAAAATATCTCAAAACATCATAAAAATATAAATTAACCCCACAAATAATACTTTCAATCTTGAAATCTTTAAATTTACTTTTAATCACCAAACAGCCCTGCTCTGAGCACCCAAGTTCTCCAAATAGCACTCAGGTCCGTGCAGTGTAGGGGAAATGCCACTGTGTTAAAGTTCTGACCCGCTGCACACTTGGTCCTATGCCCACAATAGTTCCAGGGCGTTTGGTGCTTTTGCTGGTCAACTTTCGGGAGCTCCTGAGGCTGCAATACGGGGTTCTCTGCTTGGCTCTTAGGTAGCGTTTGTTCCCCTTAGTCTCAGGCACCTTCCCTCCAAAAGGCCATGAACCAAGTTGTCTGGGAACCGCACGGTCACCTCATGCCAAAAACAGTTCCATAACATTCGCGGCTAAGGTGACCAGGAACCCACGACGTCCTCATGCCATATTAAGTTCCATAGCGGTCCTGGCTAAGTACCGCTGGGACTATTCATGGATTTGATTCATGCAAACGGCCACCAAAGAGCCAGCGTTTGGTTCCATTTGCAAGAAGGGAAAGTGCTGAACCAAGGACATGCAAGGAAAGCTGCTAATGGTGGCTAGGCAGGGTAACTCCAGGTCTGGGTGTACCAGACCTGGACCATAGTCATTGCGCAGGAGGCCGGCTTCCACACTCCTCCATGAGTCCATGGCAAACGTACGAAGGAAGGAGCATTTGTCACACACCCCACCATGCTGCCACTTTTAGTACACTGCTGCACAGGCTACCTGCCACTATAGACCAGTCTGCCCACTGACCAGATTAAAAAGGTATCTTAGAAAGGTTAAGGCACCTGTTGGTAGGTATCAATGGATGTGTACATAATAGTAGTGTGCAGATGTTAATGACAGTGGTCGACAATGATCTACCAATGATTGGGATTATTAGTCATTAATGGCTGCTTTTTATCAACAAGGAAATTAGCCTGGACCGAATGTTGAATCAAGAAAGGTGAGAGTTATGAAATTATTGCAAATCGAAAAAGGATTTTCATTCCCATGAGAACCTATGTCATTCTCTTCTAAACTTTCCCATTTTTCTTTTTGCAACATATTTCTAAAATTTACCTTCCGTGTGCAATAAAGGCAATGTATGTTGTTTGTTTATTTAAATAGATTGACGTTACATATTGCTAGTTCTTAAGACTGGAGAAATCATTATAAGTTGCATTTTCAGTTGAATTTGGGGAAACCACTTAAAACATTCATTGTGTTGAACTATTTCAATTGTTTTTATTTAATTTGTTCATTGCAAACAGCTGAAAGTTTGTAAATTTTAACAATAAACCTTATTTTAATAGGGGTTGAATACATTTGACTACAAGAGTATATAGGAAGGAGTGGAAGCATGTGTAACACCTAAATGTTCAAGTATAGTGACACCATAGGGTGCATCTCATAGGAGTGATGTACAGACTGCGGCTCATAAAAAGCTGCAAAGAGGAATCGTCCAGCATCTAAAATTTCACTCTAACCGGGCAAGGACAAAAACTAGAATCAGATAACATGACATCTCCCCAGGGTATGTAGGAAGATCTTTTAAACTATAATCAACAAATTTAGCATAAGTTAATGTTTTTGTTTTAAATATAAATTACAATTCATCAGTAGACGTAAAATCCCATAATTCTATGGGATTCTATGTCCCTTTAATCATTGGAATATCTTTATATACCCTGTTTCCCCGAAAATAAGACATCCCCCCAAAATAAGGCCTAGATTATTTTAGGGGGATGCACTAATATAAGCTAATAAATGCTAATTCACGAGGGGGAATTTTCCCAGATCACAAAATTCATGGGATTCCATTCGCAAGTAAACAAATCTATGTTCGGGGAAGTTTCCCTCAACATAGATTCGCAGGATTCTATTTACAAGTAAACTAATTTATGTTCAGGAAAGTGTCCCTGAACATAGATTTGAGGGATTCCATGCCCTAGTGACCTGGTTTATGTTCCTGGGAATTCCCCCGAACGTAGACCTGCTTTCTAGCACATGCTTGTAACCATTTTTCCCCGAAATAAGACATCCCCCGAAAATAAACCCTAGTGCATTTTTCAGGGGGGAAAATTAATATAAGACCCAGTCTTATTTTCGGGGGAAAGATGGTAAACCCAAAGTAATTTTTATTTTTATTTAAATGAGTACAAGCAGGATAAAACACTTTTCACTGTAAAGTTCCATAACCAGATTCAACCCATATTATTTGCCAATTCCTTTTACAAAACATTGCAACATTCTACAAATATGTTATATAATACAATATTGCTTTTTATATCCAAATTTATGAATTAGCTAACTAATCCTATTTAATAGGGACAATACTGACACCTAATGCTTTAGGGGTTAACTGCATGCCCCCTTATGTCAATTCTTAAATGCTGGCAATTTCATATTATAAAAAGGCAGCAGAAAGAAGTAAAAATTATTGTGAAGAGATACTAAAATTAGCTCAACGGAACGAAGCAGTGACTATGCCACACATGAAGGCCCATTCCACACCTACAAAACACCTCAACCTGCTGGAGTGCTTTATGGGTGAGGAGTATCCTATTTCAGTGGCACTTTATAAAAAAGTGTTTATTTTTATGAGAAATATGAACTTTTGTAAAACTTAGTGACTCCCTCACCCTCTGCTTACAAACCGCCTGCAAGGTTGTTTTTTTTTGGGGGGTACGCCTGTCTACCCCCTGTGCACCTTATTCTCAAACCTCATAGCGCACGTGCATAAGCTGAAGCACTCACACAGCAGATGCGTACACACAATCAGGTGCATAAGTGCACATGGAGGGAGAGCTTCTGAGGCTTCTCAATGAGTAGCCTCTGATAGGCTATTTCACTGTGAAGAGACTGCAGCTTTTGCAAGTTATTTTAAGATAAATGCATGCATGTATGTATAGGGGTATATCTACTACACAGTGATTTCTAGTTTTTTTTCACTCATTTGGGCAGGTGAGTTTCGGTATCTGGCACAAAGACATTAGCAAGGATATCCTCTAAGTTTGGCAAGTTGCGAGGTGGGGCCTCCATGGGTCGGATTTGATGCTCTACCACATTCCACAGATGCTCAATCAGATTGAGATCTGAGGAATATAGAGGGCAATGCAATATCTTGAACTCTTTGTTATGTCCCTTAACCCCTTAAGGACACGTCATGTGTGACATGCATAGGCGTGCGCACGGGGTGTGCCGGGTGTGCCTGGGCACACCCTAATCCCGCGGCACGCCTATGCATATTGAGAGCTCATGCAGAGCCGGCGCTATCCGAGGGCCGGCTCTGCTCTCAGCCTCCCTCCCCACCGACCCACATGCAGGGAGGGAGGCAGGAGAGGACCGGCGGAGCTATTGCCGGCAGCTCCGCCGGGTTCCTCTCGCGAGATATGAGCATTGCCACGGAGGGCTAGAGTTCACTCTCCACTGGACCATCAGGGATGGAATCAGCAGCACGATCCCCCCTCCCTCCAAAGGTAAGAAGGGAGGGGGGATAGCAATTAATGTACCCCCACCTCCACCCACACAATCACACACCCACATACAGCACACACATACAGCACACACAGACACACACAGCACCCACACACACACACACAGCACCCTCACAGTACACTAACAAACACACACACAGCACACTACCAGTACCCTCACACACAAACAGCACCCTCACACACAGTTCATTAACAGCACCCTCACAAGCGCACACACACACACAAACAGCACCCTCACACACAGTACATTAACAGCATCCTCACAAGCACGCACACACAAACACCCTCACCCACATAGCACACTACCAGCACCATCACACACACATCACACTAACAGCACCCTCACACAGCACACACACACACACACAGCAGTGTGTGTATGTGTGTATATATATATATATATATATACACACATACATATATATATACGCGGCGTGTGCTTGTGCTTTAGGGTGCACACCCTAATGCAATAGGCTGCGCACGCCTATGGTGACATGTCATGATTCCCTTTTATTCCAGAAGTTTGGTCCTTAAGGGGTTAAACCATTCCTGAACAATTTTGCAGTGTGGCAGGGTGCATTACCTTGCTGAAAAAGGCCACTGCCATCAGGGAACACCATTGCCATGAAGGGGTGTACGTGGTCTACAACAATCTCTAGGTAGGTGGCAAGTGGGAATGTAACATCCACATTAAGTCAGGATTCGCTTGGCAGAGAAGGTGACATGTTTTCACAGCAATGGATTCTTTGCAGCACATTTCTTCATGTGTTCTACTAAGGTCCGTCCACAGACACTTCTTGCCTTCCGCTGATTGCACAAGGAACCAATTCACAACATCCTAACTTTTGTGGGTAAATGGACCCATTTCATCAGAGGAACTGGTGTGGAAAGTGAACCCAACAGTTTATATGCAGTGATGCAAGTTTCTAAGAAGTGTTAGGTTTGTTTTACACACCACTGCCTTTGATATTTCCCAAATATGTTGGCCATAGCCCTGAACACAGAATTGTGCTCATGGTAGATGGGCTGAGTACAGCAGCAGACAACCACAGTGCCATCCCCAGCACCACATTGCAGCCTTTAGCTAGAACCAACTGGAAGAAGACAAAAATGACAGATGCATGTCCTCAAAGCAATGTCCACTGCAAGGTACCAAGAAGCTTCAAAGGCCTTGAATTGGGCATTCGATTTTCTTATCAGCTCAGAGAAGAAGGGGAGGGCTAGCTGTAGCTTCACATACTAGATCTGCAGTTATTGCAAGCCAAAAATATAGCCACAAAGAGAACATCCAAAATTAATTATATGCATATTTTATTTGGGGGATAAATCTTCTATTGCCCATCCCATTGGATTCTGGATATGCCCTTGCTTACAGTGCAGGGGTATTTATGAAAAAAAGTTTAATGCTACTTTGAAATTAGATGGATTGCCAGATCCTAACATCTGGAAGAAAAAATGCTTCAATCCAAAGATCGGACAAATTAGCTTTATTCCAATGAAAAAAGACATGCGGCTAGGACAGTGATGGCGAACCTTTCTGAGCCTGAGTGCCCAAACCGCAATACATGCCAACTTTTTTTTCCTCGAAGTGCCAACACAGCAATTAAACCTGATTACTGAGGTTTAAGTTTAGAAAAAAACAACTCGTACAGTTGTCCGAACTAATTAACATCTTTTGTTTTAAAAGAACACAACAGAGAGTTCAATGATACAAATGATAAGTAATTATATAAATTATAGATAAAATTAAGCTTATATTTATTAATATCATATCATAACAAATGCAATAAATACATACAATACATACACTCAGACTGCTGAATACACACACAGACCGCTGAATACATACACACAGTCCACTGAATACATACACACAGTCCACTGAATACATGCACACAGTCCGCTGAATACACACACAGACTGCTGAATACATACACACAGTCTGCTGAATACACACACAGACTGCTAAATACACACACAAACTCATGAATACACATACAGACAGACTGCTGAATACAAACAGAATGCTGAGTACACACAGACAGACTGCTAAATACATACACACAGTCTGCTGAATACACACACACACACAGACTGCTGAATACCCACACACATACTGCATTGAGGGGTGCTGTGTGTGTGTGTAAGGGGTGCTGGGTGTGTGTGTGAGAGGTGCTGTGTGTGAGGGGTGCTGTGTGTGCATGGGGGGTGCTTTGTGTGTGACGGGTTGTTGTGTGGTGGGTGCTGTGTGTGTGGGGGGGTGCTGTGTGTGGGGGGAAGGGGTGCTGGGTGTGTGGGGGGAGGCATGCTGTGTGTGTGTGGGGGGGAGGAGTGCTGTGTTTTTATAAATTATAAAAAAATACATTATTAAAATCTTTATCCCCCCTCCCTTCTTACCTTTGGTGAAGGAGGGGGGACACAGCCAACTCTGATGGTCCGGTGGCGGTGCTCTCCTGTACTCCTACGTGCAGAATGCTATGTGGAGCGTTGCCATAGTAACGCGCGGCAACGCTCCACACAGCCTGCTCGTGGGAGGACAGGAGAGCTGCTTCCCAGATCCCTTCCTCTGCATCCGGGTCTTCCCAATACGAAAGCAGAGTAGGCGCCTGCCTGCCTACTCTGCATTGCTCTCGACAGGCGTCAGCGTCACCCCACCTTCCCCAGCGACCTGCCATAGGTTCGCCATCACTGGGCTAGGACATACATGTGATGCTTACTGGCGCTTCATCACAGACACTTCAATGAAGATCCAGTGATTTTTTCCTGGGAAAAACGTGTGGATTCAGAAGTATCCTATTGTGTTTTTATGAAAACATATAAATATCCAGAGCGATTTCCCAAACAAAAGTATGGATCCGACTTTTTTAAGTAATAACACACTGATCCAGTAAGATCATGATGTTTTTATGAAAAATATAAAGATCCAGAAGGATCCCACATCCCCAAAAAAAAATAGTTTTACTTCTTCAGTGCAAAAAGTTTTTTTGTTTTTTTTTAAGTTTTTACCCAGACCCTGCAGAGGACCTTAAAAGTGTTTATTGATAAGTATAAAGTGAAAATATTCATAATGGGTTAGTCAAGTTTACCTAAACAGGATTCAGCACCATAGTAGGTAGTACAGAGATGTACTCTATAATATCTGCTAATAAAGCAATCTGTCAGGAGAGCTAAACAGCGGGAACACTCTATTGTATGTACCAATATAGAAATAAGTCATGACACCTAAAACACTGAAGGAGCTGGTGAAAGTCTCAAGGATTTCCGCCTATCCCACAAGCCATTGTTCAAACAGCATCTTTCCTCACTAGCCATCAGGCAAATCAGTGCAGGTGTCATGTGACACAGAGCTCCATTGATGAGCCTGGCATGGCTCCAGGTTAGTTGGAGGAGGAACACAGAACTTTAGCTTTAGTTTAGTTTACCCCGCTGCGTTCTATTGGAATTATCCAGAGACACAAAGCATGAGACATGCATAGTGCAGGGGGCGGGGTTTTTCAAAATACTCGGCTTCTGGCGTCTCCATGGTTACTGTCAGGCGTCCTGCTCGCACCAACGGTAGAAAAAAGGGGGATATCGTGTGTCTCCCGCCACCAAACACAGCGCTCCCAGCACGCAGGCTAGAGGGGCAGGTAAGCTGGGGGCCCAGAGAAACGAGGGACAGGGCAGGTGAGGCTGGACTAGGGGGATGATAAGGGAAACCAGCAACTATCGGGGTGCTAATAGGGGAGGGGGCGGTGCTGTATTATAAGTGGGGGTCGGATGGGTAAGCAGTCAGGTCATCAGTAAACAGACCGCTCAGGCTGAGCACATATTGATATACCCCGGTTTCTATAATGGATTAAATGCAGCACCTGTAACTATGTCTGTATGGATGGGATGGGATGGGAGGGGTCAGAGTGTGTAACAATGTGTTTTTTTCCACCTGGTAGCATTAGATAACATAATAATAATAATATCCACTTGTTTGGGGTTTTAGGTGCTAACTCTGTTATTAATCTGGATGCCATAAAGCTTTTGTTTTAGTGGATACTTATTGACACCCTTGGTGGGTATGGCTCCCTTTTGTTAATGGAATGGAATACTGGCCTCAATAAACCATTAAAATCATAATACTGGTAGTTTGCAGGTATCAAATGATAAGGACCTATGGAGACCTTTTTAAATATATATGGTCATCTTAAAGGGATGCTGTAGGCACCCAGATCACTTCAGCTCATTGAAGTGGTCTGTGTGCAGTGTCCCCATTGCACTAAGTCTGCCTCCAGTGGCTGTCTCCCAGAGGGGCTTCCTGGATTGAAACAGACCTTTGGTATCTGACACTAGATTTCCTCACGCTCTGCATTTGGACATCCAGTGTCACATTTTTCTCCATAGGAAAGCATTGATTCAATGCTTTCCAACAGGCAGGTCTAATGCGTGCGTGGTGTTTGCTACGCATGCACATTAGCGCCCGCTTGTCCAGGGGCAGAGCGTCGATGCAGCACTGAGGGACATCGGGCTGGGATCAGGTAAGTAAATAAAGGGTTTTTAACCTTTTATTCACCTGGGTAGGGGTGCGAGGGAGGCAGGGGGAACTATAGTGCCAGGAATACAGCTTTGTATTCCTAGCACTTATAGTATCCCTTTAACCAATTCAACATCTATGGCAAACAAGGAATTTCAACAGTGTTTATATATTTAAAAAAAAAAAAAAAAAAAGGCAAATAAGCTTCAGCACTCCAGATGTTGTGGGCTACATATCCTTTAATGCTCTTACAGCCATAATGCTAGCAAAGCATCAGGGGAGATGCAGACAACCACATCTGGAGTGCTGAAGTTCCTATATTATTTGGAGAGCTACAGAAACGTCTAAATATGTGTGCATGCATACAACACAAAATAACAATACAGTTTTCATACAGAGCAAATGTACAGCTCATCACTATACAGATCAGCCACAACGTTAAAGGAGCACTATAAGGTCAGGAACATAAACATGTATTCCTGACCATATAGGGTTAAAACCACCATCTAGCCACCCTGGTCCCCACATGCCTCCCTAAATATATAAAATCTTACTTGCATTAAAGTCTGCAGCAACTTACTTTGTCACTGTTTCCTTTAAACCTGCCCACTGCCTGCTTACATCAGCAGATGTGGTAGCCTGATCCAATCACAATGCTTCCCCATAGGATTGATTGAGACTGACAAGGAGGCAGATCAGGGGCAGAGCCAGCATGATTCAAACACAGCCCTGGCCAATCAGCGTCTCCTCATATAGATGAATTGAATCAATGTATCTCTATGAGGAAAGTTCAGGGTCTGCATGCAGAGGGAGGAGACACTGAATGTTTGGATGCATTTTATGCAGCCATGACCCAGGAAGGATCTCTAACAGCTATCTGAGGAGTGGCCAGTGAAGTTATCACTAGGCTGTAATGTAATCACTGCATGTTCTCTGAAAAGACAGTGTTTAAAGCAAAAAGCCTGAAGGTAATGATTCTACTCACCAGAACAAATTCAATAAGCTGTAGTTGTTCTGGTGACTATAGTGTCCCTTTAAATACACTGAGGGTAAAGTGAATAACATGGATTATATTGTTACAATCGCACCTGTCATGGGGTGGGATATATTACATAGTTACATAGCTAAAAAGACCAAGTTCAGTCTATCTCACATTTCTATCAGGCAGCAAGTGAATAGTCAGTATTTGAATTTCATGTGTTTGAAGCAGGAAAAATGGGCAAGTGAAATATCTGAGTGGCTTTGACAAAGGCCAAATAGTGATGGCTAAACATCTGGGTCAGAGCATCTCTAAAACGGCAAGTCTTGTGGGCAGGGCTGCCATCAGACATTTTGGGGCCCCTGATACAGCTCAAGGTCTGGGCCTCCCAGTGCCTGCACCCGAGTTCGCCCAAAGTGCTGCCCCCTCCCCCCCCCGAGTCCGCCCACAGGGATGCAGTGTCTGTACTGATTCTGGTGTGTGTATAGTGGATGTAGAATGTGTGTAGTGGATGCAGAGTTTGTGTTTAACGGATGCAGTGTGTATAGTGGATGCAGATTGTACATTTGTGTAATGTATGAGGTGTATATTAGATGCGGAGTGTATGTTTGTGTAGTGGATGTAGTGCGTGTTTATAGTGAATGCAGAGTGTGTGTGTTTGTGTAGTGGATGTAGTGTTTGTGTGTATTAAATGCGATGTGTATGTGTGGTGGATGTAGTGTGTGTGTGTGTGTGTGTGTAAGTATTTAATGTGTGTATAGTGACTGCAGACTGTGTGTTTGTGTAGTGTGTGTAGTGACTGCAAAGTGTGTGTGTTTGTGTTAGGAAGTAGTGTGTGTAGTGACTGCATAGTGTGTGTTTGTGTAAGGATGTAGTGTGTGTAAATTTTAGTGAATAGTGTATAGTTTGTATAAATGTTGGTGAATTGTGTGTGTGTAAATGTTAGTGTATAGTTTGTGTAAATGTTAGTGTATAGTGTGTGTAAATGTCAGTGTATAGTGTGTGTAAATGTATGGGGCTGCAAAATGTAGGGGGAAAAGCCTACAGTATTTTTTTTCCCTTCCATTAATGGTCTTGTTTTATTCTCCCCTCCCTCAATCTCACCTGTGGCCATGGAGGGGGGAGATCACATTACCTGGAGCCAGAGGTCCTGAGGCATGGTGCAGCTCTCGCGAGCCGTGCGGAGCGTTGCCATGGTTACCCGTGGCAACGCTCTGCCGCTCGCGCCGCTCGCGAGACTTCGGCAGAGCATCTGGGCTGTATATTTCAAGTGTGCTGGGCCCCCTGCAGAATACAGGGGCCCGCTATAGCGTTAATCGCTATATATGTGTGCACATAACTAATGTGGGGCCTGGGACAACCTGAGCAATTCGGGCCCCCCAGGACCACCGGGCCCATGACAACCGTTATGGTTGTAATGCCCTGATGGCGGCCCTGCTTGTGGGATGTTCCCGGTATGCAGTGGATAGTACCTACCAAAGTGGTGCAAGTAAGGACAACTAGTGAACTGGCGACAGGGTCATGAGCGTCCAAGCCTCATTGATGCACGTGGGGAGCGAAAGAAGAGCCCATCTAGTCCTTTTGCACAGAAGAGCCACTGTAGCTCAAATTGCTAAAAAAATGTAATGCTGGCCATAATAGAAAGGTGTCAGAAACGCAGTGTGGGGCTGTGTAACTACAGAATGCACATTATGACCCTGTCCACATCTTCAATGAGAAGAAGGTTGCCAATGGATAAATCATATTTTCTGTTAGATCAGGTGGATGGCCAGGTGCATGTGTGCCGTTTACCTGGGGAAGAGATGACAGCAGATTGCATTATGGGAATAAGTCAGGCCGGTGGAAGCAGTGATATGCTATGGGCAATGTTCTACTATGGATGTCACTTTGATATGTACCACCTACCTAGAGGTTGTTGCAGTCCGCGTATCCCGCTTCATGGCAATATGACGGTGGCCTCTTTCAGCAGGATAATGCATCCTGCCACACTGCAAAGATTGTTCAGGAATGGTTTGAGGAACATGACAGTTCACGGTGTTGTCTTGGTCTTTAAAATCCAATTAAGCATCTATGGGATGTGCTGGAGCAAAAAATCTGATCCATGGAGGCCCCAACTTGCAACTAATGTCTTGGTACCAGATACCATAGGAGATGTTTAGACGTCTTGTGGAGTCCATGCATATTAGTCAGATGGTTTTAAAATTGTGGCTGATCAGTGTATGTCAAAATACCCCAGTTTGGTGGATCCTAACCCAATTATATAGATTTTATAGGAGAGCAATGTGCAGTTTCTCCATTTGTGCTATTCATAATAAGTCTTCTATAACTTAAATTGCATGGCTGTAGTGCATTTGCCATTTTTTATATGTAAGCCAAAACAGGTTGTAAAAGGTAAGCATGGAAAGGACAAAACCTTGGTACCTTGCCTTTCAGTTAGTATCTGCTGCGGCCTCTAGCACATTTTATAACCCTTTAACAAGGACAGTCTAGACCCGAAATGCCAATAGATCCCTTCTGCACTTTAGGTGAAGCAACCTTTGCCATTCATCTTGAACTTCTTTTGGGCTTTGTTAGTGAGCCTCCTATTCACAATGAACAAGGTCTCCACATCTGGATTACTCTATTACATTCGGGAAATTCTTGTCATATGCAAAGCCAAACCCCCCCCCAAAAAACGTTATTGGCAATTAATGCTCTCTTTTACATCTAGCAATTATGACCATATATGTGTGCCAGTAGTAACTGTTTATATCAGGGCTAGACAAATCCCCGGTGCCGGGTCGCCATGGCGACTAGAAATTTTGCCCTGGCGTCTGAGAAATGCCAGCTCTTAATGTTGCCGAGGTAGTTTTGAAGGCGGCCAGCCGGCAGCCTTTAGCCACCCGCCCTGGGGAGGATGGAGATGGCCAGCTCGGAGCATGAAGGCGGCAGCCCTGGGGATTAGGGAGTCAGCAGGCAGAGGCAGCACGCGATGGAGCAGTAATATTCCTGCAGCTCTTCTCTGCTCCCTAGCACTGTGTAATAATGCCGGGAGCCAGAATATGACTCAACTCTCCCAAAGGCAGGGAGTGGGTTTCAATTAAAACAAAATGTGAATGTGTGTGTGAGCCTGTCAGAGTGGGCATGCATGTATGTACAAGTCTATCAGAGTTTGTGTGTGCGAGCCTGTGAGTGTGTATGTGTGTGATCCTGTCCGAGTTTGTGCGCGTGTCAGTGTGTGTGTGTGTGTGCATTTAGGTACCTGCCCCCTCAGATCGCATGAGGAAGATGTTTTTACTCACCTTTTTTTCCCCACATCGTGCCTGTTTCACCATGGCTGGTCCCACCTCCATGACTGAGTATATCAATCTTTATGATTTCAGCTAAGCCAATGCTTTCCCTTAGGAAAGCATTGGGAGGATTTTGTGCAAGCACAGCAAATGTGCCAATCTGCATCTCCTCATAGAGATGCATTAAATTAATCAATCTCTATGAGGAACTTTCAGCGCCTCCATGCAGAGCTTGGAGACACGAAACATGGGTGCTGCACGTGGTGCAGCAGTGAACCAGGACTCACTAGTGGCCATCTGAGTGACTGTCACTAGAGGTGTTACTAAGCAGCAATGTAAACACTACCTTTTCGCTGAAAAGGTAGTGTTTACACTGAAAAGCCTGCAGGGACAGGCTCTAGACACCAGAACAACTACATCAAACTGTGACTATAGTGTTCCTTTAAGAATTGAAGTGTATGTGTATCTGCATGCACTGGCGTGCACACCGAAGTTGCAGGGGTTGCAGCCCTGCGACCAGGGGCCCACCGCCATCTGTAGCGGCCCCGGCTGCTCAGAGTAAGCGCCGGGGTCCCATGGATCAATTTTCGCACCGGCCCCCATGGATCGTGTGTGTACACCACTGACTATGATGTGTCTGTAAATATTTTACTTTTCATACTTTCTTACAACATATACAGCTAGTTATTAGCAAATCTTCTTAATCAGTTGGAGACTTCCATTCTTTCAGAGATCCATCATTGGACGTGCTGACATTTCCCCCCCCCCCCCTTTTTTTGTCCCCCAGGTGATCCTAAGATGATGGCGGGCAAAAATCTTCAGACATTAAGGTCAGTCAAAGTAAACCAGTGTAAAAAAAAAATATTTAGTGATTTATTGTTCATTGTATTCCCGAAATTCTAAACAATAGTATAACTATCTTTACAATAAACACTGCATTGTAATACACTAAAAACGGAATTGCAAAACAGAAGGCAAAGTAACTGCTTTGGAAAAAAATCTCCATCTATAGATGCAGCGTTTCAATTTTAACTTGATTATTGCAATCCAGTATTGAATTCCCCACAATTGACTGTTTAGTGGACATCCATGGCTGGATCTAATACTCATTAAAACACTTTTTCCAATATCCGATTTGTCACAGGAACAGCAAAGCTACAGGTTATTTGTGAATCCTGATGGCCATATTTAATAAGAAGGGAAAGTGAGATATTATTCAAAATGTCCTTGTGAATCTTATATTTATTAAATAGGAAAGCAGCTTCTGAGTTAGCCTGTTGTATATTTATTAACCCCTTTAGGACGGAGTCAATAGCACACGTTGTGATCAAAACAAAATGTAAACAAAAACTGGAATTTGCGCTATATGTCTGTTCAACCGTAATTCACCTCTTTCATATTAAGTGCACCCACACTTATTATACATCAGTTTGTTAAGGAGAAACGGGGCTTTAATTTCTCATGAACTATTCATATATGAAACATAACTTATTATGAATAAAATAGAAAAAACTGTGAGAAATTAAGATTTAAAAAATAAAATTGTATTTCTGCCTGACATTTTAGCTGTAAATGTCATTATACTGTTTGCTTTTACTCTCTAACTTTCCAAAACACCATAAAACCTGTACATAGGGGGTACTGTTGTACTTGGGAGACTTCACTGAACACAAATATAAGTGTTTCAAAACAGTAAAACCTATTACAACAATAATATCGTCAGTAAAAGTGCAGTTCGTGGATGAAAAATGCAAAAAACTTAACTTTTACTGAAAATATCATCGTTGTAATAAAATTTATCATTTTGAAACACTAATATTTGTGTTCAGCGAAGTCTTCTGAGTAAAACAGTACCCACCGTGTACAGGTTTTATGGTGTCTTGGAAAGTTACAGGGTTAAATATAGTGCTTGCAAATTAAATTCTCTGCACTTTCTGCCTGGATTGTCAGGCATGTCAATCAAATTTTAATTAATAAAATCACATAATTATGCTAAAAGATTACTTAAATATACACGTAGAATTTTAATATATACACATATTTATGTATTTAAATTCTACGTGTATACTTATGTAATCATTTATGTAATATATATAGACTGTCATTCTAAGTGTATTTTGTTACATATATATTAATAACAAAATACTGTTAGAATGAAATGACATATGTATATATAATTTATTTAAATTTTTTAAATATTTTATTTTAATTTATTCTTGTAATTATACGTGTATATATAAATATAAAATATATGTGTTATATATATATAATGTGTAACGTGAGTCTAAGTGTATTTTAATACTAATATATGTACTTATATTTATATTAAAATACATTACGTATGATGTTACATATATAACAGGTGTGTGTATGTGTGTGTGTGTGTGTGTGTGTATATATATATATATATATATATATATATATATATATATATATATATATATACACTTTTAATTGATTTTAAAACATGGTTAATATTTTGGTATTATTCTTCCCACCAGCAGGGGAACTGTCTGACATTTCAGACAGTCCCCCTGCTGGCAGATCCACAGCTGGCTATAGGGGGCCATGTGATCGCTCTTTGAGAGTGATCACATGGCCCCCGGGGGCCTGATTTGGCATGGGAGGGCTGCCTTGGCTGTCAGGAAGTCCTCCTGAAGCGGAGCGCCGGGAAGGTAAGTATCCCAGCGGCTCCAGGGCTCAAAGCCGTTACGGCGTTCTATGCCGCCGCAACGGCTTTAAAGCCCATTTAATGCGGGACGGCATAGAACGCCGTAACGACGTTAAGAGGTTAAAGGATCACTATAGGGTCAGGAACACAAACCTGTATTCCTGACCCTATAGTGTTAACACCACCATCTAGCCCCCGTGGGCCCCTCATGCCTCCATAAATATTGTAAAAATCTTACTGTATTCAAGCCTGAAGCTGTAAATCTGCATGCTGTTAGACTCAGAAAAACAAGCAGTCTGCTGACATGTGGTAGCCTAATACAATCACAGTGCTTCCCATAGGATTGGCTGAGACTGACAAAGAGACAGATCAGTGGCAGAGCCAGCATGATTCAAACACAGCCCTGACCAATCAGCATCTCCTCATAGAGATGAATTGAATCAATGAATCTCTATGAGAAAAGTTCAGTGTCTGCATGCAGAGGGAGGAGATACTGAATCACAGGATGCTGTGCACAGTGCTGCCCTGTGCTCTGTTGACAGCAGATCTGAGTGGATGGAGGCATATTGTGCCTCCATCAACTCCGAAGTCCCTTTGGTTCACTCTGAGTGACTGCAACTGGAGGTGTTTCTAGCTTTCAATGTAAACACTGTATTTTCTAAGAAAATACAGTGTTTACATGAGAAAGGCTGCAGGGAGCTATAATTCTCACCTGAACAACCTCATTAAGCTGAAGTTGTTTAGGTGACTATGGTGTCCCTTTTAAGAACATGAGATAATTTTAATTAATATTTTTACACTTTCTTGTAGCATATAAAAAATGTACCAGTGGTCACAAAGAAGACAATGACATGTTGTTTTATGTACACACATACACACCAGATTATGTATATCCCATATGCTCATAAAAAAAATCATAATTTTGCCTCTATTTTTAAAGTAAAGTTATTATGTAGTATGACTGGCTGTGGGTTCAGCTTTTCCACGTCATCACACATTACTCTGTCTGTTCATGTTTTTTTTGTTTGTTTTTTTTTTTTTTTTACTGGAAAGAGAATATCTTACAATTGGACTTGCAGATGGTATGGGAAATTGTACCCAAGTGTAGGTGTCATGCTATATGAGCAAGGCCTATCAGTACTGACCTCCACAGTTTATTCCACAGCAACCTGAACTCTTCAACTACCAATCTGACCAAGAATGAAAATGATCCATGTCACTATGACACAAATGTATCTTCACATTCAGATTTCTTGAATGTGTGCTGGCAGTAAGAGTAAATACAATTCCATAATATTCCATGCTGGGAAATGTCTGATGAAATATACTTGCCTAAAAATGTCACTAACCAATACATATTTTGACTGATTTCCACAGGGATCAGCTAGAAGGACAAACAAGAGATATCCAAAACCTACAAAAGGAAGTAGAACAAGCCACACAGCATGCACTAAGTTCTTTACCATCATCTTATCATGGTCACCACCCGATACCAACTGCCTCTCATCAGTTCTCCTTAATGCCAGGTACTTGATTTTTATTTCTCAATGTGATTTTATTACTTTTTATTTTTGCAGCCTCTCTAGCACACTACACAAAGAAAATGACAGAGAAACGCATTTTCTCTTTGCTTTTACAAATGTGAAAGTGTAAAAGACGAGTTAAACTCCCAGCGGCCAAGCACTTATTTCTTTTTTCTTTCTTTTTTTTCATCTGACTTGTAAACTAAGGTCATTAAGTACATTTAATATATAACAATTTTCACAGATATGTTATACTTTTTTATTATTTGCTCTAATACGTCCTTACATTTATGCTATTCTTTTTGTTGCTTTTTTAACAGAAAACGTTACAAGGACAGTCGTGGACAACAGTGCAATTGTTCCATTACATTATCACCATCACCAAGTATTACAACGCTCCTTCTCTGCTGATCTGCCAAGTTCCTGCAATAAAAGCTGCCTCATGCCACAATACAACCCACTAGAAAGTGACCTGGGTGGAAGTGATTTCAAAGTAAAGACACCTCTTTGGAAGTCAATGAAAGAGTACATAATCAAAGATCTACCAGAACAATCTTATCAGGTCTGCATTTTTTTTTTTAATGAAATGTGGGTGTTTCAGTGCATTTGATTATTTATTTTTGCAGCACATTATTGTTTCCAAAGAATTGGTAGACTCTCCTACTTATTTGTATAGCCCACTGGTTCCTGCCCCATGTTCTAGAACCCAACTTTTAAAAAAAAACCTGATGTCTTTAGAGAAAAATTGCTCTCCAATAGATAACAGAATATACATGTAGTCAATAATAATTACCTTGGTAAAATACAAATATTTTATATTTAATAAAATATCGCTTTCAGAATTTAAGTATGTGTATTAGATCATGGGTTCTTTTGTATAGAAACATAGAATGTGACGACAGATAAGAACTATATTTGACCCATCTAGAATGCCCAATATTCTAAATACTTTCATTAGTCCCTGGCCTTATCTTATAGCTAGGATACCCTTATATCTATCCCACGCATGCTTAAACTCCTTCACTGTGTTACCCTCTACCACTTCAGCTGGAAGGCTGTGTTACCCTCTACCACTTCAGCTGGGGGGGGTTTGCCTTGACGTTAGCAGATGGGCTTATCCTCTCATGGCCATTGGAGGTAACTAAAATAACTCCATTTGTTTAAAAATACATAGCGATTAAGGAGAGAGCGCAGGTAACTTGGTTTTTACTATTCCATGCATGCATTCCATGCAGTAAAGTAATACTCCCTAAAATTATTTTTAAACATGTGCCCCTAATTTAAGACCATGTACTCTTGTTGTGGAAGTTTTTCTTCTTTCAAATATAGATATCTATTATGATCTATGCATGATTGTGCTAAACATCCTAATTCTTGTTTAAGCCATTTTTTAAATCTAGAGAATTACCATTATGAACCGAACAAGCACATCAACTGATATGCGGGGTGGCCCAAAAATAGGTGTACTGTCGAGCTAATGAAATTCATCACAACAGATTATATGGGTACACGTACATACAACAAAGTGCCAGTTAAATTCCAGGCATATAAATATATTTTTTTTTAAAGTGTAGCAGTTGGAAAGGGATGTTGATGAGGAATGTTGCAATGTTGATGGAAGACATTTCTAGCACTTATGTGCTTAAATAGTATTAAACAAATATATAAATGTAATAAACAATGTAATAAAACCAGGGCCACCTTGTATGTTATAATACAATAGAAAACACCCTTAACAATCACAGGTGGAAAGACATAAAGTGAGGAGGTGAAACACAACACACTTCACCTATACAAATTTATACCTCACTCTGTAGAATCAGAACAAAAAGGACTCCTTCCAGTCCTCTCAAAACATATATAGGTTCTACAGTAGGAAGAAAAAACAAACATCATAGTGTACTATGTTAGATAAATATTGATAGTGGTGTTCAAAGTTGCACTCACAATAAAAAGGTTGATTGAAGGCACATCAATATTTAGGTTGACTAGCGATCTGAAGAATTTATTGAGTATAACAGATTAAAACAAAACCAAAATGGGTTGGGATTTTATAGGAGAGTATTTTGATTTTGTTTTTATTTATGTTTTGTTTTAATCTGTTATACTCAATAAATTCTTCAAGTCAATAGGATTTTTTGCTTATTTGTACTTGAATACTCTGGCGGACTCTCTCCGAATTCCTGGGCACCTGTGATATGATATGCTCATACACCTCTGCAATTCTGTAAGTGTTCCCTTATCTAGTGCTTCACCAGGTGAATAACAGTCTGCATTTATTACTGCATTTCTTTCTCTCCTATATGCCCTTATATGTGGGGAAGATCGCTAGTCAACCTAAATATTGATATGCCTTCAATCAACCTTTTTATTGTGAGTGCAACTTTGAACACCACTATCAATATCTATCTAAGATAGTACACTATGATGTTTGTTTTTTCTTCCTACTGTAGAACCTATATCCCACCTTGTATGTTCCATATAACTAAGTATGCTAATGTTTTATCTGTCCCTTAGAGCAGGAACATGACTGGGTTTCAAAACCAGCAGGAAATAAAGATCACAGAAGAACTGAATGTGAGAATTCAAAGTTTAGAGATGGAACGAGATGCCGTGCTTTTCAAGAGGTAAAAACTATTGCATCGGTTAAGATGTTTTGTTCAATATAAATTGACATTGCATATAAAGATGTGATTAGGAATAGATGTTATGATTTGCACAAATGAGGATTGCATGTCATGATACCTTACATTCTGAATTTTTGAAAATCAATTAAGATCACTTCTCTAGTTGCTAAAATCTGTCTTTTTGCTTACGTCGTCCTGCTGACACCATCCTTATTACCCCATCTTTACTTTCCTCTTTAGTCAACATCTCACATGTGTCCTCCTTTTCTCTGCCTACTCTTTCTAAAGCCTCCAAACATCAGCACTTACCCCATACCTTTAAATCTTACTCCTATATTCTTCTTCTTTCCATCCTTCTGTGCTTGGTAGCTGGAGATGTCTCCAAAACCCCTTGTTCCTCCTCTCATAATTTCTTACACCCATCCCATGTACCTCTCCCGCTATGTCCTCTTTTCACAGTGCCCCGTGGAATTCACGCTCTGTGTGCAACATCACACAATCAATTGCTTTATTCATCTCACATGCCCTAAACATACTGGTACTAACTGTATCTTGGCTCTCTCCCTGTGATACTGCACCCTCTACCTGTTTATCCTTTGTTCTTCTTCAATTCAATAAACTGATGGTAAAGGTAAAGGAGTACTGTTTCTGTTTCCACATCCTGCTCCTTCAAACTACTTTTCACTCCACATCTCATGTTGCAGTTCGTTAATGTTCCCCTCTCTTCTTCCTAGCATATTGTGTTGCTTGGCTTCCTGACTTTAAAGGATCACTATAGGGTCAGGAACACAAACATGTATTCCTGACCCTATAGTGTTAATACCACCATCTAGCCCCCCTGGGCCCCTCATGCCTCCATAAATATAGTAAAACTCTTACTGTATTCAAGCCTGAAGCTGTAACTCTGCATGCTGTTAGACTCTGCTGACATCATTAGAAGTGGTGGCCTGATCCAATCACAATGCTTCCCCATTGGATTGGCAGAGACTAACAAAGAGGCAGATCAGGGGCAGAGCCAGCATGATTCAAACACAGCCCTGGCCAATCAGCATCTCCTCATAGAGATGAATTGAATCAATGAATCTCTATGAGGAAAGTTCAGTGTCTGCATGCAGTGGGAGGAGACATTGAATGTTTGGATGGATTTTAGACAGCCATGACCCAGGAAGGATCTCTAACAGCTATCTGAGGAGTGGCCAGTGAAGTTATCACTAGGCTGTAATGTAAACACTGCATTTTTTTTTGAAAAGACAGTGTTTACAGAAAAAAGCCTGAAGGGAATGATTCTACTCACCAGAACAAATTCAATAAGCTGTAGTTGTTCTGGTGACTATAGTGTCCCTTTGATCTAATTTTCCACCCCTAATTCTTGGGGACTTCAACGTCCCTAAAGGCTACATCTCCCATACGTGTTACTGGCAAATTCACTGGCAAATTCACTGACCTATTTTCAGATGAAAGCTCAGTCTTGCATCGCTCTAGCACTCTATTTCTTCTTTCAGGCCACCAGCTCTTGTATTTTGTTCTTAATATCCCCCTCACCCAACATCCTCAGCCTAACCCTTCTCAACATAGAAGAAACCTTAAAGGGACACTATAGGCACCTCAGGACACTTCATCTCACTGTAATATTCTGGATATAGGTCCCCTTAGCCCTGCAGTGTAAAACATTAAAATTTCAGAGAAGCTACAATGTTTATATTGAAGGTTTAAGACGGTCTTTAGTGGCTGTCTACAAGATAAGTGTTAAAGTTTGTTTTAAGACAGAATAGAAGGATGTAAAAATGGTGTTAGAAATTACAGTCAAGTGGGCAGGATGTGAGAATAGAATCACAGAAATTCCTGCCTTATGATTGGACCAAAGTAGATTATGGTGGCATTGTGTGTGTGTGGAGAGGCACGAGGTAAGATTATTGCTATTGTGTTACAAAATTAAACAGACTGGCAATCTTTGTAAATTTCAAGTTCCACCTTATTGTGGTCTTTCACAATTTTATAGGGTCAAAACATTGTTATATGAGAGCACAGTAAAGGGAACTTGACATTTACAGGGAGTGCACATCCATTTGTTTATTTTGTTCTATAAAGTGTGCTGGCTGTTGACATGACCGTAGGTCTGTTTACACCCTTTTGAAAACTAGCGCATTGAGGGTGCTATTGTTTGCCAGGATTTGAGGTGCTATGCAAGGTTTTGGGCTGGAAGATAGTGATTAGGCAGTGGTCTGGGATGCTGAGGAGAAAAATAAAAATGGAGAGCGATTTGGAGTTTTAAGCTAGAGAGGATATAAAGAGTATGGAATAAAGCATCCATACATCACAAAGGAAGGAATGAGCAACTCCACATGCGCCTGTATTGCACATTGAATACATATACCAAGGGTGCATGAGAGCATTAAGTGGGTCATAAGGCAATATTCTCTCACACCAAAAAGTGCTGCAGAGCTAAATCTGTTTTATATCTACCCCACCTCTCTCCCCACCTTGCAAACATTTAAGTAGAATTTATTGGAGTAAGAGCTTAAGGAGTTTTTAAATTCTGTATAGGAATTATCAATGAAACCACATGCTCTTTTGCTTGTGTGCTGTTACATTAAATCATACTCCTACCTTTTCATACTTTCCTGTATTGCAACCTTCCTCATCCATGTGTCTTATGTCTCCAAGTGAGATCTTGTCTATACATATCTGTAAATCCAGACAGTGTCCATACAGTGTTACTGAACAATTTATTTCAGCATTTTTACATTGTGTAAAATATTTTTTCTCATATTTTTTTGTGATCCCAGTTTTCAAGAGTCAAAGGCTCTGGAAGACAGAAATAACCAACTTCATGAAACCATTCAGGAGCTACAAAAAGCCAGCCACCTGCAGAATGAGATGTTAAAAAAGTCAAATGTTTGCAATGCACTTCTAAGAGAGACAATCCAGGAGCATGTTGAGGTTCTTCAGGAAATTGGGCAAGTCCTCTTGAGTTATGAAGAGCGGTCAGGAAAGCATGTGTTTGAACAAGGTTGTGCTCCTAGCCATCACATTAGCAGTTTAGCCACAACTGTGAAAAAAGTACTACACGAACTTGAGACTGAGGTATATTCTTAAAAATGAATAAAATTGTTCTGTGTGTCCATATATGTTTTTGGTTTGTAATTTCACTGCTTTTTAATCTGTCGCTCTCATGCTTTCTTAGCAATATGTGGTGTGTTTATGTATTCTATTATTTTGATGTTTGCTAAGTACTCTAATAGCAGCAGTACAATAGCCAACAATTTGATTCATAATCCATTTTCTCTCCAACATAATAGGCAGAAGATCAGCTTAATTCATTAAAGACTGAGTTAAAAGACAAAGAAGCTCTTTTAGCACTTTATAAAGAAAGGTACGGTAGGTGTTATTTGTGTCACTGCCTAAAACACAGTAAACTTGCTATTTTATACAGCAGGATCATAGTGTGAATGAGCCCAAGCTCTGTTTTATGTTTATAAATTTGAGGACCCACGAACGAGCCTTTTTCAATTTCCATTCTGTAATGATGTATGGTACCTGGTTACTAAAGTGGAAATGTTTTATGGTTTGATAGCTATATTCTGTAAGTCCTGAAATGTATCAGGGGAGACTTTTTAAAGTATCCCAAACAGAAAAGTGTTCTAAAAGTTGAGTCATCTATAGGCATCCTTGAGATCAGCAGAGACATTCTTTCCATTGGTCTCCATGGAAAATGCTCTCACTTAAGGAATTTGCCCTATTTTTGTCTTAGTGAGACTTTAATAATACTCTCCAACAATGTCTTGAAATGCCAAAGAAAAAAGGGAAAATGGCCAAAAGCAATTCACCTCAGGAGTGGAGCGTTTAGCAAATGGATTGGACACCTACCCTATATATGGGTTATCTGGTCTTATCTTTACGGTAACTCGTGTGTTACATCCAATTCAGATCAATATATACATAGAGGAAACAAATAAAGAGAAAATAATAGTGTAAATCCGTATAGCTGTTTTTTTAATCAGGAAATAATCTTAAGAATTGTCCACTCACGTGCTTAAGAGCCCTGAATAGGATAGGCTCAAATCTCTTCCACTTGTGTGCCGTCTGGTGGCACTTCCCCCTTTAAATAAGTGTGACTTTCTTCCTCATTATAGGGAAACAAAAAGTGACACGGTAGAAAGCAATCTGGTGTAGTATGTATAGAAATATATTGAGAGCAAAAAACGGGGCGCAAGAGAATACTGAGAACAGGCAGCAGCTGAAATAGCCTGCCCTTCGGTAGGTCCCCGCTCAGATCTCAAGCTGGTTTTAGCTCATCTTGTGCCATTACAGAGAGAACATTTCTGAAGCATATCAGACTGGTCCCACCCATACGGGCAGTCCAGATCCAAAATGCCAGCAAGTTCCCTCTGCACGAGAGATACAGCAACCCCAGACGATCATTTCAGCCTTGTTAGGCATCATTGGTGAGGCATAGCTGATATCTCTCTAGGCACCGTGAGCAAGGGGTCCACGTCTGGATTACCCTTTAAACTTGTGGAGAGCAAAAAACGGGGATCAAGAGAAGGGCAGGCTATTTCAGCTGCTACCTGTTCTCAGTATTCTCTTGCGCCCCGTTTTTTGCACTCCATAAGTTTAAAGGGTAATCCAGACTTGGACCCCTTGCTCATGGTGCCTACAGAGATATCAACTGTGCCTCACTGATGATGCCTAACAAGGCTGAAACGATCGTCTGGTTTTTATGTAATCTTTTAAATATATAGAAATAGTGCATGTTGCAATTAGGAAAAAGCTGGAATTCTGTTTATGTGTTATAGCTTGTTAATAACAGTATTTTTTGTTTACTATTCATATTACATTTTAGTTCATTATCTTTTTTTATATGAGTGTAGTGGTTGGATTAGTCTTTTATTTTTTCTATTTTTTTTTTCTGTTAACACTAAATATTTTAGAACCTCAAAATTGTAACATTATCTAAGGTGTGTGTATTTTCTTCTTATCATTGTGCAATCTGATTTTTGTACCATGTGTTTAATAGGTTTGACATTGCTGTTAATGAACAAGAACAGCAGGTGGCAGCCCTTACTCAAGAAGCAAGCAATGCCTTGAGAGAAGTCAAGAATGTCAACAGTCAAATGGAAACTTTCCAGTAAGTTGAGATGGCATCATCATTAATTAAATCATAATATGTAAAAATAATGTATAACAACATTCTTTGAAAGAACATCACATTTCATCTATATATCGAGCTAGCAGATTTGCTTGCAAATGTATAGATTGGGAGAATAACATATGTAAATATAGGTCTTTTTCCCACATGTCTGTTAATTCCTCATCATAGACTCTATGCCGTAAAACTTACTAAGCAATTGTTTTGCTCTCCACACATAGCAACCGCAGAGCATGTTGTTGCTGCTAGCGCTGGCTGGGGCGAATAGGAACGGAGAGACTAAATTCACTCTGCTCAGATGTTGGCAACTAAGCCAGCATGTCAGAGTCACACAGGAGGTTTGCCCTGCTTGGCGAAGTGTCCCCAAGCAACGCAAATCACAGAGGACTGTGAGAGAAGCACAGGTGGACCAAAGGTGGGTGTTAAACGAAGAACAACACCCATGAAGCTCAGAAGTGTTGGAACAGTGGTGAGACGAGTATATCTCAATATGTTACATTGAATGCATTATATTCTATATGATACGTGATGTATTCAATGTATTAGGAACTAATTTAAAGGGATACTCTAAACACCAAACAACACTATCTTACTGAAATAGGTTTTGTTTACAGATAATGCCCCTGCAGTCTCACTGCACAATTCTCTGCCATTTAGGAGTTAAATAACTTTTGTTCCTGTTTGTGCAGTTCTAGCCACACCTCCCCTGGCTGAGACTCACACAGCCTGCATGTAAAATGGTTTTATTTTATAATCAGATGTGACCGCACAGTTTATTTACTTTAGAAGTTTATATATTATGCTCTGTTAATTGAACTTTAATAACACACAGAAGGCTCCTACAGAGTCTAGCAGGATATTAACAGAGGAGGTGATAGGAAATTCTAAATTAAACAGAATATGCAATAAAGGAAGTTTAAACATTAGATCTCTCTTCATAGGAAATTAAAGAGAGACTGTGTAGGTCACATGCGGGGAGGTGTGGCTGCATAAACAAAGTGATTAAACTCAAATAAAATAGCAGAGAATTGAGGAGCTAGGCTGCTGGTTATCTATACACTGATACTGCTTCATTAAGCTAAAGTTGTTTTGGTGCTTACAGTGTACATTTAAGGTAAATTAAAAATGTGATTACAGGTTTACTTTAAAGCTTAGTTGCTGTTTTCTAAGCACGAAGACCTTATTCTTCGGTGCACTTCAGCATAAAGAATGTACAAGCAACGTATACCCTTAATAGAAGCGAATTAGGGATAACAACACGAAAAGGACTTGGGAATTGTTATAGACAACAAACTATGTGCAATGTCAATCAGCAGTAGCTAAGGCCAGTAAGTTATTGTCATTCATGAAAAATGGCATTCATTCTCGGGATGAGAATATCATTTGCATCTTTATAAATCACTGGTTAGACCACATCTTGAATATGCTGTGCAATTTTTGGGCACCTGTTCTAAAGAAGGATATTATGGCACTAGAAAAAGTGCCGAGGCGGGCTACAAAATTAATAAAAGGAATGGAACATATCAGCTATGAAGAAAGGTTAACAAATTAAAACCTCTTTAGTTTAGAAAAACGTTGCCTCAGAGGGGATATGATAACATAATACAAATATATCTGCGGCCAATACAAACTATTGTGTGGAAATCTATTCACAAACCGGACTTTACATAGGACACCAGGTCATGCATTTAGACTGGAAGAAAGAAGATTTCGTCCAAGGCAAAGGAAAGGTTTTTTTTTACTGTAAGAACAATAAGGATGTGGAATTCTCTGCCTGAAGAAATGGTTTTATCAGAGTCAATACAGATGTTCAAACAGCAACTAGATGCATATTTGCAAAAACAGAATATTCAAGGAAATTATTTTTTCATGTAGGGTAATAGCTTCTTAATCCAAGGATAAATCTGACTGCCATTCTGGGGTCAAGAAGAATTTTTTTTTTCCTAGTTTGTAGCAAAATTGGAAGTGCTTCAACCTGTTTTTTTATTTTTATATTTTTTTGCCTTCTTTTGGATCAACAGCAAAAAACAAATGTGAGGAAGGCTGAACTTGATGGACGCAAGTCTCTTTTCAGCTATGTAACTATGTAATTCTGATAAGCTTTCACTGCAGCAAAAAACAAGTCATTCTATTCGTGCAAACTTGTATAAAGCAAACCGAAAAGAAATGCCTAACAACTAATCATGTCTCACACAATATATTAATCTTCATATCTACATTCCATATATCTATTTTTTGGGAACTGAATCATTACATTCAAGTCTGGTTGTAATTTTGTTGTATGATTTACTAATCTGTTTTAAAGGGACACTATAGTCACCTGAACAACTTCAGCTTAATGAGGTTGTTCTGGTGAGAACTATAGCTCCCTGCAGCCTTTCTCATGTAAACACTGTATTTTCAGAGAAAATACAGTGTTTACATTGAAAGCTAGGAACACCTCCAGTTGCAGTCACTCGGAGTGAACCAGAGGGACTTCGGAGTTGATGGAGGCATAATATACCTCCATCCACTCAGATCTGCTGTCAGCAGAGCACAGGGCAGCACTGTGCACAGCATCCTGTGATTCAGTATCTCCTCCCTCTGCATGCAGACACTGAACTTTCCTCATAGAGATCCATTGATTCAATTTATCTCTATGAGGAGATGCTGATTGGCCAGTGCTGTGTTTGAATCATGCTGGCTCTGCCCCTGATCTGCCTCTTTGTCAGTCTCAGCCAATCCTATCCAATCCTATGGGGAAGCACTGTGATTGGATCAGGTTACCACATGTCAGCAGACTGCTTGTTTTTCTGAGTCTAACAGCATGCAGATTTACAGCTTCAGAGTTGAATACAGTAAGATTTTTACTATTTGTATGGAGGCATGAGGGGCCCAGGGGGGCTAGATGGTGGTGTTAACACTATAGGGTCAGGAATACATGTTTGTGTTCCTGACCCTATAGTGATCCTTTAATGTGTTTTACAAACATGCCATGTAAACATTTTTAGCGCAGACTTTAAAAAGTGTGTGATACTTTGGATTTAATAACTGCTTGACCCTTCCTTGGCACCAATAACATTAAGTATATATTTCCTATAGATGTGGGTCAGACCCACACAATAACCAGGAGTAAATTTGGACCATTCCTCTTTACAGTTTATGTTCCACATTATTCTTGGCATATGCAGTGTGAATTTCTTTTACAGCATTTCAATCCAGTTCAGGCGATTTATTCTGAATGGTTAACTCCAGAAGGTGTATTTTCTTCTGTTGAAGCCATTCTGTTTTGTTCTATTTACTTATGTGCGTTATATCATAGTCCTGTGGCATCATCTAAATGTTGTATTTTATGTGTATTTAAATGTTAAAGTGGTGGATAGATGGCTTTTCATTCTCCTGTAAAATATATTGATAAACCTGGGAATAAATTTTTTTTTAAATTGATGATAGAGAGTTGCCCATGCTATCATGCAGCAAAGAACACCCAAACACTGCACCAATCATTCTGTAGTGCTAAAATTTGGATACAGATTTTGACATTTTGATGTTGGTATGCCATTTACTTCATATCCACAAGGCTTCACATGTTTTTTCTTGGAACAAAGCAAAACAATTCAAGTACATTCATGAGCTGTACAGTATACTACAAAATATGCCAAATGCTTTGCATTTCTCAAGGAACCTATTAAGTGGTATACTTATCTGGAGTAGAAGTGAAAGATAGGAATGTTCAATGTGCATGATTTATATTTGCATTTATGATTATTTATAGATAATTTGTAGACTGTGTTGAAAAATGATTGGTTGGTGGGTGTAATGTAATGGCTTAATACGTTTTATTTCTGTATTCTATACGAGTTTGCTCGAATCATAAGAATTAATTTCTTTCCTGAATCAATTTCTTTTAAAAAGAGACATAAGTATAATTATTCTTCTGTCTGTAAATAAAATTGTTTTTCATCTCACCTACCGATTTTCCTATTGTCCATTGCTATATTCAAGTAAAAAAACAAATCATTGCCCATGTTCTGTATAAAAGCACTGTGTATCGATGTCTTCCTAAGTGCTCCTCTGTTTAGCTGTTTACACTGGCTTCTTGATTAAACAAATATCTAACGTATCAGAAATTCGAGACGCACGCTCCTCATTTTGAAATAAACCTGCATACACATTGTGTTCAGGCCTCCAAACTTGCAGTCTTATGTGTACAGCCTTTAACTGTCTTATTGACCCAATGTACTCTGTCATTTCATATGGCGGTTTTGATTGCACACATATATCTTTTCAAATAAAGAGAGAACATTTTAAAAAAAAAAGTTGTATATGGATGGTACAAGTGGAATTGACTGTGTACATTTGTCTGCATGCATGAAGCAAGAACATTCCTCCCAACAATTCATGCTGATGTTAACACATTTGTGGGATGTGGCCAGGGAATGGGTTCATTTTAAAACCTTTTAGGAGACTTTGGAAAACCTAACTTATGAATCTATTCCTTTAAGAAATGTTAATGTCACAGCAGTTCAGTCTTAAGTTATATACATTTCAATAAAAAGCCAAAATGCATGAACACATTTTTTTTTAAAGTTAGCAGCAGAATTAAATTGCAACTTTTGTTTTTCTTTAAGAGAACAGGTAAAAGGCCAATGTGTGCTGTATGAGGAGAGAATTGCCCATTTGGAATTAACAGTGTCCCAGTTACATTCAGAGCTACAGTGCAACAAGAACAAGGTATGGCATAATGAGACTTCACTTTTACATATACATTTCTATTTTACAAAAGTATTTTTATATATATATAAAAATACACAGTGGGACCTCGCTTTACAAACGCCTCGGTTAACATAATTTTCAGTTTACAAATGAAAATCCATTGAAAATAATGCCTCGGTTTACAAATTTTTTTCGCAATACAAAGCAAGTTTCCCCAGGATGCATTGCACCTGGGAGGTTTATAGCACCGCCCCCTGCATACTGGAGCCTGTGGGTAGCAAGTGGCGTCGAGTGTGGAGGTGTTGGAGCGGCTTTTGCATCGAGTTTTGGAGCCATTCTGGAAATTGTTTGCAGTTGTTTTGGGACTTTTTGGTGCATTTCTCAAGCTTTGGAAAGGTAGGGAGCTGAGCTTCATCGTTTGCATGCCTTTTATTGTGTGTTCTGCATTGTGGGTTGGTTTCCGTGCCAGCTCGTTTTGACTTTTTTCTGAGAATGGATTAATTGGTTTTCAATGCATTCCTATGGGAAACCGCGTTTCGGTTTACACATTTTTTGCAATAAGAAATGTCCCGGAGAACGCATTAAATTCGTAAACCAAAGTCCCACTGTATATATGTGTGTGTGTATATATGTATGTATGTATATATATATATATATGTGTGTGTGTGTGTGTGTGTGTATATATATATATATATATATATATATATATATTCAAAAAGTCACCAGAATACATTCTATAATTATATATATATATATATATATATATAATTATAGAATGTATTCTGGTGACTTTTTGAATCTAGAATGATATTTTCTTACGCTCTTTTAGTTAGTGCTTTAAATTTCCTTCTTTTTTTTAATTTAAGTGGACTCTATAGTCACCAAAACACCTTTAACTTAACAAAGCAGTTTTTGTGTGTATAGATCATGCCCTATGCAGTCTCACTGCTCAATTTGCTGCCATTTAGAAAAATTAGTTAAATCACTTTTTTTGTCTCTGTTTATGCAGCCCTAGTCACACCTCCCCTGGCTGTTACTGACACAGCCTGCATGGAAACAAAATTGTTTCATTTTCAATGAGATGTAACTTACTTTCAAAGTTTTTATCTCCTGCTCTGTAAATTGAACTTGAATTACATACAGGAAACTCCTGCAGGGTCTAGCAAGCTATTAACAGAGCAGGAGATAATACATTCTAAATTAAACAGAATTTGAAATAAAGGACATGTAAACATTAGATGACTGTTTACAGGAAGTGTTAAGGAAGTCACATGCAGAGATGTGTGGCTCGGTCTGCATAAACAAAGTAATTTAACTCAGTGGTCCCCAACACAGTCCTCATGGACAACCAAGAGCCCAGGTTTTGTCAGTATTTCCATTTGAATAAAAAAGGAAGTACATAAATCCTGGACTGTTGGTGGTCCATGAGGACTGGGTTGGGGACCACTGATGAACTCCTATATGGAAGATAATTGAGCAGGTAGACTTCAGGGGCATGATCTATTTACCAAAACTGTTTCATTAAGCTAAAGTTGTTTTGGTGACTATAGTGTCTATTAAATACTTGTGCAATTTATTATTATTATGATATTTATAGAGCGCCGTCAAATTCCACAGCGCTTTACAATGGGTGGACGAACAGACATGTAGTTGTAACCAGACAAGTTGGACACACAGGAACAGAGGGGTTGAGGGCCCTGCTCAATGAGCTTACATGCTAGAGGGAGTGGGGTAAAATGACACAAAAAGGTAAGGATAGTATTAGACTAGTGACAGTTGCAGAAGAGGAATCAGTCAGGAGCTATTAACAGTTTAATTGATACGCTTTTATGAAGAAGTGGGTTTTTCACGATTTTTTGAAGGAGTGGAGACTGGGTGAGCATCTAACAGAAGAGGGAAGCGAGTTCCACAGGAACAGTGCAGCCCTCGAGAAATCTTGAAGGCGAGCATCAGAGGTGGGAGTACGGACAGAAGATAGACGTAAGTCTTCAGCAGATCGTAAGGGCCTAGACGGGACATACTTGTGTATAAGGGAGGATAGATAGGTGGGAGCAGCATTATGTAGAGATTTGAAAGCAAGAACCAGAATTTTAAATTGAGCTCTATTATTTTATAGGAAGCCAATGTAGGGACTGACAGAAATGTGAGGCATGGGAGGTGCGGGCGGACAGGAAGTTGAGCCTCGACGCTGCATTCATTATGGACTGTAACGGCGCAAGTTGGGAGCACGTACGACCACTGAGAAGTGGATTACAGTAGTCAAGCCGAGAAAGGACAGTGGAATGGACCAACACCTTAGTCGCATCTGGCGTTAAGTAGGGGCGGATGCGCGCAATGTTTTTGAGATGGAAATGACAGGATTTGGCGATAGATTGAACATGAGGCTTGAAGGAGAGGTCGGAGTCAAAGAGAACACCTAGGCAGCGTTCAATTCATCCTGGACAGCACTAATGGGCTGAGAGGGGTTGCCTAACCCACCCCCTGTACTGTCAGCCAATTACCACAGTCCAGACTGGATAACATTTACTGTGGTAATCTGAAAGGATTTATTCCACATTAGAATCTTGTGGATCTTGAAATGCTCTTGGTTTTTTTTCAAAGCACTTTTCAGTGGTTTTACACCAAATAGGGATGATGTCTCTCAAAGACTCTAGACAACCTAAGCAAGCACTACACCAAGTTGTATTTGTTTTTTTGGTTATGGGTTTTATACTTCAGTTTGGTCCTTCATTTAAATTGGGTAGCACCTTTGTGCCCTGCATGATCATTTGCACCTTCTACTTTTAAATTTTTTCCCCTTTATCCTACACTTTTAACAAGAGGAAGCAGCGCTTGTCTTCTGTCAACTTGACTAGGCCGATTATAATAAATTTTACTCTGTAAGCACTGTAGTTACGCACTCATTCTTTAAAATGTTATATAGTCAGCAGAAAAATATAAGATGCCAATCCCTTTCCAGCTGCATTGTGCAGATCATATCCTTAAATAAACCACAGAATATCATTACTTTACACAAGCTAGAGAATGTTAAAATCATATATTATTTTTTCAAATTTGACATTTTATACAGTAATTGGCCATTTTAGCACGAATAATTATATTTGAAACAATATCAGTAAGTTACGTGATACAAAACATGCTAGATGCCTAACTCTAAAGCCTAATGTGTTCACATACGTATACACTGGATAATATATTAAATTAACATCCTAGTGTCAGGATTACTATATGATCCAGCACGTAGTATTGTGTCACACAGATGACTAATAGGTAACGTATTACCGGGCCTTAGAATGGCCGGACTAACGTACCAAAGAATAATCAGGATACTAGCCGAGGTCAGGGGACACAGAAAGGGACACCACGATAAAGGAAAGCCATAGGTCATGCATACCAGAATACAGGGAAGTCAAAATCAATGCCAAAGTCAAAAACCAGAAGAAACTTGAATCAGGAATGCACTCTTGGACAACCACTAGGGAAACCACAACAGGGCAATGAGGAAAGGTAATTTTAGGTTTAAATACCTTTCTGATTGACCAAGATCGTTCTTTGACCCCAAAAAATGCGCACGCGGCGGTGGCATCACGTGCACGCTGACGTCATCAATCACATGAGCAAACGCGGGAGTATAATTAGCCGTGCATCCGCAGCGGCAAGACGCAAGGGTTAGTCATGCAGATGCACGGCTGCTGACCGCAAGGGGAGGATGAATATGTTACACCTAGTATGATACTTTTATGAAATTCCATGTAACAAATCGCACAACTTGTATGTGTGAGTGAGTTTAAACTTGGCATTGCTCTTGTAACATTTTAACTGTATTTTGTGTATCACTTGACAACCATTTATTTTAAAGAAAATTATATAGGTAATATATTGCATTTGTTATGCTGTTGTAATGATAGTGTTATTAATATTTGATGTTGTAGGCAGAAGATCTAAAAAGGCAGCTTGTGGCAACTGATTCTGCCCTGACAGAGACTCACGATAAACATACACAGGACGTATGGAAACAAGATGAAAAACTCCATCAGCTAAGGGTATGATTTCCATTTCTAATCTAATTACTATTTTATTGAAGTTTTGCTTTCCAGAATGTGATCATGATATCCTCCCCAGCCCCTCATATACAATTTAAATATATATATATATATTGTTTCTTCATTAGTTAGTTCTGTATTTCCTGGTTTCAGATAATCACACAATGTTCTGTTATTCTACTACTATTCTGCTAAATTTGGAGAATGTGGGCCTGCCTGCATGCTGCCTCCCACATCCTCAGAATGTGGGGAATGGCCTTCCTCTCCCACTTACCATAATAAATACAGTTAGGAGGGATCTAGTGGCAGCCCCAGCACATGTGACATACAGAGGACAATCTGTATGTGACAAACTACGTCATATTTAAAAGAGTTCCTTTTTCTCCCCCCTTCTCCCCCCCCGCCCCATGTCTCAGCTATTTTGCTTGGCAATCCGAAGAAGGGCCGCCCACAGAGCTTTACTTACAATGGGAGAGACAAGTGGGGATGTACTCCGGAAAACAACTCCGCCTGTCTCCTCCTCTTGTGTGCATTGCATTGGAGAATTTGTGTTTCCGATCATAAGCCTCTAGAAAATATGGTGAATACTTCCTGTCACAGAGACATAGAAACTCATACACATTTATTCATTTATTATTAATAGTTCAGGTAAAAAAATAAGATTCCCTGTACGTGTCTGCTATAATACACTGCATTTCAACCTTATTTCATAAAGTTTTAATAAGGAAAGGCCAATCTACTAAGTTAATAAACCTTTATTTTTCATTCACTACAAAGAAATCACTACAAGCTTGTGAAAAACAACTGAACTTGGAAAAAGAACAGAGGAAACAATTGCTGGACGAAAAGAAAATCAATATCCTGACCAATGAGAAAATCAATAGAGATCTAGCAGAACGCAGCAAAGAAATAGAGAATCTTCATGCCAAAGTCAATATGCTGAAAGAAACCCATGAGAGACAAATGAAAGAACAGGTGAGTTGGCCTAGGGTACATTATATCGCAGTGTGGGGTCAATTCCAGAGGCGCTAACATAACAAATTGCCAAGACTTAATAATGCAAAGTGTGTTCTAGAAAATAAAATCGATGTAACAATGGGGAACCTTTTACGATAAAACCTGGGCGATGCTGTAAATTGTTAAAATGGTAGAGGGGTCCAGCCTAACAAGAGCTAAGAATCTACCCTTACTCCTTTGTAATTCATCTAATTAGCCCTCCGTGCATAGCCTGAAAGATAAATCCATTACCTGCCAAGTGTTCTATCAGTAACAATGCTAATCCAACACACAGAAAGAACTACAACAAATACTTTTAGCAAATGTGTTGCAAAACCCCAAATCCCAATAATAAAAACTGTAGAGGAACACAAATAATTTCTTGCTTCCAGACCCCATGCCAAATAAACCAAGAATTCTGGCTACAAAATGAGTAATAACTGCCTAAATCAGCAGAGTTTAGGTCGGTAGCAAGCTTTCTACAGAGTGAGTGTTGTCCCCTTAAATCAGCTGAGTGTGGGTCCTTAGCAACCCATGATAATCAGGCAGATTGGGGTGAATATTCCACATAGGAGGCATGACCGGTTCAAATATTTAAAGGGAATGCAGGGTTTAATTACTAAGCAACACATTTAAAACAGAGTTTAAAAATGTTGGTAGAGTATTTTTAATCTAATTGATAAATAGATTAAACATGGTTATTTTCGTCCAAATTTGCTTTGTGAATTTTCAGTACACTACAATTTATTAATTACAGTAATATTTTAATTATTAACTAAACACACTCCTTCTAATTATTATTAGATTGCAGTTATAAATGAAAAAAATGAAGGAATGAAATTCACCTTATCCCAACTGGAGTCTACAAAAGAGTTGCTGGATAAGACTGCTCAAGACCTTCAAGCTAAAACCTTCACCTTGCAAAGTGCAGAGAAGAGCATAGAAGACTTAAAAATACTTTTGGAGGAGAAAGATGCAATGTTAAAGAATACAATGGGAAAACTGAAGAAGCTGCGTGCAGAAAACAAAAAATGTGAAATTGACAACATTGATTTAGATAAAATGCAGACAGAAATAGAAAAGATGAGGGTCTACATGGCTGAAAAGGATCACTACATAAAAGCCTTGCATCTCCAAATAGAACATCTCTTCCAAGCAGTTGGACAACAAAGTGAGAAGTTAAATGTCTTGCAGGCGAGGAATGCCCAGCTTCTGGAAGAAATGAAGGCAAGTCCATTCAATAATTATTATATGATAATAACTTTTAGTACAACAAGGCTGATATAATGTCAAAGCATCTCTCATTGTATTAGAGCTTATTAACCCACAAAGTAGCCCTGGTTAAAACATGGATATACACTGATCAGCCACAACATTAAAACCACCTGCCTAATATATGTAGGTCCCCTTCGTTTTGTAAAAAAACTGAGACGTGAAGGCATGGACTCCACAAGACCTCTGAACATGTTCTGTGGTATCTGGCACAAAGGCATTAGCAGCAGATCAATTAAGTCCTGCAATTTGCGAGATGGGGCCTCCATTGATCGGATTTGCTATTCCAGCACATCCGACCGATGCTCAATCAGATTGAGATCTGGGGACTTTGGAGGCCAAGGCAACACCTTGAATTCTTTGTCATGTTCGTCAAACCATTCTTGACAAAAACAATTTCAGTGTGGCAGGGTGCAATATTCTGCTGAAAGAGGCCACTGCCATCACGGAACACCATTGTAATGAAGGGGCCTATGTGGTCTACAACAGTCTATAGGTAGGTGGTATCAAAGTAACATGAATGCCAGGACCCATGGTTTCCCAGCAGAACATTGCCAATAGCATAATACTGCTTCTACTGGCCTGCCTATTTCCCATATTGTATCCTTCTGCCATCTGTTCCCCAGGTAAATGACACACATGCATCCAGCCATCCACCTCCTCTGGTCTTGAGGGAGGAAAGACTCATTCTGATCTTTCCTCCCCCAAGTGTTCCTACTCTTGTGTCTGTCTCCCTCCAAGTCAAATGTGCTACCATCAGCTCCACCACGCAGGCTCGCTGCCTAGGTATTCTCTTTGACTCCGACCTCTCCTTCAAGCCTCATGTTCAGTCTATCGCCAAATCCTGTCGTTTCCATCTCAAAAATTTTGCGCGCATCCGACTCTACTTAACGCCAGATGCAACTAAGGTGCTGCTCCATTCCACTGTCCTTTCTCTCCTTGACTACTGTAATCCACTTCTCAGTGGTCTTACGTGCTCCCAACTTGCACCATTACAGTCCATAATGAATGCGGTGGCGAGGCTCATCTTCCTGTCCGCCCACATTTCCACGCCTCACCCTTCTGTCAGTCCCTACATTGGCTTCCTGTAAGATGTAGGGCTCAATTTAAAATTCTGGTTCTTGCTTTCAAATCTCTACATAATGCTGCTCCCACCTATATATCCTCCCTAATACACAAGTATGTCCTGTCTAGGCCCTTACGATCTGCTGAAGACTTGCGTCTATCTTCTGTCCGTACTCCCACCTCTGATGCTCGCCTTCAAGACTTCTCGAAGGCTGCACCGTTCCTGTGGAACTCGTTTCCTTCCTCCATTAGATGCTCACCCAGTCTCCACTCCTTCAAGAAATCATTAAAAACCCACTTCTTCAATTAAACTAGTAATAGCTCCTAACTGATTCCTCTTTTGCAACTGTCACTAATCTAATACTATCCTTACCTTTTTGTGTCACTTTACCCCACTCCCTCTAGCATGTAAGCTCATTGAGCAGAGCCCTCAACCCCTCTGTTCCTGTGTGTCCAAATTGTCTGGTTACAACTACATGTCTGTTCGTCCACCCATTGTAAAGCGCTGCGGAATTTTATGGCGCTATATAAATAACATCATAATAATAATAATCCACCTGATCTAAAAGAAAATGTGATTCATCAGACCAGAAAACCTTCTTCCATTGCTCCATGATCCAGTTCTGATGCTCACTTCCCCATTGAGGGTGCTTTCAGCAGTGGACAGGGGTCATCATGGACACTCTGAATGATTGCGGATGGCTGATATCCAGTCCTAAATGCTTCAAATCTGGGCCCGGATGTTCACTTACTGCCTAATAAATCCCACCCCTTGGCAGGTGCCATTGTAACAATATAATCAATGTTATTCACTTCACCTATCAGTGGTTTTCATATTGTGGCTGATCAGTGTATAGTACATAAGTAGACACAGACCGGTAAATAGTAGGGATAATGACAATTCAAAGCATGTTATTATTTCTTCAAACTAAACACATTTTACAGAAATAGAATAACTACTTAAAGGATGCTACAAATGAGTGGCTCATTCCATTGTTGAATTAACTTCTACCCAGATGTCACTATTCACATAAAAGGCTGTCCCTAACGTAAGTGGCTAATGGCAGTCACCATGATAGAACTTGTAATGTTAAAAAATTGCTAATTAGTATCCAACAAAACATACAAATGGGGTTTCAGCTTTTCCTAAATAAAAATATACACAATAGTGAAGTATTGTAACACTGTGTATTATTGCATGGTTATTAATTGCACTCCCAAGAATTTAGGAGTTATAATGCCATGAAGCTGCTCTGAGATATCCCAGGAGGCTGTCCGTATGACTCCTCCTCTAGAGATCTCCATAGGAATACTCAGGCAACACCAGTGCAGGTTAAAAATAAATGTATTTTAACATATTAAAAGCAAGTACAGGCCCTAAGCGTTTCATCCAGTTGCCTTGGACTTTCTCAGCGATCACTTGCAGGAAGTAATAATTAAAAACAAATAAATGCCACAGACAAAAGTGCATACCAAACCCCTCCCCCTGGTGTCCATATAAAACATTTTATTGGTCCATGTCTCTTGATCCTCCTTCCTGTGTTGGTTCTGTATGCATTTCACGGTGCGTTTCAGACACACTGTCTGTCTGTCTTTCAAGCACTTGATATCTAAAAGTATTTAAAAAAAAAAAAAAAAAAATATATATATATATATATATATATATATATATATATATATATATATATATATATATATATATATATATATATATATGTATGTAGTGATATATTTCAAAATTAAACATTGTTTTAATTTAATCCTAGGATAGGCGATAATCAAAACATATATTACAAAGTTACATTGTAACAAATTCAATACGCAAACTTGCCAGTGTTATTATACTCCCTTTAGGGCTCATAATGTATTCCTCTATCCATATATAAATATTGATGGTAGGTAGAATCTCTATGAGTTTTCACAAGTTTATCCATACAGAAATCAGGAAGTATATTGAACCAATTTATCGGTGGCATTTTATTTAACAGGATGCAATCTCATTTGTATTTTACTTGATTTATCCTCCAATACAAATTGACGCACTATGGGATAACCCCTAACCTGAGCGACATCGGGGCATTATAACCCCTAAAATCTTGTGAGTGCAGTTGATAACCATGCAATATTACACAGTGTTACAATACTTCACTATTGTATAGATTTATATTTGTGTTTGATCCTAACATTCCAGACCCATTGAAACCTCTTAATAGATCCTAAGATCCTGTGGGACATTTCCTTATAATTACACATAGGTTAACATAGATGTGTCTATTTTCATTAAACATTTGATTACTTTAGTCAATGGCAGAAAAGAATAATTCAAGAATTTGTGAGTTGGAGTTAGAGAAAACCGAACTGTCAAATGCAACTATCGAGCTAAGAACAGAAAGAGATCGATTAATGTCGGAGCTTAAAGACGCTCGCCATAACTATGGGAATTTGGAAGGTAAAGTACAGTGCCCGCAATATCTGCCAAATTACTTGTAAATAAAATCTGTAAGAACCATGTTTTAAAGAGGAATGGTCATGCATCCATATTTGATGTTTTATAATGTAAATTGTCAGTTAACCCTATTGATGTTTATGGTTTAGTCAAATAGCAACTAACAGTGTGTGAATATATATTTATATATATTTATATATATATATATATATATATATATATATATGTATGTATGTATGTATATGCCATTGTTCAATATGTATGAAGCTATTTTAAACTCATATCATTAAAATGTGCACACCTGTTTGCATCTCAGGGTCTGAATGAGCCTGAAATAGGTCAGTTTCAGATGGAACCGAATGATTGCGGATTGCTGAAATGCTTCAAAACCGTGCCCTGATGCTTCCAATACAGATCCAAAAAAATCAAGCTATTTAAATAACCCTCTGCTTTGCAAGGCAATTAGCCATGTGGTGGCTGGCCAGTGCTTGCTAGCCAGCCACCACATTAAAATATAAATAAAGTCGGGTTCAATATTACCGCCATATTACTTAAGTGAGGTTTTAAACCCTCCTATGTCCCCACCTGATACATGGCAGGTGGGGGCCATAGCTACTAATTATTTAAAACAAGCAACTGGGCAGCCTTTTATGCCCAGTCATGAGACATACCACATCTCATGGACATAGGTATGGGCATTGGGTGGGGGACTTTAATTAAATAATGTCGTCTTCCCCCGGCCATACCCATGGTCAGTATGTGTGGGCTTTGTATTAAATGGGGGATGACTAGTGTCCCACAGCCCACACCCATTGGCAGTGGATAGGGACCCTAAAAAAAAATCATACACCACAACATTCACCCATGGGCAGCAAGTGGGGGCTCTAAATAATTATACAAGGAGGAGGGCGGGAAAGGCCATTATCCCCCTCAATTAGTATTATGGTCAGGCCCCTAAATAACCCTACCTATCCACCTCATGAGAAATAATTGTGAGGGGACCAGGATACTAATGTCTGTAAAATAAAAATTATACATAGTTACCTTAAGAAGTCTTTATTCTTAAAAATCTTCTTTTATTCAGCCCCCAATAAATCTCACTAAGAGTGAGATTTGGTGGTGCTGGAGGGGGACTAGAAGAATCCATATAAGGAGCAAGCTTGGGTGGAGAGAAGGTGTGAATGTTGTAAAGAAGGAGAAGAATGCATTGTATGGGATGTATGTGGTACATTAAATGACAAAAGAGTTTTGGAAAACAGGCAGGCAACAGAGGAATTAAAAAAATAATAAAGTGGAGAACATTTTAGAATAGGGACAGAGGAAAAGATAGTGATTGGGGTTAGAGGCAGTGAAGCATGCCAGATAAAATTAGAAAATATGAAATGGGTGTGTGAGGGAAAGTGTGCAAAAGAGGTTAATGCGAGGAGACCAAAGAGTATGTGAATTGAAATTTGATATAAAGATTTAGGACTGAGACCAATACCAGCTACTAATAGAATGTGGTGGCAGATAAGAACCATTCGGCCCATCTAGTCTGCCCAATTTTCTAAATACTTTCATTAGTCCCTGGCCTTATCTTATAGTTAGGATAGCCTTATGCCTATCCCACGCATGCTTAAACTCCTTTACTGTGTTAACCTCTACCACTTCAGCTGGAAGGCTATTGCATGCATCCACTACCCTCTCAGTAAAGTAATACTTCCTGATATTATTTTTAAACCTTTGTCCCTCTAATTTAAGACTATGTCCTCTTGTTGTGGTAGTTTTTCTTCTTTTAAATATAGTCTCCTCCTTTACTGTGTTGATTCCCTTTATGTATTTAAATGTTTCTATCATATCCCCCCTGTCTCGTCTTTCCTCCAAGCTATACATGTTAAGATCCTTTAACCTTTCCTGGTAAGTTTTATCCTGCAATCCATGAACCAGTTTAGTAGCCCTTCTTTGAACTCTCTCTAAAGTATCAATATCCTTTCCTCAGATGTTGAGGTTAGGACTCTATCAAATATTCTGTACGCTGCCCTTGGGTTTTTACATCCAAGATGCATTATCTTGCACTTATCCACATTAAATGTCAGTTGCCACAACTCTGACCATTTTTCTAGTTTACATAAATCATTTGGCTTATCCCTCCTGGAACATCAACCCTGTTACATATCTTAGTATCATCAGCAAAAAGACATACCTTACCATCAAGACCTTCTGCAATATCACTAATAAAAATATTAAAGAGAATGGGTCCAAGTACAGACCCCTGAGGTACCCCACTGGTGACAAGCCCAAGCTTGGAATATACTCCATTGACTACAACCCTGTGTTGCCTGTCACTCAGCCACTGCCTTACCCATTCAACAATATTGGAATCCAAACTTAAAGATTGCAGTTTATTGATAAGTCTTTTATGTGCAACAGTGTCAAAAGCCTTACTGAAATCTAGGTAAGCAATGTCTACTGCATCACCCTGATTTATAATTTTAGTTACCCAATCAAAAAAATCAACAAGATTAGTTTGGCATGATCTCCCTGAAGTAACATGGGTTTTCTCTGATCTTGAAATCCATGTGTTTTTAGATGTTCAACAATCCTATCATTTAACATGGTTTCCATTACTTTCCCCACTACTGAAGTAAGACTTACTGGCCTATAGTTGCCCGACTCCTCCCCATTACCTTTCTTGTGAATGGACACAACATTCGCTAACTTACAATCTTCTGGGACTACTCCTGTTAACAATGATTGGTTAAATAAATCTGTTAATGGTTTTGCTAGTACACCACTAAGCTCTTTTAATAGCTTTGGGTGTATTCCATCAGGTCCTATTGACTTATTTGTCTTTACTTTTGACAGTTGAAATAGAACCTCTTCCTCTGTAAACTCACGTGTAATAAATGACTCATTTATCCTTTTTCTTAACTGAGGTCCCTTTCCTTCATTTTCATCTGTAAATACTTAACAAAAATATTAATTGAGGCAGTCAGCTAGACCTTTAACCTCTTCTACATACCTTCCTTCTTTTGTTTTTAATCTAACTAATCCTTGTTTTACTTTTCTTTACTCATTTATGTATCTAAAAAAAGTTTTGTCCCCCTTATTTACTGACTGTGCTATTTTCTCTTCTGTGTGTGATTTGGAAGCTCTTATAACTTGCTTAGCCTCTTTCTGCCTAATGTTATAGATCATTCTGTCTTCCTCACTCTGTTTTTTTTTATAATTACTAAATGCTAACTTTTTGTTTTTTACTATTTTGGCCACATCTGCGGAGTACCATAGTGGTTTCTTGAATGTTTTGCTTTTATTGACAAGCCTAATGCAATTTTCTGTTGCCTTCGGTAGTGCGACTTTTAAATAATCCCATTTCTCTTGGACTCCATTTATATTGCTCCAGTCTGATAATGACTCCTTTACACATATTCTAATTTTATAAAAGTCTGTTTTTCTAAAGTCTAAAACTTTTGTTTTTGTGTGGTGTGACTCTGTCACTGTTCTTATATTAAACCACACTGACTGATGATCACTGGATCCTAAACTTTCACCTACAGTAATATCTGATACCAAATCTCTATTTGTTAAAAGACCACTATAGTGCCAGGAAAACATACTCGTTTTCCTGGCACTAAAGGGGAAAGGGGTAAAAACTTACCTTTTTCCAGCGCTGGGTGGGAAACTCTCCTCTTCCGATCCTCCTCCTCTCTGCCCATTCAGCTGAATGCGCACGCCCGGCAAGAGCTGCACGCGCATTCAGCCGGTCGCATACAGCCGGTCGCTTTCCTATGGACGCTTGCGTGCTCTCACTGTGAATTTTACAGTGAGAAGCACGCAAGCGCCTCTAGCGGCTGTCAATGAGACAGCCGCTAGAGGCTTTGGAGGAAGGATTAACCCATTTATAAACATAGCAGTTTCTCTGAAACTGCTATGCTTATAAAAAAAATGGGTTAATCCTAGCTGGACCTGGCACCCAGACCACTTCATTAAGCTGAAGTGGTCTGGGTGCCTAGAGTGGTCCTTTAACACTAAATCTAGTATGGCCACTTTACAAGTTGGCTCCTCAACGACTTGTTTTAGAGACAATCCCAGTAGGGAGTTTAGAATATGTGTGCTCCTGGCACAAGCAGCTATTTTTGTTTTCCAATTCACATCAGGAAGATTAAAGTCACCCATGATGATAACTTCCCACTTCATTGTCATTTTAGCTATTTCCTCAACTAGTAGATTATCTGACTCTTCAATTTGTCCTGGGTGCCTATAAATTACACCTACACGAGTTACTGTGTGATTACCAAATTCTAACGTAACCCCAAACGGACTCTGTTTGCCTCACTAACTTTTCTTAGGCTAGATTTTATGATATCCTTCACATACAGGGCCACCCCTCCCCCTTTCTTGCCTTCCCTGTCTTTTCTATATAAAGAGTACCCTGGTATTGCTATGTCCCAGTCATTTTTCTCATTATACCATGTCTCATTAACAGAGACTAAATCTACATTATCAGTTGCCATTATTGCCACAAGTTCATGGATCTTATTCCCTAAACTGCGAGCATTTGTAGACATGACTCTAAGCTTATCATTTTTTTTTTTAACACACTTGCTACAGGCACCTTCTGCCTTGTTTTGGGGGACAATTGGATTTATGTTTTATCACCCTTTTGCCCCCACCCCCCTCCTAGTTTAAATACATCCTTGCAAAACCTCTGAACTGCTCACTGAGAACATTTGTTCCCTTTTGAGAAAGATGCAAACCATCTTTTTTGTACACTTTATTTCCATTCCAAACAGAGCTAGCATGAGAAATAAAGCCAAATCCTTGCTCCCGACGCCATTCACCAAGCCACAAGTCCCTAATACGCATCCGCCTGTCGTTCTGAGTGTTATGCACAGGCAGATTTTAAGAGAATGACAGTGTGGAAGTAACCTGCCGTATATCATTGGCAAAAACACTAGAAACTTCCTTAACCTATGAAACCTCATTGCAAGCCAAGTCATTTGTCCCTAGAAGTACATCCAATTCCCCTTCCTGCTTTGCTCGCTTAACAATATTACAGATACGTCTCCTGTCTCTGTGAGCAGTAGCTCCGTGACGACACCTCACAAGACCACCATTGTCCATCTCCACACCTCTTATGATGGAATCCCCCAAAACAACTGCTTTCTATTAGGCCATACCATAGTCTCCAAGCCTGTCTCCACAGCACCACTAGCCTCAGTGCCTGAGCCTGTCTCCACAACACCACTAGCCTCAGTGCCTGAGCCTGTCTCCACAACACCACTAGCCTCAGTGCCTGAGCCTGTCTCCACAACACCACTAACCTCAGTGCCTGAGCCTGTCTCCACAACACCACTAGCCTCAGTGCCTGAGCCTGTCTCCACAACACCACTAGCCTCAGTGCCTGAGCCTGTCTCCACAACACCACTAGCCTCTGTGCCTGAGCCTGTCTCCACAACACCACTAGCCTCAGTGCCTCTCTCCACAACACCACTACCCTCCGTGCCTGTCTCTATAACACCATTACACTCTGAAAGTGCAGAAAATGAATTATGTAGAGCAACAGACTGTGCAATATGCCTTTTATCCACAACTCTAAGTCTACCAGATCCTACAGTAATCCATCTGCCATTCCTAGTATGTCTCTGTGGCAGTGGCTTTGCAGCAGTTCCAACCTGAGTTTGTTTACCAGATAATTTATAAATCTCAGACTTCAAAAATACAATCTCCTGCCGCAAGATAGAGAACTGTCTACAGATTAGACAACAACCAAACCTCCAAAAAGTGGAACGTGAAACAAATGCATAGCAACTATTACACTGAACTAAGTCTGCCATTCCAATGAGGTGAATAATTTAAATCAAACGAATCTTAACTTTTCATTTATCCTCCTGAATACCTCAGATTACCTCGAGGTTATCTCCAACCACACACTTAGAAGCATCACTAATAATCTAATAATCACCTGTTTGAAACTGTGTCTATATATGTAAACAAGTCCATGGGTGTGGAAAGGGAGGAGGGATCTTTCACTGCTCTTGTTAGGATCGTTTGGCCCAACAATCTATATATTCTGAATTATGATATGCGTTATGCTAACAAACCATTAATAAACATTTTATATTACATTTGCCTTCTTTTATGTCCTTGTGTATAAAATGAATGGTTAAACTTGCATTTAATTCCCAACATTTCATATATAATAAATAACTTTATATATAATGTGTGTGTGTGTGTGTGTGTGTGTGTGTGTTTTGGTAAATATGTATATATGTAATTTATTGGAAAACATTTTTTATTTACCATTGGAATAGGATAAGCCACTGTGGTAAGAAACTAAACCCATGCACCATAATTATCACAAATGTATTGTTGCCCTTAGACAAGTTTTTGACACATTTTATGGTTTCCTTGGTTGTGAAATCAATAGTAAACATCACACAAGGCTCTTGTTCCATATGCCATTGAGCATAGGGCGAATGCTGCATTAATAAACTGGAACATCAAGACAATTGAAAATGAGTTCTCTACTTTTCTTGTTTTGTACCAATTGTATACTCTATTTGTGTTACCAGTGACCCATGCTCTCACTTTATCTATCTTTCTAGGCAATTTTTCTGCTGCAAATATTAACTATAATTATCTCCTTTCTAAATATCACTGTTTTTACAGCTGATTATGCAGTGGTAAAAAAGAATTACCAAGTTAAAAATGAGGAGTTGGTGGGCACGAGTGCATCTCTTAAAACACAACTTCATACTGTGCTTACTGAACTGGAACAAACAAAAAGCATTTTAAGGATCATAGAAGGCTGTGATGGACATGGTAAGCACTTGAACTGTACAATGGACCCTTTCTTTCTTAATAACATGAACACTTGGCTGTATTGGTTGTCCATTGGCTTCCCGGGACATTCTATGACGCCTGAAGGCCACCCCCCAGCCACACTGACCTGTGGAATTATCACTTCCACTTTAGATGAAATTTACAGAATGAGAATATGAACTTATTAATTCCACATTATTAATGCATCTCAGTAGGAGGTGATCTCTGTGTGCAGTTGTTCTGTTACAAGAAAATAACACTTCTTGGACAATTTATAAAAATACATTTTTAAATATTTATAATATTGATTAGATATGTTTTAAACATGTCCCCTTTCTTCAAAATACATGGCCAAATATATATTTATATTTTGTTAACATGTTCCTGGTCAACCCTATACAACTTGATAGCACAGTATACGTGAGTGCTAGGTGTAATATTAATTAATTACAGCTATCGTCGGTTCACAGTAACTCAATCTGATTTCCAGCAGAATGATTAAATATGATTTTGATTCCTTTATGTTTTGTTTAGTGTATGCAGACACTAAAGTATGCTTTAAAGTATGTTGAAACAAGACCTATTTTAATCATTGAGTCATTTTAGTAGTGCCTTTTAAAATTATTATTATTATAATTTTACAGCTGTTAAAGTAGCATTGAGAATGCAAAAGAAAATGACAGCAAAAAGAGAGAAGATAGACACTCTGCAAAGCAGGATTCAGTTCCTGGAGGAAGCTCTCTCCCGTGCCAATAAGGTAAAAAAAAAAAAAAAGCAGGATTTTATGATTTCCTTTTTAAAGCACTCATCTTAATAGCTTATTATAAAAGATTTTTAAAATGTTCTGCTTCTTGAACATTAATATTGTACAGGGTTACTTACTAAAGTGAGAATTCAAAGTGAATTCAAAATTAATTTTCAAATTTCAGGCCATAATAGCTGAGCTGAAAGCATAACTGTGTTAGAGAATTTATCCATTTCAGCATGTCTGTATAGGCTGACCCAAATCTTCATAGCGTGTCTATATAGGCTGAACAAAATTCTTAAGGTCACCTTAAGCTTACAATTCACTTTGAATTCACCTTGATTTCTCACTTTAGTGAATAACCCATTGACTTAGGGTCACCCGATGGTAAAGTGTCTTCAGGGGCCCGGTCGTGCACTGCGGCCCTTTAACAGCGCATTCCGGCCCTTTAATAATGAGGAAGTCAAAGACAGTCACTTCCTCCCAGAGAACACCCAGATAAAACTTCACTAGACCCTAGATTGGTTGTAAAATGTAAGCAGAGTTAGGGTGGCACCTTTCAGATTTTGACTTTTTGTGTAGCAAAAAAGATTCTATAATATAATTTATAAAAAAAAAAAGGAAAAAAAAAAAGAAAAGGGTGAGGAAGGGTGGGAAAATATTCAGATGGGAGAACCAATCCGCTTTTAGATTCAACTCTCCTGGAAGGCATTCTGCTCTCAAAGTAATATTGCGAGCGAGACAAAAGTCGTATACCTCCACAGGTTGGCTGGCTCCATTACTATATGTGGATGTGGACTGAAGATGGCATGTAGAAGACACCATTGCAGTTCTGACAAAAATATATCCTCCGTCAGAGGGACCAAATGAAGAAGTAGTGCAGTGTACCTGGAAAAATGGCCTGAATGGAAGAGGATAGAAGGCCTATCATGCTTGCAAGTTGTCTTAACAAGATAGAACCAAGTTGCAGTACTTTGCATATTTCCATTCCAATCGATTAGATCTTCGAGCTTGAAAGTTTGAGGACATAAGTGACAGAATTGATGTCGAAACCCAAGAATTGAACCAACTGAGAAGAAACCAGAGCCGGCTTGGACTAATTTTTGCTGAACCCTCGAAAAAAATGCACAATGAAGAAAGTTTGACAATGCAACCTTGATGATTCTGATCATAAAATCATAATATCGTCCAAGTAGAAAATGCAACGAATCCACCATGCTTGCAGATGGGCCAACACCAGTTTCAGAAGTTTCGTGAAACACCGTGCTGAGCTGAAGAAGGAAGGTATGTCAGCGGAATTAGAGGAAGCATTGATTGGACAGATGGATGGGAACTGAGTGGTACACATCCTTTTAAGTCAAGACAAGTGAACCAGTTTCCATTATGGAGAATGTACCTCACAAGATGGATTTTGAAATGGCTGTTTACTACATAAGAGTTGTCTCTCAAATTTAGCACAGGCCTGAAATGCCATACGGATTTTTTTTTTTAACTACAATGACCTTTTTGGTGCAATCTGTGAACCTTTGTATCAACTAGCCAAGCATTGTCTACCGAAAAATGAATGGGAAGTGGCACCAATGTGAACTCTGTCGGAAATGTCTGCCCAGTTCTGGGAAAAAAAGGTGGATGACAATCTGCAGCTTTGCCACCAGTGAGATAATACATAAGGAGAAGTTTGCTTGTCCATGTCAACCACGACCTCTGTCCATACACCTCTGGTATTTGTAAAGTTGGTGTCTGCCCTCTTCTGGGTATAAGGGTAAGGGTTGATTAAAATAAGGGCCAGGGGTTAATGTTGGTGTTACTCACAAAGAAAAAACACTGTTGGGCCAATTCATGCAACATAGTGTCAAACGAACCATCCCTGGACAACGCATAGTCTGCCAGGTACATAATGCCGGAGAAAGGTCCAATTGTATGGGGAGCTTATATTGAGCTCTCTTAGAGCCCTTTTTGATGCCCTTATGAAGGTCCCACCCACTGCGCGCTATGAAGGCCATCATGAGTGGCTCAGATTCAGGTGTTTGTACAATTATATCTGGCTGTGAACATTCTGACCATAGCAGTTCTGAACGTCCCTCTCCAGCAGCTTCTGGAACAAAAAATGCATGAATTTGGACAGATGATCTGGCAGTATCCAACTCCACCAGCGAGGGTGTTGGGTGTTATGTGGGTCAAACATCCTCTGACTAGAGTCGTCCTGCGAAAGCACATCCCATGTCCACATTAGACTGGGGCTCACGCTGAAACGTCTCATGGATGTATGCCAATTCTGACTTTGTATCAGCATCCCACACCTAATCATCATCCCTCAGTCCTTGGGAAACGCCCCGGTTACAGTTCCCATTGTGATTTGTCCACAATGACTGGGTATACATCAAGAACTGAGGTGCTCAGGAGCCGGTGCAGCAGCCTTTAGGCTTCTTGGTAGGAATCTTACCTTTGGACCTCCGGGGTTGAGAGCCTGTACCTTTCCAATGGCGCTTGGTGGGACAGGAGCGTTCACTGGCAGAGGTATCAGAGTCATCAGAGTCTGCCGAACTATGCAAAGAAAATCTCACAGCAGGGGATGACCTCGCTGGTATAGGTGTTTGGGATAGGACCTTAGAGAGGACTTGTTCCACTGTAGTGGCAACAACCGTATTGATCATAGACTGCAAGTCGACTTGTGGGGCTTTTGACTCTTACATTTCTAGAGAGTAGAGGCACAAAGAGGGCAAAGGGCACACCCAACAGACAGTAAGCCTTTAGAGAAAAGGGCAGTACTGTAAGGTATATTATGATGTGAAACACAATTATGCAGCATACCAAAATCTACACACAAGGTAGGTACGTACGATATGAAAATTACCAGGGGTTTACCCAACAATAAGCACAAAGAAACACCAACCCAATTAAGTTGGAAGTACAGAAAAAGGCTGCAGGAACAGGCTCCAATATGGAGTGAAACTGCTCAATCAGTAATACAGCGGCTCAGGACAGAGACTGACATCAAGTACCTTAAAGATATCCATGAAAAATACATTGTAGAATAAAAAGAGTGATCACCTCAGCAAGATTATTAAACAAAGAAGAGAGTGGCATGTAACAATAATGTGGGTTTACATGCATTTATAGATTAGACACCCAACAGGTGATGTGGGTATAGAAAAACATTTGCCGGTGACAAGCTGCATAAAGGCTCTTAATACATACTTGCTAAAGGCAAGTAATCAACATGACCATAGTATTACCAAAGTCCCAGACTTCAGATGCAACAAGGATAGTGATAGGCTCCCCTTGCGTTGTAGGAAGTCTTCCATGTAGCAAACTATGTGACCACAAGATAATGCTACTGTGACCACAAGATAATGCTGGAAACGAGGGGTTGGAGGACAGTACTCCAACACAGTGGTATACATTAGGGAGGGCAGAGAAAGCTACTAGAGCCTCCTAAGCAACAGGGGGAAACACACAAAACAGGAATAAAGCTCTGACCTAATGAGTGCACAAATGGGCGGCAGGAAATAGAAGAAGGGGAAGGGATATATCACAGCACAGAAAAGGGGAAAGTACTAGACAGATCCCAAAGAGGAGCACCCTCCCCAAATAACCTTGTACAGAAACAGGCAAAAGAGGGGAGAAAAATTAAGGTGGAAGGATCATAAATAGAACGTAATATCAAATAGTGTAAAACCGTAGCAATGACAAAATAACAAAGAAGAGTAAAAAACTATGACCTGTTCCCAGTATGCAGCAGCAAAGAAGGAACCACCAAAGAAATATGAGGTGCTTAAGACTGCTTCACATCATACATACTTTGATTGTTTTTGATTGGTTCTTTGTTTCCATTAAGTTTTTTTCTTTGTTCCGTAAAGAAAGATATGCAAATGTAAAGCCTCCTGTCATGTAAAATTCAGTCGGCCTTATTTAAGTTGGAGCTCATCTTACTGGCCATATCTGAGTTCTAATTCTTGGATTATCTATAACCTTCTGCAATATTATTATTAGCATTTATATAGTGCCAACATATACCACAACGCTTTACAATAGAAAGTGGATAAATATAGCCCTGCTCAAATGAGCTTACAATCTATGAGGATTTGAGGTAGGTAGTAAAATATCATTAGGTGACTGGCCCAAGGACACTTACTGGCTGGTAAGATTCAAACTTGTGTTTCCCAGTTCCAAAGCAGTGACATTACCACTGCAATAACCACATGACTAGAGTTTCATATTCGTAAACCCTTTCTGAGCATATCTACAAACTATACAAACAGTATATCACAGTAGTTAGGAACATTGTAATAGTGTGTGTTCATAAATAAGCTTGTGTGACTTCAAACAGGAGAAACAACGCTTAAAAGAGGAGGACAAGCTGACGCAGGAGCATGTAAATGCAGAAAGGTGCAGGCTCTCTGAAAACCTAGAAACATTACGCGATGAGAATAAAACTTTGAAAGATCAAGTCTCAAGAATGCAATCTTCCATGGATAAGGTATTTCTTTCACCCCTCCTCCCCCCCCTCCCCCCATAGCTTTTCCACCTAATGCACAATTGTAAGCCTGGGGAACTGAACATTCACCGATAGATTAACCATAAATTCACTGAACCTTCGCCTATAGATTAACTATACATTCACGCAGAGTGAATGATCTGGTTCATGTTAAGCTGTTGGTACATTTCACAAAATGTTAACTAACATGGTGCTAGACACTATAGGATTTATTTTATAGGTAAAGATGTGTTTCAGGAGGCAGAGAACGCAGTACATCCTATACCAGATGTGGGTAGCAAATAGCTTTCAACCGTTATTAAAGTACACTTATGATAATTTTGTCAGTCTTTGTCTAAACAAAGTATCCTGTTGGCATCATAAGAGTGATGCCTTTGTGAGGAACTCTTTAAACAGATCGTTCATGAACCTTAGATCTGGTTCTTCTGAGTTAGTACCTGCTCCTCTCACTTGATCAACTTGCATGGCTGAGATAGTCTAATGGTTTTTTTTGCAGGCAGCTTTGCGGTTCTCTGAAAGCCAATCAATAATTCAGCGTTTGGAGCAAGAATCTATGCGCTTGCGGATAAAACACACTCTGGAAATGAAGGTGAGATATTTTCTTTGTTGTTTGTGCAACATAATGTATCTTTTCTAGGGTTTGTGTTTTTGTTTCTGATGATAGGGAAACAGTTTTTTGGAAGCTTTTAACTTTGTGCTATCTACCTATCACTAAAGTTTCCATATAATCTTTATTTAATAAACTATGTGAAGGAAAATTTTGAAAATGTGTTCATAATGTCCAAGGATATTAGTTTTCAGACTTCTTTCCCTGATTAGCCCCGTTGTAAAAACCCTGCCAAAATGATGACCTTTTCTCATATTTTCTACAAGATAAGTAACACTGAGAACAGCGGCACATTCACGAAATAATTTCACTCTCAGCTGGTAAATTACATTATAAGGCAGTATAACTATATAATTAATACATCCAATTTTCTACAGTAGAGATTGTTTTAGACTTGAGAAAGGGAGGCTTGTCATTAAAAAAAATCTGTTAGTCCAATAAAAAAGGTATTACAAGATACAATTTTTTTTTCTCTACAGTATGTATACTTTGGACCACTGTAATAATTGATACCTTTATTGCATTTTATCCACTGTTTAATTTAAGGGCCAGAATGTTAAAATCAACCCTAGGAGGTGCACTGAGAATGCATTATTATATATTATGTGGCAGAGATTGCTATAAAAAGCCTCTGGTAAAATGATGATATGCATGACTCAGAGACAAGTTTCTAATAATAGAGAAGCAAGATCCTGTGATTTCACTAGTACAGGCAGAAGCTTAATAGCACAAATAGATCACTGTTGATGGATTGCAGTTACTCATTTTGTAGCTGCTCAAACACCTGACATTTCTTACATGTTACTTTTGCAGGGGATTGCAGTTCCGACTTCTGAGCAGATAGCTGTTCCAGTCTCCTGTGCATCAGTCCATCTTCCATTCACTCAGTCTAATATGCGGGACAAGCATTTAAGTGATGTCACATATGGTACAGAAGTGGGTATCACATGAACAGAGATTGTCAGTGTAATAGTTACACAGTTGTCTAGGTTGATATGAGACTAAAGTCCATCAAGTTCAACTGTGAAGCCCATTCTTTTATACAGTTGATCCAAAAAAAAATCAAAAAAGAAACCCTTTCCTCTGCAGTGAGCAAAAACACCTTTCTTTGAGTCTCAATGGGTGACCTCTTATCTGTTTTATATTCTTGTTAATGAACCCTCTATACAGTCATGGGAAAAAGAAAGTACACCCTCTTTGAATTCCATGGTTTTCCATATCAGGACAGAAGAACAATAATCTGTTCATTTGCAGGTCTTAAAATTCTGTAAATACACCCTCAGATGAACAACAACACATATTACACCCTGTCATGATTTATTTAACAAAACTAAAGACAAAATGGAGAAGCCATGTCTGGAAAAACTAAGTACACCCTATGTTTCAATAGCTTGAAGTAATGGTTAGTAATAATAGTTTTCTGTGTGAATTTATCAGTCTCTCACATCATTGTGGAGAAATTTTGGCCCACTCTTATTTACACTGTTGCTTCAGTTCATTGAAGTTTGCTCAGATTTGTTTATGCACAGCTCCCTTCAGGTCCCACCACATCATTTCATCAGATTGAGGTCTAGACTTTGACTGGGCCATTGCAACACCATGATTCTTGGCTTTTTAAGCCATTCTGTTGTAGATTTGCTGGTGGTGTTCTGTTGCATGACCTAATTTCGACCAATGATTAATAAAAGAATAGGAAAGAAACAAGAGGAGTAACTTTTCCCGCTAATTTCGACCAACCTTGAGCTGTTAGACAGATGGCCTCGCATTTGACTCTAAAATACTTTGGTATACAGAAAAGGTTCATGGTTGACTCAATGATTGCAAGGTTCCTGGGTTGTCGCTGCAAAATAAACTCAAATCATCACCCCTACACCAACATGCTTGAAAGATGGTATAAAGTATTTGTGCTGATATACTTTGGGTTTCACCAAATGTGGCGCTGTGCATTATGGCCAAACATCTCCACTTTGGTCTTGTCTGCCCAAAGGACATTATTCCACAAGTCTTGTGGTTTGTTCAGTTGCAACTATGCAAGCCTAATTATGTAAATCGTTTTTTTTTGTTTGCTTTTTGTTGCAATTTCTCTGAGCACCGAACAGTCTGACATTGGGGTGAATTTGCTAGGACGTCCACTTCTGGGAAGGTTGGGAACTGTCTTCAATGTCCCAGTTTGATGGGCAGCAACAATTACTTCTCTAAAATCATTGCTGATATCTTTCCTCCTGGACATTGTGTTAACACTGAATTCTCCAGATCAGCAAACTGCTAAAACATCAGTGTTTATAGAGGTGGTCACACTTGTTGATGATCAATTAATGATCAATTAATTAAGGGTGTTTGATTAGCAGCACCTGTCTGCTAGTTAGTCTCTTAATTCCTTTGGAAGCAGGAAGCAGTGGCTTCTCCAGTTTGGTTTTATTTTTGTTAAATAAATCATGACACAGTGAATTGTTTTTCATCTGAGATTGTTATTTTAACCATTTTAAGACCTGCTCATGAACAGATGATTTGTTATTTGGATTTGGCTGTATTGAGTTTCCTCTGCCACTGCACAGTCACTCAATTTATCCAAAGCCCTCTGTAGAATAGCCATACAATGTTCAGACTGTATGTTCTTACCTAATTTTGTCTCATCTGCAAACACAGACAAATGACTTCCAATATCCACTTTAACATAATTTATAGATAGTTTAAAGAGAAGTGGAACCAGGATAGATCCCTGAAGCACTCTACTTACCACTTTTGTTCAATGTGAACATTTTTCATTTACAAATACTCTCTGCACTCTATCTTTAAGCCAGTGTTCTGTATTTAGTAAAAATCTACCTTGAAGTAGCGGTTGCAAAATTATATTTACCTTTAATTCTTAAAGAGATAAATACCTTGTTTAGACTTAAAGGTAGTAATTAGAGTTGAGCGAAGCCAAACTGAAAATTTCGGGTTCGTACCGAACATTAGGTTTTTTGGACCTCGGACCCAACACTGACATATCACGGTATGTTCGGGTCGGAGTTCGGCGATTTAATGATGCGTTTTGAAAGGCTGCAGGGCAGCCAATCAACAAAACATTCCCCCCTCCTGAGCCCCCACTCGCAACGAGTGGGGGCTTTTAAACTAAAGGTGGGGCCTATTGCCCTCCCCGGCCCCCACCCAGGAGCGGTGGGTGGGGGCCCTAAATACTAATAAGGGGGGACACCTCTTGTCCCCCTCCTGGCCCCCACCGCTGAGCGGTGGGTGGGGCCCTAAATACCAATAAGGGGGGACCTACTGTCTTCCCCCTGGCCCCCACCCCTGTGCGGCAGGTTGGGGCCCTAAATAACAATAAGAGGGAACACCTATTGTCCTCCCCTGGCCCCCACCGCTGATCGGTTGGTGGGGCCCTAAATAGCAATAAGGGGGGACCTACTGTCTTGCCCCTGTGCGGCAGGTGGGGGCCCCCCGACCCCACACCTGAGCAGTGGGTGGGGGCAATAAATAAAAATTGGGGGGGGACCTAATGTCCTCCCCCTGGCCTCCACCCCTTGCGCGGCGGGTGGGAGCCCTAAATAACAATAAGGGGGGGACCTAATGTCCTCCCCCCCCGGCCCCCACCCCTGCATGGCGGGTTGGGTCTCTAAATAAAAATAAGGGGGGAACTAATGTCCTCCCCCCCGGCCCCCACCCCTGCGTGGTGGGTGGGGGCTCTAAATAACGATAAGGGGGATCTAATGTCCTTCCCCCTCCCCCACTCCTGAACGGTGGGTGGGGGCCATTAAGTAAAAAATGGGGGGGGCCTACTGTCCTCCGCTCCCACCCCTGAGCGGTGGGTGGGGGCCATAAATAAAAAATGGGGGGGGACCTAATGCCCTCCCTCCGCCCCCACCCCTGCGCAGCGGGTGGGGGCCCTAAATAACAATAAGGGGGGGGGGAACCTAAAATTCCAAAGAACTTTCCCACGCTGTGTAAAATGACACAGAGCACTCTGATTGGTGGATTTCAAGCCAACCAATCAGAGTGCTTTGACAGGTAAATGTAGAGACTTACCTGTCAGTCTCTTAATTTACCTGTCAGAGCATTCTGATTGGATGACTTAAACCCACCAATCAAAGTGCTCTGAGCCTAATTGCAGGGCGGGGCAAGGCTTTATAAGCCTTCCCCCCACCCTGCAGAGCTCAGTCTGCGCGGAGCCCTCCATGAGTGAAGATGGATTTTTTATTTATTTATTTATTTATTTTAAAGTGTGTCCGTTATTATGGATTTTGATTTGGCCTTTTTTGGGGCTGAAAAAAGAAGATTTTAGAAGAAAGAAAACATCGAATGGTAAGTTTTATTTTAGACAAGGGTCCCCCCTCATTATTTTTAGGATGAGGGGGGTAGGTAGGGGTGATTTTTTTTTTTTTCAGGGGGGTGACTCAAGGTTTGGGGGGGGGATTTTTATTTATTGCCAGCAGGTGGTGGCTGGGGGAGAGGACATTAGGTTCCCCCCAATTGGTATTTAGGGCCCCCACCCGCCGGGGGGGAGGACAGTAGGTCCCCCCTCCACATTCTTATTTAGGGCCCCCACCCGTCGCACAGGGGTGGGGGCAATAGTTTTTTTTTTTTTTGGTTTTTTTTACAGTGAGCAGCCACTGGTGGCTCACTGTTTACTAGACACGCCCCTACTCACAGTATAGTGAGTAGGGGCTCAATTTACTAATACTAAGTAATCTTTACTTAGTATTAGTAAATGTGGCTGAAAGACCAATTTAGGTGACCAATTTAGGTCTTTCAGCCTTTTGGTAGATAGCTCCCTAATACCGTGTGAATTAGGGAGTTATCTACTAAGCGGCTGCTTATTTTATGTTATTTTTAAGTGATTTCCCTATCCACATTTGTTTGCAGGGCACTTGTCCTACTTTTACCCCCATGTTACTTCCTTTTGCAGCCCTCTAGCCCTTTCCAGGAGTTTTTTAGAGCCATTTTTGTGGCCAAAAGTTCGGGTCCCTATTGACTTCAATGGGGTTCAGGGTCAAGTTCGAGCCCGAACCCGGACTTTTTTTCAAAGTTCGGCTGGACCCAAACATCCAGGCGTCTGCTCAACTCTAGTAGTAATAATGATTGGGTTTATTTCTTTCAAATACCACATAGACAATATCACACTCTTATTTTATTTAGGGCATATATTGGATTGGTTGTTTTTTATGTCAATACAATTATTTTATCTTTAAACTATTACAAGTTAAATTTTATAGATTTATATTCTGCAGTAATAATTATACTCTTTTCTCTACCTAGTAACTAAAGAAACACTTTTTGTTTTCTATCTCATAGTATGTTATGTATGTTACGTATGTTACTAATATTTAAATTGTGAGTGCCCTGTTTATTTGGCAATATTGAATAGAACCCAATAAACAGAAGTAACTTTCGAAAGTGTGTTTACTGTATAATATTAGTACCAATACTTTAATCACAGTTTATGGATAAGCACAGTGCCACAGGACAAGTCATCATGTCAGTGATTGCTCCATTGATATTACTGCCCAGTGAAACATCAGTTCAGGGAAAGTCCCTACTCACCTACTGCATCTATTTTAGCAATCTTCCAGGAATATTATCACAGAAAAACCCACTCGTGATCTTCTGAGTCTTTCAGACAAATTACACATCATGAATTATAGAGGGATGGATGTACATCAGAATAAGATCAATGATGACAAACCACATCGCCTGACCACCTCTATGTAAGAATACATTATTCTCTGTTCAATGTAATCTATTTTAGTATTTAAAAAGCAAGACAGGATGATGCAATTCACAGTGAGTGTTTATGGCCTAAAAAATACTTGTTACTTTTTCCAGTGATTTATCACCACTGGATAAGTACCTAATTTTATTAATTAGTCTTGTCCAGGTAAGTTGAGCCATGAAGTTTGCTTATAAAACGGTTGCTAATTCAAAACAGTAGGCAGTTTTAGAGACCGTAAGTAGCCTGAAAAAGAATCCTGAAAAATTTAAAACAATGTTATGGATACTTCTACATCAAGTTGTAACTCTCCATACAGCACGATATTGCGCCGTGTGTGTGTATTTGTGTATGTGTGTGTGTGTATATATATACATATACAGTGGGACCTCGGTTAACATAATTTTCGGTTTACAAATGAAAATCCATTGAAAATAATGCCTCGGTTTACAATTTTTTTTCACAATACAAAGCAAGTTTCCCCAGGATGCATTGAACCTGGGAGGTTTATAGCACCGTCCCCTGCATGCTGGAGCCTGTGGGTAGCACGTGGTGTCGAGTGTGGAGGTGTTTGAGCGGCTTTTGCATCGAGTTTTGGAACCATTCTGGAAATTATTTGCAGTTGTTTTGGGACTTTTCTCAAGCTGTTTCTCAAGCTGTGGAAAGGTAGGGAGCTGAGATTCGTCGTTTTATTGTGTGTTCTGCATTGTGGGTTGGTTTCCGTGCCAGCTCATTTTGACTTTTTTCTGACCTCCAGAATTGGTTTTCAATGCATTCCTATGGGAAACCGCGTTTTGGTTTACAAATTTTTCGCAATAAGAAACTTCCCGGAGAACGCATTCAATTCGTAAACCGAGGTTCCACTGTGTGTATGTATGTCTGTATATATATATATATATATATATATGTGTGTGTGTGTGTGTGTGTGTGTGTGTGTGTGTGTGTATATGTATGTATGTATGTGTGTATGTGTGTGTGTGTGTGTGTATATATATATATATATTGTGTGTGTGTGTGTGTGTGTGTGTGGTGGGCTACTGTAACAAATCATTCCTGGACACGGAGCGAGAACCTAGACCTGCTTGAATGCTACTACAACAGCAGACCCAATAAAAGAGGTTACATGAAACGTATGTGGGAACTATGGATGAATAAGAGACCATCATCTACCCTAACACCAAAACAGCTGGTTACACAACGTCTGAACATCTTCAAGAGAAATCTAGTGTCACAACTGGAAATAAATAGACTACAGAAGAAATCAACCATACACCATGAATGGAGAATTCCACCCGAAATCCAGCACCCAGAGACTGCACACCTGCAAGAAGGAAGGAGGTCGAGGCCTGATGAGTGTCAAGGCCACAGTCCTGGATGAAACACAGAGCATCCACAAGTACATCACAAAGATGGCTCCCAAAGATGAACTTCTAAGGCAATGCCTGAGACTTCAACAGATAGAGGAGGTCCATGCGGTGTACCACCAGCAGATAGTGGATGTGGCTCACATGACAAAACCCTACCAGTGGTTGGAAAAGGCAGGACTGAAAGACCGCACTGAGGCACTAATCATAGCAGCACAGGAACAGACACTCAGCACCAGATCAATAGAAACTGGAGTCTACCACAGCATGCAAGACCCAAGGTGCAGACTGTGCAAAGAGGCCTCTGAGACATTCCAGCACTTAGTAGCCGGATGCAAGATGTTAGCAGAAACAGCATACACGGAGAGACACAACCAAATTGCTGGGATTGTGTACTGAAACATCTGTACAGATTATGGATTGGACCTGCAAGGTCCAGCTAGGAGATACCACAAAGGGTAGTTGAGAGTGACAGGGCTAAGATCCTGTGGGACTTTGAGAACCAGACAGACAAGCAAGTGCTGGCCAACCAACCCGACATCATGGTGGTAGACAAGGAACAAAAGACTGCAGTCGTGGTGGATGTGGCAATACCCAGTGACTATAACATCAGGAAGAAGGAAAATGAGAAGGTGGAGAAATACCAAGGACTGAAAGAAGAACTAGAAAGGATGTGGGAAGTGAAGGCAGTAGTAGTCCCAGTTGTGATAGGAGCACTCAGGGCTGTGACTCCCAAGTTGGGGGAGTGGCTTCAACAGATTCCATGTTGGACATCTGAGATCGCCGTCCAGAAGAGTGCAGTTTTAGGAACAGCTAAGATACTGCGAAAAAAAACATCAAACTCCTAGGCCTCTGGTAGAGGACCCGAGAATGAGGAACATACTACCCAGGAGGGGTGAGAAAATCTATTTTTTATATACATATAAAGCTCCTCCTTTATGTGCTTAGAGATTTGAGTCCTATACCTACAGAATGATCATTATAAAAAGGAGGCTTAGCACTTTATGGCTGAATGTTAACAATGAATGGTGTTACTTTAAAAAAAAAAGTTTCATTTTGTAGCAATCTCTCTAGATACAAATAGTACAGAGTGATTATAAGAAGGAGTAACCTGCTGGGTAGTTCTAAGTCCAATTTTTTACTTTGTTTTTCCAGCGTATAATTTAACGTGATTGCTGCCTTAAAAGGCTAAGATCTTCCCTTTTTATAATTATCATTCTGTACATAAAGGAACAGTTTTATAAATACAGCACAATACTATAGGGATGTGCATGGGGAAAATATTCGGTTCGGTTCGGCATCCCTAAATTCGGGGCTTCGGCAATTTGGAACTTCAGAATTTCGGGACTTCGGCACTTCGGATGTTCTCTTGCAGCCACTTAGTAGATAACTCCCAAATTCCCACGGTATTAGGTAGCTATCTACCAAAAGGCTGAAAGACCTAAATTGGTCTTTCAGCCAAATTTACTAATACTAAGTAAAAATTACTTAGCATTAGTCAATTCTGCCCCCACTCGCTATGCCGCGAGTAGGGGCATGTCTATTAAATAGTGAGGAGCCTGTGGCTGCTCACTGTAAAAGCACAAAACAAAAAAAAGTGTCCCCCTCCTGAGCCCCCACACTTGCCACACTAGTGGGGGCTTTTAAACTGAAGGAGGGACCTATTGCCCCCCAGACCCACCCCTGAGCGGCGGGTGGGAGCCCTAAATCAGAAAGGGGGGGGACACACACCTATTGTCCTGCCCCCACCCCTGAGCGACGGGTGGGGGCCCTAAATTACTTCAAGGTGGGTTGACCTATTGTCCTCCCTCTGGCCCCAACCCCCGAGTGGCGGGTGGGGACCCTAAAGAAGAATAAGGGGGGGGGACCTATTGTCCTCCCCCTGGCCCCCACCCCTGAGCAGCGGGTTAGGAGCCCCCACTCGCACGGTACGGGGGATATGTTTTTTTTTTTTTTTTTTACAGTGAGCAGCCATAGGCTGCTCTCTGTTTACTAGACATGCCCCTACTCACGGTATAGCGTGTAGGGGCAGAATTTACGAATACTAAGTAATCTTTACTTAGTATAAGTAAATTTGGCTGAAAGACCAATTTAGGTCTTTCAGCCTTTTGGTAGATAGCTGCCTGATACCGTGGGATTTAGGGAGTTATCTACTTATTCATTCCCATCCACTGACTGGCTAAGTAACTTATTTTATATGAATGTGTTACTTGATTGTTGTAAGTGTTGCAAATGCTTACAGCTGAATCCTGTCTATGTTTGTATACTTTTTTTTTAAAAACTGCTATACAGTGTAACATTCTTCATTCTTCCACTGGGTATATTAGTACTTCGGCAATTTCGGAACTTTGGCAATTCGGCTATTCAGACATTCGGAAGTATCTGAATGTCCGAATTACCTGAAATTCGTCCGAATTGACATTCGGAACGAAAGGAATTGCACATATTTACAATACTATCTGTCTCTTCAGACTACTTGCTGTCCTCCAGACCTGCCTATCACTTTTCATTACACTTTTGCCTATGTTAATTTTGACACCAAATAAAATGTTTTTTTACAGATTAAAATGTTGTGATCTCTGTCATCATCTGTCAGTTTATCCTCTTCAGATCTCTGCCTAGATCACTAATCATGTTTTGAGTATTTGCTACACCACAGTCCAAAAACAATCAAGACCAGACCACATCCACCATGTGGGATTCTCATAGCCTAAAAGTCATCATTTGTAGGAAACAACTAGACTTGCTGTATTAAAAGTAAAAACGACCATGCTTGATGACATAGTATTCTATTATTTTACATGACACTTTGTGTAACTCTTTACAAAATAGAATTTTCATTAATAAAAACACATTCAAAATCTTTCTTGGCAATTAATTTCCGTCTGTATTATACTCAGAAGTAAAAAGCTCCTGTTGGTATATAAGTAGGATATTCCATGTCAGTATAGGATCTCTAGTTTGAAGTTTTAATAATGGTGTAAATTGTGCTTAAAGATTTAATTGGCATATTGGTTTGGTTATAAATGGGGTTTGTGTTCCTCTTCCAACAGGGATCCATCAATGTTGTTTACTGCTGATCTTCAAGATAAAGACCCAACATTCTCCTTTGCAAACACTGGTGAGTTTAAAACCAAGTAAATACTAATATTGATATATTACTTTTAAAGGGACATTCCATACCACTAAAGGTCTTCAGCTGTATTGGGAAGTCTGTCATTGGACAGCCACAGAAAGATAGGGCTGGGTTAGAAGGGGGGTGCTTTCCATGGCTGTTTGCAAACTGTATTTAGATATAACCACATTGAAAAAAGTGCAAAATTAAATTTATGCATGTTCTAATTTGAGGTATAAATACTAAACAGTGATTCTTATTTTTAACCCCAAATTTGTGTTAGCCGTTCAGCATATTAAGTTATAATCATGAACACTTTGTGTATTAATTCCTGTCTCCTCCCTCAGACCATTTTGTGTTATTGGTTGTATCTTTGTCTTTAGAATGCCCATTTTTAACAACTCCGTGTTACACCTCATCACCCAAAAAACGCTCCAGTGTATGCAAGTCTCCAGTACACTCCCTACTGACTACTCCAGTTGATGCCTACGAAGTTGCTGGCAGCTTATCAAGAAGGCCCTTGTCTATGAGTGTATCTTCACAGGACTCTAGTCTCGGTATTGTCAAGTGAACTCCCTAATCAATATTTCTCTTTATAATTTCAAGGAACACTCCACACACCATAATGACTACAGTGGTTATCTACCAGGTGAAGCTCTCAGGAGCTTCCACTAGTTCTTCTGTTCTAATCTCTGCATCACCAGGCTTTGCTCAAACACTCTATCTCCAGCACTCTATCAGAAGTAATTTAGAAAGGGAGAATTGTGTCAGTATTGCATTTACTGTGTGACTACATCTTTCACAATAGACAGTGCAAAGTGACCACTATCTAGTTCTATGCTGTGTTACAAAATAAAAGAGGTTAATACTGCACCGGCACCCAATACATTACTGCAGTAGTGATGTTACTATTTAATAGCTCCTTACATACGGGCACGCAGTTCATGACTGCTGAGTTATACGTTTTATCCTTGCAACCCATTGCTATCTAGACACCAGAGATAATGGCCATTGCTCTATATCAGGGGTCCTCAAACTTTTTAAACAGGGGGCCAGTTCACCGTCCCTCAGACACTGTTGGTGGGCTGGACTATAAAAAAATATTAACAAATTCCTATGCACACTGTACACACACGCATAAGAACATAAATACACACACACATACATATATACATACATACATACATAAACAGACAGACACAGACATACATATATACGGACATACATACACATACTGACATACATACAGACAGACACATACTGACATACATACACTAACAGACATGCATACTGACCTACATACATACACATACAGACAGACACATACTGACATACATACACATACTGAAATACATACAGATGCATACGTACACACATAGACATACATACAGACTGAAATACATATACTGACATACTGACATACATACAGACATGCATACATACACATATACATAACTAATTTGCTTACCTTTTTTTGCAGGAGGGTGGCTATGGCTGATGGGTGTTGGCCTGGCTCCCGCGGCATGTCTCTCTTCTCTCCTGCGTGGAGAGAGCTGGGAGGAAGTGACCACTGGCCGTCACTTCCTCCCAGCAGTATTTGCGGCTGTGATTTTTTTTTTTTAAAGGGGCCAGGTAGAGCTATTACATGGCCGCAGCACTTACCAGGCCCCTGAAGATATAGGACCCATCGGGTGGCGCTGAGTGCTTGTGCTGTGTTCTGGACCCTGGCGGGCCGGATTCAGCCCGTGGGCCGTAGTTTGAGGACCCCTGCTCTATATCTTCCTTAATACAGCTGACATGTATGCGTGTGTGTGTGTTTCTAGTTACGTGTATCAGCGTTGGGCTACTTGCACATATACGTTTTTTGCGTGTTTGGCTTTTTGTGTATTATCTTTGATTGTGTCTCTGTTTGGCTGTTTGAGTATGTAACAGTGTATCTATGCATATGGCTAAATAGTTGTGTAAATGGCAAAATATGGCCTTGATTTTATAAACTATCCAAACGAGTCAATACTGTTAGAAAAACTTCTTCTCTATTTATTTATATACTAAAATTTCTATAGACTTTAATGGTGGAGATTTTGAAAGTTTTTCTAAAAGTATTAACTCATTTAGAAAGCTTAAAGGACCACTATAGTGCCAGGAAAACATACTCATTTTCCTGGCACTATAGTGCCCTGAGGGTGCCCCCACCCTCAGGGTCCCTCTCCCGCCCGGCTCTGGAAAGGGGAAAAGGAGTAAAACTTACCTTTTTCCAGCGCTGGACGGGGAGCTCTCTGCCTCCTCTCCTCCTCCGTTCCTCCCCGTCGGCTGAATGCGCACGCGCGGCAATAGCTACGCGCGCATTCAGCCGGTCGCATAGGAATGCATTATCAATGCTTTCCTATGGACGCTTGCATGCTCTCACTGTGATTTTGACAGTGAGAATCACGCAAGCGCCTCTAGCGGCTGTCAATGAGACAGCCACTAGAGGATTTGGAGGGAGGCTTAACCCATTCATAAACATAGCAGTTTCTCTGAAACTGCTATGTTTATAAAAATAAAAAAATGGGTTAACCCTAGCTGGACCTGGCACCCAGACTACTTCATTAAGCTGAAGTGGTCTGGGTGCCTAGAGTGGTCCTTTAAGAAATGGAGACCTGTGTGTATGTGAAATTGAATTTGATTTGTTAGGTATGGGTGTGGCTGACCTTTTATATGAGTGTTATTTCTATGAAATTTTATGTATACACTGCGCAGCATTATATTAAGTACAATTATGATGAAATTACAATCCATGGAAATACAGGAAAACTACATCAACTGGGTCTACTTTGTTATGATCACCACTTTAAATGACAACTGTCATATGCTTTAATATTATAATCCTTTTATCAAGTTTTGAAAAATATATATTTTTTCTAAATGAAGTATATGTAAAAAAAAAAAAAGAGAAAATAATTTGAGTCAGACAGTGTTTGAAAACAGTTAGTCCCTCCCTGCCCAGAAACAGGAAAGAACCGAGAGACTGTCTTCATGTTTTTACATATACTTCATCTAGCAACAAATCTGTTTCCTTTCAAAACTTAATGAAAAGTTAACTTTATTAAAAAATGAATTTGAAGTTAGTTTTCCTTTAATTAATGCAAGCATGGTGTGCAGAGATGACAGAACCTCAGTTATGAAAAAGAAGTCTGTGGTTCTAGCTGGACTGCTCAACTATTGAAGTTGGTTCCTAATTATGTGGTGTTACATTCATCATGCCATCTTATTTTACATGATGTCCCTTTTAGCTCACTGATGCAATACCGAAGAAGAGCTGCACTAAATCATAGGATAGGGTTTCACCCTGCAAATATTCTCCTCTTAAATTATGGGTAGTTGAAAGATGATTTGTAGCCTTTAAATCTTTTTGGTTATATCGTTTTGTTGTGTGAGTTCAGTTGCAATCTGGGAAGTGCCTTAATAATGTCATTGGAAACCTCTTATATTATATATGGCTGTATTTTATTTTTTAGAATGAGCAAAATGCCTCCCAAACACCACAAGGGACTCTCTTAATTTGGGATAATGTAGTATTTGGGATAATGTAGTATTTAACCTATTTCATTGATTTTTATATCTAGGACATGCACATAAAAAGTCATGTATGAGTGCATCATAGAATGTGCAGATACATTGTGCGCTTTTATATCATTTTATAGCAGGCTGTTTGGACGACAGGCATTCTCTTTGCTAACCTTCCTCTCCCTACATCTCAGATTGGCACTTCACAATTATGGGAAATATGCTAACTGCATGATTTAACAGAAGAAAGAAATTTGATTACTTAATAATATATAAACTTATAGTGGTGCAGTAGAGATGCTACATCAAGTTATGTCGTTGAAACGTTCTTTACATCCCCATGTGTGTTATAATATGAATTACTTATTGTTATACTCTTTTAAATTATATCTTTTCATATTCTAAAATGACTTGCAGGTGAACCATCCACTGAAAACCTGCAGAGCAGGCTGGAAAAATTGCAGACTATGGCCAAGGACTTACAAGCAAAAAATAAAGGTATAGTGAGCATTTCACACCATAAGCACCATAACCACTATAGGGCTTTCTCTGGCATTGACTCGCTGTAAAGAGTCAAACCTTATTCCAAAAGTTTAACACTTACCTGGGACCTATTAATCGTATACTTTTTTTTTTTTTTTTATTCTTTATTTTGTTGTGCAAGAAATAAACAGATCAGTAGCAACCATGACATTGCTTTGTTGTATACTGCACATTTTTTTATTTCTTTTTTATAATAAAGTCAGGCATGTTTCAATGCACTATCTAGCATAGTAGTGTCCCAGGGAGGCTACAAGCTAAGTGCATGTGGAGAGAAGTAAGTAATAATAATAATAATAAGTGAGAGCACAAAAATAGCATAAACAAAATGGAAGTAAATGGTGTAGCAGATTGAGAGGAAGGTGGTCAGCCATGTGCCTGGATGCTTAGGTCAACCTATGCCGACCAGTGGTAGATCAGAGTCCCAGTGCAGAGCGAACATCTCTGCCCCCCGAGCTTCGATGATAATTTTCGGGCTGACTCGTACATCTTGAGCAGGGATTCCGCCTGTACCTCCGACACTGCCATAACCAAGCATCCGCCTGACTATAGCGGAGCCCTCTCTTGTGCCACCTGAAGTAGCTTCACCTTCACCTTTCGCTGCCATCTTGTGGTTCTGTTCTTTGCCGAAGATGCGGGCGTCTCTCCTGCCCGATGCACACCAGGCTGCAGGATCAAGCTAAGGGCAGCGGATAACTTATTGGGTCGCGGACCGCCACACTGCATGCCCTCTGTTGTGAGGTTCAGGTAGGTCGATGATGGCATCCCCAAATGAGTTTGAGAAGGCTGTAGGAAGCTTGTTTTATACAAGATCATGGGAGAGCTCGTGTAAAACACGTCTTTCTGCCATAACAGTCAGGCCCTGCCACCGTTATGCTTTTTTTTTTTGTGTGTGTGTGTGTTACAAGGAAATTCATTATCGTAGAGTGTCTCAGCCAATCAGTTTTTTCAGATCTAGACAAAATCCATATATTCTATTAGGGAGTGGATCCTTCTCTATAACAATATATGTGAAGTGGTGCTGGATCGAGGGTGCCTGGTGGACCCAAAGAAGTGTCAAACTGTTCAAAAAACAGTTTGACTTTTAAAAGTGAGATGACTGCAATGCATCCTAATCACTGCTGCATGTTGTAGTTGTTATGCTGCTCAGAATGTATCTTTAAGTAAAATGAAACAATCATCTTTACTCAGTAGGTTAGATTTACAATAAAATCCTAGTAGTACTGTTGGTTTATGATCTATAAATTGTATTGATTAAACTTAAAGGGACACCCCTAAAGCACTTCAGCTTGATGAAAAACCTTTTGTGTGAATAGTGTGCCCTATTTTTTTCTTATTGGAAAAAAAGTGTAGATTTCAATAAAAATTTACACTTTTAGAAATTATACTGTTTACACCCCTTGACTGTCAATCAGACAACGGGTCCTGTTACTTCCTGGTTTTCTTAGCATAGCTTATTTGAACTGAACTCAAGAGGCAACAAGTGTCCAGAGCACCTGCCTTGCAAAACTTCTCATTGAGCTGCATTGGGAAGTCTGAGATTGGACATTCACAGAAAGTCTGGGCTGGGTTAGAAGGGAATGGCTTGTAAAGGCTGCTGTTTTTGCAAGCTGTTTTTAGATATAACTCCAATACGGTGATCGTGACGTATGACGTGTTGACGTCGTGAGACGGGATCAAGAATGCCCGCGAGCGAGGTGTAGCGAGTGAGGTGTGGCGACCGCTGAATGACCCCCTCTGTTTATGCATCGATCCATCCCTCACGGTGTGCTCAATCCTCAAGCATTTTGAGCTGCAAACTAGATAGCGGGAAAAAAAATTTGAACAGAAAGACGGAAGCTATGGCAGCTGGTAGAAAAGCAGCACCAAAAACGCTGCTCTAGAGAACAGAGGAGAAGGAGTGGAGGAAGGTGAAGGAGCTTGCTGGGAGAGCGATCAGAGCAACTGTGGCATAACAAACTGTTTGGAAGATATTCAGACCAGCAGGGATGAGCAAAGGAGCACAGGTAAAACAAGTGAAAGGTGGGAAAGGAGGGGGGCTCTGGATGATTACAGCTACCAAATGTACTGCTAAATTCTGAACAAAAAAAAAAGAGCTAAGAGCTAAAACAAAAACATTATTTACCAAGCTCATTTGAAGTGGAAATGTATTCTTATTAATTTATAAAGTTTGAGTAAAATCTGAGTAAACCTAGCTGCCATAGAGGTTAGGTAGCAGATCAGATTACCCAGAAGAGCAAAGAGAGCCCTCCTATAAACTTTTCCTTGTTTTTTTTTTTTTTCTCTCCACGTTGGAGCTCAGCCAAAACTTGCCACACTAACTCCCTCCACTATCTCCCTCCGTATCTCTGCAACTCTACCTAAAATAAAAAAAAGAAAGGGGAAAGTACGAGAGGATTAGACATGGCAACAAAAAAAAAAGAACGGAAAGACCTACAGCCTGACCAAAGAATTTCAGGCTATTTTTGGAAAACAATAAAACCCCAGGTCCAGGTGGATTTTCAAATCTATTTTATAAAACTTTTGGAGATTTACTTATTAAATAAATCTACCAGATTTTTTTATAACATTGTAGATGGGGGGCAATTCCAAAAGGAAATGTTGAGGGCAAACATATTACCAATTCTGAAACAGAACAAAGACCTGGGAGCGGTGGAAAATTATAGGCCAATTTCCCTCATAAATACCGACGTGAAGATATTTTCCGCAATAATAGCATAATAGGATAAAACCGACTTTAGCCCATATAATCGATCCTGACCAAATAGGGTTTGTTCTGGGAAGAATTTCTTCAGACAATACAAGATGTATAATAGATATTTTAGATTTAGCTAATAGAACAGAAATCCCTATGACAATCTTAACTGTTGATGCAGGGAAGGCTTTTGATAGGGTTGACTGGGAATTCATGAGTAAATCCCTGATGAAATTTGGCTATCAGGGTTTTATTCATAGAGCCATAATGTCCCTGTATTATGGTCCTTCGGCTAGCACAGCAGGTCCCAATATATGTGCTGACTGGTTTAACCTCCATACCCGGACAAGACAGGGATGCCCGCTTTCTCCAATTCTATACATTATAACTATGGAGATCTTGGCGATAAATATAAGATCAAATTATCAAATAAGAGGAATCACTACGAAACAGAGAGCTGAAACTAAAACTATATGCAGATGACCTGATACTGACCCTAACTAAGCCAGTTACATCCATTACTGCTTTTATGAAAACTGTCAAGAGGTTTAGTGAAGTTTCGAATTATAAATTAAATGAAAATAAATCTATAATTCTAGATATCAACTTTGATATAGCAAGCAGAAACCATATAAGGGACAACTATAACTTTAACTGGGCCAATGCAAGTACACCATATTTAGGTATTTTGTTGACAAAGAAAGCCTCAGATCTAGTGCAGGTTAATTTTTTAAGCTGCTTTAGAAATATGATGAAAGCACTGAACAAATGGAAAAAAAATAGAAATTACGTGGTGGGGAAGAATGAATCTTATTAAAACTTATCTCTTACCCAAATGGGCATATATGTTTCGAATGATCCTTTTAAAAATCCCTAGACCATGGTTGGACATGATTCAAAATTCAATTAATAATTTCATCTGGAAGAACAAGAGACCTAGAATTAACAAAACTCTCTTGGCTCAAAAAATTAAAGATGGAGGCCTGGGTTTCCCAAGTATCAGAAATATTTATCTTGCAAATTAGTTTTTTTCATATCTACAGAACCCAATTGGATAGTGTAACAAGGGAAGGGTGGTATATCCTAGAAAGCGAGAGTTGCCAAGTAAAGGATCTTAGCTCTATCCTTTGGCATAGGTACACAGACTTGAAGATTCGGCTTATTAGACAGTCTAATTTATGTATAGATTCAATACTAGAAATTTGGAAATAAATAAAAAGAAAAGCTAATATGGAGAATAAAATCTCAAACAATCCTTAAGTTGAATCCAAAAAGGTATAATCCAAATAGACAATCTGTACTATAATGAAAAAATTCAATCCTTCCCACAATTAATACAAGAATTTCAATTGCCAAACAAGGAACTATTTACATTTTTGAGTAAAAAATTACTTAACCCAAAACATTATAAGACACCCCCCGGAAGGAACTAAAATGATCTGTTCACTTCTAAATTACAAAAAAATAGAGAAAGTTTCCTCTATGGCAATGAAGGCTATATTGAAATTGGAGGCTCCTCAGGTTATTATTGCAATACAAAAGTGGGAGAAAGATTTAAATATTACAATAAACAAAGAAATGTGGTGTGCAATATTACCCCGTGCTTGTGAAATTGTACACTCTCTCAATTTACTTGAAACTCTGTTTAAAGTCACCAACAGATGGTATCTCATTCCCACAAGACTTGCTAGTATGTATAGTTCAAGTTCACCGACATGCTGGAGATGCAAGAGGAACTTGAGGAACTTTTTGCAAATCTGGTGGGAATGTGACATCGTAGGTAAATTGTGGCAGGAAGTATTTGATTTCTTAGACTATTTATTATGTACGTCCATTCCAAAGCTCCCTGAGAATGCTTTACTTCATCTTTTTTAACTTTGACAATTTTTATTGATCTTTTTTGGGGGGGTACAGAAAGAAAAAGGGGTAGGGGAAAAGGACAATAGTTAGAGGACAGTGGTATACATTCATATCTTTGTACTTTGGTGTGGGCACACTAGTGGTGCCTCGTTGTCAGTAATGCTTGTATGTTCTGCCATATACAGATTGGGTTCACATTTTCCATTTCGAGAGACATGTTACATTAGTTTACATAGTTCAACAATTTAGTCATGTTTCCTCTAGATATGGCATTGGTGATTCGGATATTCCCTATCTAGGGTGCCACTGGGAGAGGATGAAAACAGTTATAGAAGTAACAGGGGGGGGGGGTAACGGGGAAGTAGGTGTCACTCCCAGGCCTGAGGTGACTAACATTGACCTTTTTAAGTAACGTATTTTTACATGTTTGTACATTCTTGTGCCTTGGTGCACTCATTAGGAACACAGCTGTCGGTTAGCAGATACACGTCCTAGCCTTCTTCCTTCCCATTCATTTTTGGGGTGGGGGAAGGGGGTGGAGGAGATTGTTGCGCTCCATATATTGGTGCCATTCCTCCCATGCCTCTTGCCAGACCTTCTTTGTGCGGGAGGTTTGCCTGGCCGCTATTTCATATAGCCTTGTGGTGTCTAATAATTGTGTGAGTTCGGTGGTTGGCATTGGTAGGGGTGATTTCCAGTGCCTGCTAATTACAGTGAGGGCTGCCATGAGTAGTTGATATATTAAGTATTTTTGCTTCCACCCCATCCTTTTTGGGAATAGTTGGAGGAGGTATGTTTCGGGTGTCCTGGGTAGCATAGTTTTTGTGCTCTCTTGAATTATGGTGGAGACTACGTCCCAGAATGGGGTTAGGATGGGACAGGTCCACCAGATATGGAGCATCGTGCCTTTATGCTGCTGGCATCTCCAGCATACATCAGATGCTTGGGGGTGCGCCGCTTTAATGCGAGTGGGCACTAAATACCACCGGTATAGGATTTTGCGAGAGAGCTCCATATGTGAAGCACATTTAGAGAGGGAGTTGTGCGCCTTTAAGATGTCTTTCCACTGCTGTGGAGTTAGGTTATATTTGAATTCTTTCTCCCATGCAGTTGTGAAAGAGAATTTGGTATGGCCAGTGTGTGCGTGCATTGATTGATAGATTTCAGAGATTAGTTTTTTGGGGGGCGAGAGGCGTAGGCATATTTTTCTACCGCCGTCAGCTGTGGTTCCTGTACATTTCCAGACCCATTTACAGTTTGCTTGTGGAACCAGGATTTTATTTGTAAATAGGAAAAGGAAACCCGTGCGTTGAGGTGGTAGGAGTCTTGTATATCCTTGAAACTTCTAAGTTCCTGACCTTGTGTGAGGTGATATAGGTGCGTGATGCCGTATTCATGCCACAATGCGTGGTTGAAATTGGGGATTATGTATTGTAATGTTTTTAGGGGCATGGCTTGTGATGTTTTCCCTGTCCAGCCCATTTTACGGCAGTGTGTGTCCCAAATGTGCAGTGTTAGTGCCGTGACTGGGAGCATCACGCTCGTCGATGGTCTGTGGGTTTTTGGGAGCCATGCCAATATTGTTAGGGGGGTGTTGTTTGCATGGTATGTCTCTATCTCTTCCCATGGAGTTGGGTGAGTTCTGTGGCATGCTGCTAAGAGTGGACTCAGTATGGCTGCACGATGGTAGCTATCTAGATTGGGTACGCCCATCCCCCCTTTCTCCCGTGGCAGGTATAGTGTGCTTTTTGCTACCCGTGGTTTGTGCTTGTCCCATATAAATTCCATTAGTATTTGTTGTGCTTCCCGAAGGAAATGGGGGGGTAGTTTTATTGGCAGTGTTCTGAATAAATATTGTAGTTTCGGTAAAACAATCATTTTGATCGCAGCTATTCTGCCTGACCACGAGATGTATTTACCTTTCCATCCTGTTAGCACTGTTTTTATATCGGACAGTGTTTTTTGGTAGTTTGTTTTATATAATAGGGCTGGCTTCTGTGTGATGTTAATTCCTAGGAATTTTAGATAGTCAGTTCTCCAGTCATAGTGAAAGGAGTTGCGTAGGCTCTCTAATGTGTCAGTGGGAATATTTATGCCCATTGCTTGGGTTTTGGTCTTATTTAACTTATAGTGTGAACATTTGCTGTATTGGGATAGGACAGAATGAAAGTTTGGCAGGGAAATATGTGGTTGCTCCAACGTTAGTAGCACGTCATCCGCAAATAGTGTGAGTTTGTACTCCTTGCCTTGTTTAGTGATACCATGTATGTTCGGGTTGTCCCTGATGAGCTGTGTGAGCGGTTCCAGGGATAGAATGTATAATAGAGGAGAAAGCGGGCATCCCTGCCGCGTTCCATTGGTTATGTTGAATTGTTTGGAGATGAAGCCTCCGTTCGTGACTTTCGCAGTCGGTTTGGAATATAGTGCCTCTACCAGTTTTAGGAAGTTATCAGGAAAGCCATATTTGTTGAGGACCGCGCGGAGGAAGGGCCAGTGCAGCCTATCGAAGGCTTTTTCTGCATCAAGCGACAGGAGTACACATTGGGCCCCCCCTCCGTGCCCCCCCCCCCCTAGTAAATCCAAAACCTTCCTGGTTCCATCTGCCCCCTGTCTACCACTGACAAAGCCTACCTGATCTTTATGTATTATGTTCGGTATGATGTTTGCTAGACGATTCGAGAATATTTTGGCTAGTAGTTTAGTGTCGGTGTTGAGGAGAGATATTGGCCTTAGGTTCTGGCATTTGGTCGGGGGTTTGCCTGGTTTTGGCAGTGTGGCCACATGCGCCATGAGCATTTCCTGGGGCATCTGGCCGGTTGTGATAATATGGTTAAAGGACCTCTCTAGGTATGGGACGAGGGATGCGGTCTGTGACTTGTAATAGGAATTTGTCAAGCCGTCAGGTCCTGGAGATTGGATGGCGTGTTGGATTTCTTGTGTCGTGACTGGGTTTTGTAAAGTTGTTTTTTGTTGAGCTGAAAGTGCCGGTAGTGTAGTTTGCCGGAGGAAGTCTTGTATGTCTGAGGGGGTGGGTTGGTGTAAGTCTGGATCGTCCTTGAGGTTGTATAGTGAGTGGTAGTATGTCGCCATAGTATCGTTAATGTCCTGTGGATTGTGGATTTTAGTTCCTTTGTTTGTAAGTAAATAGGGTATTTTGGCGTTGGATTGTTTTTGTCTCAGTAAGGTTGCCAGGTGTTTACCTGCTCTGTTGCCTTGGGAGTATGAAGTTTGTTTTAGTTTGTGTAGGATGTGTGCAGTTTTTGCTAGTGCTATGTTGTTGAGGTGTGCTGTGGTGTCTTTGATTATCTGTGCTTGTTGCGGGGTAGGGTTCACTATGTTTTCCGCAGTAGCATCTCTTAGGGTGCGCAGCAGATTCAGGTATTCCTCTTGGGCTTTTTTCTTTACATAGGACGCTCGACTGATCAATAAGCCTCGTATTACCGCCTTATGGGCTTGCCATAGCGTTGTTGGGTGTATGTCTGGGGTGTCATTGATTTGGAAGTATGTACACAGGGCATCCGTTAGTGTTTGAGAGAAGGTGTGGTCGTGGAGGAGTGAGTCGTTTAGGCGCCAAGGTGGTCGCCCCCTGTGCTGGTATTCTCCAGATATTTCTACCATGGTCGAGGCATGATCCGACCAGGTGATGTCCCCAATGTTGCTATCAGTGACCTTATGTAAGAGGGTGCCTGCAATAAAAATGAAATCTATTCTCGAGTGGGATTTATGTACTGCCGAATAGTATGAGAAAGATTTTTCGGTCGGGTGGAACATTCTCCATGAGTCATATAGTCCGTATTCCCCCAGCAGTTTATTTAGGGCTTTGCTTTGTGATCGTAGTGTTGCCTGTCTAGGGGCTGTGGGATTTAGCGTGGTGTCCATATTGGGATCTAAAGGATGGTTCAGGTCCCCGCATAGTATGGTAGCAGCCGTTTGGTGGTCTGGGATCATAGATTATACCTTATGCAGAAAATTACGTTGATGCACGTTTGGACTGTAGAAGCTAATTACAACGTACGGGGAGCCATTAAGTAGGCATTGAAGCATCACATATCTCCCCTGGCTGTCTGTTTTAACTCGTAAGATTTCTACAGTTAGTGAGGCGTGAAGAAGGATCGATACTCCTTTCGACTTTGAGGAGTGGGTGGCATGGTATTGGTGGGGATAGTCCTTTATACCAAATTTTGGCACCTTGGAGGTGACAAAGTGTGTTTCTTGAAGGCAGATGATATCTGCTTTATTCTTCCTAGCCTCCTCCAGTACCATGCGTCTTTTGTGGGGTGTATTCAACCCCCTACTATTATGTGAATATATTCTCATGTTATAGATGTATGGTAGAGATAGCTCGTTTGTGGGCTTGTTATTTCCACAGTGGGCGACTTGGTAGATAGTGTTAGATCAACGTGCTGCCTGTTGGGCAGTCTTAGAACGGTGACTTGTAGCCTGGGAGTTATGGGTAGTGTAGGGAGGGTGTTGGGGGTTAACGTAAAAGAAAGTATATACAGAGTGACCCAACTTGGGGTCCTGGCCCTGAGGCTCAGTGCCATGGGGGTTGGACGCTCGGGTTGCGTCTCTGGTAGTATGGCCAATGGGCTCTCATATTGTCACATTTTCAGATGTGTCAGAACGTTAGGGGGGGGTAAGGTAGCGTTTTTAGCTGAGTGTGTAAGTGGGTAGTTAAAACTGGGGTAACTCGCTCAGGGGTACTGGTAGTACTTGGAGCGGGGCTTCTTTAAAGGCGCCACAGGAAGTATCCAGGGCGCTGCGCAGTACCTCGGGTGGTGGAGACCCTGTTTTGTGGTTTAACTATGGGTCCCTGCTTCGCCTTAGTTGAGGCTATGCCTTTGTTTCTTAAGGATTGTAAGCTTGCCTGTATCATAAGCAGGTGAGGATATCATGTATGGTACAAGGTGAATAACATTTCACATATAAACACTGCAGTAACAGTAACAACAACATGCTAATCAGAAACGATTAATCTTGGCTATAATATGATATTTTAAGCTAGATTTTGGTGTGTACAGTTATCTCACGTGCTCCCAGGTTGTATCGGATGTGGGTTTCGTATCGTCGGATCTCATGGCAGCCTGGATTTCATCGGGATTTGTCGCCATTCTGGTGTTAGACGACCCGTTGGGCCTGCTGGCGTGTGAGTGGAGTCTTTCATAAGTCCCCATTCGCGCATTTGTTTCACTCCGTCTTCGGGAGTTTGAATAATTGTCAGTCCTCCATTCTTTGTGACCAGTAGTTTGGTGGGGTATCCCCAGCGATATCTGATCCCAGCTTGTCGCAATTCGTCGGTGATTGCATGGAATTCTTTTCTGCGTTTCAAAGTTGCTGCAGAGAGATCTGCCAGGATTTTGATTTTTGCAAATTCTTCTGGTGGGTCCGCTCTGTTCCTGCTAGCGCGCAGCACGGCTTCCTTTATGTGGAAGTAGTGTGCCCTGAGGAGGATGTCCCTGGGTACGTTGTCCGGTAGGTTCCTGGGTTTGGGGACCCTGTGTACTCTATCCACCAGGAGCATGTCCACGGGTATGTCGGGGGCGTACGCCCTAAGGAGGCCTCGTACATAGGTTTGCAGGTCACAAGGGAGGACAGTCTCTGGAACTCCCCGCAGCCGCAGGTTGTTCCTCCGTGACCGGTCTTCTGCGTCCGCCATGCGGGCCTCCATGGCTTCCACTTTGTGTTCCAAGGCCGCCACGTGGTCTGCCACCTCGTTGTGTGCTGTGGCAAACTCACTGAGTTTATGTTCCACGTGCGCTGTTCTGGTCCCGATGTCTTGAACTTCTTTGCGAAGTAGTTCTATTGAGGATTGCCATGTTTTCACTAGTTTTTCTGCCATGTTGTTTAATGCATCCTCTAGGTGTGCTCTAGTCAGGTTTTCTTGCTCTCCTTGATGGGAGTTAGCCTGCTGAATGTTTCCCGCCGGTATCTCGTCGGCGCCATCTTGGATTATGCTCCGATCAGTTTCAGAGACTGCCGCCGATTTTTGGTTGAAAAAGCTAAGTTTTTCAGCCTTCTGGTTGTTCTTCTTCCCCTTGGGCTGCGACATGGTAAGTTTTGAGGGGTTTCCCCGCGTTCTGACAGCGGATGGTAGCGGATTGAGAGAGCCCGGGTGCCGGAGCAATTTCCTAAGCAGCCAGGTTGCTCGGCGGTTGGCCACGCCCCCTCGCTTTACTTCATCTTAACATCGAACACCTTTACAACAGAAGGAGAAGGAGAAGGTTATTTGTATTCATTTCATGATAGTGGCCAAATTAACTATAGCACGCAACTGGAAAAGTTCTTCTTTATTTTCTTGGACTGACTGATATTCCAAGTTAAGTTTCAACTTGGAATGGAAGCTCAGTTGCATAGGGCTAAAGGAATAGACCTAAAGAAAGTACACAATGCCTTCTGGTTGGAGAAATTGAAAGGAGAGGGTTAGGCAGAGCCTGAGTGAACGGGTATGCAGGAGTTAATCGCTTTTCGAGGGATTCTCCTGTACAGGGAGTGCAGAATTATTAGGCAAATGAGTATTTTGACCACATCATCCTCTTTATGCATGTTGTCTTACTCCAAGCTGTATAGGCTCGAAAGCCTACTACCAATTAAGCATATTAGGTGATGTGCATCTCTGTAATGAGAAGGGGTGTGGTCTAATGACATCAACACCCTATATCAGGTGTGCATAATTATTAGGCAACTTCCTTTCCTTTGGCAAAATGGGTCAAAAGAAGGACTTGACAGGCTCAGAAAAGTCAAAAATAGTGAGATATCTTGCAGAGGGATGCAGCACTCTTAAAATTGCAAAGCTTCTGAAGCGTGATCATCGAACAATCAAGCGTTTCATTCAAAATAGTCAACAGGGTCGCAAGAAGCGTGTGGAAAAACCAAGGCGCAAAATAACTGCCCATGAACTGAGAAAAGTCAAGCGTGCAGCTGCCACGATGCCACTTGCCACCAGTTTGGCCATATTTCAGAGCTGCAACATCACTGGAGTGCCCAAAAGCACAAGGTGTGCAATACTCAGAGACATGGCCAAGGTAAGAAAGGCTGAAAGACGACCACCACTGAACAAGACACACAAGCTGAAACGTCAAGACTGGGCCAAGAAATATCTCAAGACTGATTTTTCTAAGGTTTTATGGACTGATGAAATGAGAGTGAGTCTTGATGGGCCAGATGGATGGGCCCGTGGCTGGATTGGTAAAGGGCAGAGAGCTCCAGTCCGACTCAGACGCCAGCAAGGTGGAGGTGGAGTACTGGTTTGGGCTGGTATCATCAAAGATGAGCTTGTGGGGCCTTTTCGGGTTGAGGATGGAGTCAAGCTCAACTCCCAGTCCTACTGCCAGTTCCTGGAAGACACCTTCTTCAAGCAGTGGTACAGGAAGAAGTCTGCATCCTTCAAGAAAAACATGATTTTCATGCAGGACAATGCTCCATCACACGCGTCCAAGTACTCCACAGCGTGGCTGGCAAGAAAGGGTATAAAAGAAGAAAATCTAATGACATGGCCTCCTTGTTCACCTGATCTGAACCCCATTGAGAACCTGTGGTCCATCATCAAATGTGAGATTTACAAGGAGGGAAAACAGTACACCTCTCTGAACAGTGTCTGGGAGGCTGTGGTTGCTGCTGCACGCAATGTTGATGGTGAACAGATCAAAACACTGACAGAATCCATGGATGGCAGGCTTTTGAGTGTCCTTGCAAAGAAAGGTGGCTATATTGGTCACTGATTTGTTTTTGTTTTGTTTTTGAATGTCAGAAATGTATATTTGTGAATGTTGAGATGTTATATTGGTTTCACTGGTAATAATAAATAATTGAAATGGGTATATATTTGTTTTTTGTTAAGTTGCCTAATAATTATGCACAGTAATAGTCACCTGCACACACAGATATCCCCCTAACATAGCTATAACTAAAAACAAACTAAAAACTACTTCCAAAAATATTCAGCTTTGATATTAATGAGTTTTTTGGGTTCATTGAGAACATGGTTGTTGTTCAATAATAAAATTAATCCTCAAAAATACAACTTGCCTAATAATTCTGCACTCCCTGTATACAGTTTAAAAATGGCCACGGAATAATTGAGTATAAAAAATGGTATTTGGTTCGCTGGGTACTATGTTGTATTTGTAAGAGGAGACTTTAGTGTACTGCATGTAATTTTATAGGATCTAAAATTGAATTATTCCTTTAGAATGACTAAGAAATAAGTCTGTATTGTATTGTATTAATGTATTTTTGTACAATAATTTATTATTAAGATATTTTGATTGTATATGTTTATTTGTCTCGTTATTATATGATAAAACAATAAAAATTGTTTAAAAAAAAAAAGATATAACTCCAATAAAAAAAGTTTAGTTATTTTGTATTTGGGACTACATCTCCCAATATTCTACAAAATACAGTTAAAGTTACAGCGCACATACAAACAAAAACACAGACATAGTGGTGGGCTTACCACATTATGGCCATATGGTGGAACTGAATCCCCATATTTATTTGCTAAGATAGGTGATTTTAAGTAGCCTTGTTAAATGTAAAACTGTGTTTGAGTGTGCGCTATAACTTTAACTGTATTTTATATGTTTTGCTCTTTATGGCAGGACCACTTAGAAATGCATGCTCTGGGTGTGCCTCCAATTCTAATTTTTTTTCTTTGTACAATAGTCTGCACCCACAACCAACGTAGACTTGGTTCTTTGACATCCAGCATTCTTATGCATTGCATGAGGATGTTGAATGTCCTCTGATGCTTCTAATAGAGAAGCATGGGATTCAATACTTCATGAGAAACATTTGATAGGCTTAGTGTACCACTTGTCACGTATGTGCTTTTGGTCTACAATGCTTTTCTATGAGGAGCATTTGATTTGCTCAAAAGCTAGCAAGAAATCATCATGTTTAAAGAAGAGACAAAAGGTGGATTTGGCTGCAGTAATTAGGGATGTGCATGGGCAAAAAATTTGGTTCGGTTCAGGACTTCGGCAATTCGGGATTCCGGCAATTCGGGACTTTGGCAATTCCCTAACCCCTAACCACCACACCCACTTACACATCTAAGGTTAAGGTAAGGGGTAGGGTTATGAATTAGGGGTAGCGGTAGGGTTAGGGTTAGATTTGTCATCATTCCCATAATTTTTCCTCCCTCTCTTGTTTTGCTACTTTTCAGAAATCCGAAGCACTTCGGCACTTCCGAAATTCGTTTCGGTTCGGCACTTCGGACATTTTGAAGCATCTGAATGTCCGAATTGCTGAAATTCATCCGAATTTACATTTGGAACAAAACTAATTGCACATGTCTAGCAGCAATGATTGTGTCTAAGTGCTAAAAACTAAGTAAGTAAAATGGTTATTAGCATTAGAGTCACTGTAATGGCTGGGAATTTATGCGCACAATAAAAAAAATTAAATTCCAAAACTATAATTTCCCTATACTTGACCATTTCACATTCTTAGAAATAAGCCATTTACACTGTTAATTTACACATATTCTGCTTAGTTTGCTTTATGTATGAACCTTGCTGAGTAACTGTCCAGTGTTAAAGATTCACTTATTTTATGATCATCTCTCCTTCTTATTTCAGAAATGTCACAAATGGTCAGGAAGAAAGAAAACAGAACAGCAAAAGACCATAAAAATAGAGAGCATGAGTGATGACATTAAACACTTGGGTTTTCAGTCATTGATGCTTGCACAAATATTTCTTATTTTCTAATGAATTTCACTTATTCACAAAAAGTAACTTTTACAATGAAATTAGGATTCCCTATATGTGGGATAATAGGAAACAAATACAAATGGTAAAACGTGTGTGACTTGAAACAAACACTGAATATTTTTTATACTTTTATATTTATTTATTTTTTTACATTAAATTAATTTGTGTAAGTGTGTTCTAGTTTTTTGTTGTTTTTTACCTTCTCTTTTAAAATAAATCATTAAACTATTTCCTCTACATTACTGCCCTAACTTCCTTACACTACAGCCTCATCCTCCAACACTACAAACCCATCCTTCCACACTAGAGCCCTAAGATCCCTATGCACTACAGCCCCATCCTCCCATGCTACAGCCCTTATCTTCCTCTACACTACAGTCCCAATCCCCTTACTCTACATCCCCTTCCTCCCTCTACACTACAGCTTCAACCTCCTACACTTCAAACACCAACCCCTTATACTACACCTCCTAACACACTACAGTATAGCACAAATCCCCTTCACTACAATCTACCCACATTGCTGCCCATCACACACATTCTAGCCCCTATCGCCCCTAAACATACACATTACACACACTCATACTTTCATAAACGCTGTAGCCCCTATCCTGCCACACGCACACACCCTTCAGCCTCTATTTTCCCACAAACGTTACAGCTCCTATTCAACTCCACCAAACACTACAAATCCTATCCACACACAGACAACACCACCAAACCCCACCACAACTAAGGTCCTTACAAACACACAATTACACAAGCAGTCTCTCACATATTACCACAAGTAGTGTCTCAACACAGCATTCCTCTCCACATACATTCAACACCACAAGAAGCAGTGTCCCCCTTTACACCACTGGCATACACTTATGCATGCACAATAGGGCAAAAAAAGTCAATGGAAAATTGTGAAAGATGCCAGGAACATGGGAAATGTCCATTTTCACTATTTTGTCTTAATATTTGAAATTTAGTTTCGATTCTCAGCGAGTATAACTTTTTTTTTTTTTTTTTTACGTGGTAGGAGGTATTGAATGAGGGGATGTGGCCAGGGCGGGTGCTATAAAGATGGTTTTCACAGTGCCACCTAAATGCTTAGGCTGACCCATGGCATAGTAGCAGCCTAGCTCACACAGAAAGCCAGCAGCATGAACCTGCAGGATACAGATCTCAACTTGGCATCCTGCTTACAGCGCTCAGCCAATCATAGAGGAGCCCGGTGATATGATTCCATAACCCCACCCCTTTGCCATACAAACCTCAGCTACCTATGCTGCAAACCTCAGGAAGAGCAAGTAAAAAAACAACCAGTGAATGGGAGAAATGCCTATTTGGACCACCTCCAGGAAACTCCATTTACATCCCAATAAGGTAGGCGTGCAGTACATTGGGGGCATGGGACAAAATAAAAATTTTAAATAATAGGGGGCAATCTGGTTTTGTGGCAGGTGATCTAGGGGAAAACTGGTGCTGTGGAAACAATGTGGGGCAAAGCAGGCACTGTGGAATATGTAAGAAAATAGTTACTTATGCACTATCCCAAATCCCTATGCATATTTAAATACATTTTTAGTATCACTCCAATGACCTTTAGGTTGGAGGCTCACCTGCTACGTCAAGGCAAACCTCTTAGGTGAGTTCTATACTAACAATTTACCGTGCTTCCTTCAGCTTTAGGTAAAATGATCTCTAATGAGACTGCGGAAAATTATATGGGATTAATGTGCCACTGCGTAAAGTTGGATAAGGCATGATGCTGGTAGTTTCATGTGGTTATGTGTTAAATGATGGGGTAGTGAGACCCCATGACAATACCACCCTCAGTGTCTGGATCACTATATTATGATAGGAGTCATGCTGTCAAACCATCTGTGTCTGGATAAATAAATAATAGTATTCATGCTATACCACGCTCCGTGTCTGGATCAATAAATTGTGATAGGAGTCATGCAATACCATCCTCAATGTCTGGGTCAATATATAATGACAGGAATCATGCTGTAGCCAGGGCCGGACTGGGATACCATAAAATTTCCCATAAGATAGGACAGGCGGCCGTAGGGCACAGTGGCCCAGTGACTGGTAGGAGGGAAGAGGACAGCTCTTCTTTCCAGCCAGTCACTACATGTACTGTGGTCAGGTGGACCGCAATAGAGTATCTTCTGTATTCTCTTCCCGGTCTGGAAAGAAGTGCTCAATGAGAACAACAATCAACTTCCTTTCAGACCAGGTAGAGGAAACAGATGATCCTCTACTGCTTTGCCATGCTACAAGAGGGAGGTCAGCAGTTACAGGAGGGGAGGGGAGGGGAGATTTATACAGGAGCTGAGGGCGGAAAGAGACACATAGAGGCGCTGGGGGAGAGATAAACGGGTTTTGGGGGAGAGACGCAAATGGGTTGGGGGAAGTGAGACAAACAGAGGGGTTTGGGAGAGCAAGAGACACACAAAGGGGCTGGGGAGAAAAAGAGACAGACAGAGGCCTGGGGAAGAGAAAAAGACATACAGAGGGGCTGATGGAGAGAAAGAGATACACAGAGGGTCTGGGGGAAACACAAAAAGTGGATTGGGGGAGAAAGAGACACAGAAATTCTGAGGAGAAGAAAGACACACAGGAGGCCTAGGGGGCGAAACAGATACACAGAGGGGTTGAGGGAGACACACAGAGGGTCTGAGAGGCAGAAAGAGACACACAGAAGATCTGAGGGGGAGAAAGACACACACAAAGGGCCTGTGGGAGAAAGAGACACACATAGGAGCTGGTTGAAGAAAGACACACAGAGAGTTGGGGAGACACGCAAAGGGGCTTGGCGGTAGAAAGAGACACACAGAGGGGCTGGGGGAGAAGATAAACACAAAAGGGGCTTGGCAGAAAAAGAGACACACAGAGGGGCTGGGAAACTAGAACAAGAGACACTCAGAGAGATAGGGGCAGGGGAACACGAGACAAACAGAGGAGCTGTGGGGAAACAGATACACAGAGGAGATGGGGCAGAATAAAGAGACACACAGAGGGGCTGGGAAGGGGAGAAAGATACAAAGGGTCTGGGGCTTAGAGACACACAAACAGGGCTTGGGAGAGGAAGACACACAAAAGGGTCTGAGCGAAAGACATACAAACAGACTGGAAAAAGGAAAAAAGAGACAAAAAGGGCCTGGAAGGAAGTAAGAGATACACAAAGGGGGGTAATAAATTCAGAAGTGGGGTTAAGAAAAACACAGAGGAAGATGCATTGTTTTTGCGGGGTGGGAGGATCTTTGTCTGTGTCTCCTGCTCTCCCTGTAACGCAGTTCTTCAGTACAGGAATCTATGCCAAAGAGTGGATTGACAGGCGTGAGAAGGACCTCTTAATAAATAGATTTATCTTCCAATATATACATTTTGCTAGCAATTCTGCTAACACACTGTACAGATTGAAATGTAATTGATGTGATTCTGACAGTAATGCACACACACATATATACACACACACGCATATTAATGTGTGTATTAGTAACATAAATAATTATTTTATGATATTTACATATATATATTAACATATTAACTCAGTCATTTTGCTTGGTGCACACTCTAGCACAATAACAAAGTAAATAGTACACATATAGGACATCGGATAACTTTTTAAAGCTGTGCAACACCATACATTCACCATTTCAGTCCCATTACCAAACTTTCCTTATTGTGTCAAGGTAGTTGCACTGAAAGATTGATTATATGTAAATGCAGGTCTGCTTAAAATAAATCTACTCTTTTGTTTATTTTGAAGCCCTATGAGTGCTTTTTTTTTTTACAATGGTGTAATAGTTTCCATTTTTAAGTTATCTTTTTCACCTTTATATCTGCACACTAAGCTGGCGCAATGTATTATTGGGCTGCTACAGATTTTTTTTTTTTAAGGCTGCTTTTAGTTCCCAGTCTGGCTCTGGCCGTAACACCGTTCATGTCTATATTAATATAAATTTTCTGTTCTTGCCCCAGGCTACAAAATGAGCTAGCTTCGGATCTGTGAAGCTGTGAGGGTCTTAAGTTGGGATCTGGGAAGTTAAAAGAAGGACACTACAGTATGTGGCATGGGAGATAAAATCACTTAACTTCTTGTAGATGACAGGCACACACGGGACAGGCTTACTTCTACCCTTTCTAATTCACATCCCTGCATTGCTTCTCCTCCACACAGCATGTGCATAAGCATGCTGCAATCACATTATCTGGGCATGCTCAGACTCCTGATTGGCTGGTTGCTAGTTGCTCAGCAACCAGCTCTAGGAGGGTTTTACCAGGCAGACCGAAGAGTTACAGTTAGTTAAAGACCCCTTTGAAGCTGACATGTTGTTGTCTCTGCTGTTTAACGATGACAGGGACGGTGAGGAGATCCGGGGCTTATAGGGATAATGTGTCTATAAAAGACAGGACTCGGGGCACTAGATCCCTGCCCAGGTCCCCACAGTCCACGCCTCTGGCATGGCTACAGGTCAGTATTGGAGGAGCAGCAGATCCCTGCTCACCTGGTGTTAGTGGGCGCACAGGAAGTCATTATGCATTAACCAATCACATTGCATTTTTGTAGTATACAGTTCATTTTTACAGGAGCAATAGGTTGATGAGGACCTGGCTTGAAAGAGTTTGCAATCTGCATTACATGCCATCAGTTCATTGGGAGGTTACATACTGGATACATGCTGGTAGATTCCCTCCTGTAAATGCAACTTGTTCTGTTCTGGTTAAGCAGTGATTGCAGAACCTATAGCATTGCCTGCATGGAGGAAAGGGTCTAAAAGACTTTACTTGGGACATAGTGTGTCACAGACCTCCACGGAGTGTGTTGCACTCTTTCATTGAGGATATATAGCATTACAGACATTCAGTGAGACATAAACAAGTAATTATTTAAAAATCACTTTAGTAGATATACTACGAAATATACTGAAAAAATGCAAGTATTTGCGTATGCATTTTTCCACTGCAGGTATATCTATAAAAACAACCTGCAAAAGCTGCAGGTTTTGTCTGAAGCCTGTGAAAGCACAACTTTTTTTAACCAAAATGCTAAAAGATAAGAAAAGGGCACACAAAACATTTAAATCGAAGAGGTCGATTGGATCCTATAACAAATATATGCATGCCAATAGGGCATTGCAAAAGAGCATTTAGATGGGTAAACTTCAAAATGGAAATCTCATAGCTAAACAAAAACAAGACCAAGCCAAAAACATGTTTTAAGCAAGTTAATGTCAAAAAGGTTCCTCTGGCCAATCACAGACTTTCTCAATGCATCTTTATTAGAGGTCTTTGCAAGACATATGTTCTGAGCAATTGCTGCCTCTTGTGTATATCTCCACGGAGCTAACCAAACCAGGAAGTAACAGGACCACTTGTCTGATTGACAACCACGGGCATGTATTAAGGTTCATTTATAAATGTTCCAATTTATACAGAAATCTGCACTTTTTGGTAAAGTTAAATAAAGAGGACACACTATACACATTCTAAATATGCACAGCAAGTCCGTATTACAAAAACAAATATATGAAGGGGGTAAGAAAAAAATCGGAAAACCGTTGCCACATAACTGGAAAAGCTTGACGTGTTTCCCATTTTAAGCTGATGTTTTATCAACAGCTACATCACTAACAAAAATATATACTCTTATAATCTCACAATTCTTACGGGTGCACCTAAAGTCATTGATCAGCCATCAGCCATCAATAGACATGGATCTATTATCTATGAAGGCACGTACTAGTGAGACACTAAGGTATTAAAAAGTATGGGTTTGACTTAATTACAGAATATGTGTATCTGCAATCATATGCAACAATAACACATAATAAATATTTTGTAAAATATATAAATATTGCGTAATAAAACCAGCTCTGGTTTCTGTAAAATATTATTCAATAAGTAAAAAGCATATAAATAGATAATTTAATTTATGTAACAAACACACATGTGTATAAAAAGGGTTACTGCAGAGCAAATGGTTAAAGAACCATTACTATACCCACTTGAATTGCCAAAGTAAGTAAATACACTCCTTACCTTAATATTAGTAAGCAGGCAAACCTTATGGTAAGAAATTACATAAATCCTCCCACCATAGAAAACCATATAAAGATAAAGGGAGGTCTTATATCTGATTTTTACAACCAGTTAAGCGAGGAACCTACAGTTTGGAGTTCATTAAATTATATATCTCATTGGGAGGCAGACCTAATAAAATCTTATTATATATTCTGGCTTCTTTCATTGGACATGCTGTTTTATTTTATTTAGCCCTTTAATTTTTCAGGTGTTCCCAGGATGATAGCTGGTAAAGGTCTCCATATGTTAAGGTATGGACTTGTAAAAGTGAATTCATTATATAAACAATATTGAGTTATTTGTTAAGTACTCGTTCTAGAAATGTCAAATGATATTTACAGGGGGCTGTCGAACTGCAAGGGGACTCTATTCTAAGACCTTCCATCTCAGTATGATATTATAATGGCCTTTGGAGGGTCATAGTGTAGAATAAAAACCAAATTTCTCTTAGGGTACCAAGCAATTTTGGGCAACATTGGAATACTTCCTGAGTTCATTGAATCTGGTGGAAGTGATACTGGAGAGACACTTGCAGGATGCATTTTTAAGCATACACATGACCTACGTCAATCTGTCTCTTCTATCTCTTAACAAAGTACATCTGTTAATCTTACAAGCCCCGGAGCTCTCACTTCATCTCTCTCACTAACCACAAACTCTAAAATTCTCTCTTCTCACTTGTCCACCACTCACCTTCCTGTCTTACTAGCAGCCTGGGATAAAGATAGAGGTGCATGTCATAAGAGGACATACTTGAACGGGAGAAATCTCAATGTATCCATCCTGGTAAAAATGTTTATAAATCAATCTATAAATAAATAGATCAGTGTAGCAGAAAGGGGACATACCACGATGCCACATGATGACAGGAGATTATTGGGCTGTTAGAAAGATAGAACCAGAAAGATAATTTGCGCAGTGCACAAAGTTAGCTTTACATTAATATTCCAGGGAGTCAGTTCACACAAGTTTTGTTTCCCTGCATCCCTCCTAAGGTCCCATGCTCAAGTCTCTCAGCACAGCACCATAAGAGCATATGAGGAGTAGTAAAGCAAATGGGTCTCTTCCATGGGCATGAGCCAAGGAGCAACGCCTCCATGAACCCTTATGTTTATACAGCCTGGAAGCCTCCCTGCACACTTAGCCATACCTTCCAAGGCTGAGACTCACTCAGCCTCCCTTACGCCTGAAAAAGAGCCAGCAATTACTTAACTTTTTCATGCGCAGTGTGTTTAATTTAGAATTTCTCATCTCCTGCTCTGTTAATAGCCTGCTATAATATTGTGTGTGATTAAAGTGCAATTAAAAGAGCAAGAGATTAGCACTTCTAAAGTAACTACAAAGCCATGTAAAAAATGAATTTTGTTTTTTTATTGAGGTAGCATGAGTCACAGCTGGTAAAGTATGACTAGGATAGCATTTAACTATTAAACTGTAGATAATTAAGCAGTAACACTAAATGAGCACAGTCTATACATAAAGCTAATTTTTTTCATGTGTTAAGCATCCATTTAAAAAGAGGAAAAAGTGGAATAGCAACTAATGTGATTCAAAGATAATAATAAATACTTAGAGGAAAATTCCAAGCAACATACACCACTACACTGTGCTGTGCTGTTAGTGGTTATTGTGCCAAGAGTGCTAAGGTGTCCAGAAACCCCCAGGTAAGAAGTCAAGCTGTTCTAAAATGATTTTACTACTTACAATGGGGAGGAAGGTGATCCTCTCACCAGTTTCCCTTTAGCAACAGAAGGAACATCTGACTGTAATAGAAACTATAAAATAATAATCTGTCCCTCTTGTTCATTGGCTAATTAATATAGAGGGTCTCTGTTGGCAGGAGCATTTGTATGCCTATGAGGTTTCTAGATATCCCTTATCATCCCAGGTGTATTGTCATTCCTGTCCAGTGATGTCTCTGGTGAGTTGTGTCAAGGATGTAGTGTGATTACCTGTCTTTTAAATCAAGCCAATCACAATGCAGAAAATAACTGTCTAGAAACAGTAGGGGCATATAAACACTTCTTCTCCTGGGACGTTCTCCATTTATGGATACTTCATAAATATTCTTACATATAATGTGATACTGCAGAATAACCAATCAATGCTTTCTTTAACTCTACAGCAATCAAACTAAAGAGATAGAAGAACTACAGAAGGTAGTAGAGTATGCAACGCAGCGTGCACAAAACATTTTGTCTTCAACCTACCATGTTTGCTACCCGATGCCAAATGACATTGATTACTGCTCCTGTGGGCAACCAGCCAACATCACACAGTACCCATTATGTAGTACCTATCTAGATGCAAGCTTTTGTAGACAGGCCAAACACAAAACATGCCCATTCAGTGGACTCATCTGCAATATGGACATCACTGAGCCTCTTAATTGGTAAGTGTCATCCTTGGAATCTAGGTACAATAGAAAGAAACTTCTTCAGAAATGTTATGTGGTTAGGGCTCTCACCTATTATATAGATGCTATAACCATGTAAGAACTGGTCACTGATGCGTTGTAAATCATCATGGCCAGTGGGCCCATTCATTAGCGATACTCATTCTTGTATAGCTTTATTTTTAGTTTCCATATGTCGATTCATGGAGTGCCATGTTAAGAAGAACACGTATAATCTTTGCTTACCTGATTAACTTTTAATATCCTTTTGCTTTGCTTGTGGTGTTCCTATAGTTATACTTTAATGGACTTAGTTATCTACCTGTTATTACTTTCTTCCTCCACTACTAAGTTTCTGTCACGTATTCATCCGCTTATAAAAATGTGGTTAATGGCATTTACTGTCAACACAGGAAAAGTTGTGCCGAGCAGCAACCAAATCCACAGAAGGGTTAATGCTGAGCAGCAATTATGCAAATGAGAACCTGGTAACTGCCTTTGGGGTCAAAGGCCAGTTACAGCCTATCAGATCTAGAGGAGGGGTATTTAGGCCCAGTTCTCATCCTGCTCAGTGCCCTGTCGTGGTTTCACTTGTGGTTGTCCGAGAGCGCGTTATTGATTCTGGTCATTCTGGTTATTTGACTTTGGCATTGTTTTTGACTTCCCTGTTTTCTGGCATCCCTGACTCCTGGCTTTTCCTTATCGTTGTGTCTCTTTCTGTATCCCTTGACCTCAGCTATTCCTGACTATTCTGTGGTATGTTAGTCCGGCCATTCTAAGGTCCGGTATACGTTAGCTATCAGTCCTCTGTGTTATACAATTCTACGTGCTGGATCATTCTGTAATCCTGACAGTTTCCTCCTTTACTCCTCTGTCACTTTACCTAAAATGTCAGGCAAATATGATTTATCACGTAAACAGTTTTATTTGTGAATGAAGAATAAATACGAATATTTTTATGTTTCTTGTAATTACAGTTTGCAAGAGTCAGAAACTCATGGAGATATAAGTAAGAAACTTTATGCTACCGTTCAGATGCTACAAACAGCCATCCAACTACAAGAAGACATGCTAAAACAGTCACATAGTTGCAATGAGCTTCTAAGAGATACTGTGCATGAACTTACTCGGGGACTTCAGGACATCCAGAGAGTCCTCTTCCATTATGAAGAGCAATCAGGAAAAAAATTGTTTGAGAAAGGTTTTACCGCTAGTCATAACATCACCAGCTTAGCTCCCATTGTGGAAAAGGCCCTTCAAGAACTGGAGAATGAGGTATAGCTTTGAGTATTTGAATTTTATAACATGAAGGAGGCTTCATATTTGCTTAAGTCTCTCTTTACTAGAACTCCACAGCAGCACATTAACAAAGAGAGATAAACACCAATCACAAAAAAGTAAGGAATCCATAAAAGGCTCCTCCCACTCAAGTATTTCCTCTTTCTTTGCTGCTCTGCATCAGTATAGGTCAGAGTACAAATTATGAATTTGTATGTTGATTTTATGATTTATTACGGTCCCTGATGAAGTTCCTCGCAGAACGAAACGCGTAGGACCATACCGTTTTTTTTCTTCATATTCTATTTTATATTGATGGTGATTGTTCACCTTTTTTATCGATAAATAATTGTTTTTTCTACCATCACCCGTTTGAAGTCCTGAATACCACTGGTTACTCCATATGGGAGGAAGGGATTACTAGCCCCCCATTATATCGGGCGAAGCACCCTAAGAGCGATATATGCTACGTAATCTCGTGAGTGCATCTATGTATAGCGCATAATTGATTGTGTCAACTGTACTTCACTATCTATATATTTTATGTTCCTTTCAGATTTTGTTCTCAGCCGTATCCCACATATTTTGTGTTTTGGTTGTCTATACAGAGTACCACTGCCTCCAGCTTCTATAGGGGTGTTATACGTATTTCTCTTTAATTATACTTATTATTATGTATTCTTATACTTTTGTTTATTCTTATGTTTAGACTTGTGTTTTGAGCTTCTATTCTTAGATCTATACTTATATGGGTACTTATGTGTAGGTTTACGTTTTTACACTAATATGTAGTCTCATTTTATTCTTATGTTACCTTATTTTCATCTAGAATACAAAAAATTATACTGCACTCAAAGGTTCAAGATAGAGTTCATTGCTGAATTTAATAAATCATTAAATAATTCATTATCTTTGATGAATCTAATTCATTGGTTAAGGTATACTCTAAAGTCAGAAAAATTGATAATATATACACGCTTGAATCAAACAATATAGTTTAGTAGAAACAGTGCATTATGAGTCTACTACTATAACTCCATGTTAACTAAAAAAGTCCCTGATCACATCAAGAAGTATAATACTGTATTGCTGTATCTGTTAGTCCAAAAAAGTACCATCCAGAAAAGTAGGGTAAGTAGGAAAAAATAAAAATAAAAAAAATTAAAAATGACGAGATTACACATGAAAGCAATCCGGTAGTTGCATTGAATTATACGCAGTCCTCTAGGAATTTCTGGGGACCACAGGGTCCATTCCCGGTGAGGTGGACTCAACCTTTCTACCTGGTGAGGTAAGTATCTGGTGCACCATTCATTTGGGCGATGATACATCCCTGGATGTCAGATTGGATGAATTTAGGGCATTCAGGAATACCAGTGTTATCTGAAAATACCTTTTCCGTTTTTCCGCGCGTTTGGACACGGACACGGACACGGCGCTTCGCCGATATAGGATGTTTCACGGTACGGTCTACTTGGATAGGCTACTGGACCATCTGCGAGGTGCCTCCCAGGCCCCAACGCCAGGTGCACTCTTCGCGTCTCACTCGGTTGTTGTCTTGTGTCAGAGTTCACAGTACAGCCTCGTTCCCTTCTGGGGCACGAGGGTTCATTGGTTGTTGGCATCGGCGGGGCATATATGTCTTTCGGTTCACTTCAGTTAGATACACGACGACTTCAGGTGCCGATATGGCGGGCGTATCTCTCCAAGACATCGCACACTTTCTTGCTGGTTCCGAGGAGCTATCTTCGCAAAGCTTAGGTTAGTATGATGGATCGAGTTCTTTGGCTTTGCTGTCTGAGCGTTAAAACAGCAAATATGAAGCCTCCTGTCATGTTATAAAATTGTAGATTATACTAGCTTTAGTGTAACTATAATCTTAATTTTATTAATGACAGGAGGCAAATATTTCCCTCCCAGTTTCCCCCTCCCCTTGTTTGTTGTTAGTTTTGACTGGCCTACTGTTTATTCGCCCGGTCTCCTGGGCTGGGGTAGATAGGTCTGATATTGCTCCTAGGGGAGTTGGGTGTTTTATCTGGGATATTGTACTGTCAGTATTTGATGAGGGGGAGTCATGTTTTCACAGTACATTTCATTCAGTAATCGCAGTTTCGACTCTGTTTATCTCGTTTCAGTTTAATGGTTCGACTACAATCCTTAGATCCGGATATTCTTGAGGATAAAGGTCAAGATTCCATCCACTGGTTCCATGTTTTCAATTTCGGATGGCATTCATCATATCATTCATCGTTTTATTATGTCTGTTTCTTATGTTATTTTTATTAGTGGTGTTCTATACTGGATTCTTAAACTGACTTTGTCACATCTAATACTTATGAGATACTCATGTACTTTATTTTATTGCAGCGTGAAAGAGGAAATAGTTGGTTAGGAGGAGCCTTTTATGGATTCCTTACTTTTTTGTGATTGGTGTTTTTCTCTCTATGTTAATGTGCTGCTGTGGAGTTCTAGTAAAGAGAGACTTATTCATATTCGCCTCCTGTCATTAATAAAATTAAGATTATAGTTACACTAAAGCTAGCATAATCTACAATTTGTAATGTCTCTTGTTTAGAAAGCAGGAACATTTATTAAACTACAATGTGTTTTATTGTTGTTAGTTTCTGAATTGTCAACATGTTTGTAGTTTTTTCTACAGTATAAAGGATCAATAAATGATGTCCAATGTTATCAGACGTTGGCTTTTTCTAATACCAATATAGAAGTCTTTTCTTTTCTAGTTATGTGTCAGTAGAGGGGTCTAATGCTCTCTGGTGCATGAGGTAGGTGGATGTGGATTAAAAATATGTGTGTACATATATAAATATATGAAATTATTCTCTAAACCCTGAATACCTTAACCAAGGGGTGTAGTATAAAACATTGCAAGATGTGCAGAATCCTCCATAGATCTTTAGGTAAGGATGCCTTACTTCTATTGCATCCTGCAGCCACCACATCATGAGCCAAGATGTAATGCAAGCGTAGGAGTGCAGAGAACCCCAAAAGTGACAATTAATGTAGAGTGCTTGGGTACACTGTCATATTGCTGTTTGTTAACTCTTGTAATGTAAACAGAATAAGTTGAATACCAAGAATGACTTGAATATATTTAGTGAATATCAACTAAAACATATTATCTCTATCATAATAGGCAGAAAACCAGCATATTCCCTTAAAGAAAGAACTGAAAATGAAAGAGGATCATTTAGCACTTTATAAAGAAAGGTATGAATGTAGTACATAAAACAAAGCAATGCATGCTAGGTTATTCAACATGTTTATGGTGTAAGTGAACCCAAACAGAGTTTTGTAATTGTGAATTTAAGACCTTACAAACCTTTTAAAATGGGAGGCGGGGCCAGACCGCCAAGCTGAGCAATGGCCATCTCTGCTGGCCCCTACATTGGGCCCCTAAAAAGGCTGTTAATCTGCATGCCAAGCCTGCCAAGACGCGAGAAAATACCAGCACCTACTTTGCAAACCACCCAGCTACCTTCTGATCCAACTTTGGTCGCAATCACAGGGTGATGCAGATGGTGCCGATGTTTCGGGCCTACTCAGGGGCCAGGCCCTGGAATTATGCAGATGGACGACTCACTTTTGAATGGCAGCTATTTCCCTGGAGGGGGCTTGTTATGATGCTCGTAGGTGTTTCTGGATACCTGGGGTCCAGCTCCGCTCCCCCTCCCCCGGGGCCAGTGGGGGTTATCCCGGGCCCATGATTCCAAGCTTTAATTTAACCGCTGCCTAGGCGGTTACAGTGGATGGGGACTTTGCCTTTCTGGGAGACTCACCCCCAAATGTTTATGGAACGGCTATCTGTGCCCACGAAAAGATAGCGCTGGACGGAATACTCACCTACAGAGAGGGGCTGAACTCAGCTGCTCCTATGGCCTTGGAGGATACTGACCTCTAGATGAATCCCCTGAGCTACCTGCCCGCCGGAGAGGTGAATGCCCTGACCTCTGGGTTTGAGGGATCCCCAGGGAGGATTGTCCCTGACACTGTGAGCCCTGTGGGGGAGGACTGTGCTGCTTAACAGATGCTCGAGAGGGACTGGGGAGGTGCAAGGGGCAGGCGATTCACAGACTCTTGTTTGAGGTGCCCAGTGGACTGATTTTGCCCCCGAGTGCCCACAGTGCCTTGGAGATCCCTGTTGGTGGGCTAGGCCTGACCTGGGGGGATAGATGAAGCACCTTAGAGGACATTGTGTTGCAATGCTGTGGAAAGTCCTTTTCCACCTGCTAATTAGACCGGTGCTACTGCTGTGGGGTGTTTTTTTTTCAGTGGGGAGGGCCCGCACTGTCTCCCCCTTACTCCGCTTCCCTCTCCCCCTTCCTCCTCTCCTCCCCCCTTTTTAATTATTTTTTTTTTAAATGTTTTATTTAATTTATTTTTTTATTTATTTTCTTTATCAAATGTCCAAGGCCTCCCTCACACTTAACTGAAGCTCTGGAAGCCCTAGTTCCATTACCCTAAAACACATAGATGGCCCTTTCTTTGCCTTAATGTTGCTACTGTTGTGCCAATCCACCAAACCAGCAACATGAGACAGATGCATCTCCCATATTGAAGCATTTTGAGAGGGCCCCATGCTCACAGTACACTTGTTCAGTGTTTGTTTGTTTTTTCATTTTAGACATTTCTATAATGTCTGGCTGAGCGTGCCTGACACAAAACCCTTGGGGGTATTGGGGGACAATCCCGTAGACGCCTGAGAGAGGGTCTTCACGCAATAGGCCTTACTCCTTTTTCTGTAACCCCTTTTTTGTTGGGGATCGGACACCATAAAGGTGTAGTAATCTGGATCTGTTTTGTTATGTTTTGTCAAGCAACACAACACTACTGTTTTGTATCTGCACTATGGATTCTGAGCATACTATGTTTGTCAATGCATAATATTATACAATTTGTTTATTTCTTATGCATATTACTATAATGGTCAGTTGTGAAATGATGCCATACTTCCTTAATCTGAAATGCTACTTCTGATTGCGTGGTTGGGGGGTTCTCCCAAGCTTTATGCTGACCTACTTATTTAGGCCTAATTAGCCGCTGTTATACTGCAACCATTCAAGATTTATTGAGCTGACTCACGCTGTCTGACCGCTATATCACCTTTGCCGTATGTGCCTAATACAACTGTGTATTGTTATGATTTTGTTTTCTTTACTCCATGCAATATATAAGTATATTTACTATGCATGGTTTACTGTGACCTCCCCTGCAAGGGAAGACTCCCACTTAAAATAAAAACTGAAGAAAAGAAAAAAAGGAGGGAAAAATATGTTTTTCTAATGTTTATTGAGCATGTACTCCTTTCCCCTGGAAACGCTGTTACTTATGATGGAAATAATAAAAAACAATTTAAAACAAACCTTCCAAATCAATTTTCCCACTGAATTATGTAAGTATGACTCATGAGCACTGTATTACATTGAAAAATAGAAGACAAATTGTTTACTTTAATTGTAATTTTTAGTCATTTACTAGTCTATAAAAGATAAATATATTGTGATGTATTAATTTAACACCAATCAGATTATTATATCTTTTTTTAGAGTGTGAGTGCTTAGGATAAAACATAACGTATTACCATTAAGAGTTATCATATGTGAATAATGCACCAATTTTAAAGAAGCCATGGTTTACAGCAGGTTTAGCTTAGCCTTTTGTTCTAACATCTATTAACCCCTTCATGATAGATGGTTTACGCTAACCCCTTGTAACGTATCCCCTATACTCTGACTGAGTATATCCGTTGTAAATGTCCCGAGTCCCAAGTGAAATAGTGATTATAACTTCGAGCTACCCAAACATCAGCCTAGAATTGATGAAAGGTATAAAATAACTGGTTTTATTATGGCCAGATGGCCCACTTATATACACAGCAAGGATACAGTAACACATGCCCAGAACACTCCGACAAGACGCCCATGACTTTCTGTGTCAGCATGACTAAACATAACAACATAAAATATTAAAAATACATATAAGACATAAAAATACATTTAAGACATAGAGGAACCCCCACAAATATTATATCCCCGGATAGCCTGGATCTGAGCGCCCATGTTGTCCAAATAACTCTCAGATCCCACGAATACAGCCGTATCGCCACCGAGGTAAAGTTTTGGTCGGTCAATTTCGGGAGTTCCAAAACAAACAATGGTTCCCTTGACTCATAGGTAGCGTTTGTTCGCCTTGAGCGAACAAACCTACCAAACTACGCTCTCCTGGCTTGTTGCAGAAAGAAGCAGGCATTCGTATGATTTCACCAGTGTTCGTGCGGGCAAGTGTGCGGTCGAGTGTCAAGTGTCAGATGCTTTGATCATTTTATTTTAGTGATCTAAAAAGTGAAAGTTTTTTGTATAGTAAATTAGTAAAACTTCCATTTCAGAAGTGGTAGGAAGATTGAATTCATAAAAGTGGCACATCTTCAAAAATAATGGTTAGGGTGCAAAAGAAACATGAAAAAAAACCAACAGAATTAATAAATTGTGCTAAAAATTACAGTGTCCGAAACACCCTTAACTATTCTATAAAAACAGATTTAACTGCCGTCTCTGTGTGAAATTTTCTTCTAGTGTTCTGATTTTACACAGTTTTTGTACTAGATTTGACAAAGCAGTTAAAGAACAAGATGAGCTCGTGACAGTACTGAATCAGCTAACAAGCAATGCCTGGAAAGAGTTTGAGGCTATCAAGATGCGACTGGAAACTTTCAGGTGAGTTCATGAATTTACATCGGTATTTAATAGCACAGACCGTGACACCAGGAGTCATTACCAAGATTACAAGAAAAAAATAAAAGTGTTGATTAGTAAGATGGTACAGAAAGTAACTGATAAATTTCAAAGTAATTAAATTATTTTCCAATTAATTTAATTTAAATATCTTGGGAACCTACTTCTAGTCCAGCGGTGATATGGTCCTTGACCACAACTCTTTCCACCATGACAAAATCAGTACTGATGATCGTCCATCCAAGAAAATGCTTCTCGTAGAGAAGCATTTAGAGGCAGGGCACAAGCATGGCAATTACTGTGCTGCCATACACTGGTTTTCATAAAGCATTGAATACAATACTTCTCAGAGAGAAGCATAGCGTTCTACTTTGTGCTGGGGCATAGCAATCTTATAGAGCACTCTCCTGGCTGCCCGATTGACACCTGGGAGCGTGCAACTTAATAAAAGTGCAGATTTCCTTTGATTTCTCTTGAAATTGTTACTTTTGTAAATTGTAAAGGGAGGACACTCTTTTAATCCCTAAGAGTAGTTTGAAGTGTTCATTTAAGAAGTTTATTGTCAATTAAGTGTTTTAATATGACAAAATCACATTTACTAATGACAAAATCTATTTTAGATTTAAAATGAACAGTAAGAGTAGTTTCTGATGAAAAGTAGTTTATGATTTTCTCTCAGAGAGCAGTCAGAGTCCCAGCGTGCAGAGAGTGAGGAGAAAATTGCCTACTTGGAATTAACAGTGTCCCAGTTACATTCGGAGCTACAAAGCAGCATGAACGAGGTATGGCATAATGAGGCCTTACTGTTACATTTCCAATTCTTTTTATCTATCAGACCTACAATAGCTTCATATATTGTATTTGGCTTTACATAGAATGTTGTCTGGTGACTATCTGAAACTAGGTTGACTTGAATAATGTAGTTTTCTATGGCAATGCTTCTCACTAACTCCTAGAACACCATCAAATGTCAATTATGCATTTTATTTTATTGTTTTCTATATCTAAAGGTATAAATATATACATTTAGATTGTAAGCTCACAGGCTATCTAGCAAAACAATCTGTATAAAAGATTTTCAGGCCTAGATCTAATAGGCAGGGCCCTCTACTTTTTGTATTGGTCTGATTATATCGTACTGTATTTTTCCCAATTGTACAGCGCTGTGGAATATGTTGGCCATGTATTGCCATCATCTCACAACCTGAAAGAAGCATACCATTTTGAAACTGACTGTATATATTCCTTAGGCCATTGAAATTAATTGTTTTTATTAGCAGAATGTTAAAATAATGTGGATATTAAGGGTTTTGTCACTAAAAAAGTGAATTGTAGTAAATTTAAAACTAAATTGCAAAATCCCAACAAAATATCCAAGCGGTGACTATAGTGTACATTACTTAATATGTTCTGGAACCTAATATAGTGTGAATATAAATCCAAGGCTGCAAAAAAAAAAAAAAAAAAAAAATACACTGACATATATTTTCACTTGCAATACCAATTACAGAAGCAAACAAAGGTGCTATCTGCTAATATAAGTTACCCAATTGTTCACTAATAATTCAAAACCTTTATTAGTTTGTTTGTTTGTGAAGCTGTGTATTGTAAACCCTCTTTCTCAGGTACCGACATCACAGGAGAAAGCTTATCTTTTCCCTAGTTGTACAATTACAAATTATGATTCTGTCCTCTCCTAACCTTCCTTAAAGGGACACTATAGTCACCAAAACAAATTTAGCTTAATGAAGCAGTTTTGGTGCGTAGCTCATGCCCCTGCAGTCTCACTGCTCAATTCTCTGCCATTTAAGAGTTAACCCCTTAACGCCGTTACGGCGTTCTCTGCCGTCCCGCATTAAAAGGGCTTTAAAGCCTTCTTCTGGAGGGCTGCCTGACAGCCCAGGCAGCCCTCCCCCCAGCAAATGAGGCCCCTGGGGGCCATGTGATTGCTCTCAAAGAGTGATCACATGGCCCCCTATAGCTGGCTGTGGATCTGCCAGCAGGGGGACTGTCTGAAATGTCAGACAGTCCCCCTGCTGGTGGGAAGTGTAAAATAAATTAATTAAACATGTTTAAAATATAAATTATGTGTATATATGTATATATAAAATATATATATTATTTATATAATATATATATATACATTTTATATATATGTAACATCATACGTAGTGTATTTTAATATTAATATAAGTACATATATTAGTATTAAAATGCACTTAGAATGACGTTACATATATATATGTTTAAATATTATATATATAATAGATATATACACATATATTATATATCTATATATTTATATATATATATATATATATATATATACGTATAATTACAATAATAAATAAATAAAATAAAATATTGAAACAAAATTTAATATAAATTATATGTTCATATGTAATTTCATTCTAACTGTATTTTGTTATTAATATATATATATATATTGGTAACAAAATACACTTAGAATGACATTCTATATAAATCTATCTATATATAAAATACAAATAACCGCAAATATATATATATATATATATATATATATATATATATAGATAAATACATATAATTACATAAAAGATTACATTAGTATACACGTAGAATTTAAATACCTATAAATGCATATATATTAAAATTCTACATGTATATTTAAGTAATCTTTTAACATAATTATGTGATTTGATTAATTAAAATTTGATTGACATGCTTGACAACACAGGGAGAAAGTGCAGAGAATTTAATTCGCAAGCACTATATTTGACCCTGTAACTCTCCAAGACACCATAAAACCTGTACATAGGGGGTACTGTTTTACTCAGGAGACTTCGCTGAACTCAAATATTAGTGTTTCAAACTGGTAAATTGTATTACAATGATGATATTTTAAGTAAAAGTGAAGTTTTTTGCATTTTTTACAAACGAACGGCACTTTTATGGACTATATTATTGTTGTAATATGTTTTACTGTTTTAAAACACTAATATTTGTGTTTAGTGAAGTCTCCCGAGAATAACAGTACCCCCCATGTACAGGTTTTATGGTGTTTTGGAAAGTTAGAGAGTCACATATAAGGCTTGCATTTCATTTTTTTTACATTGAAATTTGCCAGATTGGTTATGTTGCCTTTGAGAGCGTATGGTAGCCCAGGAATGAGAATTACCCCCATGATGGCATACCATTTGCAAAAGTAGACAACCCAAGGTATTGCAAGTGGGGTATGTCCAGTCTTTCTAAGTAGCCACTTAGTCACAAACACTGGCCAAATATTAGTTTTTTGCTTTTGTCACACAAAAACAAATATGAACACTAACTTTGGCCAGTGTTTGTGACTAAGTGGCTACTAAAAAAGACTAAACATACCCCACGTTCAATACTTTGGGTTGTCTACTTTTTCAAATGGTATGCCATTATGGGGGTAATTCTCATTCCTGGGCTACCACACTGTCTCAAAGGTAACATTACTAATCTGGCAAATTTCAATTTGAAAATGGAACGTTCTGTATTTGACCCTGTAACTTTCCAAAACACCATAAAACCTGTTAATGGGGGGGTACTGTTTTACTCATGAGACATCACTGATTACAAATATGTGCATTTTTGTGCAGTAAAACCTAACAGTATTATGACATTCACAGCTAAAATGTCAGACGGAAATACAAATTTAAAAAAAATATTTTCTCACAATTTTTTAAAATTTTATTCATAATAAATTATGTTCCATATATGAATAGTTAATGATAAATTAAAGCCCTGTTTCTCCTGAACAAAATGATATATAATAAATGTGGGTGCACTTTATGTGACAGCGGTGAATTACGGTTGAACAGACATATAGCGCAAATTCCAGTTTTTGTTTACGTTTTGTTTTGATCAGAACGTGCACTATTGACTCCGTCCTGAAGGGGTTAAATCACTTTTGTTTCTGTTCATGCTGCTCAAGCCTCAACTCCATTGGCTGTGACTTACACAGCCTGCATGAAAAAAATGGTTTAATTTTCAATCACGTTTTTTATTTCCTGCTTGTGAATTGAACTTTAATTACAAGCAAGCTATTAGCATAGTAGGATATAAAAAAAAATCTAAGTTAAACAGACTGTGCAATAAAGGAAGTATAATCATTAGATGACTCTTTACAGGAAATGTTTAGGGAGGCTGTGTAAGGCACATGCAAGGAGGTGTGACTAGGGCTGCGTAAACAAAGTGATGTAACTCCTAAATGACAGAAAATTGAGTAGTAAAGTTGTTTTTGGTGACTATAGTGGACCTTTAAACTAATATATATCTATAGCAGTGCATTTAATTCATCTGCTCTGAGCAGGGTTTATAGAACAAGCTTCTCATTACAAGTGACACTGCAAAAACACCCACTCATTTTTTAGAAGTTGCTCTCATGTAGACCCTATGGAGTAGTATATTGTGTTCATTATGCTATTGTAATGATAGTTTTAATGATATGTGATGTTGCAGGGGAAAGAATACATAGTGCACCTTGCAGCGCTGAACTCTGCTTTGACAGAGACTCATGATAAGCATGCGCAGGAATGCCAGAAACATAATGAAAAACTCCATCAGTTAAGTGTATGATTTTAATTTATAATCTCCATAGTTATACCACTACCTGTTTATTGTAATTTCACTTTTAGTCCTTTAAGTATCATAACTGCCCAGCCACTTGATAAAAGTTTTCATTTGGTTACTGAATTTCAGTGAAAATGATAAGGAATGGAATAAAAAAAAAAATTAAAACTTCTGATAATCTCTTCTAAGTCGTCTCTCTCTCACTCACTCTATCACTAGCTACTAGCTCTCTCAAAACAAAACGTGAATGAACTCAACCTAATAAACACAATGATTCTAATTCACTGTCTCACAGTCATCATCAGGAAATTATGAAAAACTGACAGGAGGTCTTAGATTGGTCTGATTTTGCAGTAAGCTAAATGATTGGCTGAAAAAACACCTGCTAGCACTGCATGATGATTGGTCAGTGATTATAGTCACAGTATTGGCGAGAAAACACTCACTGCTCCACTGTCATTGGCTGCAGAATTGTGTGTCTGATAACAATTTAACGAATGGAACCGAATGAAAATTTGGAACTGAAACTGTTTATTCGGTCATTCGTTAAATATAAGTTGTGTTTAGATTCAGACGAAATGACTGAAATTTTTGGTGATTAGAACATTTGGCCAAAACCAAATGCACATATCTGAAATATATATTATATGTATGTGTATATATATATATATATATATATATATATATATATATATATATATATATATACTCTCAATGCATGTTCCTTAAACTGTACTCATCCTCTATAAAGGAATCGTTGCAAGACTGTCGAAAACAACTAAGCTTGGAAAAACAACTGAACAAGCAACTAGAAGGTGAAAAAATCACAATTAATCTGACCAATGAGAAAATCCATAAAGAGATGAGCATGGAAATCCAGAAACTCCAAGATGAAATGAACTTACTGAGAAAAGACATCGAGCAACAGGTCAGTTGGCATAGGGTATGTGGGAGTCATAGGTTAGAATATACATTATCTCACAAAAGAGATTCCTCTTATAAAAAGAAGTCTCTTCTAAAGATGATGCACAAGAAAGACTGCAAACAGATGCTGAAGACAAGCAGACTAAGGGCATGGATTTCTGAACCCATGTCTTGTGGTCCGGTGAGACCAAGATAAACTTATTTTGTTCAGATGGTGTCAAGCGTGTGTGGCAGCAACCAGGTGAGGAGTGCAAAGACAGTGTGTCTTGCCTACAGTCAAGCATGGTGGTGGGAGTGTCATGGTCTGGAGCTGCATGAGTGCTGCCGGCACTGGGGATCTACAGTTCATTGAGGGAACCATGAATTCCAACATGTACTGTGACATACTGAAGCAGAGCATGATCCCCTCCGTTCGGAGACTGGGCTGCAGGGCAGTATTCCAACATGATATGATTATGACCCCAAACACACCTCCAAGATGACTTCCAAGAAGCTGAAGGTAAAGGTGATGGACTGGCCAAGCATGTCTCCAGATCTAAACCCTATTGAGGGGTATCCTCAAACGGAAGGTGGGGGAGCGCAAGGTCTCTAACATCCACCAGCTCTGTGATGTTGTCATGGAGGAGTAGAAGAGGACTCCAGTGGCAATCTGTGAAGCTCTGATGAACTCCATGCCCATGAGGGTTAAGGCAGTGCTGGAAAATAATGGTGGCCACACAAAATATTGACACTTTGGGCCCAATTTGGACATTTCCACTTAGGGGTGTACTCACTTTTGTTGCCAACGGTTTAGACATTAATGGCTGTGTGTTGAGTTATTTTGAGGGGACAGCAAATTTACAGTGTTATACAGGCTGTACACTTACTACATTACATTGTAGCAAAGTGTCATTTTTTCAGTGTTGTCACATGAAAAGATATAATAAAATATGTACAAAAATGTAGTGAGATACTGTACCAAAAACTGATTAGATAATCTGTATGTATTTATTTAACAGTTCTTATCCAGAGCATTCTGAAAGATTGATCCTAAATAAGGTGACGAACAAAGCTATATATATAATTAGACAGAGATTCTGGTAGAAAAGGAACACTGGTTGCATTGATATTACGTTATCCTTGACATGCGATCAATGCACAGGAATATTTTGGAGTTTTTTCATGACACAGAGAAATAAATCAGAGTAACAATGAATATCCTTTGGAACATTAAAACCCATGAAATGTTCTAGTAACTAGAATAATAGGCAAACTGCTTCCAGCCATCTGATTAGTCCTTCCTGCTCATATGCCTGACCTCAATAATGACTTCTGTCATTACTAACATTTAGAATAGCAAAGCATTACTCTAATCAAAGCACAGACAGAGCAGCAGCATATCATTTAAACACATATGTTGGGTTTCCCCAAATCCGTGCACTGGTGAGGAATAGCAGCTTCCCTAATTTCCTCCACTCAATGCCATATAAACCAAGCTCACTAACCTGCACACAGGGTGATGACCCCTAAAACCACTGACCTTTTGCCCAAGTTTCCTCTGCCGGTTTTCAGTTCACTACAAATCATACTTTATAGTCATGATATTAATAATCACAAACTGTGTACTTTGCTTTTTTTTTTTTTTAGAAGGCAGTTATAATTGAAAAAGAAAAAAATCTGAAAATCACCTCTTCCCAGCTGTCATCAACAAAAGAGCTCCTGGACGAGACTGTTCAGGACCTGCGAGCAAAAAACATCAGCCTGGAGACAGTAGGAAAGGGAGCTACAGATTTGAAAAGGCTTTTAGATCAAAAAGAAATAAAGTTAAAACACACTAAGGAGAAATTGAAGAAGCCGCGTTCTCATGCAGAGGCCAAAAAACATGAGCTAGACAACACTAAAACAGATATAGAGAAGATACAGGAGCTCCAGAATGTTGTAGAGAAGATGAGGGCCAAACTGACTGAAAAAGACCACTTCATAAATGCCCTGCAGCATCAGATAGAGTATCTAGTTCAATCAGTTGGTACGGAAAGGAAGACAGTTACTGTTTTGCAGACTGAAAATTCCAAACTTCTGGATGAACTGAAGGTAAGATAAATATGAAATTGTTGTTTTCTTCTCTCTCGCTTCTTTATTCTCCTCTTCCTTTTACCCAACCTTCCTCTTTGCTGTTCTTTTTGTCCCATTTTCTCCGCATCTACTTCCTCTATTACTTAATCTTCAGGTTACTTACTATGGAAAAGTTGAGTTGAGCTTCAGTTGAGCTCTAGTTCTATTTGACTGGAACCAGTGGCAGATCCAGAGCCTGATCTCGGGAGGGGCACTTGTAGATTATTTAAAGAAATAATCCATGCACAATAACCACTACAGCTCTGTGTAGTGGTTATAGTGCCAGGAGTGCCGGGACCTCCTCCCAGAGTAAGTAGTCAAACCGTTTAAGAACAGTTTGACAACTTACCTGGGGTCTGCTGGGATATGGGGCTGTAGTAGGGCATAGGAGCAGTGGTGTGTGTGAGGGGTGCAGTTTGTGTGTGTGTGATGTAGTGTATGAATGTGTAGGGTGTGTGGGGCAATGTGTGTATGGGGGGGCAGTGTGGGAATATGTATAGTGTATGGGGGCAGTGTGTGTATGGGGGCAGTGTGTGTGGGGGCAGTGTATGTGTGTGTGGGGGGCAATGTGTGTAGCGGTGCAGTGTGTGAATAATGTGTGGTGAGGAGGGTAGGGGGGCTTTTTTATAATGTTTTTTTTTTAAATAAAAATACATTTATGTCCCCTCTCCCTTCTTACCTTTACTGAGGGAGGAGGGGGGACATTTCTCAATCCCTGGTGGTCCGGTGGGGAATCCCTGGTGGTTGTAGTGGTGAGAGTGAGTGAACTCTAGCCCACGGGAAAGTGAGTGAACTCTAGCCCGCGGCAACACTCCTTGTTCGCGAGAGAAGGACCCGGAGAAGCAGAAGGCTGGGCTCCCGGGTCCGCTCTCCCTCACTGCCCTGCCGGCTGCCAGCACGGTGCCTGCGGACCATGGAGGGAGAGCTCTGATCGCCCCTCCGGTCCACGATGGCACATTGCAGGGCTGGCGCTTGGACAGTGCCAGCCCTGCGTTAACTGGCAGGGGAGAGCCTGGGGGGGTGGAGTCAATCGCTCCATTACCCCCCCCTTCCCGGATCCACCAGTGACTGGAACTAGAGTTCATGCACGTGAGCCTCTCTGGTCTGTAATTTTTTTGGAACACTTTGTAAACCTTTGTTACAAGTTCTTTCTCTCTATTGTGTATTTCTGTTTCTCCATAATAGTGTGCCAATTGAAAAAAATATAAAAATACAAGTTATTATATTGTTAACATATGGAATATTGTAAAACTAATCTTATTGGGGGTATGTTCTGGATTCCAAGCAAAGTGGCTGCATGTTCTAATGGCTCCGCTCCAAATCGGCTCCAAATTGAGCAATATTGACTGATAAAACTCACAAACCTCATCAGGTCGCAATCGAAAAGTAAGAAAACCATGGAGCGCCTTGAAAAATCTAATATTTTTTGCCTCCAGAGCCGGGCATGAAAAGAATGTCTCGCCGCAAGAAACAAGCCAAGATGGCACTGACGACAACCTTGTTTAGGCCCAGGGGTCTCTGGCACCTGATACCCCTCTTACCCAAGGGCTTATGCAAACTATGCTGGATGACATGTCGACCAAATTACTCACTACCCTGCAAATATCCATCAGGTGTTTACGCAGAGACTTGCAAGATCTAATTATGAGAACCTCTGCTATGGAAGACAAGAGGGCTGACTATGCTGAAGAACATAATGATTTGGCTAGCAGAGTGGAAGACCTGATGTCTCAAAAGGATGCTTATGAAAGTAAGTTAGCAGACATGGAGGATCGGGCCAGACACAACAACCTCTGGATTTGCAGGATAGCTGGAATGGTTTATGTCACTGGACTTCTTACAATTTTGACACCTGATTTATTGACAAGTTTCATTGTTGGATCACTTACATAGAATGACAAGGCCGAAATTTCTACCACCTGACACCCCAGGAGATGTTATGGTGCACATGCACTACTATCATGCGAAAGAAGTAAGGCTCAAATCCATCAGGATATAGAAAGAGTTGCCAAAGCCTTACAATGGAATTAAATTGCTGATATTTCCACTTCACAAGATCCTTCCTTTGGGAACACACCACCTTGCCTATAGGTGGGGATACCCTGTGAAGTTGCTGGTACAACGTGATGACAAAAGTGCCAAGCCAGATGATGGAGCTCGCACCCATCACCGCTGGGGTATGGAACCGCACACCGCAAACAAAACTTAGCTGAAATCACAGAAAATCTCTCTGATGCTACCAATTGCATGACCATAAGGTTGTTTTTATAAGATAGTGCTACCTCACCATGGTTTAGTTTGAGTCTGTGATCTTATGTGTTCATCCCTAATATGTTGATGAAAAAGCTCTACAACCCTGTAAATAATTCTTAGCCCTGAAGCCTATATGTGGCGGAACCAACCTCGCCACTATGCACTGGAGAAGCCTGGTTGCCAGCCTCCTGCCATGTGACTATGGACTGGGATGTATTGCCCTTTAAAGACATGATTTGGGCATAATGGATTTGTGTTGTGCTGCTGCTGGCCCTTTTAAGAACCATCTGGGGACATACTGTGGAGTTACTGGGTGGCCACCATTTCCTGTATCAGAAGCACATGGTGAGAACAATGGATGGCGGCCATTTTAACTCACAGACACTGTGTGGACTTTTCAACACGGTGCCATCTCGCCAGTATTTGTTGCACAGAGACATCGTGCGGTGGTTTTGGACTATACAGCAGGGGACACATTATACAGTGATTGTTTTTTATTTAGCCTGTATATGTTCTGCAGAATCTGCATTAAACTGTATCTTCCAAAGTACTGAACGGATCTGGGTGAATTTTGGATATGTGGTTCACCCAGATCCCCCGGTTCCAAGGATATACTTCTTATGGGGTTATTGCATGTTTTGGGGGCCCTGTGATGTGTTTTATGAAACTGTATTTCCCTGTCTGTGATAATTAGATTACCCATTGTGTAAGGAATTGTATCACAGGCAGATGGGAGGATTTTGTGTGGGAGTGTCTTTCTGTAATGTACGTGTGTTATTGGTTGTTCTGTAAAACCCTGTGGGCAGTACTAAGTTTGTGGATTGGGAATAAAAGAGGCTGTATGTGCCAGTCCAGAGAGTTCCTGTTTTAACCCTCAAAGTGAAGTGTCGTCTCATTATTGGGGGAAGGATTTATTGTATGCTGTTCCAGTTTGACTGCTAGGAGAGTAAACCTATTCATATGGTTCCTATTCAACTGTCTACAGCATTCATATGCTTGAGAGGATTCATATGCTTCTCTGGTTCGGTGGTTGTGGTGTCTGCTGCAGTGCTTGGAGTCCTCAGGAAGCGCTAGGAGCATCCTTTAACGGAGGTACCCAGTCGGGGTGCCAGGCGATCCGTTACATTGGTGGCAAGCGGTGGGATGGCGTCCTAGTGCGAGGTAAAGCAGCTCAGAGACACAGTTCGTTTGGAGTTACAATTTGAGGGCAACGCCAGTACCCGTACAGCGCCCCTATCTACGAAGGAACTCAGAAAATGGAGGAGAAGTTGCAAGATAGATTGTACGGTTACGTATCCCTGAGGTCAGGAGCAGTGTCAGAGGAAGACATGTTGAGATACAGAGAGAGTGCCAGAGCTGAGTTGTGGGACGAAGCCCTAGAGGAAGTACAGTATTCGCGAGGGGATCGGCGCCACAGCAGAAGGCAGCGAATCCTGGCTCGAATGGCAGAGCGGATGCACCTCTTGAAGAAAAAGACCGAAGAAGCGTGGGTGATTAGACTCGAGATTTTAGTATATGCAGAACTGGCGCTCGACGTCGCATACCAGGCGCAACAGCTCAGTGTGTCCCCGAGTTGGCAGAGTATGAGTTCCCAGAAGGCGGAGGTTACGCTGGCCCTGGCCTATTTTGGGACAATATTGACGATGAGGACTTTGGGAAAGCTACTGACTCTTGTTTTTGGGACCTGTGTTACGACCGAGAAGACATGCTGGGGCTCCCTAGTGCTATTGACCTCGAGGCAGACATACAGTATTTGGTCACCAATGAATGGAACCTGGAGTGGGATTACCTGCGACTCATGAATGAGGCCCGGGAAGAGACAGCCGGTCCTTTTTCCCAACAGCAACCAGCGGTACCCGAGGTAGCGGACCTCCTAGACTGGTCCTGCGAGGGTCCCCAGCGGCAGTGTGAGTCCCAGGGAGCCAAAGGTGTCGTCCTTCCTCCCCAGCGGCAGTGTGTACCCCAGGGAGCAGAAGGTGTTGTCCTTCCTCCTCAGCGGCAGTGTGTGTCCCAGGGAGCCAAAGGTGTCGTCCTTCCTCCCCAGCGGCAGTGTGTGTCCCAGGGAGCTGAAGGTGCCGTCCTTCCTCCCCAGCGGCAGTGTGTATCCCAGGGAGCTGAAGGTGTCGTCCTTCCCCCCCAGCGGCAGTGTGTGTCCCACTGAGCTGAAGGTACCGTCCTTCCTCCCCAGTGGCAGTGTGTACCCCAGGGAGCTGAAGGTGCCGTCCTTCCTCCCCAGCGGCAGTGTGAGTCCCAGGGAGCCAAAGGTGTCGTCCTTCCTCCCCAGCGGCAGTGTGCGTCCCAGGGAGCCAAAGGTGTCGTCCTTCCTCCCCAGCAGCAGTGTGTGTCTCAGGGAGCTGAAGGTGCCGTCCTTCCTCCCCAACGGCAGTGTGTATCCCAGGGAGCTGAAGGTGTCGTCCTTCCTCCCCAGCGGCAGTGTGTATCCCAGGGAGCTGAAGGTGTCGTCCTTCCTCCCCAGCGGCAGTGTGTACCCCAGGGAGCAGAAGGTGCTGTCCTTCCTCCCCAGCGGCAGTGTGTATCCCAGGGAGCTGAAGGTACCGTCCTTCCTCCCCAGCGGCAGTGTGTATCCCAGGGAGCTGAAGGTGCCGTCCTTCCTCCCCAGCGGCAGTGTGTATCCCAGGGAGCTGAAGGTGCCGTCCTTCCTCCCCAGCTGCAGTGTGTATCCCAGGGAGCTGAAGGTGTCGTCCTTCCTCCCCAGCGGCAGTGTGTACCCCAGGGAGCTGAAGGTGCCGTCCTTCCTCCCCAGCGGCAGTGTGTCCTGCAGGAAGCGGAGACAGTCGGTCTCGCTCCCCAGCAGCAGGACAATATATTAAAAGGGGAGACAGTTGGTCCCCCTCTCCAACAGCAGAGAGTGTTCCAGGGAGAGGAACCAGTTATCACCTCTCCCCAGCAACAGGACAAATTATTGAAAGGGGAGACAGTCGGTCTCCCCCTTCAACAGCAGAGAGTGTGTCAGGGAGAGGAGCTTGTTATCCCCTCTCCCCAGCGGCTGAAAGTATGTATGGGAGAGGAGCTTGTTACCCCCTCTCCCCAGCGGCAACTTAGCCCACCAAGGGGAGACAGTAATCTCCACAACAGTGCAGATGGGACAGTGGTCTCTGCACATGCACCACCGGGGGTAGGGACAGTCGGTCCTGTCCCCCAGCAGCAGGACTGTTTAGGCAAAGGGGAGACAGTCTGTCTCCCCCTCCAGCAACCAGGCTCCAACCAGACTACTCCCGTGGTAGTGCTGGCACCAGGACAGAGTACTGCTGGTCTCTGCCCACTCAGCAACCCACCCAGTACGCTTACCAGTCACCCACACAGCCATGGTGAGACACCTGGACACGGACAAAGTTCTCCCCTACCCAGGTGTAGTAGCCAGTTATTGTGGGTGGGCTGTATTACTGATTGTATTTTGTGGGTGGGCTGCTGGACTAACAAGGGCACTGACCGGCAGGAGGTCAGATACCCTGTTAGTCTGATTGGTAAAGGGGAGAAGTGTGGCGGAACCAACCTCGCCACTATGCACTGGAGAAGCCTGGTTGCCAGCCTCCTGCCATGTGACTATGGCCCCTGGGATGTATTGCCCTTTAAAGACATGATTTGGGCATAATGGATTTGTGTTGTGCTGCTGCTGGCCCTTTTAAGAACCATCTGGGGACATACTGTGGAGTTACTGGGTGGCCACCATTTCCTGTATCAGAAGCACATGGTGAGAACAATGGATGGCGGCCATTTTAACTCACAGACACTGTGTGGACTTTTCAACACGGTGCCATCTCGCCAGTATTTGTTGCACAGAGACATCGTGCGGTGGTTTTGGACTATACAGCAGGGGACACATTATACAGTGATTGTTTTTTTTTTTGTTTGTTTTTTTAATTCTTTATTTTTGTTGCGCAGGTGAGTACAAAAACATTGACAAACGCCACAACAGCGTACAAGTGTGTATAAATAGGCTAAACAGTGGCAGAGACAATTGTGCATTTTTTGTTTTTGAGTAAAGGCTTAACAGAATTATGCTAGGTACAGGAGAAATGGAATATGGTACAGCTAAAGGTCGCTGATCATACAATCTGGTTGATGTTTCGGTATTAGATACTAAAATTAAGAAACGTGGAACCATAATTCTTGTCTTATGTTGAGCGGGCTCCACTAGCCGAAATTTTCATTGTGTCAGTGAACTATAATATGTGATAAGAATAATAAGAATAATAAGAATAATAAGCTGACTAACCCTGCTTGTCTAGCGTATACGCGTGTATAAACAGGCTAAACAGTGGCATAGAGAATCACGCATTTTTGTTTTGGAGTACAGGCTTAACAATATTATGCCAGCTACAGCGAAAATGTAACGGCATTCCTGTTGTGTGTAGCGGGCTCCCTAAACAAATGCTTTCATTACTTCAATAAAGTAAAACATATGATAGTAATAATAAAAAATAAAAAAAAAGGCTAGCAATGCTTGTCTAGGTTAAGGTTGCTTAAATAGAGCAAGAGGCCAGCACGATCCCCCTAAATGATGCAGGTATCGCTTATTAGGCAGCATAACACTATGTGCAATTAGTGAGGTTTCCAGACTTAAGTTATGCCAACATATAGGTAATAGTAATGGGACATGCTGAACTATAGGGTAGTGCGTCCTTCTAGGTGCATGTCCTGGGTGCCAACTAGTAAAGTATTACTAGTGGGTTGATGGGAGCATGAAGAGAACATGGGGGGGGAAGAACATCAGTCTAGCAAAAGCCAATGTGTTAAACGTTATGCTAGGATATTAAGACAACAATAGTGCTAAACTGGCTACGATTTCAAAAAGACATCTATTTTATAGCGAATCAGTCTGGCCATAGAGCTTGTAGTCTTGTGCAGTTTCGTTGCCTGTCAGTATCGTCCTTGTAGGTAGGTTGTAGTGAGTGTCACCTGGTAATTATCGTGGGTTAGCCTTTTGCTTGTTCAGGTCTGTAGGGGATTGTGTGAGTGCTGTTTGCTCCTCTTCCTCTCCGCCCTGGTGTTGCTCTCTCGGTTCTCAGTCTCCCAATTCTCGGTCTCGCCCACCCCGTCCGTGGGTGCTTGCAGCTGCAGCTGGAGGGCCTGGAGGAATCCTGCCGGGTTTTCGTCCGCAGACAGTGTGAGGATTGAGTCCTTTTGTGGGACCACTAGTGTGCCTGCTGCTCCCCACCGGTATCTGATGCCCTTGTCTCTCAGTTGGCGGGTGATTGCCATAAATTTTCTCCGCTCCATCAGGGTTGTGAATGGGATATCAGCAAAAACTTTCACGTGGTGGTTGTCCACGGCTACGGTGGGGGTCTTCCTGGAGGAGGCCATCAGTGCCGCTTTGACTGTGACGTCTTGGGTAACGGCTATGATGTCTCTCGGCGCGTCCGCTGGGGCGGTCGGGGCTTTCCGAATTCGGAACGCTGCTGTAATCGGCCATGTGTCTCCCTCCTTTTTTGCACCCATCACCATTGCCACTTTGTTTGCGTAGGCCAATAAGGTTTCTGGGCTAATGTCCTCAGGGGCTCCGCGTATGCGGACATTTCTTCTGCGGTGGCGCGTCTCCATCTCCGTGACTGTGCGAGTGAGTCTTTGGAGTTGGAGTGTCAGTGCATCCGTTTGCCTTCTGGAGTCAGTCAGTAAGGCGTCTCTTTGGCCTTCTCGGGTTTCTACTGCCTCTAAGCGCCCCTTCATGTCTGCCACTTCTGTCCTCACACCGGCCAGGTCCGACCTCCACATTTCCCGGAGGTCTAGGAGGAGCCTTTTGATGTCGCCCTTTGTGGAAGGCGAGTCATCAGAGTCAGATGTCTCCGACCTGTATAATGCGGTGGCCGGGGTCGCGTTCTGGAAGTTCTCCTCCTCCATAGACGAGTCGGACTCGCTGGCGTTTCGGGGCCTACTCGGCGCCATCTTGGCCTGTGGAGCCTGCTGTGGCTTCTCAAAGGATCGCCTAATGTCAGGTTGGTGTGAGCTTTCTAGGCGGGCGATTTTCTTGTTTTTCTTCCCCATCTCTCTGTAGGGGGGTCTAATGCTTGTTGTTGCTTGGTTTTTGGAGTCTCAGTTTGGTATATTCGTGGCTTTTGGATCAATTTTAGATTAGTGAAGCAGGAGCTCCACATAAACACGTCCTGTGTGCTGCTCTGCTAGCCACGCCCCCTCAGTGATTGTTTTTTATTTAGCCTGTATATGTTCTGCAGAATCTGCATTAAACTGTATCTTCCAAAGTACTGAACGGATCTGGGTGAATTTTGGATATGTGGTTCACCCAGATCCCCCGGTTCCAAGGATATACTTCTTATGGGGTTATTGCATGTTTTGGGGGCCCTGTGATGTGTTTTATGAAACTGTATTTCCCTGTCTGTGATAATTAGATTACCCATTGTGTAAGGAATTGTATCACAGGCAGATGGGAGGATTTTGTGTGGGAGTGTCTTTCTGTAATGTACGTGTGTTATTGGTTGTTCTGTAAAACCCTGTGGGCAGTACTAAGTTTGTGGATTGGGAATAAAAGAGGCTGTATGTGCCAGTCCAGAGAGTTCCTGTTTTAACCCTCAAAGTGAAGTGTCGTCTCATTATTGGGGGAAGGATTTATTGTATGCTGTTCCAGTTTGACTGCTAGGAGAGTAAACCTATTCATATGGTTCCTATTCAACCTCCCCAGCAGTAACCCCTACCCTCCCCAGCAGTACCCCCTACCCTCCCCAGCAGTAACCCCTACCCTCACCAGCAGTACCCCTACCCCCCCAGCAGTAACCCCTAACCCCCCAGCAGTAACCCCTACCCTCCCCAGCAGAACCCCTACCCTCCCCCAGCGGTCCCCCAGCAGTAACCCCCCACCCTCCCCCAGCAGAACCCCCCACCCCTCCCCAGCAGTAACCCCCTACCTCCCCCAGCAGTACCCCCTAGCCTCCCAGCAGTACCCCCACCCCCCACACACAGTACCCCTACCCCCACACACAGTGCACCAACCCTCCCCAGCAGTACCGCTTACCCCCCCCTCACACAGCACCCCTACCCCCTCACACAGGGCACCCCTACCCCCCACACACAGTACCCCCACCCCCCCCACACACACCCCTACCCCCCTCACACACAGTACCCCCTACCCCCTCACACAGTACCCCTACCCTCCCCAGCAGTACTTACCCCCCACACACACACAGTACCCCAATCTCCAGCAGTATTCCCACCCCCCACACAGTACCTTGCCCCCCACACACAGTGCGCACCCCTAACCCCGCGAGCACCCTTATACATATAGCACACACAATAGCACACACACACATTAAAACACACACACACAGCACCTCACATACAACACCACACACACGCACCCCCACCCTCAATGCAGTATGTGTGTATTCAGCAGTGTGTGTGTGTGTATGCAGTATTCAGCAGTTCGTGTGTGTTTGGCGCAGTATTCAGCCGGACTGTGTGTGTGTACTCAGCAGCTCGTGTGTATTCAGCAGTGTGTGTGCGCGGTATTCAGCAGTCTGTGTGTTTATGCAGACCAGTGGACTGTGTACCAGCAGTCTGTGTACTCAGCAGTCTGTGTGTGTGTATTCAGCAGTCTGTGTGTGTGTATTCAGCAGTGTGTGTGTGTGTGTACTCAGCAGTGTGTGTGTGTGTACTCAGCAGTCTGTGTGTGTACTCAGCAGTCTGTATGTGTGTACTCAGCAGTGTGTGTGTGTGTACTCAGCAGTCTGTGTGTGTGTACTCAGCAGTCTGTGTGTGTGTATTCAGCAGTCTGTGTGTGTGTATTCAGCAGTCTGTGTGTTTGTGTGTGTGTGTGTACTCAGCAATCTGTGTGTGTGTACTCAGCAATCTGTGTGTGTGTGTGTACTCAGCAGTCTGTGTGTGTGTGTGTACTCAGCAGTCTGTCTGTATGTGTATTCATCAGTCTCTGTATTCAGCAGTCTTGTGTGTGTGTGTGTGTGTGTGTGTATTCAGCAGACTGTGTGTGTATGTATTGCATTTGTTGGAGATACTAATAAATATAAGCTTAATTTTATCTATTTATATCATTATTTAAAATTTGTATCATTGAACTCTCTGTGTTCTTTTAAAACAAAAGTTATTAGTTCGGACAACAGTACGAGTTGTTTTTTTCTAAACTTAAACCTCAGTATTTGGGTTTAATTGCCGTGTTGGCACTTTAAGGAGAAAAAATGTTGGCATGTATTGCGGTTTGGGCACTCGGGCTCAAAAAGGTTCGCCATCACTGTCCTAGCAGAAACTGTGACATTTTGGCATTGATTTTGAAAATATGACTGATCATGCAAAAAATATATTTTATTGAAGTATAGTGATCATATGAAGCCATTTATGATCACATAGTTGTTTGGCTCCTTTTTAAATCATAATGATAAGAGAAATCACCCAAATGGCCCTGATCAAAATTTTACATACCCTTGAATGTTTGGCTTGTTACAAACATATAAGGTGACACACACAGGTTAAAATGGCAATTAAAGGTAAATTTCCCACAAGTGTGACTTTTCAAATTGCAAATAGTTTCTGTGTAAAAATAGTTGAGTTTGTTAGCTCTGCACGGAGCAGGCAAGATACTGAGCCATAGGGAGCAGAAAAGACCTGCGTGACAAGATATTTTTATAAAGATGGAAAGGGATATAAAAAGATACCTAAAGCCTTGAAATTGCTAGTTAGTACTGTTCATTCACTTATTAATAAGTGGAAATTCGGGGATCTCTTGATACCAAGCCAAGGTCAGGTAGACCAAGAAAGATTTCAGCAACAACTGCCAGTAGAATTGTTCAGGATACAAAGAAAAAATCAGTAACCTCAGGAGACATACAGGCAGCTCTGGAAAAAAACAGTGTGGTTGTTTCATTGAGAATAATACGCTGATACTTAATCGTATGAACAAAATAGAGTTGCATGGTCGAGTTGCCAGAAAGAAGCTTTTAAAGGCACAGGGAATCTTGTGAAAATTGATGGAAAGATGAACGCAGCATGTTATCAGAAAATACTGGCAGACAATTTGCATTCTTCTGCACAAAGGCTGCGCATGGGACGCTCTTGGACTTTCTAGCATGACAATGACCCTAAGCACAAGGTCAAGTTGACCCACCAGTGGTTACAGCAGAAAAAGGTAAAGGTTGTGGAGTGGCCATCACAGTCTCCTGACCTTCATATCATTGAGCAACTCTGGGGAGATCTCAACATGTGGTTCATGCAAGATGACCATAGGCGTGCGCACGGGGTGTGCCGGGTGTGCCTGGGCACACCCTAATCCCCACAGCACGCCTCTGGATTGACCGGCAGGGGAGATCTCAGGATCTCCCCTGTTGGCTCATGCAGAGCCGGCGCTATCCGAGCGCTGGCTCTGCTCTAAGCCTCCATGGGCCGGTGGGGAGATCAAAGATCTCCCTCACTGGCCCACAGCAGCATGGAGGGAGGCTCCGCCGTGTTCCTCTCGTGAGATCTGAGCGTTGCCATGGTAACGCTCAGATCTCGCGAGAGTGAACTCTAGCCCCGCGGGCTAGAGTTCACTCTCCACTGGACCACCTGGGATGGCAGCAGCATGTTCCCCCCTCCCTACATAAGGTAAGAAGCGAGGGGGGATATTAACTAATCTGCCCCCACCTCCACCCCCACAATCACTTAAACATACAGCACACACACAGCACCCACACACAAACAGCATACACACAGCACCTACACACATACAGCACCCTCACACACACACAGCACACTAACAGCACCCTCACAAACACACGACACACACACACAGCACACAAACAACCCCCTCACACACACACAGCACCCTCACACAGCACACTAACAGGACCCTAACAAACACAAACAGCACCCTCACACACACAGCATCCTCCTACACACATACAGCACACTAACAGGGCCCTAGCAAACACACACACAAACACCCTCACACACACACAGCACACAAACAACCCCCTCACACACACACAGCACCCTCACACAGCACACTAACAGGACCCTAACAAACACAAACAGCACCCTCACACACACAGCATCCTCCTACACACATACAGCACACTAACAGGGCCCTAGCAAACACACACACAAACACCCTCACACACACACAGCACACTACCAGCACCCTCACACACAGCACACAAACAGCACCCTCACACACAGCACACTAACAGCACCCTTACAAACACACACACACAAACACCCTCACCCACATAGCACACTCAGTACCCTCACACACACATCACACTAACAACACCCTCACACACAGCACCCTCAAACAGCACACACACACACAGCGGTGTATGTATGTGTGTTTGTGTATATATTTTTATATATATATATATATATATATATATATATATATACACATACATACATATACACGCGGCGTGTGTTTGTGCTTTAGGGTGCACACCCTAATGCAATAGGCTGCGCACGCCTATGAAGATGACCAAAGACTTTGCATGACCTGGAGGCATTTTGCCAAGATGAATGGGCAGCTATACCACCTGCAAGTATTAGGGGCCTTATAGACAGTTTTTACAAAAGACTGTATGCTGTCATTGATGCTAAAGGGGGCAATACACTGTATTAAGAACTAAGGGTATGAATGTCCTGGTTAAGAGACATTTACTAAGTAGGAAACTTAAATCTCAAGGTGCAGACATAGTGTGCTTGCAGAAGAAACACTTTAGGACAAATGACCATCCACAAATATTAACTATGGAGTATCACACACTCACAGACACACACACATACACTCATACACATACACATACATTCACAGACAGACACACACACACATACACTTACAGATAGATACATACATACATACACACTCACAGACACACACACACACACATACACTCATGGACACATACACACACTCACAGACAGACATTTAACACACTTTGGCACAAGTGTTTGCATGACAACGTCATTTACACAGCCCACGTGACCTCTAGAATTGCCATTATTATTAGTCTTTATATAGCACAAATACATTGCACAGCATTTGACAATTACAGAAAGGATATATTTAACAACATGCAATTGACATACAAAATCTACCAGAGACAAGAGGCGAAGAAGGCCCTTCTTCTGTAGGTAGAGGCAGTGGCGTACATACCAGGGTCGCAGGGGTCGCGGCTGCGACCGGGCCCGGCCCACCAGGGGGCCCGGTCGCCCCTGCTACCCGGTATGTACCCACAGGGCCAGCCTCTTCTCCTGGGGGGCCCAGGAACCGACCACCTCAGGGCCCCCCCAGGCTGGCCCTGCTGACCCGGGCTGGCTGTCTGGGTGGCCGGTGCGCGAGGGAGCACTCTCCCCTCTGTGCTTCCTCTTCAGCTCCCTCGCGCACCGCACTGATACCGGAGCCGGAAGATGACGTCATCTTCCGGTGCCGGCATCCCTATGCGGCGCGCGAGGGAGCTGAAGAGGAAGCCTGCCCGCCCAGCAGCACCACTGGACCCCAGGGAATCCCCCCAGCTCTCCAAAAGGTAAGGAGGCTGGGGGGATTAAATTTAAAAAAAAAATGTGTGTGTGTTAGTGTTTGTGTTAGTGTGTGTGTGTGTTAGTGTGTGTTAGTGTTTGTGTGTGTGTTAGTGTGTGTCAGTGAGTGTGTCTGTTATTGGGGGTGTGTCTGCTAGTGAGTGTGTTACTGTGTGTGTCTGTTACTGAGTGTGTTTGATGTCTGTTAGTGAGTGTGTGTTTGTCAGTGAAAGTGTATGTTTTGTAAGTGAGTGTGTATGTATGTCTGTCACTGAGTGTGTCTCAGTCAGTAAATGTGTGTGTCTGTTAGCTTGTGTGTATGCGTCTGTTCGTGAGAGTGTGTGTGTGTCTTCAGCATTTACCTTTCTCCAGCGTCGGACTCCCTTGGCGCTGGGGATCCCTCCGACTCTCAGCTCCGAATGCACATGCGCGGCAAGAGGCGTGCGCTCATTTAAACCGCCCATAGGAAAGCATTACTCAATGCTTTCCTATGGACGTTCAGTGTCTTCTCACTGTGGGGTCATGGGTACGCCACTGGGTAGAGGCTTCAGTATACTACGCATGTGTACAGTTTTTGGTTGATACTGAAGGAAAATGCAAATTGAAAACAATAACTGCAGTCTAACTAATACTTGTTAAAAAGTTTGTATATATAATATATCCCTGTCAGTGTCAGAATTAATGCCCCCATCAAAGGTCATGAACCATTAGTTGCAATGCATATTTGGGGTATCTTAGATTTGTTTTCCCTTCCTCTCTTATGTGGTTCTATATAGCTGAATGAACACATACATCATATTTTGGACTCCACATATACACTGAGGACCAGAGAGAGGTATAGATAAAGAAATCACTTAGTATAAAACAGAGTTACCAAAAAGAAGGTGTTCCACTCACACCCTATACAGTAAACCAAAATGAAACTTGCGTTCCACCGGACCGTTAGCTAACCAACCTTCCAGAGAGCAGTATGTTTGCTCCTTTACTTTGGGTAACCACTGGGTCACACATTTGAAGCAGAACTGACCAACCCTTGTGATACCTTTGGTCTCTTATGTCCTCTTTTGAGCTCACTGTCACACATGCTTAAGAATACAATGGGGTTCTAAATACTGTGTTTTGATTATTGGTTTCTTTTTAAACATTTGCTTATTTCAGACAAATGCTGGAAAGAAAGATGGAGTAATTCAAGAGTTGGCAATTTCAGCCAGGAAGCTAAAATTGGAAAACGATTGGCAAGTGGCTGAGCTTCAAGACACTCGTTATAACCTTTATAACATGGAAGGTACAGAACATAACTGTGCTTTAAAGAAGAATGGTCGCATGTCTTCATGGTTTATAATGTAAAGATTTCTGTAAACATTATTGTTGTTATGAGTTGACTCAAAGGACAATCAAATGTTTATAAATTCATGAGCAACCTTAAGGAGATGTGAACTGAGAGATTGCATATATCATTGCATATTCACAAGCACCAGGTAGTGATAAGAGGCTCAGAGCTGAGGATATTGATGGAATCAGTCCTCCAGCATACTGTAAGACACACTGAGAAAGGAGCACTGTCTGTGTCAGTTCTTTTTGTCTCTGCTCTCTCTTGCTGATTAAATAAGTATGGAGGATACCGGGATGGGATGTGTCATGGTGCCTGATCGGCACCTCAGTGTGACCGCACCTGATTGACGCGGTTGCACTAAAGAAGAGAGAAAGAGAGGTTACTCACCTCACCGCCAGAGCCTCTCCCTCCATGCAGCATGTGGATCGGCGGCCGGGTCCAGCGTTGGGAGGGCCGCCAGCCGCTGCAGGGCGGTGCTGAATAATAACTCCACCCACAATGACGTCACTAGTGATGTGAATGAGTGCGCGGCATCACATTTTCAACGTGCACGCACATTCTGGGGTCATGGGACCCAAATTAGCCAATAGCAGGATTTACTAGGTTATTTAAACCCAAACCTGCAGTTGTTCAGTGCTCTGTCATGGTTTCCATCCTGTTGGTTATCCGAGAGTGTGTTCCTGATTCTGATTATTGTTTTTTGATCTTGGCTTGTTTTGACTTCCCGTATTTCTGGTATCCCTGACCCTTTGGCTTTGTTCTTTCCGTTACTGTTTATTCTATTATGTTAATGCCGGCCATTCTAAGGCCCGGTAATATGTTGTTACTGTTTGTATTTGTCACGTGTTTTACTTAATTCTGCGTGTTGGGCCACTGGTCTGTCCTGACATTACGACAGGGACATAGACCCTGCAGAGTTAAGTCAACACATGTTGATCACCGTATGGATCAGTTTGTTGGCCCGTACTGCCCACCTCCAACCTGAAGATCAATGACCTCCTCCAGCCCCTCCTGTAGCTGTTGTACCCATAGTATACAAGGCTCCATCTATATCCCTCTCTCCACCCCCTAATTTCTGTGGTAATGATCAGGAATGCTGTGGTTTTCTTAACCAAATCAAGTACCACTTTGAGGCCTCCCCCTGGCTCCATTCCTTCCGATAGATCCAAGATTGGTTATCTGATGAATCAATTGATAGGGAAGGCATTAACCTTGGCAAATTCTTTATGGGAGAGCAACAAATCTATCGCATATGATTATGCTGAATTCCTACTTTTGAGCCATTAGGTAAAGAAAAGGATGCGGAAAAAGCCCTCATGAACATAAGACAAGGCAATCACTCTGTTTCTGATTATGCAATTGAGTTTCGTACCATTACCTCAGAGGTGGATTGGACGAACAGTGGCCTTGTCACCGCTTTTGCTGAAGGCCTGTCCGATACCATTCTAGATGAGCTTGCTGCCAGAGACTTGCCAGAAAAACTTAACAAGTATATAACTTATATGATACAGATAGATAACAGGCTAAGAGAAAAGGAAACCATCATAAACAAACCATGAAGAAATAGCACTTTTCTCGCTCTTCACTTCTCCAACCCTTTTGTTCCAAAACCCCATATTGTAACTGCTGAACCTTAACCTATGCAGTTGGGAGTTATGAGGTTATCTGAAGCAGAGAGACAATTCAGGAGGAGTGAGGGTCTGTGTATGTATTGTGGCAAGAAGGGATATATGAGGGTAAATTGCTCGATTTGTCTGAAAAACTCTCGCACCTAAGTACCATTCGGGGACCGGCATTAGGTGTTATGTATATGTTCCCCACTCTGCCTCTTTCAAGACTTATCCTTTCTGTTACCATTCTGTTACACAACCTTGAGGTCAATTGCAAAGCCCTATTAGACTCAGAAGCAGCAGAAAGCTTTATTGATGCTAACTTTGTGTCCACACACAAAATACCTCTTAGGGAAAAGTCAACACCTTTGGCCGTTGAAGCCATAGATGGTAGACCTCTTAAGAATCTGCTCATTACCCAGGAGACCTTACCTGTTTCATTGCAAGTAGGGGCCTTGCATAAGGAACAAATCACTTTTCAAGTTATCTCTTGTCCCATTGTACTTGGTTTTCCATGGCTAATCAAACATGATCCATGTATAGATTGGAGGAAAGGGGAGATACTAAAGTGGGTGAGGGTTGTTGTAACAGATGTTTAAAACCTATAACTAAAGAATTGGGTACAATCAATGTTCCTACTGCCTCTCCTCTGTCCACTACAGTTCCCTCCCAATATGGGGAGGTAATGGAGGTGTTTAACAAAGTACATGCCGATACACTTCCATCGTATAGATCTTATGATTGTCCAATAAATCTATTACCAGGTACTATACCCCAGAAAGGGTGAGTTTATACCCTGTCTCCTCTGGAAAGTGAAATCATGGAGGAATATATACAGGATGCGTTAACTAAGGGTCGAATACGCTGATCCTCTTCCCCAGCAGGAGCAGGGTTTTTCTTTGTTTCTAAAAAAGAGGGTGATCTGCAGCCTTGTATGGATTACAGGGCGCTTAATAAAATCACCATAAGGATGCTTACTCTATACCACTTATTTCATAACTTTTTGACAGGCTAAAAGGGGCTAAGATATTTACTAAGCTAGATTTAAAGAGCGCACAATCTAATTAGAATCAAGGAAGGACATGAATGGAAAACAGCGTTTAATACCCAAATTGGGCATTATGAATACCTAGTCATGCCTTTTGGGTTATGTAATGCCCCCACTGTTTTCCAGGATCTCATCAATGATGTATTTAGAGAGTTTATTTATTCCTTCGTGTTAGTATATCTAGATGATATACTGATATACTCACCTGAGAAAAAAATGTACCATGCACAAGTGAAACTAGTTCTACAGACCTTACTCAAGAATGGTCTGTATTGTAAACTAAACAAATTTCTATTTTATCAGAAAGAGGTACAATTTCTTGGTAATCCGTTGTTATCTGCCTCAGGATTCAAGATGGATCCCAAGAAACTAGAGACAGTGTTGCAATGGCCTCTACCTCATGGTTTAAAGGCTATCCAAAGGTTCATCGGGTTTTCCAATTATTATCATAGATTTATTAAAAACTTTCTACAATAGTAGCCCCAATCATCAATTTGACACGTAAGACAGTTAAAGGTACATTATGGCCAAGAGCAGCCATTAATGCCTTTGAACAACTCAATTCTTCATTTGCTTTAGCCCCTATACTTGCTCATCCTGATTCCAGCATATCTTTCATATTAGAAGTAGATGCCTCTGAAACAGGGGATGGTGCTATACTGTCCCATAGAGAAAGTAATGACAAACCCCTTTACCCATGTGGCTTCTTTTCTAAAAAGCTATCCCCAGCGGAAATAAATTATGACATAGGTAACAGAGAGATATTGGCTACCATATTGGCACTTAAAGCATGGAGACATCTAGTGGAAGGATCCAAAGACCACCTGATCATCATAACTGATCATAAAAACCTGGAATAAATATAGGGGAGGCTAAAATAATGTCATCCAGACAGGCTAGATGGTCTCTGTTTCTTTCTCGTTTCAATTATATCATCACTTATATGCCTGGTACTAGGAACATAAAGGCTGATGCATTATCTAGACAGTATGAGACAGAGGAGGAACTGGAGCAAGAGGACACTCCTATTGTTCCTCCTGAATGTATTTTGGCTTTCACTGTTCGTTTTTTGTCCACACCTCCTATTGATGTCATAATCGTGGCTCAACATCAGGCACCTAGTAATAAACCTTCAGGTCTCCTGTTCGTTCCTGAAACTGAAAGAAGGACGATTCTTGCTATGTTTTTTAATAATGTTACACCTGGGCATCCAAGTACACGCAAAACCATTTCAGCGGTAACCAGAAAGTTCTGGTGGCCCTCTCTTAACTCTCTCTTATCACTTATGTCAATACTTGCCAGACTTGTGCTGTCTCGAAGGTTCCGCACAAATTGAAATGTGGGTTGTTACAACCTCTGCCTGTTCCTCTCATTCCGTGGTCTCATATAGCCGTGGACTTTCTTGTGGAGTTGCCTGTCTCTAAGGGATATAACATTATACTCATGGCCATTTTGTCCTGCTGAAAAAATTACCTTCCTCGCAAGACCTTGCATAGATTTTTATTAAGGAAATAGTAAGGTTACATGGGATTCCTCAAAACATTGTTTCTGACAGAGGTTCTCAGTTCATTTCTCGATTCTGGAAATCTTTTTGTAAAGAATTGGGTATTGACCTGTTTTTTTTTTTATCTTATCATCCCCAAATTAATGGGGCTGCTGAAAGGGCAAATCAGTCTCTGGAAGTATTTCTATGTTGTTTCGTTAACGCTTCCCAGGATAATTGGGTTGACCTCTTGCCCTGGGCAGAATTTGCCTGGAACAACACTACGCATGACTCTTCCAAACTTAGTCCTGTTTATGTTATATATGGTCTCCGCCCTACTATATTACCTTCTGTGTTCTCTGATGCAGATATCCCCACTCTGGATGAGCATCTAACCTCTATGAGAAAAACATGGGAACTGGTTCATTCTTCCTTAGCCGACGCTGCGTCCCATTTTAAGCAGCATGCTCATAAGAGACGTAGTTCTGCTTCTTCATATCAACTAGGGGACAAGGTTTTGTTGTCCAGTAGACACATTAGACTCTGGGTACCCTCTATGAAGTTCGCTCCTACATACATTGGTCCTTTCTGTGTTTCACGTAGAATCAAACCAGTGTCTTATGTCTTTGACCTCCCTGCCAACCTTGGAATACCCCGTACGTTTCATGTATCTTTATTAAAGCCACTTATCTGCAATAGATACACTACTCCTTCCACACCCTCCCCCCTCCCTTGGTGGTTGTGGGAGAGGAGGGTTACGAAGTCTGTTCTGTTTTAGACTACAGGTTCTTACATGGTTCTTTGCAGCATTTGGTGGATTGGAAGGGTTATGCTCCTGACGAACGCTCATGGGTTCTTGCTGTTGGCATTCATGCTGGACGCCTTCTTCGTTCTTTCCATGCCCGGTACCCTGATAAGCCTGGTCCTGCCCGGCCGGTGGGCGGTCTTTGTGTGGGGGGTACTGTCACGGTGCCTGATCGGCACCTCAGTGTGACTGCACCTGATTGGTGCCGTCACACTATCACAGTACCCGATCAGCACCACAGTGTGGCCACGCCTGATTGGCGCGGTCGCACTAAAGGAGGGAGAGGTTACTCACCTCACCGCCAGAGCCTCTCCCTCCATGCAGCTTGTGGATCGGCAGCTGGGTCCAGCTTTGGGAGGGCCGCAGGCCGCTGCAAGACGGCACTAAATAATAACGCCGCCCACAATGACGTCACTGGTGATGTGATGCCGCACGCACGTTTTGGGGTCATGGAACCCAAATTAGCCAATAGCAGGATTTACTGGGTTATTTAAACCTGCAGTTGTTCAGTGCCCTGTTGTGGTTTCCATCCTGTTGGCTATCTGAGAGCGCGTTCTTGATTCTGATCTTGGCTTGACTCCCCGTATTTCTGGTATCCTTGACCCTTTGGCTTTGTTCTTTCCGTATTTGTTCCTTTCTGTATTCCTGACCTCGGCTCATTACTGTTTATTCTATTATGTTAATTCCGGCCATTCTAAGGCCTGGTAATCCGTTGTTATTGTTTGTATTTGTTACGTGTTTTACTTAATTCTGCGTGTTGGGCCACTGGTCCGTCCTGACAGGATGTCTTATTTCCATATTTTCTGTCTTAATGAAAAGTACAAAGATAAGGAAGAGAGGCACGAAGAACTGAGCTGGAATGTTCTCTGTAGTTGCAAAGCTCATTTCACTAAATTGCCTGGGGTGAGGCCTATCCTTGTGCGCACACCTTGCACACATCTGCAGTTCTTCTTATACAGATGAGGTATGAACGTAAACACCTTGCACGTGCCATATACATTTGTAAAGGCAGAGATCAAACTGTGATCACACTGTGTAAGCAATGATTTCAGATTTTATGGTCCAAGGAGATCCCCTGCCGTATCTTCTTACACACAGTTTATATAAGTCACTGTAGCTATAAGCCTATTTTTTTGGGTGTCTGCCATTTCAAATGTATATGTTGCGTGCACAAGTCAATGCCTCCCCTAACAAGTTCAATGAGAAGAGCCACAGATGTGTGCATACACAGTTGGCCAATTACAGTGAATAGCACAGTTCACAAAAACTGTAAAAAGTTATTTTCAATATTTATTGACAGACAGGAAATTAAGAAATTCAGTGGACCATATGACATGCAAAGGCCATACCTATTACACATGTAAACAGAGTAGGCAAAAGTGTAACCCTGCTCCCCATCCTGGACAGGCTAACCACCTGAATACATGCCCGTGTATGTAATTTACAACATAATGCACATGTTGTCTGCAAATTTACATAGGATGTTTCTAAGTGCACACAGTCTTAAACAATTTAAACCTCTCCCTAAGCCTGATAATCTGGTTGTACATTCTCAGATTCTAAGAACATGCTAATTCATATTGATAATATTGTCCAAATATTATCCAAAAATGCATAAACTTTGCACATCCACTCTGACATTCTGAGAATATGTAGCAATAGAGACATCTGAACACATAGTAAGACCCCGCAAACACACTTACCTACAAATAAACAGCTAGACAAATTTACAGATACACACATTTGGACATAAAACTCACAAATGCACAAATGTAGACAAATGAAAAGCATTATGCTCACATGAACGCACATATAAACACCACACTAGTCCCTCTCCTCCTTACGCAATACTGGGGATGCAGATTTGTGTCATTGACCACTGGGTTTTGTTGAACGTTAATCATATTTTCTTTAAAATGCTCTAACTGTACTACTATATCAGATGGAATATGAGGCTGTGAGGCTGTATTGCTGGTGTGGTAAAATTTTACTTCAGAAAATGAGTTTCTCCTTTTGTTTTATAGCAGCTACTTTATATATTACTATTTCTGAGAGCTATGCTCTTTGCTCGTAGGTGATATTTATCTCTAACATATATTACATTTTCTTGTTTGCTGGCTAAGTATACCTAATGGTGTACCTTTATTTTTGCAGCTGAATGTGCAGTGTTTAAAAGGATGAACCAGATTCAAAATGAGGCGTTTGCAAGGACAAGTGCATCACAGAAAGTTAAAAAAGAGACCTGGAGATAATTGAAACATTGCTTTCAATGGTTTTATTAATAAAAATGGTTGTTATATATGCATAGGGGTGTTTACATCCATTTTTTTTTCTAAATATGTTACTCCCAATATAATATTTCAAAACAGAAGCAGAAAATAACAGAAGCCCAGAGAGGCCATGCATTTTTTATATTTGTCTGACATGTTATCTTGAGAAAACAAATTGTTATCTAGAGAAATCAACCTATTTCCCTTAATATAACAAGTTGTTTCCTCAAGAAAACTATTTGTTTCAAGATGACAAGTCAGAATAATATTGAAAATACATGGCCTTTCTGTGCTTCTGTAGAAAATAGGAAAAAAAGATGAAAAATAAATAGGTCTAAAAAACGTTACCTGCGCGCTATTCCAAATCCCTATGTATTTGGGATAGTGCGCAAGTAACTTTTTAATTTGGTTTTTATTGTTTGTATTTGTGTACTATAGTCATTGCTGCTGCCCAGGAGTAGTGGGAGTTTGAGTGTAGGGCTAAATTCTGTATATTTGCGTTTGGATTACACAGCCATGTTACAATGCTGCCGTCCAACCCCATGTGTTCCCTATTAGTGATTAATAAGTATGTAGGGGGTTATAAAAATACCTCTGTGTTAAAGATTTTACCTTTTAGCTTAAAGAAGCAAGGGGAATCATTAGTGTAGGACTCACCTACAAGGTTTTGTTCAGTTATTTTAATGTACATATGGGTTTGGGATCGTGCTCAAGTAACTATTTTCTTTGGTTTTTACTAAACCTCATTTAGACTAAACTCAGCACTATTACTGTATTCTAAATGACAATTTATAAGATTATAATTTCTGGAAAGTGAAACATAAACAAATGCCCCCATGCTCTAATTTGCTATCAATCTTCCTCTTCTATACTGAGAGTATTTGCATTCAAAAAAGTAAAGTCTAAAATATCAGTAGCACACCTTATTTTCACCTATTGTGAAACATAATACAGTGGGACCTCGGTTTACAAACGCCTCGGTTAACATAATTTTCAGTTTACAAATGAAAATCCATTGAAAATAATGCCTCCGTTTACAATTTTTTTCGCAATACGAAGCAAGTTTCCCCAGGATGCATTGCACCTGGGAGGTTTATAGCACTGCCCCCTGCATGCTGGAACCTGTGGGTAGCACGTGGCGTCGAGTGTGGAGGTGTTGGAGCGGCTTTTGCATCGAGTTTTGGAGCCATTCTGGAAATTGTTTGCAGTTGTTTTGGGACTTTTTGGTGCATTTCTCAAGCTGTGGAAAGGTAGGGAGCTGAGCTTTGTCGTTTGCATGCCTTTTATTGTGTGTTCTGCATTGTGGGTTGGTTTCCGTGCCAGCTCATTTTAACTTTTTTCTGACCTCCAGAACGGATTAATTGGTTTTCAATGCATTCCTATGGAAATCCGCATTTCGGCGTACAAATTTTTCGCAATAAGAAACGTCCTGGAGAATGCATTCAATTCATAAACCGAGGTCCCACTGTAAATCATTTGTATACACTGATAACCACCACTGTCATCCAAATTATTTAGTCTAGGAGGTGGCTGTCATCTGTTTGAAATCAATGTTTTATGCAAAATGTTAAGTGTCACTGCCACCCAATAGGTGTGTTGCCTTAAGATTCTCCACAACGGTGTAACAAACACTATGGTAGGCATAGCAAATCCTTAACACACAAAGTGCAAGTGAGATGAGGTATTTTAGATAGCTCCCCTTTTAAGTGCGACTTCCCCAGTGTTTAAAAAAAAAACTTAAAAAACACAAACACAGTAAGAAAATAGAAAACAGATAGGGGGCGCTCTAAAGTGTGTGTGAAACTAAAGAAATAACAAAATAAATGCATGACCTCGTGTCCTATGTAAAGTCCGGTTTGTGAATAGTATTGGCCCCGAATATATTTGTATAATATCGGGTTAAACTGTGACTTTGAGATGAGTGCATTAGTATAATACGCTAAGTAACAATGTGAAAACATACATGAAGTATGTAGAACTAATGTTAATGATCTCTCTCTCTTTCTTCTTTTTATATATTTTTAGGAATTATTTTTAATTTTTAATAAGTATGCATATTTAAAGGCAATAGAGAGATATATAATATATGATTTATTTGAAGTATTTTGATGTGATGATAATATGTTTTATGTTTGTATATAAATTGTTGCCATTTAACTAGATATATATGTTATGCATTTTTTATATTATCGGACTTTTCAATATAAGAGATATTTGCCAGGATTAATATAAAAGGAAATGCCTGGTTTTGGACATTTAAAGATGGCGCTGTGAACTACGATGTCCCGGACGGACGCAAAAAGTGTGACGTCGGATGAAACAGGAAACGGAAATACGTCATTAATGAGAGACGGAAATTAAAATATGTGGACGAAAGAACAGGATGGCGGGAAAGGGCTGTTTGGCGCCAAAGAAGGAAGTCCGGACAGGGTATTTAAAGGACATTCGGACACTTACAAGACACACTTTGAAAAAGACCATCGGGTTGAAACGCGTTAGTGGTATTATGTTTTTAAGATTATTATTATTGTTAAATTTATTTTTTATTATACTTTGATTAAAAAGCTAATTTTAAGCACTTTGAAAACTCAGGACCATGTCAACTTTTTGTCTCATATTTTGGCCAGTTGAACTGTATTTCGGTGCTTTATTGCAGGCTCTTTCGACTGGCGCATCTTTTACGGAAATAATGCTTTACAAGATTGGTCTCCCAAAGCTTCCTTTCGGGTCTTTTATTTCCGTACTTCTTCTCATGCTTCCTTCGCTTTACTGTAATCCTAGTGTTAAAAATGCAAAATGCGAAGCCTCCTGTAATGTTGTAAAATTGTAAATTATGCTAACGCAGTGTACATATAATCTTCATTTTAGTAATGACAGGAGGCGCATATTTTCCCTCCCTTCTATGGCTTTCTGTTTTTTTCTGATCAGTTTCTCTTTCAGATTTCGACACCGACCTTCGGTGGGTGTTTCCCATATCTCTGATGTTTATGTACTTCATGCTTTTTCCTGCTATAATTCATAATTGACCTATTTGCCTGTTAATATTGCATAGTACTTGCTTATTGCTGTTATGTTGACATGAATCCATTACCATTGCCTTTCACTTATTTCTGTTCTTTTCAGTTTGATCTTCGACATCTTTTATCGGCTCTGATCGTCTCTTCGCTACATGCAGAATTTTGTTTTGGAACCATTTTGAATTGGTGTTCAGTTCTTCCATTTACTTTCCTGTTCCAGTTCTATTTGGTTTCTAACTACCTCACATCAAAGAAAGAGGAGCAAATACTCTAACCTGTGCACAGCAGGAGCAGCACAGAAAGAGGAGAAGTTTGGACTGTCAGGGCCTTATATAGATAATGTTACTTTGTTTTCATTGGTTGATTCTATGATTCATCTGTGTGGCTGGAGTTTTGAGTAAAGAAAGTTATGCAAAATACTCGCCACCTGTCACTAAAATTAAGATTAAAGGTACACTCCGTTAGCATAACCTACAATTCACCTTGCTACTTTCAGATGAAGGGCAAAATCTGGAATGAGACAGAAATTGGTATTCTTATGAACAACCGGAAACTAACCCCAAATATGTTATACTTGTCAATCATTATAATTCCTGTCCTTTGTAATTGGCAGTCAACATAGAGAAAGCATAAAGAGAAGAGGAGAAATGAAACTATGAAACTCCTCATTTGCAATATTTGCCCTAACTTTACCTTGTGCAAAAATTAGAGAAAAACATGAGGTTCATAGAGTAGCAAAGACAATGGATCAAAGATAAATTAATTTTGGAATGGTCAGTAAAAATGGCTGACACAACATATCAAAAAGGGAAATACTTGGAACAACTCGAGTCAGGTTTTTGTGTACATGTGAAATAGTATATGTATACGTTTTCACTGGAAAATACAGAGTAGTATATATGTCTACTCTTTATGTTTGACACAATCTGTGCATATTTCTACTTGTAATGTATTGTGTGTGACTCTGTGAGTATAGTGAGTGTATGTAGCTGTGTAAATGCATGCAGGGTTAAAATTAAGTATGAAGTGGTTATGGTAAAGGTGGGGTTAAAGTTAGAAAAGGTTTAATGCCAGACTTAGATTAGATAGTGTATTAAAAGGACTAGAAGCGTGAGATGGGTTATAGTTGTGATATAAGGGTGCTTAGAATTATTCTGTTAAAGGTTTGTGTGGGGTTGCATTTAGTACATGGTGTGTGTAAATTGCAAGATAAGTTAAAGAGTATGGTTTGTTTCAGGTTTAGGCTCTGAGTTCTTAACATTAGGACTAAGGAGAGAGTGTGTTTAGGTTTTTGGAAGGAGTTCATTTAGGGTTAGGAAAAAGGGTAGTTTAGGGTACAGGCATGTGAAATTGGAAATGTTATTTGCCCATCCTTCCAAGATTGGCATTAGAGCTGCAGGAGATATTATACAGTGTGAATCACTCAGTGCTCTCCCTGCTGCTCCTGCAAGTTATTGCCGGTGGGAGAGGCTCTAAGTGGGAAAATGGGAAACGATTCCTTCTTCTTCCTATGCAGCCTCACATACAGACAATGGAGGAGCTGGGACAGCACTGTTTTACATCCTCTGTAACTGTTCCTGCAATTCTGTTGTCAAGCATATGAGACTGACAAAAGGCACTTTATAAGTGGTATGAATAAGGGCCCCCTACTCTGCCTTATGCCTTCTTTTGGATCAACAGCAAAATCTTGCCCCGCCCATTGAACACCTTTAAGACCCCTTTGAAATGAGTGTGAGTCAGACCTTTTCATTCAATATCAGTGCTTCACCTCACAAATGCTTTTTTTGACTCAACGGATACAAATATCCCACAGACAAAATTCTAAATGATGTAAAAATCCTACCCAGCATCGTGCCAGCTCTTATAACTGCACAAGTGGGATCAACTCCATATTAATGCCAAGGGTTTTAGAATGGGATATTCAACAAACTCATATAGATCTGATGGTCGGGTGGCAATAGAGTGGTTAGTACTCTCACAAGTAATCTTAGCTAAAGTGGCTAATACTCTGGCTAGTACTCTTAGCAGGGACAGAGAGAAGTTACTCTGCTAAAAGATAAATGCAGTGTCCAACAAAGGATATGTCAGACATGGAACCTCCGCAGCAACCTCTGTGTAGTTTACTAGATTCCATAGCATTGGCTCTTGTATAGATCAACAAGGAAATTAAAAAAAGAAAGAGCTTTTTTTGAGATATGTGATCTCATATTTATTACACATATCTGCCTTGTTCATAGTGAGGTTTTATTTTTTATTGATTTATTGTAAAATTATTTAATAGACAGTAGATAAATCAATATAAAGAATAGGAAGCAGAGTTTTTGGTCAGTCATACTGTATCAGGCTTTGATTTAATTCCAGAAAATGTGGGTTAATGCAGCATTAATAAAACAGGCGGGGAATGCATTATCCTCATATCATTTGCTAGAAATAGGACAACAGTAGCGACACTAAACTAAACACCCAGGAAGCAAGGAGAAATCAGTAATAATATTCCAATGTATATTTTACCACGGTACATTCAGTAACAGATTAAATGAATTAGAAGGTCGCAACACGCTAGTGTGCTCACAGAGATACAGTCAGCATTGAAATATACAAATCAAATCCAAACATTTACGGACCATATAAATAAAGAAAAATGTATACAGTAATAGAGGTATTAGTTTGTTCCAATTATCCCACATTTGGAGGCAGCATTTATGTGTTACATGTTAACGCATACAGGTTTGCAATGCAGGTTTTAGAAAAGGGTAGTGTGGGTAGGTAGCCTTAACTGAGAAAACCACCCTGCCTCACTAAAGGTACCTCTAAAAATAAAAATCAATATAGGATAATCAACTTTATTAAGCCAGGGGCGGGGCCTGAACGCAGAGCTGAGCAGACGCATGCAAGCACAGCTCCTGCTCTGCACAATCATTAACTTGACTAAACGGCACAATTTAGCCCAGAAACGTGATAAAAAGCGCAACTGGCGGACAGACGAAGTTGAGCTGAACATTATGATACCACACACGACGCAATTAAAGCCGGTTTGCCGGGAACCACATCTGAGGCCTAGCATGGACAGCACCCTGACTGCCGGGGGGGGGGCGATCTCCCGACGCAGGGTCAGCACCACATCGCAGCTCCCCTGTTCCCCTGCTACCACCTGTATGGACCGGTGGGGGATATCCCGGTCCCCGCTGGAGACTTGTACTCACCTGCCACAGGGAAATTCACAGTCTAACGACAAGTCGCACAATACGCCCAAGATGGCTGCCAGGCTATACCCTGAACATGTTACAGAGGACCCAGAGATCCAGCAATGGAGACTGCGCTTCGAGGCCCAGTTCGATCAAATTTGCAGGGCCCTTTGGTGGCGAATTCAGCACAAACCGTTCTCCCATACCACACCTGTTAAGCAGGAGCACGCACCAGAGGCTGCTCGTCAGTCCCACTCCGGGCCTGGGATCCACACGAGGATGCACCCGCTCCGTCGCTTAAACACCTGGAAGGCTCCCCGCAAGTTACAGAGCCTCGGTACCCAGATACACATTGGGCACCCACCAAGCATTAAGAACCCCCAAGGAGGAATATGGAGATACCGCTTGCCCCATCATATGTCCTGGGAGTTTCCCGAACCTGGGGTTTGGCTGAGCCGGAGACTTTCTGAAGACAGAGGACTAAGCAAATTGAACCTGACTCCTCCATGATACTGATGGACACCATCTCATTTTAATGCTACATCATACTGCCATTACTAACCTGTGTCCCAGCGGTCATTTTATTAGTGAGCGTTAAACATATGACCTCATACCTCCAAACGCATATCACACAGACCACCACCTCAATACTAGGACATCTCACTATTTACATACCTATAGCACATTCAGAGACACTAACACATAAGAGTCAAATATGCTGTCAACCTCACATATAGCACACGTGTATTGTTACTTTCCGAAATGCTATTATTTCATACTCTGTCTGTTTATCACACACAGTGCTATACCGATCTAGCCTTAATCTAAGTTATGTGCAATCTGCGTAGCTGATAGCTAAGACGTACCGTTAACTGAAGTCTGCCTCACAAGCTTACTTATTAACCAATCTGATACAAACAAGCACCTCACAATGTTAAGCCATATATGTTCATTCTGATTACCTAATTTAAAAACTGTGCAAAGCTATCAATGCCATACAGTTGTTTTTCTATGTGTACCACCCGGTTTGCTCCAGCTATTGTGGCAAAGCAAACATGCTTGTTAATCGTTTGCACAAATAAAATAAAGAATAAAAAAAAAAAACTTTATGAAGCCAGAAATATATACATAAACTCACTGCATAATGTGTGTGTGCAAACAAAAGTGATCAGTGTGAACATAAAATAAAAATACGGTAAATATAAAAAGACTGCTGGTGGGGCGGAGCCAGCGCCATGAGAGACTGTCGCATCCTCAGCAAGCTCCGAGCCGCCGGCTGATTAAGCGGCAAATATACCGACCCACTGGGGACATGCAAAGCCAAAGCCGAGCTCCACTGGGTCCAGGGAACATGGGGCACCGCTCCAAAAAGCAGCAAGTGTATCCCGGGATCGGCTGCCGAGATATTGGAAGCTTATTCAGACAGTCACAGCACCCTGTGCAGCCCAAGATGGAGCCTACCGCGGCCTACTCCACGGCTTTGTCGGAAGCTGAGAGCACACCAGGAGATGATTTCCCTGCCACAATACCAGCCATGCTGCCCACACAATAACGGTATGTGAGACTTGGGGATGCTGCTCCCTCGACTAAGGCAGATATTAAAGCCTTATTGCAGGACCTTAAGGCCATGTTCCAAGATGACATAGCAGTGGTGAGAGAGGACGTCGCCAAGCTGACAGGCCGTGTCCAGGCAGTGTAAGGGGAGCTGGGAGGTACACATTTGGCACAATCAACCACAGACGCTGCGCTCCATACCCTGCAAAAGAAATGTGGCAAAATGAGCCAGCGACTGGCAAGTCTGGAGGACAGGGCCAAAGCCCGCAATATAAGGCTATGAGGCATACCTGAATCCATTTCACCAGATGAACTGTCTCACCATATAAGGCGATTGCTAGCCACACTGCTAACGCCTAAGCAAGCCAAGCAAGCTGCAACTGACCGATGCCATCGATTTCAAAGGGACTGACAAGTCTGCAGTCCTGGAAACCACAAGAGTATCTCCCTCACTGTCTTTTGAGGGCACGCAGCTGTCCTTCTACAAGGACCTTTCAAGAGCAACCATGCAATAGAGGCAATCACTCCGCTCCACTACAAAGCTTCTGAGAGAGGCTGAAATCCCGTACAGATGGGGCCCACACCACCTAGTGGCAGAGAAAAGCGGCAAGAAGTACCGACTCTCGCAACTCCAAGATGCACCTGCCTTCCTCCAAGCACTGGGAGTCTTAGCGGAAACCCTATCACCACAGGACAGAAGAACACGGGCAGTAGAGGAAATCCCTCCATTTGTCCCAAGGCGTGCACTGGCAGGTCGGCGGACTCTCCAGCTTGACACCGTCTGAACTAACTATCTGTTTCCTTCATGTCATAATTGACAGTTATAGAATCTCTTACTCCTGAAGTTTTATATGTTATTAAGTTCTGTTATTATTTCTCTGGCTCCGTAGGCAAACTTGCTAAGCCGTAGCACCTCCAAAAGTACCCCCCCACACACTCTTATCCCTATTAATACCACAAATGCTACGCTTGTACCAGCCTTTGTTTAAGCGCTTGGCACACACATAGTGCAACATAAGTCCTCATGATGCAACCCGACAACATATAGCACCTTAAACGCAGAGGATGTAATGTTTAATATTTACAGTTATTTTTATCTCTTTTTTCAAGCTGACAGTTAAGCTCATAATTCTTACACCTAAAAATTTTTTATGTGGCTACGCATTAATGGCTACTGTTGTAATCTATAACCTGCTTAAACTCTGTATCAGCTGCTTATGGCACTGTAATGCAATCTAAACTATGTACATATGTGATGTGAACAAAAAAAAGAATAAAAAAAAAAAAAAAAGACTGCTAGGTATGTACCATAGACCCCAGTACTCTCTTTGAGAAATTCCCCAAGCTACAAAAGTATCAACTGCGCATAAATAGTAAGAGTAGATCTGTTACAAAAGTAATACAACAGGGTGAGCCTCAAGGGGATTAAATAAATAGTATTTTTGAGAAAGGACAGGAAGGGAAGGGGGTGAGGGGGGTTGGAAGAACTTAATAAAGTTGATTATCCTATATTGATTTTTATTTTTTGAGGTAACTTTAGTGAGGCAGGGTGGTTTTCTCAGTTCAAAGGCTACCTACCCTCACTACCCTTTTCTATTATTGTCTATTATCTTGGCTTAGGCTCTCCTTTATCTCTGTAACCTTTATTTAACCCCTTGGTTGGATTCTTCTATCCTGGGGTTACTTTTTTGTATATTACAATGCAGGTTTTAGCTACTACAAGAATGTGAAGGGCCCAATAAAGTAATATTAGGATGAAAAGGGAGATGGTAATCTGTAATTTAATTAGTTTTTGGATCTACAACAAGTGATAGAAGGGTATTTGTGATAGAGGGGTATGATCAATTTATGTGAAGTAGAGAACAAAAGGCACCCTGGCATCTCCAGCAGGAGGGTGATGAATCAGAGTAACTTTTAGCAAGGAGTTTGGGTTCATAGAATGCAGCGAGAGTTTATGTTTCTGTGCATTGAATAGTCTCTTAAATTCTTGCACTACTGATGAGGGGAGAGGAATTTTAGTAAATTGTTTTATAAGCTTTTAGCTTTTATAAATAAATGTGTGGATTTATTACGTTTCCTAACACTCTTTACTTAGTATTACTAAATGTGACTGAAAAAACAATTTAGGTCTTTCAGCCTTTTGGTAGATAGCTCCCTAATATCGTGAAATTGTGATACGAACAAAGTTCCGAATTGCGTTCTAACATGAATGGAAAAACTATTCTCATACTGTTAGGATGCAATTCGGCAGTTTTATCAAACGCTTGTTGATTGGCTGCCCTGCAGCTTTTCAAAACGTGCCACTAAAACGCCGAACACCGAACTCGAACCCGAACTGTTACTGAAATGTCTGGGTTCGGGGTCAAAAAATCGCAATGTTCATTACGAACCCGTTCGCTCAACTCTATGTATGATGCACCGTCTTTGTAATTGTTGCAGGGCTCAATAGTGAAGAGGCACCTGAAAAAAAGGTCCTGTATAGATGCTGCTTGAAGGCCTTTCATTCTCGCCAGTTGTTTGAGAGACAGTGTGCATCTGATCTCCTTCCTGATATTGATCAGTTTCGCCACCGGCAAGTGAAAGGTTAGAAGAGTACAATAAGACCCAGAAATTCGATGTGTTGTCTGGAAACGATGTTGCATTTCTCCCAATTGATTAGGAATTCTAGATTCTGTAACAGTCAAAGTCTATGAAAGGTGGGTCCTGATAAGTTGAATAAACTGAGCCAGAATGAGAATGTCGTCCAAATATATTATAAGACATACTCCTCAATTCCTTAGTAGAGCGACCACAAGTCTTGATGCTGGACTGCGACATGCACTGTGAGAAACGCATTTTGCAGATCCAATTTGACCAACTGATCTGATGGGTAAAGTACTGATTAGTCACATAACCGTTGAACTGCTTCAAATTTATCACTGGACAGACACCTCTGCCTTTTTTGAGAACCAAGAAAGGTTGGTCACGTAACACAGGGTGTGAGCTGGAATCCCTATGATGGCTTGTTTGCGCATCAGTTTTAATATTTCTTTGGAGACAAGGTCTGCGTCTTATTGAGAAAAAACTATTTCCCTCGGTGGGGAGCATTGTACTGATAGAGAAAGACTATGCAATACCCTTTCACAGTGTGAAGAACCAAAACATTTGATGAAATAAGGCACCATACATTGAAAACATGTGTGAGCCTGCCCTCCACTACCAGTAGTAAAGAATGGAGATTATGAAGACTTACCATAAGGTTGTTGTCCTGAAGGAGCACCTCTTGTACCATGAGCAAACCAGGGTCGACCACATTGTTGGAAGAAGGCTGGCGTAGTACGTTGTTCAAGGAACTTTGTTAACTCGGCCGGACAGACTGCTCCTGGCTCTTCTGGCCCCAGCAAAAACTCTTTGCGCATGTTACATGACGCTTTACCTAAGGCAGTAAATGTGTGAACAAAGGAGCCCAATTATTTTTGGGGGACAAAATTGTCCCCAAAGAGAATACCTTTTGCTTCTGTGCTCGGCTCATTCAGAGCCATATTTTATAGGTTTCGGGTCAATCTTGAGCAATATTAATTTGCGATGTTTTGTGGCAACCGCAGTGCTGGCGTTGCCAACCAAACAGATCACTCTTTGGATCCAACCACTTATGGTGACGCAATCCAACTCAAGGTCTTCGACCACTTTAAAGATCTTGGCTGCTGGGAACAAGATGTCCAAGATTTTTTCCTGACAGTTTGATAATGAAAAATCTCATCCTTTATTAGGTTTACATTCTGCCTTACTAAGGAACTGGCCAATTTTAGGATTGACAAAGGATGTTTTACAAGCATAATCTGGGCATTCAGCCCACAATTTATTTTGTGTTGCCCTCGCCACCAGCTTGCGCACTCTAGATGCAATATATTTAGCCATTCTGCTTACCGTGGGTGACGTAAGTCTTCAGGGTCAAATAGGGGCTCGTCTTGAGAGTCCAAGATCCTATCTGTGTCGACTGAGGCCACACGATCTATCTCAATCTTGGTAGGTTTAACAGGGAGTGTATCCTGTGTGGAGTTAGCCTCCTCCCCATCAGCAATATCATATTCAGGATCGGAAAGATCCTCTGAATCGTCCAAATAGGACTCAGAGAACTCCTCCTCAATATCACCGAGCTCAGACAGAATCCAATTGGGCTATTGCCTTTTTTTTCCAAACTCTAGTCAATTTTGCAACAGGAATAGTACTGTCCATCTCTAGTGTTTTGGAGGAGTGTTTAGCTTCTATAAGGCCTTGGGGCCAGGTTGAGTCAGAGCAGGTGTGGGTAAAGGTGCTGTCGCCTGAGTAGTTGGGTGAGCCGATCTCCGTGCCTGCATCAGGGCCAGGGCAAATGTCTGCAATAGTGAATCAGACATAACCCCCTTCGCTGAAGAGTCAATTAAAGACTGCATCTCAGCAGAAGCATCAATATCAGCAGATAAATCAGCCTCATCTCCAGAGATACCTAGAGAGGCTTCCAAAGTAACCTGCATGGCTGCTGAAGACTCAGAAGGCACAGAAAGGTCCCTGTCAGACTGCCTCAGAAATATATTGACCACCCTGAAGGAAAGAAAGAAAGAAAGAAAGAAAGAGAGAAAGAAAGAAGGAAAGAAAGAAACAATGTAAAGTGGAAAGGAAGAGTGAGTGGGCAATTGGTTATCCACACAACTGTTTCAGCCCATGGGCAAAGCATTTGCATACCTTCAGTCATTGTTGTGTGGAGTGCAAACACAAACTTATTAAAAATAAAAACGTACCTCCCTTTCCTTGTTAGTACCAACTGGAGAGAGTGGAGATAGTAAAAAATCCAAGAACATCACATCTGCAAAAAAGACCAAACATATCACCTCCTCTAGGTGTATTCAAAACCTGTTCTATAGCTAAAACTGAAGGTTTCCAGAGAATATGACTCCTAAAATGTTTACCAACTGGGGATATGGTATTTTCAACATTAATAGGTCTAGGTGTTCTCTCATGCAAAGCTTTAAAACCCATGCGGTCCTTCCAACATACTGTTTCTGCAAATGAAACATATAATTAGGAAAATAACATTATCAGAGTTATAACTTAATTTTAAATTCTGCACATGTAACAGAGTACATAAAGGATGTAGAAATCAAAATATGGTTACAGCACTTCAGTGACTTACACTTTTGAAATTACCTTCTTGATATAACAATATCTGACTCACATTAGTGCTACAAGATATCCTAGGGCAGCGATGGTGAACTTTTTTGAGCCCGAGTGCCCAAACTGCAACACATGCCAACTTTTTTTTCCTCAAAGTGCCAACACGGCAATTAAACCTGAATACTGAGGTTTCAGTTTAGAAAAAACAACTCGCACAGTTGTCCGAACTAATTAACATCTTCTGTTTTAAAAGAACACAACAGAGAGTTCAATGATACAAATTTTAAATAATGATATAAATAGATAAAATTAAGCATATATTTATTAGTATGTCCAACAAATGCAATACATACACACAGACTGCTGAACACATTCACACACCAACTGCTTAATACATACACACCGATACACAGACAGACTGCTAAATACATACACACAGTCCGCTAAATACACACACACGCACACACAGACACACAGCCTGCTGAATACCTACACACACAGTCTGCTGAAAACACACAATCTGCTGAACACACACACACACACACACATGGGTGCTGTGTGTGTGTGTGTGGGGGGGATGCTGTGTGTGTGTGTGGGACGGTGCTTTGTGTGTGTGGATGCTGTGTGTGTGTGTGGGGGTGCTGTGTGTGAGGGGTGCTGTTTGTGGGGGGTACTGTTTGTGGGGGGTAGAGGGTGCTGTGTGGGTGGGGGGGTAGGGAGGCTGTGTGGGGGGTTAGGAGTGCTGTGTGTGGTAGGGGGTAAGCAACGCTCCACACAGATTGCTCGCGGGAGGACAGGAGAGCTGCTTCCTAGATCCCTCCCCCTGCTTCCATGTCCTCCCGACACGAAAGCAGTGTAGGCGCATGCCGTTTTGGGCAGGCAGGTGCCTACTCTGCATTGATGCAGACAGACAGCCAGTGGCCCCCTCCACAGAGAGAGCCTGGCGTGCCACCTGTCCTAGGGCAATGTTCTCCATACTCTGTCCCTCCAAAGGTTGCTGAACTACGACTCCCATGACTTTTTTGAATGGAATAGATAGCTAGAGAATCTTGTGAGTTATAGTTCAGCAACCTTTGGAGGGACAGAGTTTGGAGAGCCTTGTCCTAGGGGGATGAGATATTCACTAGAATGCCACTCCTGCAAGACTCAAATTTGTAATGTTGAGATGCAAACTTCTGCAAATGAGAATCCGTAAACAAAATTGGATTTTTAAAAAAAAAATGTTTTACATATGGTCCTTTACCTTTTAAAGGTGCTTCCATTTGATTATTTCTACAATTATATCTACTAATATTTGAAATGTTTTACATTTGAGAAAGGGAGGATCTCTCAAAATGTTGTTCCAAAATTTGTCTAGTCCAATAAAAAAGATATTGCAAGATACTAATTTAAGCTGTTATTTTATATAATATAGGAAAAAAGTTGAGTAGACTTTATGACCAGATTGTTTAACCCCTTAAGGACATATGACATGTCATGATTCCCTTTTATTCCAGAAGTTTGGTCCTTAAGGCGTTAAATGGTGAATTTGATTTGTTCAATTAAGGATGGAAATAATTTGTCACCTTTTACTTTTTTTTGCAGCATATGACTTTATCTCTTCTTTTAGTCTTTAATAAATCATTGGGATATTTAGGTAAAATAATGAATAGGGACTTGCAAAATCAAATATACCATTGTTTAATTATCTATAAATGTTGAATATAGAAAAGCTATTTTTATTAATGGTGCACTCAAGACCCCTAAAGACGTGATGAATGTGTAAAGAGTGTGTCCTCTTTCTTCACTTTACAAAAAGTGCAAATTTTGTCAAGCAGAAAACTGGCCCTTCCTGGTTTGTTTAACTCAGTGGAACTAAATGCAAGTTGCAAGCAATTGCTCAGAGAACCTTTCTTGCAAAGACTTCTCAATGCGCTGTGTTGGGAACTCTGTGATTGGACAACCTCAGAAAATCTGGGCTGGGTTAGAAAGGGAATGGGGGGGGGAGACTTTGGACAAGATATCAGACACTTTTACAAGCTAATAGTTTTGATGGACAAGAGGGACACTTTAATTTTGTTATGGGCAAATGCAAATATTGTATTTCTCACACTATGTACTTTGTCTTTAAGATATATTGTAAACTGACAAGGTTTCAGAAATGGAACACCTCCTCTACCCGCTGTACAGTGGCGTACATAACAGGGTATGTACGCCACAGGGCCAGACTCTTCCCCTGGGGGGCCCAGGAGCTGACCACCCCAGGGCCCCCCGAGGCTGGCCCTGCTGTCACCCGGCAGGCGGGTGCGCGAGGGAGTACTCAGTGCTTCCTCTTCAGCTCCCTCGCTCACCGCACTGATACCAGAGCCGGAAGATGACGTCGTCTTCCGGCGCCGACATCCCTACGCGGCGCACGAGGGAGCTGAGGAGGAAGCACTGAGTGCTCCCTCGCGTGCCCGCCTGCCCGACCGGCCACCCGCCCAGGAGCCCAGCAGCACCACTGGACC
>OW240917.1:178752570-179077041 GCA_933207985.1 Pelobates cultripes | reverse complement strand
AATGTCTTCATTTAATTATAGAAACAGCTTTAACCCCTTAAGGACACGTGACATGTGTGACATGTCATGATTCCCTTTTATTCCAGAAGTTTGGTCCTTAAGGGGTTAATCTTGCTCTTGTCTTCAGCTACTCAGAGAGACCTCCTGAGCAGCTCTGTTTGCAACCATTAATAACGGTCAACCCCTGGGTGTGATGTCGGAACTTCGAGTTGGTTTCACAGGGACTTTACCCTGCAGAACAGGCTGCCCTTATAAACTGCTAAAGATCATAGTGAAATGTCATCAATGGCCTATATATAGCTCACGGAACACTGCTGAAAAATCTTCTATTTAGCAAAGCTCTATTTATCTTTTTTTTTTTTTTTTAATAGCCTATGATTATGTGTTGGGAAATAAAACATTTTTCAAAAAATTGCCTGAGCAGGTACCTATCGGATGGCAAGCCACTGGAGCTGTTGTCTATTTTCAATGTTCTCATAAACTCTTGCTTGTGATCAATGACTTAAAAGGGCATGTACCGCATATACATAAGCACTCACTAGGTTAACTAAATTGTGATTTTTTTTTTTTGACTAGGGAATATCAAACATGTGAATTTAAAATTATTTTTTCATTGTGGTGATTTGTGTTTAAAAATTACAATTCTAGATTAGAGAATAACCCCTACAGTGATGAATTTTTTATTTTTTTTTGGTACATTCCGATACATAATATGGCAGTTTATAAGCATTTTATTGGTTTGGATCAATTAAATCACACTGTTTCAGGCTTATCAGAAGCAGAAACATACCGACTCTGACAGCTATATTTCACATATAAAATATTGGATTTGGTCATTTAACCCCTTAAGGACACATGACATGTGTCACATGTCATAATTCCCTTTTATTCCAGAAGTTTGGTCCTTAAGGGGTTAATGGCTATCAGACATAATCTATTCAGTGGGCAAAAAATAAAATGAAAAAAGTTATTGCTGCCCAGTTGCTTTTAATATACAGATGGGTCCTGGCACAAGTCACCTCCTTGTCCCCACCAAATTAAATAACAGGAGTCGACAAATCACTGTTAACCAACTTGTGGTCAGTAGGTGGGGGAGATTACATGAAAAAAGTTGGGGTAATTAACTAAATAATATACATGCAGGACTTAGTGTCCCCTCCTGCCCCCAATTGTGGTCAGCAGGTTGGGGCTCTGAATATAATGAAAGGGGGGACCTATTGTCCTCCCCAGCTTCACACATAAGGGGCTTTCCCAATCAGAGCAGGAGAAGTCATTAGAAAGGATGTGATTCTGTAGAATATTTATCAGATTTTTTTTTTTATCAACTAGCCAACCAATCATTCATGCTTGGCTGCTAGAATTTTGGCTGGCATTACAAAAACCCAGTCCAAATTCGATAGATATATAAACTAAAACCAGTTGATAATGTTAGACTGGGTCTTGCCAATAAAATGTAATGAAGACCATTGTTGCAAAATGCTTTTATAAACTGTGCATTAACGAAAAATAAAACCTGTATTGAACCATTTATACATATAGACAGTTTGTCATATCTGTAATTTATCTGTTTCTATGTAAACCACTTGCCGCTTCCTCGAAGGATACTTTAATAAGATGCAGTCAAACGGTAGTTGATATAAAAAGAGCCCTCGCTCTCTCCACAGTATTAAACATTACTTAAGGGTCTATGGTTTGCATGTCCTGGAAGTGGGGGACTAGCAAAATATGGTAAAGCAGCCAGCTGTGAAATATTCCAAGGTCACAGCTCGGTTGGCCACAAGATTTCTAGCTAAAAAGATAAAAGGTGACAGTGCTTAGAGTTTGGTAATGTTTGCTCGAGCAGCGTGAAATGAAATCTAACAGTGCTTTTTTGACTGTGTTTCTTAATTTATTATGGTTGTTTAGACTTCTTAGACAATAAAATGTCAGCTGGTATTTCGCAAGCTCTAGAAGACATTCTACAGGCAGTGTATTTACAATGTGTATGGATGTATAGCGATCATTGAATTATGACTATATGTTGTTATTATTATGTGAGCGCATCTCAGCACGTATGTGTGTGTGTGTGTGTGTGTGTGTATGTATATATATATTTGTGGTCGGGGACAATCAGCAGAGTTATGTCAGTGGTGCATAAGTCAGTTGTGGTGTGCCGAAACCGTCGTTCGGGGTAGGCTTGTAAAAAGAGGGCAAAGGGTTAATAGTTTAACACTTTAATACGTGTCGACATTACGCAATCAATACTTAAAATTTTATCAGCATTTATCACCATACCTGAAAGAGAAATTTTGTTAGTGGGAGATACTGTATAACACCAAGATACTGGTTGACCTATGTTATGCCAAGTGGCAAAACAATGAATCTAAATTGGTGACTTGGGAACCTAACTAGTAGCCAAGTGGCGATAAGAGGCTCTACCTATGATTTGGCCCGTTGGGTACGTTTGCCACCGAGTGTTGTGGTGGGGTGTTGGCCTCTCTGTGAGGATTAAAAATAATCAATCTAGGTTGGCCGTGACAGGTGAGGCCCTAACTGCTTTTGCCAAGAGGGCAGAGATGCGAGGCAGTAACTATGATTTGGCCCGAGGGGCGAATACCTCCATAGTTGAGGATGGGAGTTGGCATCACGGGACTGCTAAATAATGGCACAAGAAGCCGAAAATGATCTAGGGCCGCTTAAGAAACTGTAACAGCGAGACCAAGCTAAACATAAGTTGTGTAGAGCAAGTGGTTGTTGTAAGAATTGTATAACGAGTCACTTGCATGGTGACTTAAAAATCGTAAATGTGAAACAATAAACTGTGGCATGATTAATTAGACATACCCTGGCAGAGTTGATGGTAAGAATAAGTGAATAAAAAGTTATGGGCAAAAGAAAATGTGTACAGAGGTCAAAACTGAAATCCCACTAGGGATTTCATAAACCAGAACACCATGAAAATACAATGGCGAACCTGCCGGTAAGGTAGATAAAGTAAGTGCAATGAGCCCAGAACACGAATACTCAGGATATCTGATACCAACTAACCAAAGGAAATTATTTAACTGTATAACAAGTGGCCCAGTTGACCATACATGAATTGGTCGGTATGAAGTATACGTCTGGTGAGACGTGACATACTGATATGTTCATAGCGTGTTTCGATATGTAAGAAAGACCATTAGAGGAGGTGGCCGGAATAATTGAACAACATGACCCCTGTTAAGTATATGTCAAGGCGAGGGGTAATTAACTAAATAATATAAATGCAGGACTATGACTATGTATATGTAAAACACTCTAAATAACAAATGTACACACATTTTAGTATTCACTATGTTCTAAATCTTTAATCCAAATGGCAAAATTGTATAAAAATCCTAAACGTGTAACTTTCAAACTCAGTAACGCCAAATGAGAGATTAATTCTGAGAAGTCTGTCTGAATGTATTAATTTAAGTCAAAGCAATTCTGCCAGACATACAATGCATCACATTTTTTTTTAAACTACCAGAGACAACTAGAAATTCTGTGTGCCTTTTCATGTCTGCACAGATATATCACAGACTTTAATCTTCTCGTGGTTTAAAATCACATTTACTCACATAAATTACATGCAATTTGCATTTATATAGGGTCACCATATTCCTCAGTGCTTTACAATCATAGAATGGGTTTAATTGGGGAAAACAAGTAGTTGACATACAAAATATTAACAGAGAAGAGGTGAAGAAGCTAATGGTAATGTCTGTTAAAGAAGAGTACCTTATACATGGAAAACCATGAGAAATCAATGAGTTGCTTTGAACACTTTAAGAGATTTTTTGCTCACAATATACATGACTTTTGCATGAGAAATGCATGGGTTTTACTCAGTCTCATAAAGGAGCACACAAAATTGTCCCAGACACCCATGATGTAGGTGATTATTTCTGCTTAGCAGAAGTGCATTGATGGATAAAATAATACGTTTTTACAGTAGCTCAGAGTTCTAGGAGATTGTGTGGGGACTTTACATAACTTTTGCATGTGTTTTGCTAGTGAAAACAGTTTCTGTTTCCATGCTTTTTGAGAGTAATTTAACTTGGAAAGAGAGGAAACTTTGTGTAAGAAATAGCAGTTACTTTTCTCATAGAAATTGCAGAGTGTGGAAAAAAAATTACAACGTAAATAAAGTTTTACCCTCAAAAGGAAAATTCTTGCATGACGTGCGTTTTCTTTTCAAGTTGTGAATTTGTTGGCAAGCATAGTGGGAACTGACAAGCAAATTGTAAATTTTTTGTGAAAATAGCCGAATTTGAACTGTTATTCTCAACTATTAAGATTAAGATATTTACTCTGACCTACAGGAATATTTTGGTTTTTTAATTAGATTTTTATTAAATCTTTTCCTTATCAAAACACACACACACGCACAAAAAAAGACATCTTTAGGTAACTTTGCCCAAATACATTATTACATCATCACTCTTACATACGTCCAACATTGTTATCTTTTAGGCACTTATTTTCCTGGGATATTTATAGTATATTAATATACAATTTGTATTTCTATTCCCTTCTTTGCTAGTGAGGTTTAGATACATATGTTCCTTTTACCTTAATGTGACTACGCGTGAATACCAAACATATAAAAATACAATATTACCCGGAGTTATCTGGATGGGAGGAGGGGTGTTTGAGAACATCTCTCTATACAATTTTATTCTATTTCTTGAGCTCCCTTAAATTCTATTCTTATTACTTTCTGATTATTCTAGATTCGGATTCATTATCCAGGGTTCTAGATGGATGGCACTAGATAAATCTATAGGCAGCAATACAGATCCCAAACTGTTACACTGGATAGATACCCCATTATTAAAAAAAAAATAAAAAAAATGTGAGTGAATAACAAAATAATAAAAGATATGTATTATAACATCAAATCTCTAAAAAGAAAATTACAGATAAAGGATGCTACTACAATAAACACCCCCATAGAGATTTTCAATTTCTATACAGAAGACATTCATTTTAAAAAATTGAGAGATTGGGATTAAACAAGATCGGAGATATATTCCTAGCAGATCTAAATTTAAAAACCTTTAAACAACTACAAGAAAATTTAGAGCGGTTTGGGAAAGAACACTATACATATATTTAAAACTTTCTCCAGACCTACAGGAATATTTATAAAGTGAGAATGCCAAGTGAATTCAAAGTGAATTACAAAGTTAAGATCATTATAGCTCAACTGAAAAAAATGTCTCTATGTCCGCTATGCTACCAGTTCAGCTCCTTTGACCTTCAATTTAAAATTCAATTTGAATTATCAGTTTAGTAAATAAGCCTGCTACAGTTTGCAATTCTTTTTACAACTGTTCACAATCACTAGTTAAGTGAGTAATCACTAGTGAGTGTGAACATACAATAGTAGAAGTGTGCAACAATTCACAGCAATGGATCCACGACTACAGCACTTACTACAAGCAGCTATAACTCCGTATGTAACTTCTACATCAAGCATGTCAAACTCAGTCTAGCACGGGACAAATAAACAAGATGGAAGTTTATGTGGGCCGCAAAAAAAACCAAAAAAAAAACAGAAATGTTCATAGAAACTTAGATGTGTGTATATATACATAAAAAAAAATACAGCATCCCCCTCTACTTAATCCCTCTTCTATTAAATCCCAGTCCCCCCATATACTAAATCCCAGCACCCCCCTCTAGCCAACAAGCAGACTCCACTCACATTGCCGCTGCCAGTATGCGACTCCGGAGTCTGACCTATTGTATATCCCAAATGGCGCTGTCCGCACCCTGTGCCAAAGCGGATCCTACCGCTCCTTCTTGAAACCCTGTGAAGGTGGAGCATGTTGAAGTAACATCGAAATGTGACGTGGCGTTGCGTGCCTCCATGCACCCCCAGGTACTCCACTGTCCAGCTGCGGCCATCGCAACACAGACCGACACACACACACACTCACTGACACACACAAACAGATACACACACAGACAGACACACACAGACAGACACACAGACAGACAGACGCACACTGACAGACAGACGCACACTGACAGACGCACACACACACATTTACACATTCTTGCACACACTCACCTCCTTCCCTGGGGTCCAGTGGGGATCTTCTATCTGGAGGTCTCCTTCCTGCTCCTCACTTTTCTTGCGCGCAGGTTAGTAATGCCAGCATCACTACAGACGGAGCTCCCTCGCTGCCGCCAGCGTCCTGCTTCCTCCCCGGCCGGGTAAATTTTAGCAGATTAGGCACCTGCAATGTAAAGAAAGCAGGCGCCTACTCTGCCTAACACCAAGCATGTACTCGCTGCTCGCCGATGTCCATTATGGGCCGCGAAGTTTGACATGCTTGTTCTACATAGTAAAATTGGACGAGTTCTAGCTATTGTCACTGAATCAATCCTCATTTATAACATATTCCAAACACGATTTATGTTTAGTCTCCTCTTGCAGTGTATTAATTCACAGTTTTTCTTAGACCCGAACAGGGGTTATTTCAGACAGGACATGTATCCTAGCCAGAGGACTTGTTAATATTCAAAAAATAAATATATCACAGTTTGGCAAGGAGCAGTAATGAATGCACGAGAGATATCTGGAAAAGGTCACTATGTGTATTTGCAAGGAGAATACATACACAACTTAAAATACTAACAAGGGCATAAAGCTATTAAAATATGTTCTTAAAGTTATTAAAAGTAAAAAGAATAAAATACATCAAACGCATTCAATGGATTTTATTTAGATAGCTAACATATAAGGGGTAATGAAGTGTGTTGACACAAATTACATTTATTTCCCAAGCAGTACAATGTACCTGTTTATTACAAAAATGTTTGCCCAATACGGGTACAGACCTAAATTAATCTTAAAAAACAAATCCTGGTTTATGTCATCTGGAAGATGCATAGGTGACACAGTAGAGGAAGAAAGGAATATAGAAATGATAAAAGAGAGTAGCGTGGGTTTTAGATTAAATATTATTTATATAGTTCTAACGTATGCCACAGTGCAGGAAAATCAGAAGATAATAACATGTCAATCACAATTATGGAAAATTATAGCCTTGCCTCATTGGATGACCTCAATTTACACTTACCTAAAACTAAATTGTCCTAAATGTTGGGAGCCTGTATAGTACATCTAAGACTGGTTACATATTAGACTTGTGTATTCAGTTTCAAATTAACTGCGATTTGTCATCTGAAAGGCTGCATAGATGAATCACAAAATGGCAATGGACAAATAATTTTCTTTGATTTGTGATTCGGATTCCCATCCTAGGCACCAAAGAAGAGATGATAAATGTGTGGTAGGAGGGGAATGGAGGGGATAATAGATAGTTAGGGACACCCAATAAATGTTGATTTTATTCATAGATCAAGTGAGAAGTGACCAACAAAGGAAATAAAGGAGAAAAAAAAAAATCTATATTTTTATGTGAAAAATATTTTTATGTATTTTATGTCCTTTTGTCCCTTTAACGTTTACGTCTTCTCACTTGATCTGTGAACCAAATGGTGGGAAAATGCACCTATCGGTGTACTGCAAAATATATACTTTTTGGTGTGAAACTGTTTTTTTTCTCGAAATGATTGCATGGATGAAATCCATCCAAATAAACACCACCAAATGGACAAATCCCGAACCAACCAAAATATATATATTTTTAATACACACATATTCATAGAGACACAAACCCATTCACACAAAGAGAACAGGTGATCAGTCAGTACGTTGGGTGCGGGTCAGAACGAGCTGGGACACTGTTCACCACCAAAGCACCCGTGCACAGCCTGTTTGAAGACTGATCAGAGAGATCGTTTGATCTCCCTTCAACACCAGGGAGGCAAATGCATGGCATCAGGTTATATTTCTGTGTTGCCATGGCTACTTGGCACTTTAAATTTACACACAGGGCCGCCATCAGGGGGTGACAACCGTGACAGTTGTCACGGGCCCGGCGGCCCTGGGGGGCCCGGACTGCTCTGGCAGTCCCGGACCCCACTTTCCCTTTCTGCACACATAGATAGCGAATATCTCTATCTATGTGTGCAGCCGCGGGCCCCCGGCTCCCTGTTACCGTCCGCAGAGGAGGCCCAGGCAGCACACAGCTTCTCCTCCTGTCTTCTCTCTTCTCATAACTCTCGCGAGACCCGGTTACCATGGCAACGCTCCGCGGGTCTCGCAAGAGTTATTAGAAGAGGAGAAGACAGGAGGAGAAGCTGTGTGCTGCCAGGGCCCCCTCTGCGGACGGTAACAGGGAGCCGGGGGGCCCCATGCCACCGGGCCACCACAGATGGAATCTCCCCCCTCCCTGGATACAGGTAAGCAGGGAGGGGGGAGAAACATTTAATTAAATTAATTAAAAATTAATGTTAAAATGCCCCTTCCTCCCCCTCCCCCCCAGATTGCACATATACACAACACACACTGCATACACTAACACAACACACACACACTGCATACACTAACACAACACACACTGCATACACTAACACAACACACACACACTGCATACACTAACACAACACACACACACTGCATACACTAACACAACACACACACACACACACTGCAACACCACACAACACACACACTGCATACACTAACACAACAAACACACTGCATACACTAACACAACACACACTGCATACACTAACACACACACACACTGCATACACTAACACCACACACACACACACTGCATACACTAACACAACAAACACACTGCATACACTAGCACAACACACACACTGCATACACTAACACAACACACACACACTGTACACACTAACAAAACACACACACTGCATACACTAACACAACACACACTGCATACACTAACACAACACACACTGCATACACTAACAAAACACACACACACTGCATACACTAACACACACACACACTGCATACACTAACACAACACACACACACTGCATACACTAACACAACACACACACACACACACTGCACACACTAACACCACACACACACACACTGCATACACTAACACAACAAACACACTGCATACACTAACACAACACACACTGCATACACTAACACACACACACACTGCATACACTTACACAACACACACACTGCATACACTAACACAACACACACACTGCAAACACTAACACAACACACACACTGCATACACTAATACAGGACACTCACACACTGCATATGCTAACACAACACACACACTGCATACACTAACACAACACACACACACACTACAACACACACACTGCATACACTAACACAACACACACTGCATACACTAACACAACACACACTCTGCATCCGCTACACTAACACACACTCTGCATCCGCTACACACTAACACACTCTCTGCATTCACTACACATTAACACTGCATTCACTACACTAACACACACTCACACACTCTCTGCTTTCACTACACATTAACACACACTCTGCATTCACTACAAATTTACACACACTCTGCATTCACTGCACTAACACATACACTACATTCATTACACTGACACACTCTGCATTCACTACACACTAACACACACTCTGCATTCACTACACACTAACATACACTCTGCATTCACTAAACTATGCACACACTCTGGATTCACTATACTGACACACACTCTGCATTCACTACACTAACATACACTCTGCATTAACTGTACACACAGCATCCACTACACAAACATCCTGTATTCACAGAACACACACTACATCCACCACACATTGAAACACTCTGCATTCACTATACACAGACACTGTGTCTAATACACACACTACATCCACTACAGACACTGCATCCACTAAACACATTTCATCTAGTACATACAAACACTACATCCACTACACAAACACACACTACATCACTGTACACACTACATCCACTACTCAAATACACTCTGCGTTCACTATACACACTGCATCCGCTACACAAACACACACTCTGCATTCACTGCACAAACAGTATCTAATACACACAAACACTACATCCATTACACACATTCTAATTCACTTCCACTATACACACCACATTCAGTCCTGCATCATTGTGAGCGGACTAGGTAGGGAGTGGGCAGGCCCGGGAGGGAGGGAGTGGGGGGGGCAGACCTTGTGCTTTGTCATGGGCCCCAAAATTTCTGATGGCGGCCCTGCCGTCGCGCGCCGCTTACTGATGCTGGAGCCGGAATATGACATCAGTGCGAGGGAGCTGGGCAGAGAGCACTCAGAGGACCTGGGCCAGCCTTGGGGGCCACACTGGCATACATTCTGGGTCGCAGGGCGGCCGGGCCCCCTGGTGCACACAGCACCCTAACACACACAGCACCTTCACTCACACGCACACACATCACCCTCACACAGCACCCTAACACACACAGTAGCCTCACTCACACACAGCACACTCACACAAAGCACCCCCCCACACACACTGCACACCTTGCACACAGCACCCTCACACACACACACACACTGCTCCCCTCACACACACTATACTCCTCACTAATACACATTACACCCCTCACACATACACACTACACCCTTAACACACACATTGCACACATTACACGTACACACAGCAGCCCCAAACACACTGCACCATTCACACACACACTACTTCCAAACATATACATATATATACTACAGAACCCCTCGCACACATACTACACCCCTAAACACATTACATTCCAGACACACTAGATCCCTTATCCAACTCTGTATCATCTACACATATACACACTCTAGATCCCTATATACACTCTGAATCCTCTACATATACACACACACTCACTAGATCTCCTATACACACTCTGGATCCTTCAAACACACACTAGATTCCCTATACACACACTGCACCACCTACACACACACTACATTTCTGACATACACACTCTGGATCCCATATGCAAACACATACTATATTCCCTAAACACACACTCTCTACAACCCCTACACACACTACATCACCTATACACACACACACATACACAACAGCCTGTATGTACACACTTGCTACATCCCCTATACACACTATGTCCCCTATACACACACTCTCTACAGCACCTAGACAGACATACATTACATTACACCACAAACACAACACAACTGAAAAAGACCTATTCACACAATACCACACCAAAATCAGCTCACTCTACACACACACAATCCCATAAGCAGGCTCCAAACACATGCACAGTACTATTTTCTGACATATTTGTATCCTTTTTCCCATTTATGGAGACACCAGAGACAAGTTTCAAGCAAACACAACACAAGCATGTTATTACATTTGCTTGCACTGTGCAGAACAAATACAGGGCCTTTTTCTAATGCTAGAGCTCTTCAGCAGAGCTCTGCGCATGGTCTACCCTGGAAGAGCATTGAACCAACATGCTCACTTTGAGATGGGGTGTGCTTGTCATTGAGGATGACAAAACACCCCCTATCTGGCCCCACCCCCTTTTCAGTGGGCAGTGGGCCACTGTGATTAAAAAACTGCCCGGGCCGAATGTTTTTCCCAGCGTTGTCTGTTCAGCAGTCTGTGTGTGTATTCAGCAGTGTGTGCATTCAGCAGTCTGTGTGTGTACTCAGCAGCCTATGTGTGTATGTATTCAGCAGTCAGTATGTATTCAACAGTCTGTGTATACTCAGCAGTCTGTGTGTATTCAGCAGTCTGTGTGTGTATTTAACAGTCATTGTGTGCATGTATATTCAGCAGTCTGTCTGTGTGTATTCAGCAGTCTGTGTATGTTCAGCAGTCTGTCTGTGTATTTAGCAGTCGGTGTGTACTTAGCAGTCTAAATGTGTATACTCAGCAGTATATGAATGTATTGCATTTTTTCAGGTACACAAACAGTGCATCACTCACACACTGCACCCCTCACTGCAGTCTGTCTGTGTGTGTTCAGCAGTCTGTGTGTGTATTCCTCAGTCTGTGTGTGTACTCAGCAGCCTATGTGTGTATGTATTCAGCAGTCAGTATGTATTCAACTGTCTGTGTATGTATTCAGCAGTTTGCGTGTTTTCAGCAATCTGTGTGTATTCAACAGTCTGTGTGTATGTATTCAGCAGTCTGTGTGTATTTAGCAGGCAGTGTGTGTGTATTCAGCAATCTGCCTGTGTGTATTCAGCAGTCTGTGTGTGTGTGTGTGTATTTAGCAGTCTGTGTGTGTATACTCATCAGTCTGTGAATGTATTACATTTTTTGGAGGTACTATTAATTATAAGCTTAATTTTATCGATAATTTACATGTGTATGCCTGTGGGTGGTTGCATAGGCAGGGCCCCAGTTCACTAGTTTGCATGGAAGCCTACCATACTATTAGGATGGCCCTGATTTGTTGATTTCTTGTATGTGTTGGGGGCTGATGTATACTATAGTCATTGCTGCCGCCCAGGAGTAGTGGGAGTTTGAGAACATGGCTTAAGTTTGTATTTGCTTTTGTATTCCACAGCCACGTTACAGTACTGCGACACAACCCATGTTTTCCCTATTAAGGTTAGTGTAGGCATTTATAAAAATACCCCTCGCTGTCTCATTAGATTTTTTACCATATAGCCGAAAACAGCAATGTGAATTGTTAGTGTAGGACATATCTAAGAAGTTTTGCATTGACGTGACAAGTGAGCTTAGCGTGATACCAGAGGCGTAGCGTGGGGGGTGCAGGCCGCACCGGGCACAACATCTGGGGGGGCGCGCTCAGGGCCGGCCCCCCCATGCTGCAGCCGCCCGAGCGCTCTGTAGAAAGCCTCAGGCGGCTGCAGCTTTGCCCGGGCGGTGCGTCCATGAGGGCGGACCCCACCGCCCGGGCGCAACCTGAGGAGAGGGGCTGACAGGAGGGAAACGCTCAGCGTGGGTACACTTGGTGTACACTTCCTGTTAGTCCGGCCGGGTACAGGAAACAAAAGCAACCTGTACCCGCAGACCATCATGCTGCAGGGCTCGGCCACGCTACAACAAAGGTGGGGGGGAGGAGAAAGAAATTGGGAGGGAAGGGGGGAGAAGAAATGGGGAGGGTGGGAGAAGAAATTGTCAGTGGAGGGGGTAAGGAGAAATTGGGATGGGAGGGGGGGAGAAGAAATTGGGATGGGAGGGGGGGAGAAGAAATTGTCATACATACACACATAAATGGTGACACACACAGACATACTGACACACACAGACACCCTGACAGACATACTGACACACATACTAAGACATACACAGATATACTGACACAGACATACATACTAATACACACACAGAAATGGTGACACACACACACAGACACCTTGACAAACATACTCACACACATACACACATACTAAGACACACACAGACATACTGACACACACAGACACCCTGACAGACATACTGACACATTGACAGACATACTGACACACACACACACAGACATACACACAGAAATGGTGACATACACACACAGAAACCCTGACAGACATACTCACACACATACTAAGACACACACAGACATACTGACACACACAGAAATGGTGACACACACAAACACAGACACCCTGACAGACATACTCACACACATACACACATAGACATACTGACTCACACAAATACTACTGACAAACACACATGCAAAGTGTACATTTATGAAGCCACCCTCCAGCCCTACCTTATGGGTTCCCTGGGGTCCAGTGGCAGGCTGAGGTAGTAGGGAGTGTGAGGCTCTGGCACTCCAGCCCCCTCCTGACGGCCTCCTCCATCCCGCGCGTTTTCGCTCTATCTGGGAGGACGTGACTCACGGCAGTCACTTCCTCCAAGCCTGCTGCAGTAAAACAAGGGGGCCCGGTCATGCTGTTAAAGAGCCACTGTACCCGACCGGGCCCTCTTAGTGTGTGGGCTCCCGGCGCAGCCGCAGAACCGGTGAGCCCATGGGGCAAATAAAAAAAATATTGCCATCAGCGGGGCCCAAGGGGTAGCTGCTTGGGGCCCCCCAGGAGTAAGTGGGCCCGGGGCAGCTACCCCATTTGCCCCGCTTTAAAGACGGCCGTGCTTCTTACCCTCAACTTGTAGCCTTGTCTCATGTTGTAGGGAACAGCTATACCAGCTATATCACGACTAGCTCTTGTAAGAGTTCTCTCTCTTCAGCTATACTCTCCTGAAGGAGAGCCCCAGCTATACTCCCCCGGAGGAGATCCCCAGCTAAACTCTCTTGGAGGACAGCCCCAGGTATACTCTCTTGCAGGAGAGACCCAGCTTTACTCTCTTGGAGGAGAGATCCACACGCTCCTGGATCCAGAGGTTGGAGTCCCAGGGTGGGAAGGAGACGGTGAGATCCCAACCAAACTACGGCGGTTCGTGGAGTCTGCAGTGCCTGTGGTGACAAGTTCAGTGCTGATGGTCCTTGAGAAGCGCTAGGAGCATCCGTCAGCGGAGGTGTCCGTCACAGTGCGCAAGTAGCTTTTTTTGCCTTTGATTTTTATTATATATAATTATTTTTGCAATTGACATTAGATGTACAACAGGGACACCCCTATGCAAACCAACAACATTTAGATTGGGTTGTTTCATTTGTGCACATTATTTTACATGAGAACCAGATTCTTCATTTTAAAGGGATAATATAAGTGCCAGATAATACAAAGCTGTATTCCTGGAACTATAGCTCCTTCTGCCTACCCCCTCCCTTGTGTCCCCCTCCTCCCCAGTGGGTAAATAAATTGTAAAAACTCTTTATTTACTTACATGATTCCAGCACCGATGTCCCTCTGCACTGGGTCATGGCTCCTCCTCCTCCAACATCCCGTGACGAGCAGGCACTAATGCGCACATGCATTAGACCTCCCTATAGGATAGCATTGAATCAATGCTTTCCTCAGGGGAAAAATCTGACACTGAATGTCCTCATGCAGAGTGTGAGTATGCCCAGCGTCAGTTACCAGACAAAAGGTCGATTTGAATGGAAGACATCCACTTGAGGCAGACTTAGCGCTGCAATGTAAACATTGCAGTTTCTCTGTAACAGCAATGTTAAACATTGCAGCACTAAGTGCAATAGGGATACGACACTCAGACCACTTCAATGAGTTGAAGTGGTCTGGGTGCCTATAGTGTCCCTTTAACGGGGCAATCTAAGCTCTCTACAACCTACCATGTGCCATGCAGGTGCCATGAGTCTATGGTTTTAAGAAAGACTGGAGTTAAGGTGTTTGACAAAAACATGGACCCCCTGGCACCCATAGCCTACCCACTCTACAGTAGTAGAGCAATTAAGACCAAGAAAACTCCTAGCACCTTCTTACATCTCTTTGTGCAAAAAGATTGCACGTTCAGTAAATGCAGTGTTTTTGAAACAAGTATTTGTGTGTGATTTTGAAGATTGCTGTGACCACACATTCTACTTCACTATCTCTTTTCATGCACTATACCATTTTAAGATTGGTGGTTAAAACATTTTATGTTGTATATGTACATTGGTATATATTGTAAATTGGTAGATATTTTATGAGCACCTTTTTATATTATTTTAGTGTTTGTTTTGCAATGTTTTGAATGGTTGCTGCACAGAATATATTGTTTTCATGATACTTGTATGATTAATTGTTTATTGTTCAAAAATGTTTATATTGCACTGCACCACTTTATCGTTTTGCTTTTTTACACATTCAGAGTAAGCCACTCTTTACTGGATAGACTCCCTACATAAAATAGAAGGTTTGGTGTGAACCTCAGAATATGCCAATAAAGAAGAGTCCAACTCAAGAAATATTTGTATACATTACAAAACGTTACCTTGCAAACAAAGAGACAAACAGACATATTTATTTATTTATTTATTTATTTATTATTTATATATATATATACATATACGAAAGGTTACTTATCAACTGTACAATCTATATACAGCTATATACACAGTCTTAAGGGGAAGTCCAGCGAGTTTTAGATCTAGAGAGAATTCCTGCAATAAAGGACATGAGATTGAAAGGTGTTGAAGATGAGGTTGGAAACATAACAGATATATATGAAGGTCGTTAACAGAGAGGAAATGCAGCTTGAGATAGAGTTTATTGAGTGGAAGCGGGGTTTGAATAACATGCAGGGGGTAAGGTGTAAAATGATCCTATGGAAATGCATGGAGTTTTTGTTACACCTTGTGTCAGACATGGGGCATTTCAGATGCAGTGGGCAGGAATTGGCGATTCATTTTATATAAGGTGTGGATAAGAACGAAGAGTTAATAATGATGACATGGGATGGAAGTGGTAGGGTTAAGGCTACAACATTGAACTGAAGTAAGAATGATCAAGATGTGTTAGTGCTCGAAAGAGAGGTTTATCTATAAAAAGAGAAAAATAGAATATGGATATCACATGCTTTACTGAGTATAGTTTCCAGGAGGCATACTTTGCATGGCATGTTGGATAAATTGTTCGTTTTGGTCATTTATTGCCATATAAGATGTACGATTTGATCCAGTCATGTCAATTAGGCAGGGTTGTGGTACTGCCACTGGTGGCATGGCACAGGTTCCTGTGTTAGGAGCTGAACTGGGTTGAGCAAAATTACCAGATGCTACGGCTTCCTCTTTCAGGCATTTGTTCAGTTCCTTCTTTTCCTTCTGACGCCGGTTACAGAACCATGTATTAACAACCTATTGATAAAGAAAGTAATGGGTGGTCAATAAAGGAATTTATCTTATGAGAAGGATTCTAATTATTATATACCATGTGTTCAAATTATTAGCAAATTATTTACATTTAAAGAGACATAATTCACAAGTACCAAGTCTGATTTATGCAGAGCAAAACATTTGGGAAATATATAATATGTGTAATTAATACACGAAAATATTCACTTTTGTACCAGCGAGAAAAATTGCCTCTCATCCTAATTAAACATTTGGGATTATGCATTAAACTGGAAAAAAAAAACTTACAAAACTATGGTTTAAATGGCCTCATTGGAAACATGTCCAACTGGCCTTAATTCTAGAGTCTTCATTTACCCAAATAGTGCGTGCTGGTATTCAAATCTCTAGAACACATTGTTAAAGTGACTGCCACAAGACAATTACTATACAGTGGCAGGTCCAGAACCTAATCTCACGATGGGCACTGATAGATTATTTAACGGAACAATCCAGGCACAATAACCACTAAAGCTCTATGTAGTGGTATGGTGCACGGAGTGCCGGGGTGCCCTCCCAGAATAAGTAGTCAAACTGTTTTAGAACAGTTTGACAACTTACCTGGAGTGGGATAGGGGCAGTAGTGTCTGTGTGTGTGTGTGTGGTGCAGTGTGTGTGAGGAGTGAAGTCTTTGTGTGTGAGGAGTGCAATGTGTGTGGGGTGCAGAGTGTGTGAGGGATACAGTGTGTGTGTGAGGGATACAGTGTGTGTGTGAGTGGTGCAGTGTGCGTGTGTGGAGGGATACAGTTTGTGTGTGTGTGTGAGGGGTGCAGTTTGTGTGTGTCTGAGGAATGCAATGTGTGTGTGAGGGGCGCAGTTTGTGTAAGTTAGGGGTGCAGTGTTTGTGAAGGGTGCAGTGTGTGTGAGGTATATAGTTTGTGTTAGGGGTTCAGTGTGTGTGTGAGGGGTACAGTATATGTGGGATATAGTGTGTGTGTGTGGGGTACAGTGTGTGTGGGGGGTTACAGTGTGTGTGTGGGGTACAGTGTGTGTGTGTGGGGTACAGTGTGTGTGCGTGGGGGGAATACAGTTTGTGTGTGTGAGGGGTGCAGTTTGTGTGTGTCTGAGGAATGCAGTGTGTGTGTGAGGGGTGCAGTTTGTGTAAGTTAGGGGTGCAGTGTTTGTGAGGGGTGCAGTGTGTGTGAGGTATATAGTTTGTGTGAGGGGTTCAGTGTATGTGTGTGAGGGGTACAGTATGTTTGGGATATAGTGTGTGTGGGGGGTACAGTGTGTGTGGGGGGTACAGTGTGTGTGTGTGTGAGGTGGTACAGTGTGTGTGCATGGGCTACTGTATGTAAAAGGGGTACAGTGTGCGGGTTGCACAATATGTGGGGGAGGGCAGTGTGTGAATGTGAAAGTTATTGTGTGTGAGGGGGTAGATTAGGAAAACAACATATATATGTGTTTGTTTTTAAATTAAAATAAAAAATATTTAGATCCCCCTCCCATCTTACCTTTGCCAGGGAGAGGCGCTTGGATAGGTAGAGCATCATCTCTCGGGGGAGGGGTGGGGGGCCCCCTCCACGGATCTGCCACTGTTACTATAACAGTTAAGTCAAGGCCGGTATACACATTGTGCTGCCTAGATCCATGGATCCCCTCCACACAGCCATGCCCATCAAAACATGCCCACATCCATTATGATATGCAGTGTGTGCAGTTGATGCAGTGTCTGTGTTTGTGTAGTGGATTCAGAGTGTGTGTTTGTGTAGTGAACATAATGTGTGTAGTAGATGCAGTGCTTGTGTGTATTGTATACCTGTAAAGGCAGTCTTTACATTAAAAGGCCTAAAGGCACAGGCTATAGACACCATAACCACTTTATGCTGTAGTGGTTCTGGTGACTATAGTGTCCCTTTAAATCTGAAGTTTATTTTGAATTCACTCTGAATTCTCACTTTAGTGAATTACTGTAAATTGTCATGTCATAGTAGTTGATCGAAATCTTCTTATCGTTAATACTTACATCACATGTTAGTTGGGTTTCTGTTGAAATGCTTTCGATTTCCACTTTATTGGGATGAGGGAACCACTTATAATTCTCTTCTAACTTTTGCTTTGTTTTCTCATCAATGAACGTACGTTTTTTTCTTTTTACAGAGTTGTTCGGTTTTTCCCCTCTGTCAACAATCTAGTGGGTTGCAAAACAAAATGCAAATAATGACATGTTAATCACAGAATTATTTTTTTTTCCAAACTAATAGATTAAAAAGTTTTAAAAGAAATAAATTCCACAATTTGTAATGAGCATATTTCCCAGAGTTAAAGGGGCACTAACACAACAGTGCCCCAAGCACCATAGCTACCTGCACACCGTGCATTGATTACACAGCAGAGGGCTCATTACCTCCTTTTATCATATCTACTATATCAGCAGTGATTTATTAAAATCACTAGCCATATGTTCATTTCCTACTTTGCAAAATTAAGATATGCTTCTCATTGACATGCCATACACAGCCTAAGTGATGATGATAATAGGCTATTAATAATAATAGTGGTTAAGAAATCATGGTTATATCGCTATAACTCTGAACTCAATGTCTCTCTTCAAGCTAAACACTGATCTCTACAGCATTACATAGAGCTGAAGCCTACAGCACGTAGACTGAACAATGAAATTCTCATGGCTTAAACAGAGAACTCATCCTGAATCCAAAAACTGTAGGGTTGCAGGCCTCCCAAATGTCCCGATTTTGGTTAGATTGTCCTTCCTTTGGGGTCCTGTCCAAGTGTCCTGAATTTGTTCCCTGTTGACAATGTTTGAAATACAGCAGCCACAAAGGCCAAGATTCCTTGAAAATGATCTGATCCAATTATAGTTTGTGATACAAAATTGTTTTTATTTACTAGTGTTTAGAGTGCAGTTGTGAAGAGGGGACTGTCCCTGTGTAGCACAGAGAGAACGCATTGTTAGATGTTCTTCAGCTGTGTGGAAGCCACTAGGATCATACAGAGTGTGTGGAAGCCACTAGCCTGAGGTTCACCCATTGTGGGCATCGCCAGTGACACAAGTCACTGACAATGACCCTGGTGGCCATCTACCTACTTCCCAATGTTGGGAGATATGTGGTTATAGTTATCTTGGGACAATTAATTTCACTGCTGATAATTGTGGAATTTATGATCAACTTGATGTAAATAAATCTTGAGAGTATAAGTCCCTGTACATGCTCTCAAAATTAGAATTTGTTTTACTTACTTCTCGACTAGCTGCATTTGTTTCAACTTCATCGTAAAATCTCTTCAGAACTGGTTTCAGTTTCCGCATATTGGTAAGGGTCAGTTTGACATCCTCAAACTTGGAAATTGTAGTCTGGCTAAAATGTTGATCTGTAACAAAGGATTGTTAGTCGGTTATGTGATAAAAACTTGCTTATTATTTATCACTTAATCCGTTACAATATTAATATTATTGATAATATGAAAAGTGCTTTTTTGATTACTTTTTAACCCCTTAAGGACTGAGGCAAATGTACACATTGTGATCAAAACAAAACGTAAACAAAAACTGGAATTTGCGCTATAGGTCTGTTCAGGCGTAATTCACCTCTTTTATATTATGTGCACACACACTTATTATATATCATTTTATTCAGGGGAAACAGGGCTTTCATTTAACATCAAATATTTAGGTATGAAACATAACTTAATATGAATAAAATGTAAAAAAATGGGAGAAAATAAGAGTTTTTACATTTATTGTAGTTCTACTTGATATTCTAACTGTGAATGTCATAATACTGTTTGCTTTTACTGCAATAAAATACACATATTTGTATTCAGCGATGTCTCACGTATAAAACAGTACCCCCTATGTACAGGTTTTATGGTGTTTTGGGAAGTTACAGGGTCAAATATAGCATGTTACATTTTTCAGTTTTTTCACATTGAAATTCGCCAGATTGGTTACGTTGCCTTTGAGACTGTATGGTAGCCCAGGAATAAGAATTACCCCCATGATGGCATACCATTTGCAAAAGTAGACAACCCAAGGTATTGCAAATGTCCAGTATTTTTAGTAGCCACTTGGTCACAAACACTGGCCAAAGTTAGTGTTAATATTTGAAAATGCAAAAAACTAATTTGAACGGGGGAGGAGGGAATGGCAATTTTCACACCAGAGTCTGGTGTTTTATAGTTACACCTCTGGCTTAGAATGTATCTATAAAACAAAATATATAGAATATGAAATCCATCCATTAATATTTAAAAAAACAATTATTAATAATATACATTTTATATAATTATATTTGCTGTAATTAAGATACCAGATTTTCCCTTTAAATATAAGGGAAAACTGACTAAATATAAATAATATCTTTCTTAGATTTTTTTAAATTCAATGTATTAGTAACTTCTTCGATCTGATCTTACCGTACAAAACTCCTAGTCCATTCCCAACGTTTTCCTGGGTAAACCCCAACAAATACCTCCGCTTTTTAACATTTTGGGCAAATTCTTTCAGCTCACTCATGCTTGATGCATCCTGTGAATGTAAGGAACAAGTTTTCAACTTTGGGTTAAACAAAACATTTTTAATTATTTTGGAAATGTTTAGAGCACAAGAGCTACAAAGGTCCAGATCTCCAGAAAAACATCAACCACAGTCATAGTTTGTTATATGAATGTGTTATTTACTAGTGTTTTGAGTGCAATTATATATCAACCATACAGAAGCTCCAATTACAGGATAGGAAATTAGGGCCAGCATAGATGCATGTACACCTAGATTGCAGTAGTCACAGTCTTCTGTTTGGAGCCAATGTTGCCATTGACATTATACAGGAGGCTTCTTTGAACTACAACTTTCCATTATTTATTAATAGATAAAGTAAACCTTATCTCGGATTTGAGTTCATTTTGACAGAAAATAGGTTAAAGTATCAGTAGACTATAAAATAGGACATTGTTTCTATATTCAGGCTTCACAAGGAAATGCTGTTGGGCAGCCATAACCCCATTTGTTCTACACGTGCAACAACTATATACTATATAGAAAAAAAATACACATTTATTAAGTAAATAGTGAGTCGAACTAAATCGACAAGTTGTGTGAAAAAAATTGAATGAAAGTGGCAAGCTTTAGAAATTCTCTAAATAAGAATATTTGAAAAATTGTTTCAACTTTTAAAAATGTTGGCCTTCATTTTTCAGTTGTCACTCCACCACAATGTTATGTTAACTATAAATAATATTAAAAATTAGACATTAAACCAAGCATAACAAATATTTGCATATTCACCACTTTCTACCTTAATGTACTTTTAAAAAAAAAATTGAACTTTTCATTCAATAGTCATTTATACATGGCAATTTGAGATTTACAAGGAATGTGAACTAGTATTCATTTTCTGAATAAAACAATAAACTATCTCCAACATTTAGGTTTCCAATTTCATGAGAAATTTAAAAAGTATTTGTTACTAGCTAAAAAATAAATAACTTTGCAAAGTAGTCCAAACATGTAGTTAAATAAAGGTACCACAGAGTAAAACAGTGCATGAGTTTGAATTAGTAAATACTCACCTCAACATTTGAGACTACTTTTCCAGTGGAGGCCTGTGGTATGGTTCTTGTAATGGTGCAGTTTCCAGTCACAGATATGGTATTTGTAGGAGTGCGGCTTAATGCGCTGGATATGGTACTTGTTGGGGTACGTTCCAAAGCCATAGATATTGTACTTGTAGGGGCGAAGCTTCCAGCCCTAGATATGGTACTTGTAGAGGTGCCATTCCAAGCACTAGATATGGCACTTCTGGTGGTGAAGCTTCCATCCCTAGATATGGTACTTCTGGTGGCGAAACTTCCAGCCCTAGATTTGGTACTTGTAGTGGTGTAGCAACAAGCACTAGATATGGTACTTGTAGGTGTGCCATTCCAAGCACTAGATATGGTATTTGAAGGGGTGCAGTTAAAAGCCCTAGATAAAGTACTTGTAGGGGTGCAGTTTCCAACCCAAGATATGGTACTTGCAGGGGTGCCATTCCAAGCACTAGATATGGTATTTGAAGGGGTGCAGTTCCAAGCACTAGATATAGTACTTGTAGGCATGCAGCTTTCAGCCCTAGCTAGTGAAGGTTTTTGGAAGTGGTGCATGGGGTAGTTAACTTGCCCCGCATGAGCAGCATAGTACATGGCCTGTGGGGAAGTGGGCCGATTCATGCTTACAGGACTGGTGGCTTGATGGGGAGATACTTGGTTTAGGTAGCCAGGAATATCATATGGATTTGGTGGTGGTATCAATGGCTGTCCAGAATTCATTGCGTAGTAAGCATTAGGCTGTGTACTGCTGTTATGGTACTGGGGGACCTGGTTCTTAGTTTTTGTCGACTGAGATGGAAACTGCCCGTCATCTTGTTGAATAAAATCTTCATAGTCAGGTGTAATTTCAGGGTGGGCTTGCATATACTGTGAGCTAGGTGGATGGCCCATGCCAGTAACACCTTGCGTATTTTCTTGATAAGTTTCATATTCAGGTGGAGGAACTTGTGGATCACTCCCTTCTTCGTTGGTAAAAAAATAATTGTTTTCCATGGTTCTTGTAGTAAACCTCACTGTAGACTAACTAAGCTTTCAGAGAGTTCTTCTTGGAATTCTTCAAGGCCCCTGGAGTAGGGTCTGCACTGGGAGCAGAGCTGCAAGTAAAATCTTTGAAGAAGGCCTCTGGACTAGAGATCAAACTCTAGAAAGCCTTCTATGTGTGTCTCATTCAAACTTTGTCTGGAAACCAAACAAAAGGCCTGTAGAATGATGGGCTGTGGTAGAGCAGGTTAGCATGAAGATGCTAGCAAGAGTTAGGATTGAGAAAAATTTCCTCAAATGCACTCAAGACAGTGATTCTGAGAGAGTGAGGGGAGCGCTTTAGTAACCGACGTTAGCTCCACCTCTCTGGTGGGCTTGTTTATTGGCCTTACCTGCTATTGGCTTATTGTCATGAACTATTCCCTCTCCAACCAATATGTAATCTAAATGGCCTCACCTCCCCATTGATCTCCTCTCCACCAATCAGTAGCCTGTAAACATCTCTTACTTTTTTATTTTATTCTGTCTACCCAGTACTAAACAGTATCTGGATATTTACATTTCAATAGACTGTCTGCCACCTCAGTTTCATCCTATCTATTAGCATATGAAGATGTCTAGTTCAGTGCACACTATTCAAATGAGTATAAATTATGCCTTTAAGACATGAACCATGTGCCTCATTAAAATGCTAAACTAATTAGTAATTACTACAGGTTGTTTGCAACTATCTAATTGACATAAATCCCATTCTGAGTCAAATGACACTGTACTGTCTTCATTTTGATTTACACATACACTACAAAAACTATTTGTTGTTAGGAGGCCATTTTGAGCACAGTGGCCATTGAGATGCACAGAATGGCACAACCTAATGTAGTTTTTATAATGGGTATTAAATAGACCTATTAACAATCTATATTGATTAATAAAATGTTTGTAAACATGAATCGACGTTCCTGAGTCACAACTGAATAAAGGTCCATGTTAGCCCTAAGGATGCATATATCTCAACTAATTATGGAGGTAGAAATGTATGACCATCAGTAATGTTGTACAAATGTGGGGTAATCTGGTCAATAAGGTCAATAACCGAAGACCCTATATGTGCTACAATAAGTCATATGTGCAATCAGCTTATTCAACTGTTTCTCTCATGAATAGAATATGAGCCAATTCGAACTTGCCACAGCAACTGAGTAAGAAAATGGTGCCTTGGGCTGTTACAATATGTCACTGTGTTTTTCACTCTGGAATCAATTCTCAGGAAAAGGCACCCCAGAACTTTCAGCCTATTATTCTTGTCTAGCATGGTAGGAATCACACATGATAATATGGAAGTTTGCTCATTATAAATGAAGCTGGAGAGGGGTAGGTCAATAGGTAAAGGGCAGTGCCTTGTGCTTTATTTTTGTCATATTTTTCCCAAATTGCTTTACAAAGATAGGGGACAGTGCAAACAGACGTATGCACCACTAGCACTCAATAATTTTCTGACGCAAATATTAGAACATTTTGGAAAAAATATAATACATTTTAAATTAATTGAGATGTCATGTTATGTCCTTTTTTTCATTAGATCTGACTGTGTGTTAAAATGGTGAAAATATAATGCTTCACCATATAACTATATAAGAACTTACAACAACTGAGCAGCCTCCAGTTGCTTAACCCCTTAAGGACACATGACAAGTGTGACATGTCATGATTCCCTTTTATTCCAGAAGTTTGGTTCTTAAGGGGTTAAATGTACATAGGGATTTGGGATTGTGCACAAGTAACTTTTTATTTTTTTTCTTTGTTTTTTATTATATGTTTTGGGGCTGATGTATACTATAGTCATTGCTGCCAACCAGAAGTAATGAGAGTTGGAGCACAGGACTTATTTTTGTATATGTGTATTTGCTTTTGTTTTACACAAGCATATTATAGTGTTGCCATTCACCCCATATGTTCATTATTGACGGTTAATAAATGTATAGGGCAGTGGCGGACGTACCATGGTCGTAGCTGCGACCGGGCCCATAACCCCAAAGGGACCCCTTCGATGTTCAACTGCCTATCAGGTGGCCCATGCTCTTTTGGCCACCCGATGCAATGTATTTCCAAGGGCTTTACCAGTTCAACCGGGCCCCTGTGTTGAGGTCATGTTGGGAGGATCTAATATAGAGCACATAAGGGCGGAGAAAGAAAGGAGGGAATCAGAGTGGGTACTCTAATTTCAATCAGCCTGAGCCAGCCACTGGACCCCAGCTAAGTCACCCTCCTGCACCTAAAAGGTAGGAAACAGGAGGGTGAGTAAAACATTTTGCATGTGTGTGTGTGTTTCTGTATCTGTCTCTGTATATGTGTCTGTATGTGTATCTGTGTCTGTATGTGTGTCTGTTTCTGCATGTATGTATGTGTGTCTGTATGTGTATCTGTGTCTGTATGTATGTGTATTTGTATGTATTTATGTATGTGTGTCTGTATGTGTATCTGTTTGTCTGCATGTGTGTCTGTATGTGTATCTGTATGTCTGTGTATCTGTATGTGAGTGTGTGTCACTATTCATCTTTAAGTGTGTCACTGTTTGTTGCTGTATGAGTGGCATTCTGTGCATTTGACTGTTTGTCAGTGTTTGTGTATCTGCATGTAAGTCTATTTGAGTGTCAGTGTGTGTCTGTGTATCTGTATGTGTGTCAGTGTTTGTATCTGAATGTGTGTCATTCTGTGTGTCCATGTATCTGCATGTGTGTCTGTGTGTATGTGTTTCTGTGTAGCTGTTTGTGTGTTAGTTTGTGTGTTTGTATATATACATGTGTGTCATAGAAACATAGAAACATAGAAACATAGAATGTGACGGCAGATAAGAACCATTCGGCCCATCTAGTCTGCCCAATTTTCTAAATACTTTCATTAGTCCCTGGCCTTATCTTATAATTAGGATAGCCTTATGCCTATCTGACGCATGCTTTAACTCCTTTACTGTGTTAACCTCTACCACTTCAGCTGGAAGACTATTCCATGCATCCACTACCCTCTCAGTAAAGTAATACTTCCTGATATTATTTTTAAACCTTTGTCCCTCTAATTTAAGACTATGTCCTCTTGTTGTGGTAGTTTTTCTTCTTTTAAATATAGTCTCCTCCTTTACTGTGTTGATTCCCTTTATATATTTAAATGTTTCTATCATATCCCCCCTGTCTCGTCTTTCCTCCAAGCTATACATGTTAAGATCCTTTAACCTTTCCTGGTAAGTTTTATCCCGCAATCCATGAACCAGTTTAGTAGCTCTTCTCTGAACCCTCTCTAAGGTATCAATATCCTTCTGAAGATACGGTCTCCAGTACTGTGTACAATACTCCAAGTGAGGTCTCACCAGTGTTCTGTACAATGGCATGAGTACTTCCTTCTTTCTACTGCTAATACCTCTCCCTATACAACCAAGCATTCTGCTAGCATTTCCTGCTGCTCTATTACATTGTCTGCCTACCTTTAAGTCATCAGAAATAATCACCCCTAGATCCCTTTCCTCATGGTGTGGATCTGCATGTTAGTGTATTTTGTCTCTACATGTGAGTCAGTGTACACACCTGTGTGTCTGTGTAACGGTCACCCCAACACACACACTTACATTCCCTTTCACCCTGCCACACTCACAATAATTTGGGGATAGTGCACAAGTAACTTTTTTTCCCTTTGGTTTTTATTGTATATAATTCTTTTTGCAAGTGACATTAGACCAGTTACTCCACTATGTAAACTCACAACATTAACATTGGTTTGTTCCATTTCTGCACATTACTTTACATGGGAATCAGATTCTTCATTTTAATTAATTAATGGCAGATGCAATCTCAGCTTTATATAACCTACAGCTCACTATAGTGATTAAGGTGCCATAAGATGTAGATGAGGAGTACAAAAACGTGGACCCCGTGGCACCCATTGTCTATCCACTCTGCAGCAATAGGGCAACTAAGATCAAGATCAAAATCTTAACCCTCATTGCGCAAAGTGATTGCACATTTAGTAAATGCAGTGTTTTTGAAACAAGTATTTGTATGTGGTTTTGAAGATTGCTGTGACCACACATTCAACTTTAGTATCTATTTTCATGCACTATACCACTTTAAGATTGGTGGTTATAACATTTTATGTTTTATATGTACATCGCTTTGGTATATTGGTATATATTGTAAATTGGTAGATATTTTATGAGCACTATTTTTATATTATTTTAGTGTATCTTTTGCAAGGCTTCAAATGGTTGCTGCACGGAATATATTGTTTTTATGATACTTGTATGATTAATTTTTAGTGTTGAAAATATTTATATTGCACTGCACCACTTTTTTCCCTACACAAAGTAGAAGGTTTGGGGTGAACCTCTGTATATGCCAGTAAAGAAGAATCTAACTCAAAAAAACATTTGTATAAATTCACAAAATGTTATGTTCCAAACAAAAAGACAAACAAAGTATTTATTTATTTATCTATTTTATTATTTATATATATACATATACGAAAAGTTCATTGTCAACTGTACAATCTATATACAGCTATATACACGGTCTTAATGGGAAGTCCAGCGAGTTTGAGGTCTAGAGAGAATTCCCTTAATAAAGGACATGAGGTTGAATGATAATGAAGATTTGGTTAAAAGCATCACAGAAATGTCTTTGATAGAGAGGAAATGCAGCTTGAGAGTTAAAAATGATGACACAGAATCAAAGTGGTAGGGTTAAGGCTACCACAATGAACTGAAGTAAAAGGGATCAAGGTGGGCTAATGCTTGAAAGAAATGTTTATCTGTAAAAAGAGGAAAATAGAAATATGATTATAACATGGTTAACTGAGTATAGTTTCCAGTATGCATACTTTGCATGGCATGTTGGATAAATTGTTCGTTTTGGTCATTTATTGCCATATAAGGTGTACGATTTAATCCAGTCATGTCAATTAGGCAGGGTTGTGGTACTGTCACTGGTGGCTTGGCACAGGTTCCTGTGTTAGGAGTTGAAATGGGTTGAGCACAATTGCCAGATGCTACGGCTTCCTCTTTCAGGCATTTGTTCAGTTCCTTCTTTTCCTGCTGACGCCGGTTACAGAACCATGTATTAACAACCTATTAATAAATAATAAAAGTAATGAGTGGTCAATAAAGGAATTTATCTTATGTGCATGATTCTAATTGAGATTCTATCATGTGGTCAAATTATTAACAAATTTTTTATATTTAAAGGCACATTCACAAGTACCAAGTCTGATTTGTGCAGAGCAAAAAATGTAGGAAATATAAAATATGTATAATTCATACATTAAAATATTCACTTTTGGACCAGCGAGAACAATTGCCTCTAGTCCCAGCTAAAACATTTAGGATTATTCATTCATGTGGAAATTTGTGAAAATTAAAAAGGTGATTGCAGAGGAATTTAAGGCCAAAATAGTAGTGTAGAAAAAACTCTTTACAAAACTATGGTTTAAATGACATCATTTGAGGTATGTCCAACTGGCATTAATTATAGAGTCTTCTTTTACCCAAATTGTGCATACTGGTATTCAAATCTCTAGAACTCTGCCACAAGATGGTTACTATTACAGTTAAGTCAGGGCAGGCCCAAGACATTGTGCTGCCTGGGTCCAAGGATTAAATGCTGCCCCCCCTTCCCAAAGCCATGCCCATAAAAACACACCTACATCCATTATGTGTAGTAAATGCAGTCTCTGTGTTTGTGTAGTGGATGCAGAGAGTGTGTTTGTGTAGTGCATGGGTTGTCAACCTGGTCCCTACCGCCCACTAGTGGGCGTTTCAGGATTCCAGGTGGGCGGTAGGGATTTCGGCGGCTAAATCCTCTTTTTGAGAGGATTTCTCCATTTTAGAGTGGGCGAGCGGGTGCGAGCGGTTTGCGGGCGCAAGATTTCAGTGACCGGCAGGAGGGAAGCACTCTCTCCTGCCAGGTCACCTTCTGGGCCCCCTGGCGCAGCAGAGTTCTAATCCGAGGCGGCAAGGGAGCTCTAACCTCTCTGCTCTGCTCCCTCGCGCGATGTTTGCTGATGCCGCGGGAGCCGGAATATGACGTCATATTCCAGCTCCTGGCATCAGTAGACAGAGTATTTGTAGAATAGGAGAAAGAAAGAGCAGAGGACTTGTAAAAAGGAGAGAGAAGGAGCAGAGTACTTGTAGAATAGGTTAAAGAAGGAGCAGAGTACTTGTAAAAAGGAGAAAGAAGGAAAAGGAGAGAATTATTGTTGTCTAATAATAGTAAGTGGGCTACCTAGCTCAGCCTTCCTGCTGGGCATTGCTATAAGGAAGGTTAAAAAATATAAAAAAGGGAAGAAAAAAAAAGGTGGGGGGAGGGGCATTGAGGAGGGAGAGGAGGGGAGCTGACGCACAGATGAGAAATCATATTATGCGCAAACAGAGAAGTCGTCTGAATATCACCGAAAGAAGAGACCTTCGTTTGCTCCTTACGAAAATCAAACCATATATCAAATATTTAGTCTCGCAGCATCAATCTCAAGGATCTCATTAATCACTAGTTAAAGGTAATTTCAATTTTCTTTGTTTTCTCATTAAACTTTATAAAGTTAAAAACATTGTAAACATGCATTAAGAAGAAATAAAAAGATAAATATACGTACATTTATTTTTTTTAAACGCCCTCCTTTCTAAAAAATATTCTGCACTTGCGCGAAAGCTGGTGGGCGGTAAGGAAATTTTTCCATCAAGAAAGATGCATTAGTGGGCGGTAGGTAGAAAAAGGTTGATTTCCACTGGTGTGTAGTGGATGCAGTGTCTGTGTTTGTGTAGTGGATGCAGAGTATGTGTTTGTGTAGTGAATATAATGTGTGTAGTAGATGCAGTGTTTGTGTGTATTGCATGCCTGTAAAGGCAGTGTTTACATTAAAAGGCCTGAAGGGAAAGACTGTAGACACCATAACCACTTTATGCTGTATTGGTTCTGGTGACTATAGTGTCCCTTTAAATCTGAAGTTCACTTTGAATTCACTCTGAATTCTCACTTTAGTGAAATACTGTTAATTGTAATGTCATAGTAGTTGATCGAAATCTTCTTATCGTTAATACTTACATCACATGTTAGTTCGATTTCTGTTGAAATGCTTTCGATTTCCACTTTACTGGGATGAGGGAACCGCTTATAATTCTCTTCTAACTTTTGCTTTGTTTTCTCATCAATGAACGTACGTTTTTTTCTTTTTACAGAGTTGTTCGGTTTTCCTCCTCTGTCAACAATCTAGTGGGTTTAAAAAAAAAATGTAAAGAATAACATGTTAATCGCAGAATTATTTTTTTTCAAACTAGTAGATTAACAAGTTTGAAACCAAAAATTCCACCATTTGTAATGAGCATATTTCCCAGAGTTAAAGGGGCACTAACACAACAGTACCCCAAGCACAATAGCTACCTGCACACCGTGCATTGATTACACAGCAGAGGGCTCATTACCTCCTTTTATCATATCTACTATATCAGCAGTGATTTATTAAAATCACTAGCCATATGTTCATTTCCTACTTTGCAAAATTAAGATATGCTTCTCCTTGACATGCCATACACATCCTAAGTGATGATAATAATATGCTATTAATAATAATAGCGGTTAAAAAAATCATGGTTATATTCCTATAAGTCTGAACTCAGTATCTCTCTTCAAGCTAAACACTGATCTCTGCAGCTCTACATAGAAATAGCAGTGAAATTTGTAGCTCCCTAGGTCTATAGTCTTACTCCTGAAGCCTACAGCATGTAGACTGAACAATGAGTTATCCAACTCTGAAATTCTCATGGCTTTAACGTGGGACCCTTCAGCTACCGTAAACTGAACAGAGAACTCATCCGCAATCCAAAAACTGAAAAGGAACATGCAGGGTTACAGGCCTCCCAAATGTCCCGATTTTGGTTAGATTGTCCCTCCTTTGGGGTCCTGTCCCAGTGTCGCGATTTTGTTCCGTGTTGACAGTGTTTGGAATAAAACAGCTACATTTCCTCTTGAAAATGATCTGGCCCAGTTATAGCTTGTGATTCAAAATTGTTATTTATTTACTAGTGTTTTCAGTGCAGTTGCAACTACTAGGATCATACACAGTGTGCTTCAGCAGTACTCTCTGCAATGTCTACCAAAAGAGGAGGCAACCTTTGGTACTACATCTTCCATAATACCTTACAACCATAATTCTGTGAAAGCATCATGGGAAATGTAGTCCATCATCAAAGGTTGCCTATCTCGGTCTACTGGCCATAGATACTGTCAGTCAGCTTCGTGTGTTTGACACCAGACTGACACACCACTTCAATTGGCCAACCCACTCCCTTTTGCAGGCAGACTCATCCATTGTGGGCATCACAAGTGACACAAGTCACTGACAATGACCCTAGGGACCATCTACGTGCTTCCCAATTCCATACCTCCCAATGTTGGGAGATACGAGGATATAGCTGTTTTAGTACGATAAAATTCCACTGCTGATAATTGTGGAATTTTAACAACAATGACCAACTTGATATAAATAAATCTTTAGAGTATAAATCCCTGTACATGCTCTCAAAATAAAAATTGTTTTACTTACTTTTCGAATAGCTGTATTTGTTTCAACTTCCTTGTAAAATCTCTCCAGCATTGGTTTCAGTTTCCGCATATTAGTAAGGGTCAGTTGGACAGCTTCAAATCTGGAGATTGTTGTTTGGCTAAATGATTTCTCTGTAACAAAGTAGATGGTTTGTCTGTTACGTGATGTCCAGGTGTTCTGATTTTAAACAAAACTCTATTATTTATAACTAAATCAATTAAGATAGTAATAATGTTAATATTATTATTAATATGGAAAGAGCTTTTTTTTTATTACCTTTTTAGTTCATTATTGACTTTTTTTTTTTTTTATATATTTAGGTTGACAGCACTCTGACATTGCAACTGCAACCTGAAAAGTTTACAATGAGCATTTTACACAAACGTGATCCTTTGGTACAATGAAACTGTATCCCGGTGCATGTTTCCATGAGTTTCCTATCTTTGACCTTGCATTATCTCATATTTCCAAGAGTTGGGCTCATGACTGAAATCAAAGGCTACTGCATGCCATCAAATTCAGGGATAACATCCACATTGAATTTCATTATTCCAAAGTGTTGTTGGAAAAAGAAATACATTTGCATTAAATGCCCTCTCTGTGCTTTCTCAAAGGATCAGAGTGAATTAATCACACAAAATATACAGAATATGATATCCATCCATTCATATATAAAAAATAATAATAATGTATCAATAATATATATTTTAGATAATTATACTTTCTGTATTAAAAATACCAGATTTTCCCTTTTAAAATATAAGTTGATTTTTATTTATGGATTGTTTTAATTTTTTTACAAACTGAAAATATAAATATCTTTCTTTTGGGTTTTTTAAAATTCGATATATTAGTAACTTCTTATATCTGATCTTACTGTATAAAACTCCTAGTCCGTCCCCAACGTTTTCCTGGGTAAGCCTTAATGACTCCCTCTGCTTTTTAACTTTTTGGGCAAATTCTTTCAGCTCAGTCATGCTTGATTGATCCTGTGAATGTAAAGAGCAAGTGTTATACTTGAGGTTCAAGAAAACATTTTTAATTATTTTGAAAGTGTTTAGAGCACAACAGCTACAAAGGTCCAGATCTCCATCAACCACAGTCATGGTTTGTTATATGCATGTTTTATTTACTAGTGATTCAATGCAAATATATATGTACCATACAGAAGCACCAATTACAGGATGGAAAATTGGGGCCAGCATAGATGCATGTACACCCAGATTGAAATAGACACAGTGTTCTGGTTGGAGCCAACATTGCCATCAATTTTATGCAGAAGACTTATTTGAACTACAATTTTCACTGTTTATTTATAGATAAAGTAGACCTCAAGTCGGGTTTGAGTTTATTTTGGCAGAAAATAGGTTAACGTTTTAGAAGACAATATATAATATGTAATTGTCCTCCATATTCAGGCTTCACAAGGAAATCCTAATGGACAGCCATTACCTCATTACAGCCATACCTGCAACAGCTAAATTCCACATTAAATAAAAAGACACATTTATTAAGTAAACAGTGAGTTGAACTAAATCAAGTGGAGTAAAAAAAAATTGGATCAAAGTGGCAAGCTTGAAAAATTCTTCAAATAAAAATAATTGAAATATTTTTCCCCTTTTCCAAATGTTGGCCTACATTTTTCAGTTGTCAATGCACTACAACTTTATGTTTACTATAAATAAAATTAAAATTTAGACATTAAACCAAGCATACCAAATATTTGCATATTCACCACTTTCTACCGTAATTAACTTTTTTTTTTTTTTTTTAAAGTGAACTTTTCATTAAAGAGCCATTTATACGTGGACAATTTCATATTTACAAGGAATGTGAACTAGTATTAATTTTCTGAATAAAACAATAAACTATCTCCAACATTTTGGTTTCCAATTTCATGAGAAATGTTAAAAGTATTTGTAACTAGCTAAAAAATAAATAACTTTGCAAAGTAGTCCAAACATGTAGTTAAATAAAGGTACCACAGAGTAAAACAGTGCATGAGTTTGAATTAGTAAATACTCACCTCAACATTTGAGACTACTTTTCCAGTGGAGGCCTGTGGTATGGTTCTTGTAAGGGTGCAGTTTCCAGTCACAGATATGGTATTTGTAGGAGGGCAGCTTAATGTGTTGGATATGGTACTTGTTGGGGTACATTCCAAAGCCCTAGATATGATACTTGAAGGGGCGAAGCTTTCAGCCCTAGATATGGTACTTGTAGCGGTGCCATTCCATGCACTAGATATGGTACTTCTGGTGGCGAAGCTTCCAGCCCTAGATATGGTACTTGTAGTGGTGTAGCAACAAGCACTAGATATGGTACTTGTAGGTGTGCCATTCCAAGCACTAAATATGGTATTTGAAGGGGTGCAGTTGAAAGCCCTAGATAAAGTACTTGTAGGGGTGCAGTTTCCAACCCTAGATATGGTACTTGCAGGGGTGCCATTCCAAGCACTAGATATGGTATTTGAAGGTGTGCAGTTAAAAGCCCTAGATAAAGTACTTGTAGGGGTGCAGTTTCCAACCCTAGATATGGTACTTGCAGGGGTGCCATTCCAGGCACTAGATATGGTATTTGAAGGTGTGCAGTTAAAAGCCCTAGATAAAGTACTTGTAGGGGTGCAGTTTCCAACCCTAGATATGGTACTTGCAGGGGTGCCATTCCAAGCACTAGATATGGTATTTGAAGGGGTGCAGTTCCAAGCACTAGATATAGTACTTGTAGGCGTGCAGCTTTCAGCCCTAGCTAGTGAAGGTTTTTGGTAGTGGTGCATGGGGTAGTTAACTTGCCCCACATGAGCAGCATAGTACATGGCCTGTGGGGAAGTGGGCCGATTCATGCTTACAGGACTGGTGGCTTGATGGGGAGATACTTGGCTTATGTAGCCAGGAATATCATATGGGTTTGGTGGTGGTATCAATGGCTGTCCAGAATTCATTGCGTAGTAAGCATTAGGCTGTGTACTGCTGTTATGGTACTGGGGGACCTGGTTCTTAGTTTTTGTCGACTGAGATGGAAACTGCCCGTCATCTTGTTGAATACAATCTTCATAGTCAGGTGTAATTTCAGGGTGGGCTTGCGTATACTGTGAGCTAGGTGGATGGCCCATGCCAGTAACACCTTGCGTATTTTCTTGATACGTTTCATATTCGGGTAGATGAACTTGTGGATCACTCCCTTCTTGGTTGGGAAAAAAATAATTGTTTTCCATGGTTCTTGTAGTAAACCTCACTGTTGGCTAACTAGGCTTTCAGAGAGTTCTTCTTGGAATTCTTCAAGGCCCCTGGAGTAGGGTTTGCGCTGGGATCAGAGCTGCAGGTAAAATCTTTGAAGAAGGCCTCTGGACTAGAGATCAAATTTTAGAAAGCCTTGTATGTGTGTCTTATTCAAACGTTGTCTGGAAACCAAACAAAAGGCCTGTAGAATGATGGGCTGTGGTAGAGCAGGTTAGCAGGAAGATGCTAGCAAGAGTTGGGATTGAGAAAAATTTCCTCAAAGGCACTCAAGATGGTGATTCTGAGAGAGTGAGGGGAGCGCTTTAGTAACAGACGTTCGATCCACCTATCTGGTGGGCTTGTTTATTGGCCTTACCTGCTATATGCTTATTGTCATTAACTACTCCCTCTCCAAACATTATGTAATCTAAATGATCTCACCTCTCCACTGATCTCCTCTCCACCAATTAATAGCCTGTGGACATCTTGTACTTCTTTATTTTATTTTGTCTACCCAGTACTAAACAGTATCTGGTTATTTACATTTCAACAGACTGTATGTCACCTCATTTTCATCCTATTTATTAGCATATGAAGATGTCTGGTTAAGTGCACACTATTCAAATGAGTATAAATTACCCCTTTAAGACATGAACCATATGCCTCATTAAAATGCTAATCTAATTAGTAATTACTACAGGTTGCTTCCAAATATCTCATTAACATAAACCCCTTTCTGATTAAAATGGCACTGTGTTGTCTTTATTAAAAGTTATTAAGGCAAATAGTTATTTTGATCACAACAAATGTGACATTATGTATAAGTAAATGTTTTTTAATGTTTATTTTTTAATAATTATCTATTTGCAAACAGGGACACAATATGCTGCTATTAACAATTGCAATACAAAAATTCACCTACAAAGAATATCACAAAAATACATAACAACCTGATCTTAAACCAGCATACCTAATCATTGTACCCTGTAGGCAAGGTTTAAATAGACAGACATACTTAGAGAGACATAGGACAAACAAGACAAGACAAAATGGCCATAACTATTTTTCAAATAACCCTTATGTCAACGGGTAGGTCCTCAAATTGGAGTCCTGGAGGGAATACAAAATCCTGGACGTAACATTCCACCAGACCAATAAAAGTATAAAAGTAAATACAAAAAAGGAGTACAGTGTCGTGAAGTATAATCACTCTTTAGTGGTTCTCTCTTAGACTTAGCCATTAAATCAATACAAATGCAGAAAGATAAGTCCTGCGCTCACTCCCATCACTACTGGGCGGCAGCAAAGACTACAGTACACATCAGCCCCAATATATAGTAAAAACCAAAGAAAAACAAGTTACCTGCGCTCTCTCCTTAATCCCTATGTATTTTTTAAACAAATTGAGTTTTTTTTTGTTACCTTCAATGGAATGAGAGAATAAGCCATTAAATCAATACATCTTAGGGAACCTTAATAATCCATCTTTCCATTTTTGGTTGAAATTTGAGCTGTTCCTTAACCAAAGACCAAAATGGGGTGAAAGGTGATTTCCAATGTCTGGCTATCATGATTTTTGAGGCTAGCAGTATATGAGTAACCAGGGGAGTATGGTTTTCAAAAGTATGTTTGACTTTGAGCTGTAATAGAAATAGGTCAGAACCACATTGGAAGGGTTTACTGATTGATGCTTGAATCTTACTCTGGATCATACTCCAAAACAAATGAACAGGAGGGCACTCCTACCAGATGTGTACAAATTCACCTCTTCAGTCCCCACATCTCCAGCTATGCTCCTGATCTGTAAAGAAATTAGACAATAAACTTGGAACCAAATATCACCTATTTAAAAGCTTGTAATTACACTCCAGTAGCTTGAGACAATGAATGTTTTTATGAACCACGCTCCAAGAGTTCTTCCATTTATCGCAACTAATTTGAAAATTTAGATCTGCATCCCACTTCTTAAAGGACCACTCTAGGCACCCAGACCACTTCAGCTTAATGAAGTGGTCTGGGTGCCAGGTCCCTCTAGGATTAACCCTTTTTTTTTAATAAACATAGCAGTTTCATAGCAGTTTCATTGTAAATGCTTTCTTATGAGACCGGCTGAATGCGCGCGCAGCTCCTGCCGCGCATGCGCATTCAGCCGAAGAGGAGGATCGGAGGCGGAGAGGAGGAGGAAAGCTCCCCGCCCGGTGCTGGAAAAAAGGTAAGTTTAACCCCTTTCCTCGCCATCCAGCCCGGCGGGAGGGGGCCCTGAGGGTGGGGGCACCCCCAGGGCACTATAGTGCTAGGAAAACGATGTTTTCCTGGCACTATAGTGGTCCTTTAAGAATGGGTTAGATAGGTGTATCAGGCTCCCTTCTAACTAGTTCTAGACAACCAGCTACAATCTTCGTTGGGGTCATTTTTTTTCAATAGCTTTTCCAATATATTACATTTATTTGATTTTTCAGTAGCTAAGTGGTTGCGCTAGAAACCCATTATTCTTAGATAGTTAAAGACTTTTTTACTATCTAAGTTATATTCAGTACTCAAAGAATGAAAATCTTTCAAGTTGTTATTTATTAAATAACTTTTTTTTAAAGTCCACATTTAATCTAATTTTGTATTCTTAAGTCAGCTATTATACGATAAATAGACTATAGGAAGGCAAGTAATTATTTTTTATTAAATTGATAACTCGTCTTTGCATTTCTTCCAATACCTTATTATATTATTAAGAATCATACTATCACATTTCATTAATAGAGGGCTTCTCTGTTTGTTCTTTATTAGCCAGAGTAAAGGGCTGAGATCAATATTGTGCTGCTCAGTCTGAATCAAGGACTGTTCAATTTTATAATCTATTTGTTCTTTCTAATTGAGTGATGAAGACGTGATACATTTCAGGTTTTTTGATAGTCTTTTAGAAGGGGTACCCGTAAGCCTCCCAATTTGACTTTTAGCTCTAGCTTATAGTTCTAGCTTCTGCGCTTATAATATATAATATATTTTTTTCGATTTTATTATCTGATACTTTTTCTGATATTTTTTATAATTATTTTTATAATTATTCACATTTTTTATTATATATCATTCCATTCCCTATATAAATTATAAGATATGATTATCTCTACATAAAACTTTACCTAAACTACCATTCAAAGACTCTTCCACAGCATAAAGATGGTATAATTCCATATGCTATATTTATATATTTTTTTATGTGTTTATATTTTTATATTCTTCCACTTTTCACTATTTCTATGTATGTCTTACATTTTTAATATCATATTGAACTTCTTTCACTTTATACTTTGTATGTGTGTATAATTATAAGTGCCTTTTAAATACCGAAATAAACAGAGTCACGAAACTGGTAAGGCTGCATCAATCTTCACTATCTTGAAACTGTCAGCACAGTGGAACGCACATCGAGCCGCAGTGGAACGCACATCGAGCCGCAGTGGAACGCACATCGAGCCGCAGTGGAACGCACGCGATGATCGTCTAAGCAGCCGTTTTTCATCTCGTACTCCACAGCTGTCTCTCAAGCCGGCACAAAGGAGACAGTCACATAGCAGCATCCAGGCTGTTAGGATTGAGACTCTGTGAGCATATCTCAAGTTGCTGCACAATTTAGTCATCCTTTCTGATTGTGGTGTACACAAAGAAACTATCCAGGTCCTGGTGGTCTTCTTACATATGAAAGACCATACCCACTATTATTTGATGTATAAAACTATTATATCATTGGGATTTAAGTTCTGATACCATATTATACAGCTCAGCAGGCAGGCTCCCTGGCTGTTTCCATAGCAGGGATTTTCTGTTTATCATTTGTATGAGCTGTTACATTTTGTCTAACATTCTGATACATGTTTGCTACTATTTTGTATTTATTTTTCATTAGGACATTCATTTTACTGCATAATGTGTATTCTACATGAATTATAGTGTGATTGTAGTGGGCTGCTGTCCGCACTGGAGGAGGTGGCCCTGGTCGAATCCACAACGCTTGGTTTTGCCTCGGGGTACAATCTCATTGATAGTGCTCAAACTGCTTGCACAAGAAAACACTACAAGATTTGTATTTGGGTGCCTGCGAGGAGTTCCCTTCTGTCTGTGGTAGTTGTGGTCCAGGGTTGGTGATCAGGGGGTTGAGCATTGGTCTGTGGCTAGGTCATTGCTGCCTGTGAGCATGATAGTAGTGGACTGCTGCCTGCACTGGGGAAGGTGGCCCTGGTTGAATCCACAAAGCTTGGTTTCGCCCCCTGAGTACAGTCTCTCTGGTAGTGTCTTAACTGTTTGCACCGATGGCACTGTATTCCGATGCGTGATGGGTATCGGGGTACTTGTAGGTTGGGTAAGTGCCTTCTTCATTGCTGTACTGGCGGCCCAGGGTTGGTGTTCAGGGGTCTGAGACTAGGTCGATGCTGCCTGCGAGCGTCTTGGTGTTCATCAGCTTGGCAGGCTGCTTCAGTTAAGGTGGTGGCTTTCTGGTCCCTTACTCACTCTTGTACTTCTGGATTCAGCCAATTGTAAAATTGCTCAAACAGGATTAGCTGCATGACTTCTTCCCCAGTTTTGGCTTGGGTCGCTTGGAACAACGGAACAAGGGGGTGACATGTGGCAGAGCGTGGAGGGGGTGACAGGTGGCAGAGTCAGGGAGGGGGTGACACGTGGAAGAGTGAGGGAGGAGGTGAAATGTAACAGTGTAAGGGAAAGCGGGAGTGACAGGTGGCAGAATAAGGGGGTGACAGGTGGCAAAGTAAGGTAGGGGGTGACAGGTAGCAGAGTGAAGGAAGGAGGGGATGGCAGGTGGCAGAATGAGGGAGGGATGGGGGGCAGAGTTAGGGGTGACAGGTGGCACAGTAAGGGAAGGAGTGGGTGAAAGGTGGCAGAGTGAGGGAGGGGGTGACAGGTGGCAGAGTGAGGGAGGGATAGGGTGACAGGTGGCAGAGTGTGGTAGGGAGGAGGTGATAGAGTGTGAAATGGGGTGACAGAGTGTGAAAGGGGGTGACAGGTGGCAGAGTGTGGAAGAGAGAGGGTGACTGTGTGAAAGGGGGTGACAAGTGGCAGAGTGTGGAGGGAGTACCAGGTGGCAGAGTAGGGGAGGGAAGAGATGAAATGTGGCAGAGTAAGGGAAAGAGGGGGTGACAGGTGACAAAGTGAGGGAAGGAGGGAGTGACAGGTGGCAGAGTGAGGGGGGGATGGGGTGAGAGGTGGCAGAGTTAGGGGATGACAGGTGGCAGAGTGAGGGATGGAGCTGGTGACAGGTGGCAGAGTACGGAAAGGTGGGTGGCAGGGCAGAGTGAGGTGGTGACAGGTGGCTGAGTGAGGGTATGACAGGTGGCACAGTGAGAGGTGACAGGTGGCACTGTGAGGGGATGACAGGTGGCAGAGTGAAGGGATGACAGGTGGCAGAGTGAAGGGGTGACAGGGGGAAGAGTGAGGGGGTGATAGGTGGCAGAGTGAGGAAGTGACAGGTAGCAGAGTGTGGGAGGGAGGGGGTGACAGGTGGCAGAATAAGGGAGGGAGGGGTGAAATGTGTCAGAGTAAGGAAAAAAGGGGGCAACAGGTGGCAGAGTAAGGGAGGGATGGGGTGAGGGGTGGCAGAGTTAGGGGGTGACAGGTGGCAGAGTAAGGGAGGGATGGAATGACAGGTTAGGGGGTGACAGTTGGCAAAGTGAGGGAAGGAGGGGGTGACAGGTGGCAGAGTGAGGGAGGGAAAGGGTGACAGGTGGCAGAGTGTAGTAGGAAGGGGGTGACAGAGTGTGAAAGGGGGTGACAGGTGACCGAGTGTGGGAGAGAAGGGGTGACAGTGTGTGAAAGGGGGTGACAGGTGGCAGAGTGTGGAGGGAGTGCCAGGTGGCAGAGTAGGGGGAAGGGAGGAAATGTGGCAGAGTAAGGGAAAGAGAGGGTGGCAGGTGGCAGAGTGAGGGGGTGACAGGTGGCAGAGTGAGGGAAGGAGGTGGTGACAGGTGGCAGAGTGAGGGAAGGAGGAGGTGACAGAAGGTAGAATGATGGTATAGAGCGAGGGGTGACAGGTGGCAGAGTGAAGGGGTGACAGGGCTCAGAGTGAGGGCGTGACAGTGGGCAGAGTGAGGGCATGACAGGGGGCAGAATGAGGGTGTGACGGGACAGAGTTTAGGAGGGAGAGGGTGTCAGGTGGCAGAGTAAGCAGGTGACAGTTGGCAGAGTAAGGGGGTGCAGAGTGAGGGGGTGACAGGTGGCAGAGTGAGGGAATGAGTGGGTGAAATGTGGCAGAGTGAGGCAGGGGGTGACAGTGGGCAGCATGAGGGAAGGAGGGGATGAAATGTGTCAGAGTAGGGGAAAAAGGGAGCGACCGGTGGCAGAGTGAGGGGGTGACAGGTGACAGAGTGAGTACGGGGGGTGATTGGTGGCAGAGTGAGGGAGGGGGTGAAAAGTGGCAGAGTAAGGGAAGGGGGTGACGGGGCAGAGTGAGGGGGTGACAGAAGGTAGAGCGAGGGTGGTATAGGGTGAGAGGTGGCATAGTTTAGGGTTTATAGGTGGCAGAGTCAGGGAAGGGTGTTGACAGAAGGTAGAGTGAGGGGGTGACAGAAGGTAGAGTGAGGGTATAGAGCGAGGGATGACAGGTGGCAGAGTAAGTGCATGACAGGGGGCAAAGTGAGGGCGTGACAGGGGGCAGAGTGAGGGGATGACAGGGCACAGAGTGTGGGAGGGAGGGGGTGACAGAGTGTGAAAGGGGATGACATGTGGCGAAGTTTAGGAGGGAGAGGGTGACAGGTGGCAGAGTAAGCGGGTGACAGGGGGTGTGAAAGAGGGCTACAGGTGGCAAAGTGTGGAGGGGGTGATAGGTGGCAGAGTGTGGAGAGACAGGATGACAGATGCAGATTGTGGCAGAGTGTGGAGGTGACAGGTGGCAGAGTGAGGGGGTGACAGGTGGCAGAATTAGGGAGGTATGGGGTGACAGGTGACAGAGTAAGGGAGGGATGGAATGACAGGTGGCAGAGTTAGGAGGTGACAGGCGGCAAAGTTAAGGAAGGAGGGAGTGAAAGGTGGCAGTGTAAGGGAGGGGGTGACAGTGGGCAGCGTGAGGGAAGGAGGGTTTGACATGTGGCAGAGTGAGGGTATGACATGTGGCAGAGTGCGGGGGTGACAGGAGGCAGAGTGAGGAGGTGGCAGGTTGCAGAGTGATGGGGTGACAGGGGAGCAGAGTGATGGGGTGACAGTTGGCAGAGTAAGGGAGTGACAGTTGGCAGAGTGATGGGGTGACAGTTGGCAGAATGATAGGCTGACAGTTGGCAGAGTAAGGGGGTGACAGTTGGCAAAGTGATGGGGTGACAGTTGGCAGAGTGAGGGGGTGATAGGGGCAGAGATCAGCGGTACTCTGCCCTGGTGCCAGCACTTCAGCTGGGTAGACCGGTGCGCAGTCCTGCCGTGTAACAAAGGGACAGGTAGGGCAGAGTGCAGTCGGCCTCTGCCCTCCCCTATCCCCTTGTCCAAGCCAGGGGTTACAGTTGGCAGAGTGAGGGGGTGATAGGGACAGAGTGAGGGGTTGACAGGTTGCAGAGTAAGGGAGGGATGGAATGACAGGTGGCAGAGTTAGGAGGTGACAGGCGGCAAAGTTAAGGAAGGAGGGAGTGAAAGGTGGCAGTATAAGGGAGGGGGTGACAGTGGGCAGCGTGAGGGAAGGAGGGTTTGACATGTGGCAGAGTGAGGGTATGACATGTGGCAGAGTGCGGGGGTGACAGGAGGCAGAGTGAGGAGGTGGCAGGTTGCAGAGTGATGGGGTGACAGGGGAGCAGAGTGATGGGGTGAAGTTGGCAGAGTAAGGGAGTGACAGTTGGCAGAGTGATGGGTGACAGTTGGCAGAGTAAGGGGGTGACAGTTGGCAAAGTGATGCTGTGACAGTTGGCAGAGTGAGGGGGTGATAGGGGCAGAGATCAGCGGTACTCTGCCCTGGTGCCAGCACTTCAGCTGGGTAGACCGGTGCGCAGTCCTGCCGTGTAACAAAGGGACAGGTAGGGCAGAGCGCAGTCGGCCTCTGCCCTCCCCTATCCCCTTGTCCAAGCCAGGGGTAACAGTTGGCAGAGTGAGAGGGTGATAGGAACAGAGTGAGGGGTTGACAGGTTGAAGAGTAAGGGGGTGACAGGGGTCAGAGTTAGGGGGTAACAGGGAGCAGAGTGAGTGGGTTTCAGGTGACTGAGTGAGGGAGTGACAGGTGGCCGAGTGATGGGGTGAAAGGTGGCAGAGTTTGGGAGGGAAAGGGTGAATTCAGGGCCTCTTTAACGCAGAGAAACGGGGCAGCTGCATCGGGCCCAGTGACTTCAAGGGGCCCAAAGCAGGTGCCATCAAGAATGTTTTTCCCTGCCATTGCAGCCAGCCGGGGATCCACACAGTAAGTAGGCCCACTGGGTGGCCCATGCAATTAGGGCCACCTGGTGGGCTTGTTTTTAGCAGAGGCCTGGTCGCGCACTGTGGCCCTATGAATGGCGGCCACTTCGACTACTTCGGCTACTTCGGCTGTTTCTGAAGTGCCATTTTGAATATTTAAAGGGGCAGAACAGTGCTTTAAATTCCAATATGCAAAACTAGAGTTTTTAAATGGCAATACACCTCAGGGGCCATAGTCACAGGGCAAGAGGCTGGCAAGCAGGCCTCTCCAAAACCCAGTGGCGAGGTTACTTTCACCACATATCTCCCCATCCCAGGGAAGACTAACCAGGTACCTAACCAGGTACCTGACCTCTGCTACTCCCGGTCTCTGGGTTGCCCTTTGGTTTGGAGTGGAGGTTACTTCGTGGGCAGAGATCAGCGGTGCTCTGCCCTGGTATCAGCGCTTCAGCTGGGTAATCCGGGGTCCCTGTAACAAAGGGACAGGTAAGGCAGAGGTCAGCGGCGCTCTGCCCGATGCCAGCTCTTCTTCTGGTGTAGCCTGTAGGGAGTCAGGCCCTGGACAAGGGGATAGGGGAGGGCAGAGGCCGACTGCGCTCTTCCCTACCTGTCCCTTTGTTACAGGGCAGGACTGCGCACCGGTCTACCCAGCTGAAGTGCTGGCACCAGGGCAGAGTACCGCTGATCTCTGCCCACAAAGTAACCTCCACTCCAAGCCAGAGAGCAACCCAGAGACCGGGAGTACCAGATACCAACACAACCTTGATGAACTCACTGGACAGAGACAGGCTACCAAATTCCAGTACTTTGTTGTGGGTGGGCTGCCAGACTAACTCAGGTACCGACCGGCGTGAGGTCAGGTACCTGGTTAGTCTTCCCTGGGAGGGGGAGATATGTGGCGAAAGTAACCTCGCCACTGGGTTTTGGAGAGGCCTGCTTGCCAGCCTCTTGCCCTGTGACTATGGCCCCTGGGGTGTATTGCCATTTAAAAACTCTATTTGTGCATATTGGATTTTAATGCACTGTTCTGCCCCCCTTTAAATATTATTGGAAAGGATTTGCACTTTTGAAATAGCACTTCGAAAACAGCCGAAGTAGTCGAAGTGGCCACCATTCGTATTGTCGAACACGTGGCGGCGGCCATCTTGTTTAGACGAACGTGTTCAGAGGTGTTTTGCTGTCGAGTTCATGGTACTCAAATCAGACACGCGCCGGCACGAACACGGCTGAACTTTAGCTTCTCCAGGACTTCAACACTTTGACAGGAGTTGAACGGCGTTCGACAATTCGAACGCCACTTTAACATTGACTATTTGCACAAATGGCCCCCGTTTGTGAATTCAAACGGAACTTAAGAGTTGGAAATAGACCAGCCGCACAGCCTAATTCTCTGGAACTGTTTTAGGCATGAAAATGTGCGTGTGGGGTCGGTCAAATGTGGCTTCCAGGAATTTCCTGAACCCCTGCTCTGATGTGGGTGATTTTTGGATATGTTGTTCACTCAGATCAGGGCTATCCAGGGATGTATAATCTTAATATTTGTGGGGATATGTGGTGTTTTGGGGTGTTTTCTGTGTTTTGTGAAAAAGTAGTTTTTTCTGTTTGGGGACAATTGAGTTAATTACAGTATCTTACTCAATTATCTTGCAAGCGGAGGGGAGGATATGTGTGCATTATCTGGCAGTGTCTAACTGTACAACTGTCTAACTGATTGGTTTTGTGACTTTGTGTCCTGTGCTCCACAAGGACCACATGGGTGGTAACCTTGTGGGGAAAACTGTATAAAAGACAATAAACCCTCAGATCTGCTGAGTTTCTGTTTTACCCACAACATAGAGCCTCGTCTCATGTGTGGGGGAAAAGACTGCATCTACATTGGGGGATTTCTATACTCTATATAATCCCCTGAGCTATAATCACTAAGCTCTTTTAAGAGCTTGTTCCTGCTAAACTCTCTTGGAGGAGAGGTTCACCCACTGGAACCTGAAGCCTTGTCGTAGGTCCAGGGTGGGCAGAGGACAGCGAGTTCCCAGCCAAGCTGTAACGCTGGACGTGGGGACTGCAGTGCTATTGGTGCCTGGTGCAGAGCTGATGGTCGTGGTAAGCACTACGAGCATCGATTGACGGAGGGTCCGTCACACATGCTTCCACCATCTGCAACTTATTGATCAAGTTTGCTCTAAATGTTTAAGTTAGTTTGCTGGAATATAACCTTTATTGTTGCACTGTGCCTTTAACAGTAAAACATTTCATCTTATGCCTTGTCAAATTCCATGCCATATATTTAGCTATACTGCTTCATACTTTGAAAAAATTATATTGTGTATGTCATTTAGATACATGTTTTTATTTCTATTGATGAATTAATTGGTTGTGGGGTTGTTTATGCACATTTGCACGTTGATATCCATATGCATGATTAAGGCTCTGCTGAGCCGAAACGTCGCACTTTCTATGAGGTAGTTTACCTATCAATAACTATACCATCCTTACTATTGGAGTGTTGCCTCCGTTTATTCCTTTTGAAGTATGTATGTGTGTGTCAGTATGTCTGTCTGGGTGTGTCAGTATGTCTGTGTGTGTGTGTGTCAGTCTGTCTGTGTGTGTGTGTGTCTGTCTGTGTGTGTATGTGTCAGTATGTCTGTGTGTGTTAGTATGTCTGTCTGTGTGTGCAAGTATGTCTGTCTGCGTGTGTCAGTATGTCTGTGTGTGTATCTGTGTGTTAGTATTTATGTCAGTATGTCTGTCTGTGTGTCAGTATGTATGTGTGGCGGGACCACTGCCTATACGTGAATTGCCTGTCTGATATTATGTGTCTTCCAGGCTTTTTGTATATTCTGCCCACTCCCCATTCGAGTGCCTCCACAAAGGAAATTAATTTGCCTCCTGAACGGGGACCATCCCAATACCTCTTTTAGAATTTTAGTTAAGAACTTTAACACCTTGCAACATAAGTGTCAAATCGCAAACCGCACAGGAAACAATTGATATGCGCTCCTCTGGCTGGCATCCATTTGTACAGACGAGTGCCGGCCAGGGGGAGCGTTCGTGGATTTTTCCCGACTTGTTCGTAACTGAATGAGGACCTCCCCAGCGCTCCATTGGAACATTCACACCAATTAATCAGAACATTCTCACTTGCAACATACATGTGAAACCGCAAGGGAAGTAATTAATGTATGCTTCCCTGGGTGGCCACTATTTCGTATAGATGAATGTCGTTCAGGGAGAGCATTTGTGTCCCGAAAGGAGATGCTTCCCTTGCAGGGTTTCACACAGGGACCTCGCGAGCGGAGCCTGGTCGAGGAAGGTACCGCTGCGAGGGTACCTGAGATTGGTGTGGGCAATTCCTGGAATGAAGTCCCCGGATGTGGGAATCCCTCTGTTTTGGGTGGTGGGCTTTTGGAAACACCGGGAAAGGCGAGGATCCTGGGATGTAACTTTGTTGGATTGTGTGGTACACCCCTTGCATGCTTGACGAGTATAGCGATACCCGGCAGCCCCAATGTCCCACTACTTATCCCAGCTACCGACCTCCCCTGTGCCCGGCAGCCCTGACCTACCTACCACCCAGAAACCCTCCGGTCCCGGGGCCAAACCTGAGGGTACCACCGCAGGTTGCCTCCAGATGTCACCACTGCCAACAACCCAGCCACGTCAAGAAAGAGTGCACGCAGCTCAGGAACAAACCTCAGTGGGTTTGCCCCATGGTCGCCCTGGCTCCAAGAGCAGCAGCCCACTATTACCAAGCTGCCCCCAAATAACCCCCAACCCACAACCAGGATGCCTATCTCATCCTGCGTGAGGTGGCTCCCCTCCAAGCCATTGGCGACAACCGAACCACAGACAGCCGGTACAGCTGAATGGACGCACCGTCCAGGGGCAACGTGGCTCTAGAGCCACCCAGCATGGCTCACACTCTGAGGCTCAGGTAGGCACACGTACCCATTCCCAGGCCCCAGCCTCCCGCAGTCGCCCCTATAAGCAAGTCCCCCAGGCTAGTGCCCATAACCCCGTAATCGCCCAGGCAGGCAGCCCCCCCTGTGCTAACCCCCCTTCCCGGTGCCTCGGACCCCTTGCCCTGGGATACCCCTGCTAAGTTTGGGAGGGAGGTAGTATCCGACCCTACCCTTAAGACGTATAGGGATAGGGCCACCTATCCCTATACGAGGAAGGACGAGGAACAGTTTATCTGGAAGAAGGGCTTGCTATACCGCGTAGCTGAGAAAGGGAAGGCAGGGACAGCTCCTACTACCACCAAACAGTTGGTGGCGCACAGAAATGAGCTGTTGAAGATAGCTCACGATATTCCCCTGGCAGGGCATTTGGGAAGGGATCTTACCGAGCATCTGCTCACCCAAAGCTTCTTCTGGCCGGGCGTCTCAAAGGATCTGAGGCAGTATTGCCAGACTTGTGATGTCTGCCAGAGAGTGGGGAAGCGCGGCGATCAGCAAAAGGCCAAGCTCCAGCACCTCCCCATCATCTAGGCCCCCTTCTGCAGAGTAGCTGTCAACATCATAGGTCACCTGGTAAATCCTAGCCCTTCGGGGAAGAAGCATATTCTGACCATTGTGGACTATGAGACTGGGTAGCCCGAGACAGTCGCCCTGAGCAACATTCAGGTAGAGACTGTGGCCAATGCCCTGATGCAAGTGTTCTCCCGGATGGGTTTTCCCCGGAAGATACTCTTGGATAAGGGCACCCAATTTACTGCCAAGATGACTAACCAGCTGTGGAGGTTATGAGCCATTAGACCGATCCTGAGCTCCCCATATCACCCCTAAACGAATGGTCTGTGCGAGCGCTACAATGGCACGTTGGAGCAAATGCTCCGTACCTTTTCAGAGACTCGCAAGGATTGGGAGAAATTCCTGCCACATCTCCTGTTCGCATATCAGGAAGTGCCCCAGGAATCTACAGAATTCTCCCCGCGTGTGAACTAATGTTCGGACGGAGGGTGAGAGGGCCCTTAGACCTTGTCCGGGAGCACTGGAAAGGGGAGAGAGAGAAGGAATGGACCGCCATCACCAGTGAGGGGATGACAGGAAGCATAGTGAGGGAAGAAGAGGGTACAGTGTCCTTGCTCCCTGGTGGTCCAGTGGGCTTCCTATCCAGTCAGCAGCTCCGCCGGGCCACTCTGATTGGCAGTGTCACGACTACTAGTGTGGTCCAGCATGCAGAAACTATGTAAACATATACATAAGAAGGAAAAGGAAAATAAAAGGACAGAGCGTAAACCGGACCTTAGAATGGCCGGACTAATACGCTAGAGACAGAGAAAGCCGAGGTCAAGGAAGCCAGAAAAAACACAATACCATTTACACAAGCCAAGTCAGGGAAACCAGAATTCAGAATAGCCAGGGAAAAGCCAAGATCAGGATACCAGGAAATCAGATTCACAAAGATAAAGCACTCTCAGGAAACCAGGAACAGGAAACCACGACAGGGCAAGATACTGGGGAGAGCTAGGGATTTAAATATCCCTCTCTATGCTCTGATTGGTCAGAGGGCGACCTCTGACCCCAAAACGTACGTGTGCGTTGATGTTGTGACGTCACGCGCACCTTATTATAATTTTCGGGGGTGGAGCTAGAGATGGACGCGACCACGCGGTCAGCGCCATCTTTAATTTGGGCGCGACGCCCGGAAGACCTGGGGGAGTGGTTGCCGGCTTGCCGACGAGCAGGTAAGCTTATGCTGTCGGCGAGGCTGTGTCGTTTGGGCACGGCCGTGCCACGCGGCGAGCCGGCGACCGCAACAGGCAGGAGATTGCGAGACACTTCACAGTCTGCAGCTAACACTCGGCGGAGCTGCAGACTGTCGGTGGTGGCTCTCCCTCATGGCAGGTTGGAGGAGCCTTGCACCTGGCGGCATAATGGGCAAGCCGCCGGGCCCCCTCCCAATGTTGGGCCCTCGGTCATGGACTAAAGGCCAGACAGGTCAGTCTGACATTAGAACAGTGACTCCCCTATGCAAACTCACAACATTTCTACACATTATTTTACATTATTTTTAAATAACAGCAGACTTAAAGAGGCAATCTAAGCTCTATATAACTTACAACTCATTATAGGTATTGACAGATTATCAGTCTGGCCGATATTATCGGCTGATATTCCGCATTTTCAGCAATATCGGTATCGGCCTATAAAGATACTGATATTGCTGATAATGCAAAAAGTGGCCTGGACCCAGCCAGGGCCGCCTTTAACGCGGTGCAAACGGGCAGCTGCCCTGAGCCCAGTTACTTCAGGGGCTCCCAAAGAAGCTGCCCTGTGGGCCCCGCTGCCCTCAACTATTTATTTTTTCCCCAGGGCCCCAACACTAAGGAGGCCCACCAGGTGGCCCATGCACTAAGCAATTTGTAAGCAATGGCCCCTTGCTTTTCATCAGCCATCTGGGAGGAGATGGCAACTGTATTTGTATGTGTATTTGTGTCTGTGTATCAGCATGTGTGTCCGTGTATGAATCAGTATGTGTTACATGGTGTGTATCTGCATGTATGTCAGTGTTGTCTGTTTATTTGCATGTGTGTCAGTGTATGCACCCCGACCACACACACTGTCACCCCCTTTCACCTTGCCACACTCACAATAATTCCTCCAATCCTGTCACTTACCCATTCCATACACCACTTCCATCGCTCTGACATACTCACCCTATCACACTCACCTTCTCTACCACTGTCACACTCACCCTTCCAATCCTGTCACACTCATTCTCCATTACTCGCCCCATTTCACGCTGCCATATTCACCCTATCACATTAACGCCTCCAATTCTGTCATACTTATTCCCCCCAGCGTTGCCACTCTCACTCTGTGGGGTGTGAATGAGACACATGGAGGGACTGGGGGCATGAATGTGACACATGGAGGGGTTGGGGAGGGGGGAAAGACTATGGTGGGGGGCCATGGCAATTTTAGCACTGGGGCCCCATGGTTTCTATTTATGCCTCTGCTGTAGGGGTTTAGAAAAATAGCCCTTTGTCTCTCAGAGTTTTTTTACCTTGTAGCTGGGAACAGCAAGGTGAATTATTAGTGCAGGACTCGCAGATAGGCTTGCACCTAATGGTCATTGGAGTGAAACTAAAAAACCTACAGGTATATAAATGTAAATAGGGATTTGAGATAATATGTAAGAAACTTTTTTTCCCTTTGATTTTTATTGTATATAATTATTTTTGTAAGTGACATTAGAACAGTCACTTACAAAAATAATTTGTAAACTCATAACACTAACATTGGGTTGTTCCATTTCTGCACATTACTTTACATGGGAACCAGATTCGTCATTTTAATTAATTAATGGCAGATGCAATCTAAGCTTTATATAACCTACAGCTCACTATAGTGATTAAGGTGCCATAAGATATGGTTTTAAGGCAAACTGTAGATGAGGAGTACAAAAACTTGGACTCCATGGCACCCATTGTCTATCCACTCTGCAGCAAGATCACTATCTTACCCCTTAATTTTTAGTGTTGAAAATATTTATATTGCACTGCACCACTTTTGTTTCAAAATAGAAGGTTTGGGGTGAACCTCAGTATATGCCGGTAAAGAAGAGTCTAACTGGAAAAAATTTGTATAAATTCATAAAATGTTATGTTCCAAACAAAAAGACAAACAAACCTATTTTATTATTTATATATATACATATATGAAAAGTTCATTGTCAACTGTACAATCTATATACAGCTATATACACAGTCTTAATGGGAAGTCCAGCGAGTTTGAGGTCTAGAGAGAATTCCTGTAATAAAGGACATGAGGTTGAATGATGATGATGAGGTTAGAAGCATCACAGAAATGATGGTCGTTGATAGAGAGGAAATGCAGCTTGAGAGTTAATAATGACCACACGGAATTGAAGTGGTAGGGTTAAGGCTACAACAGTGAACTGAAGTAAAAGGGATCAAGGTGGGCTATTGTTTGAAAGTGAGGTTTATCTGTAAAAAGAGAAAAATAGAAATATGATTATAACATGGTTAACTGAGTATAGTTTCCAGTATGCATACTTTGCATGGCATGTTGGATAAATTGTTCGTTTTGGTCATTTATTGCCATATAAGGTGTACGATTTAACCCAGTCATGTCAATTAGGCAGGGTTGTGGTACTGCCACTGGTGGCTTGGCACAGGTTCCTGTGTTAGGAGTTGAAATGGGTTGAGCACAATTGCCAGATGCTACGGCTTCCTCTTTCAGGCATTTGTTCAGTTCCTTCTTTTCCTGCTGACGCCGGTTACAGAACCATGTATTAACAACCTATTATTAAATAATAAAAGTAATGAGTGGTCAATAAGGGAATTTATCTTATGTGCATGATTCTAATTAAGATTCTATCATGTGGTCAAATTACTAAAGTGGAAATTGTGAAAATTGAAAAGGGGATTGCAGGGAAATTTAAGGCCAAAATAGTAGTGTAGAAAAAAACTCCTTACAAAACTATGATTTAAATGGCATCATTAGAGATAAGTCCAACTGGCATTAATTATAGAGTCTTCTTTTACCCAAATTGTGCATACTGGTATTCTAATCTCTAGAACACATTGTTAAAGTGACCTCCATAATGTGATTACTATATCAGTTAACTCAGGGCTGGTCCAAGACATTGTGCTGCCTGGGTCCAGGGATTAAATGGGTGCTTTGCAAAGCCATGCCCATCAAAGCAGTTTGCAGTGTGTGTAGTGGATGCAGCCTCTGTATTTGTGTAGTGGATGCAGAGTGTGTGTTTGTGTAGTGGATGCAAAGTGTGTAGTGGATGCAGCCTCTGTATTTGTGTAGTGGATGCAGAGTGTGTGTTTTTGTAGTGGATGCAAAGTGTGTAGTGGATGCAGCCTCTGTATTTGTGTAGTGGATGCAGAGTGTGTGTTTGTGTAGTGGATGCAATGTGTGTAGTAGTGTTTGTGTGTATTGTATGCCTGTAAAGGCAGTGTTTACGTTAAAAAGCCTGAAGGGACAGGCTATAGACACCATAACCACTTATGCTGTAGTGGTTCTGGTGACTATAGTGTCCCTTTAAATCAGAAGTTCACTTTGAATTCACTCTGAATTCTCACTTCTCACTAGTGAATTACTGTAAATTGTCATATCATAGTAGTTGACAGAAATCTTCTTATCGTTAATACTTACATCACATGTTAGTTCGGTTTCTGTTGAAATGCTTTTAATTTCCATTTTACTGGGATGAGCGAACCGCTTATAATTCTCTTCTAACTTTTGTTTTGTTTTCTCATCAATGAACGTACGTTTTTTTCTTTTTACAGAGTTGTTCGGTTTTCCTCCTCTGTCAACAATCTAGTGGGTTTAAAAAAAAAATGCAAATAATAACATGTTAATCACAGAATTAATTTTTTTACAGACTAGTAGATTAACAAGTTTCAAAAGAAAAAAATCCACAATTTGTAATGAGCATATTTCCCAGAGTTAAAGGGGCCCTAACACAATAGTACCCCAAGCACCATAGCTTCCTGCACACTGTGCATTGATTACACTGCAGAGGGCTCATTACCTCCTTTTATCATATCTACTATATCAGCAGTGATTTATTAAAATCACTAGCCATATGTTCATTTCCTACTTTGCAAAATTAAGATATGCTTCTCCTTGACATGCCATACACATCCTAAGTGATGATAATAATAGGCTATTAATAATAATAGTGGTTAAGAAATCATGGTTATATTCCTATAACTGTGAACTCAGTATCTCTCTTCAAGCTAAACACTGATCTCTGCAGCTCTACATAGAGCTGAAGCCTACAGCACGTAGACTGAACAATGAACTCATCCTGAATCCAAAAACTGAAAAGGAACATGCAGGGTTGCAGCCCTCCAATATGTCCCAATTTTGGTTAGACTGTCCCTCCTTTGGGGTCCTCTCCCAGTGTCCCGATTTGTTCCATGTTGATAGTGTCTCTATTACAACAGCTACATTTCCTCTTGAAAATGATCTGGCCCAGTTATAGTTTGTGATTCAAAATTGTTATTTATTTACTAATGTTTACTGCGCAGTTGTGAAGAGGGGGTTGACCCTGTCTAGCACAGAGAGAACACATGTTTGATGTGCTTCAGCTATGTGGCAACCGCTAGGATCATACAGAGTGTGCTTCAGCAGTACTCTCTGCATGGTCTACCACAAGGAGAGGCAGCCTTTGGTACTACAGATGTTGTGGACTACATCTTCCATAATTCCTTACAGACAAAATTCTGTCAAAGCATCATGGGGAATGAAGTCCATCTGGATTGTCAAAAGTTGCCGATCTCGGTCTGCCGACCATAGATGCTGTCAGTCAGCTTTGTTTTTTTTTTATACTAGGATGACATACCACTTCAGTTGGCCAACCCACTCCCTTTTGCAGGCAGACTCATCCATTGTGGGCATCGCAAGTGACACAAGTCACTGACAATGACCCTAGGGACCATCTACGTGCTTCCCAATTCCATACCTCCCAATGCTGGGCGATACAAAGCTATAGCTGTTTTAGTATGATAAAATTCCACTGATGATAATTGTGGAATTTTAACAACAATGACCAACTTGATGTAAATAAATCTTGTGACAGAAAGCAAGGAATTGTGCTGGAAGGAACCTATATACCTCCCCAGATTTTGCAAGGTTCTTACTTTGTGTAATTAGCCCCAGGGAAATGTGTTATGTTCTAATGAATGTTGCACTTTAAATATGTGTATATTTGGGCCCTGGGGTGGAGCACCTGGAGAGTAGGGTGGGCCAGTGCTCCACTCCACATTTTGGAAGTTGCTTGGTGAGAAGTCCAGTTCTGGAGTTTGAATCCTAATCTAACTCACCTGAAAAGGATTATCAATTACCAGTGCTATTAAGTACTCCCCTGCCAAGGAAGAAGGGAGATTGTGTTTGGTTTCTGTGAGTGGAAACAGAGAGCTGAAAACCCTGAAGCAGTAAGGCTGTTTATGTTTATGTTTATGTTTATGTTTATGTTTATGTTTATGTTTATGTTTATGTTGGGAAATGGACAAGCCATCCAACCCAGTTAGCTGATTATTTTGTTTAGTTAGTGCTCAGAAGAGCAAGGCTTTTGTTTGATATATTTTTGTTACCTTTATACCTTACTGTGCATTTATTTTGGAACCTCAATAAAAGAGCAAGTCAGTTTACCTCATCCAGCGTGTGAAGTGTCTCTAAAGCCTGAAAAGACTGTGTGTAACACCCCAATCCCAGGACAAGGTACCAAGGGAAAGGAGTACTTTTGTCACAATCTTTAGAGTATAAGTCCCTGTACATGCTCCCGAAATGAGAAATGTTTTACTTACTTCTCGAGTAGCCTCATTTGATTCAACTTCATCATAAAATCTCTCCAGCATTGGTTTCAGTTTCCGCATATTAGTAAGGGTCAGTTGGACAGCTTCAAATCTGGAGATTGTTGTTTGGCTAAATGATTTCTCTGTAACAAAGTAGATGGTTTGTCTGTTATGTGATGTCCAGGTGCTCTGATTTTAAACAAAACTCTATTATTTATAACTAAATCAATTAAGATAGTAATAATGTTAATATTATTATTAATATGGAAAGAGCTTTTTTTGATTACCTTTTTAGTTCATTATTGACTTATGTTTTTTTTTATATATTTATGTTGACAGCACTCTGACATTGCAACTGCAACCTGAAAAGTTTACAATGAGCATTTTACACAAACGTGATCCTTTGGTACAATGAAACTGTATCCCGGTGCATGTTTCCATGAGTTTCCTATCTTTGACCTTGCATTATCTCATATTTCCAAGAGTTGGGCTCATGACTGAAATCAAAGGCTACTGCATGCCATCAAATTCAGGGATAACATCCGCACTGAATTTCATTATTCCAAAGTGTTGTTGGAAAAAGAAATACATTTGCATTAAATGCCCTCTCTGTGCTTTTTCAAAGGATCAGAGTAAATTTATCAAACAAAATGTATAGAATATGATATCCATTCATATATATACAAATTTATCAATAATACATATTTTAGATAATTATACTTTCTGTATCAAAAATACCAGATTTTCCCTTTAATATAAAAGTTGATTTTTATTTGTGCATTGTTTTAATTTTTTTACAAACTGAAAATATAAATATCTTTCTTTTGTTTTTTTAAATTCGATATATTAGTAACTTCTTATATCTGATCTTACTGTATAAAACTCCTAGTCCGTCCCCAACGTTTTCCTGGGTAAGCCTTAATGACTCCCTCCGCTTTTTCACTTTTTGGGCAAATTCTTTCAGCTCAGTCATGCTTGATTGATCCTGTGAATGTAAAGAGCAAGTGTTAAACTTGAGGTTCAAGAAAACATTTTTAATTATTCTCCAGGAAAACATCAACCACAGTCATAGTTTGTGATATGAATGTGTTATTTACAAGTGGTTTCAGTGCATAAGTATATATATGCCATACAAAAGCTCCAATTAGAGGATGGGACATTGAGGCCAGCATAGATACATATACACTGAGATTGCAATAGACTTTATATAAAAGGCTTACTTGAACTACAATTTCCCACTGTTTATTTATAGTTAAAGTAGACCTTAACTCAGATTTGAGTTCATTTTGGCAGAAAATAGTTCAAAAAAAGTATCACAAGACAATATAAAATATGCAATTGTCCACAATATTAAGGCTTCACAAGGAAATCCTAATGGACAGCCATAACCTCATTACAGCCATACCTGCAACAGCTATATTCCAAATAAAATAAAAAGACACATTTATTTAGTAAACAGTGAGTTGAACTAAATCGAAAAGTGGAGTAAAAAAATTGGATGAAAGTGGCAAGCTTGAAAAATTCTCTAACTAAGAATATTTGAAATATTTTTTTCCCCTTTTCCAAATGTTGGCCTACATATTTCAGTTGTCAATTCACTATAACTTTATGTTTACTATAAATAAAATTATAATTTAGACATTAAACCAAGCATACCAAATATTTGCATATTCACCACTTTCTACCGTAATGTCCTTTAAAAAAAATGTACTTTTCACTAAACAGCCATTGATACTTTGACAATAAAGCAATAAAGTATCTCCAACATTTAGGCTTTCTCTTACATGAGAAATTTGAAAAGTAAATGTTACTAGCCTAAAAAAAAATTATCAAAGTGGTCCAAACATGCAGTTGGGTGAAGGAACCACATAGTAAAACAGTGCATGAGTTTGGATTAGTAAGTACTCACCTCAACATCTGATACTACTGTTCCAGCGGACGCCTGTGACATAGTACTTGTAGGGGTGCTGCTTCCAGCGCAAGATATGGTATTTGTAGGGGAGCAGTTTTCAGCTCTAGATAGGGTGCTTGTAGAGGTGCACCTTTCAGTCCTACCAAGTGAAGGTTTTTGGTAGTGGTGCATGGGGTAGTTAACATGCCCCACATGAGCAGCAAAGGACATGGCCTGTGGGGAAGTGGGCCGATTCATGCTTATAGGACTGGCAGCTTGATGGGGAGATACTTGGTTTAGTTAGCCAGGTGTTTCGTATTGGTTTGGTGGTGGTATCCATGGCTGTCCAGAATATTGATAGCAAGCATTAGGCTGTGTAGTGCTGTTATATAACTGGGGGATCTGGTTCATTTTGTTTGTCTTCTGATGTAGGCACTGCCCGTCATCTTGTTGAATTACTGCATAGTCATAGTTTTGCACATAATGTAAGTTAGGTTGATGGCCCATGCCAGTGATATCTTGCACATATTCTTGATAATGTCCATATCCAGGTGGAAGATGGCATGAATAAGCCCCTCCTTGGTTGGAATAAAGGTAATTGTTATCCATGGTTCTTGCAGTGAACCTCTCTGTTGGCTAACAGCTTTCAGAGAGTTCTTCTTGGGATTTTTCAAGATCGCTGGCGTAGGTTCTGCGCTGGGAGCAGAGCTGCAGATAAAATCTTTGAAGAAGGCCTCTGGACTTGAGAAAAAAACTCAAGAAAAGCTTGTATGTGTGGGCAGCTTATTCAAACCTTGTCTGGAAAGCTGAGAAAAGGCCTGTAGAATGATGAGCTGTGAGAAAGCAGGTTAGCAGGAAGATGCTAGCAAGAGTAGGGATTGAGAAGAATCTCCCCAAAGGCACTGAAGACAGCAACTCTGAGAGAATGAGGGGAGCGCTTCTACAACACAATTTAACCCCACCTCCCTGTTGGGCTTGTTTATTGGCTTATTGTCATTTACTATTTCCTCTGCAACTGTGAGGTAATCTAAATTACTCACTTCCCCATTGATCTCCTCTCCGCCAATCACTAGCCTGTGAACATCTTTTACTTTTTCATTTTATCCTGTCTACCCAGTACTAAACTGGATATTAAACATTTCAACAGACTGTCTGTCACCTCAGTTTCATTTAATTTATTAACATATGAAGATGTCTGGTTAAGTGCACACTATTCAAATGAATATACATATTATCCCTTTAAGACATGAACCATGTGCCTCATTAAAATGCTAACCTAATTATTAATTACTACAGGTTGTTTCCAAATATTCCATTAACATAAATCCCATTCAAATTAAAATGACACTGTGCTGTCTTCATTTTTATTTACACATCCACTTAAAAATACTATTTGTTGTTAGGAGGCCATTTTGAGCCAAGTGGCCATTGAGATGCACAGAATGGCAAAGTCTATATGTAGTTTTTATAATGGGTATTATATAGTAACAATCTATATTGATGAAACAAATGTTTGTAAACATGAAGCGACATTTCTGAGTCACAACTGAATAAAGGTCCATGTTAGCCCTAAGGATGCATACATCTCAACTAATTATGGAGGTAGATATGTATGACCATCGGTAATGTTGTACAAATGTGGGGTAATCTGGTCAATAAGGTCAATAACCGAAGACCCTATGTGTGCTACAATAAGTCATGTGTGCAATCAGCTTATTCAACTGTTTCTCTCATGAATAGAATATGAGCCAATTGGAACTTGCCACAGCAACTGAGTAAGAAAATGGTGCCTTGGGCTGTTACAATATGTCACTGTGTTTATCACTCTGGAATCAATTTTCAGGAAAAGGCACCCCAGAACTTTCAGCCTATCATTCTTGTCTAGCATGGTAGGAATCACACATGATAATATGGAAGTTTGCTCATTATAAATGAAGCTGGAGAGGGGTAGGTCAATAGGTAAAGGGCAGTGCCTTGTGCTTTATTTTTGTCATATTTTTCCCAAATTGCTTTACAAAGATAGGGGACAGTGCAAACAGACGTATGCACCATTAGCACTCAATAATTTTCTGACGCAAATATTAGAACATTTTGGATAACATATAATACATTTTAAATTGATAAACAATGCAGTTTAAATGGAATATTTGTTAACCAACCATAATCTAATCTAAAAGACCCAGTACTTTGCCATAATTCTCCTCTCCACCAATCATTAGCCTGTAAAAGTCTTTCACTTTTTCATTTTATTCTGTCTACCCAGTACTAAACAGTATCTGGTTATTTACATTTCAACAGACTGTCTGTCACCTCATTTTCATCCTATTTATTAGCATATGAAGATGTCTGGTTAAGTGCACACTATTCAAATGAGTATAAATTATCCCTTTAAAACATGAACCATGAGCATCATTAAAATACTGAACTAATTAGTAATTACTACAGGTTGTTTCCAAATTTACCATTAACATAAATCCCATTCAGATTAAAATGACACTGTACTGTCTTCATTTTGACTGACACACCCCACTTAAAAAAAACTATTTATTATTATTTTTTAATTAATTAATCTAGTAAAAATTTATTGAGAGGAGGTCATTTGGAACCCGGTGGCCATTGAGTTGCATAGGATGGCTAACAATCAGTAATTTATTATTATTATTATTATTATTGCCATTTATATAGCGCCAACAGATTCTGTAGCACTTTACAATATTATGAGAGGGGGGATTTAACTATAAATAGGACAATTACAAGACAACTTACAGGAACGAGAGGTTGAAGAGGACCCTGTTCAAACGAGCTTACATTCTATAGGATTAAATGGGTAATGTGGTGCAGAGAAAGTAACATCCTACATTTTTATAATTGAACTTTAATATAACTTAGGTAATATCAACAAACACATATTCAGATGTCATGCTATGTCCCTTTTTCCATTAGATCTGGCTGGATGTTAAAATGGTGAAAGTATATTGCTTCAACATATAATTATATTATAAGAACTTACAAAAACTGGGCAGCCTCCAGTTATTTTACTGTATATAGGGATTTGTAATTGTGCACAAGTAACTTTGTTTAACCTTGTTTTTTATTGGATGTATAGGAGCTGATGTATACTATAGTCATTCCTGGCAATCAGGAGTAGCTGGAGTTTGAGTGCAGGACTTCTGTATATTTATATTTACTTTTGTATCACCCAGCCATATAACAGTGCTGCCAACCATCCCATGTGTTCCCTATTAAGGGTTAATAAGTGTGTAGGTGTTTAGAAAATTACCCCCTCTGTCTTATTGGAACATTTTTTTACCTTCTAGCTGGGAGCAGCAAGGTGAATGTTAGTGTAGTATTCACCTAAAAGGTTTGCCTGGACATTGCAGGTGAGCTTACACTTAAATGGACATTTGAGTGAAACTAAAAAAAAAACAGTGACTTAAATGTGCATAGGGATTTGGGATAGAACGCAAGTAAGAAACAACTTAAATGCAGTAGGACACATGAATTATAGAACCATATTTAATTAATGAGGGCTGCTTCACACTAAGGGGAATGACTATAGATGAAAAAATCTAAATATAGATCAGGGCTATCAGGGGATGTAACTTTTGTGGGTTTTTTATGTTTTAAAGGTATTTTGGGGTTTTATAAAAATGTGTGTTTTTGTGTCTGGAGATAATTGAGTTAATACGGTATTTGACTCAATTATTTCCCAGGTACATAGGAGGGATTGACCTAGTTTGTATGGGAGTGTCCTGGATCTGAGAGCCAATGTGATTGTGTATTTTTTCTGTCATAGCTGTCATAAAAGGCCAAGTGTGGTCCCATTAAAGTCAGTTCACTTCACCCTCAACACGCAACCTCATCTCGTGATTGTAGGGAACAGCTATACCTGCTTCGGATTGCTATACTGGCTATAATCACTAGCTCTTGTAAGAGCTACACAGTTATACCTGCTAGACTCTCTGGAGTAGGAGAAGTCCACCCACTGGAAGCTGGATCCTGGGCTTGGGTCTAGGGTGGGTGGAGGACAGCAAGACCCCAGCTACGGCGGCTCAGGGGCTATGGTGCTTATGGTGTCCAGTCCAGGCTACTAGGACGCAGCGATTGGCGGAGGCACCCAGTTGGGGTGCCAGGTGGTCCATCACAGTTAATATAATAGCTTTTTAATCATGGAGCTTAAGTAGAACTAGCTATACTGTGCCTTTGTGGGCACCTAATCTTTGAGGTAAACTAACTGACTCAATCTTATTCTGCTCCATGAAAACGGGTCGGTTCTCCCATTCAATAAACGGTCAGTCTAAGTATCTGTTAGGTATTGGATTGAATATAGGTATTACTTAGCTATCGCTTCCAGAGGTATAACCTGGGCGGCAGCAACGACCACAGTACACATCAGCTCCAATACATATAGTAAAAAACGAAGAAAGGTTTTTACTATATGTATTGGAGCTGATGTGTACTGTGGTCGTTGCTGCCGCCCTGGAGTGATGGGACTTTTATTTTTGTATTCACTTTTTGTATGACACAGCTAGGTTACAATGCTGCCGCCCATCCCATGTGTTCCCTATCAAGGGTTAATAAGTATATATGGGTGTATATAAAAAATACCCCTTTCTGTCTCATTAGAGATATCTTTGCCAGAGGCTCAAGGAAGCGGGGTGAAGGGTCAGAGTAGGACCCATCTAGGGGGGTCTGCCTTAACGTTGGCAGGCGGGCATTCCCTCCAGTGGCCATTGGAGTAACTAAATGACCTCCATTTCTTTAAATATACATAGGGATTAAGGAGAGAGCGCAGGTAACCTTTTTTTCCCCTGCTTAGAAATACCCACTGGGATAGGCCACCTGGTGGGTCTCCTTAGTGTGCTGGCCGCGGGTTGCGTCGGTGGACCCATAAGGGAGAAAAATAATTGAGGGCAGCGGGGGCCCATAAGGCAGCTGCTTCGGGCCCCCAAAGAGTAACTGGGCCCAGGGCAGTTGCCCAGCTTACCACGCGTTAAAGACGGCCCTGACAATGGTTGTGAGCAAATGTTTACGTATAGCTCTGAAATTCTTTTTCCTGGTGCCACAATTCATCAAAAAAGGTTAGGGGTTGTCCCTTAAACCTCAGACTATTTCCTCTGTAGGCAAAGTCGCTGATTTACCGATAATGAAAGAAGTCCTGACTGATTAGTGCATACCTCTCTTTGAGGAAGTCAAGTCAGACAATGTTATTGTCCCATAGAACTAAACTTAGAGAAATAATAAATGGAGATCTCTAAATTGGTATTTTAATGGAACAATATGGCAGTAGTAAAATTAACTTCACTGCACTCAGGTATAGGAAATAGATACAATTTAGCAACAGAGTTATTCACTGTGTTACTTATTCAGTGATTTGTTTCTTGCCAAAATGAACGCAGAAACCAAAGGGTGTCTCTGTCTGCTAATTGAATTAGGGTATCTGTTAGTATAGTAAGGAATTTAGTAATACCTCTGTGAATATGAATCTGACTCCCATACTCCCTAATTTGATGTACAAGGATGAAAAAAGGATAGTTTATCCCAATAATTCAGTGGGGTCTGATCTTTAACAAATTGTATAGAGGGAGAAATTCACTAAACTGTTTGACTAAAATAGAGACAACCTAAATGGGGATGCTAGGAAATGATTCAACATCTAAATAGAATAAAATAGAAAGTAATGCTGTCTAGAGAGGACGGGATAAGAATGGAGCTGTTAAAGTAGTAGAGTTCACAGTAAGGAGAGAATAGATCTATCAATATAACACATGATAATGATAATATGCTTTGGATTAGTAACAGAGAAATCACCCAATCTGATGATCATCCATCTAAGCTTCACAAGTGCATAGTCTATGCTCCAAAGTCCTTGAGTAGAGTTAGTTAAATAGTATATCGATTGAGGTCAACTATAACTAAATTCTCCAAGTCTCTCAATTCTAACCCTTGTAGTCTGGTAAACTTCTATAGCTACCTCTTCCTGCACCTTTATGGGCGCTAAATAATCAGTCACTCTAACAGTGGCGGCTCTAGAATGTGTGAGGCCTTAGGCCAAACTAAAACATGAGGCCCCCACTGACAAAGTTAGTGTTTGGAGGAGGGTTTGTGACAGAACGAGGGGACATGAGTGTGACAAGATTAAGGCAGGTTAATGTGGCACAATTAGAGTCATTAATGTGAGTGTGGCAGGGTGAAGAGGGTGAATGAGACAGGCTGATAGAGGATAAGTGTGACAGGGTTGGGGGTGAGTGTGACAGTGCGAGAGAACGTGAGTCTGGCAGGATTGGGTGGGGCGTTAATGTGATAGGGTGAGTGTGGCAAAGTGAGGGCGGGTGAGTTTGGTATGGTTGGAGGGGGTGAGAGTGACAGGATTTGGAGGGGTTAATGTGAGTGGGACTGGATGAAGGGGGCTGTGACAGGGTGGTGGGCTGTGACAGGGATGGGGGCTGTGACAAGGTAGGGGGGCTGTGAAAAGGTAGGGGGGACTGTGACAGGGTTGGAGGGCTGTGAAAAGGTGGAGGGGCGATGACAGGGTAGGGGGGCTGTGGCAGAGTAGGGGGGCTGTGGAGAGGCTGTGACAGGGTTGGGGGACTGTGGCAAGGTGGAGGGGATGTGACAGGGTGAGGGGGCTGTGATAGGATTGGGGGGCTGTGACAGGCAATAGGGGGCTGTGACAGGGTAGGGGGTCTTTTATATCTTCCCTGGTGGTCTGGTGGATTCCCTTGGTGGTCTGGTGGGCTGGTTCTCTGGTCTGCAGCCCTGCTGGGTGCAGAGCTGCAGACCACATGATAGGAGTCTCGTGATCTATTGTCAGAGTGTTGCCGTGGTAACCTCCAGCTACGCACTGAATGGTTGGGGATTGCGAGACACCTCAGACTGCAGCTCTGTACCCGGTGGAGCTGCCGACAGAAGGCTGTTTTCCCCTGGGCAGACAGTATGGAGGGGCCTCGCACCTGGCAACATATAGGGCAAGCTGCCAGGCCCCCTCCCTGAGTCAAGCCCTCAATCATAGACTGAAGACCTGACAGGTCAGTCTGCCCTGTGGCGATTTAGGCGACCGCAAGGCCCCAGTCAGTGCGAGGGCTTAGGCGGCCCCTTAAATTGCCTAATTAGAGAGCTGCCTATGCACTATAATGCTGCTCGGTAGTTTACTTTATAAGAATCCCTTTCCCTCCCCCCACCCTGTTCAGCCTCACATCATCCCTGTCTAATACCCTATCTCCCACCAACACCGAAATTACAAAAGGTGTATCAGTGAAAAATTAGTGAATAGTGCAAAGTAAAATGAAAGCAAGTTAACACGATGTACAATCAGTGCTTTAACAGCACCTTTGTCAGGGGAGAGAGACGTGGAATGAAAGCTCTCCAGCAATTAGCCTATCACAATCGAGTACTGCCCCCTCAGACTTGCATCACTGATTCTGGGGATGGATCATCAGCATACTCCTTGAGTTCGGTAAACTGAGTAGGCGGCTAAGTTCCATGTAACCATTCGACCAAAAACTCAGTTTGCATTTTTAACCTATTCAGCCCAATTCATTGCTAATCCTTCTTTGTATATTTCATGTACATGGGATTAGGGTATCAGTAATCCTTGTTTGTACGTTAATATAGAAAAGAGGATTCAATTCCTTTTACAATTCTGTTTTAAATCATAGAGTTATATTCACTCAACTCATCATCTAATTTCTGGCTAAGAGAAAGTGGGTGGGTTCTGCCAATAGATATACTGTGCTTTTCCCCCTCTACTAAATAAAGGAGGACAGTATCAACTACTGTTAGTGTACCCCACTTGGTCTGAGTGAATCATTGCCTGAAGGAGTGGGTTCAATCTAGAAACCAATATATAGGCTCCATGCCCTCCTTGGGCAGCAATATGATGTTGCTATCATCATCTCTGATGACAGGGGTTCACCCTTCATATCGGCATTAAAGAGCTTGACCAGATGTGGGACAAGGTTATCCCGAAAGGTCTTCTAATACACCCCACTATATCCGTCTGGATATAGTGGCCCTGCAGAGATGAGATAGCCTCAGAAACTTCATCTGTAGTGATGGTGCAGAGCAAGACATTAGCTGTCTCACTCAGGTAATTGTGACGGTAGTCACCATCACTGGGACTATCTAAACTCTGCCTTTCTCTCTGGCTGCTATTTTAGTAACTATTGGCCTACATTTTCCCCAGAGTTGCTACACCTTGGTCTGGGATTAAATGTGGCTGTGCTTGCTGTTGGGAGTTATGGAACAGTATGTTTAGCACCACTTGTGATTTACCAGATATCTCTTTGTCACTGTCACCCTGTGCCAATTATAGGTGCAGGGTGTATATAATTGTTTATTGCTAAATGTTTTGTGTGCTCTGTTGTCCTGTTGATGCTTTCTACCAGCTAGGCTAGTTTTGAGACAAAATTAAGCTTTGTATATTAGTTCCTTTGGGAACTGAGTGTCCTAGTTGATTTATTCAGGGATCCCAGTAAAAGAATCTTTGGAACTGTTGGCTGGCTGTTTGGTCTCTGTATCCTGGGACAAGTTAAAAAGAGAGTTGAGGGGGCGGCCTGACCTGCATGGCAGTCGGACTCATTCTGAAAGAGCTTCCAACTTGATTTGATAATGATTTACCTGTGTTTATTGCCCCTTGGGGCTCTACTTCTGCAGCTATGCGAGACTTAACACTATCCTGCCATGCCAGATCTCTACAGAAGCAACTGAAATCTGGATTGCTTTTGCAATCCAAGGAGGATGCGGAGAGGTGGCCGCTCTACTGGCTTGCCTGATACTGGACACTGTTGAATCCTACTGCTGACCCCCTTTCCTGGACCAGTGAGGTTGATCCTGGTCTACACCCCAGAGGCTCCTCTGCCACGCCGAAACCACGCGACACTAACAAGCAGTTATGACCTTACCTCTAAAATGGCAGATGGCCCATGCTCATCTGACCCATGTGGTGGGAAGTCGGATGTAGTGAGCAGGCCAACTGAGCTATTTCATTCCTTCTGGGCGAAGCTGGCTGCTCGCATGCGGACTGCAGCTACAGATCTCAAGCTTTACAAGCTATTTTTCCATATGGTGCTGCTTTTCTTACTCTCCTGTGGGCTATCCGGTCTGATCTGGCAGTCTCTGGTGTGGGACTTTATTTGGCCCCTTTAAGGCATAGGCTGAGGTGCTTTCCTCTCCCTTTTCAGCCTATCATATCATTAGCGGCACTTGTTTTATTTTAAGGTTACATTTATTTTTTGTTCTTTTATGGAGCATAGTAATGTTTATTAGTATTTGACACATTGTCTCCATGACCTTACATGGGTCCTTCTGGGGTATTACTCCTCTGCCATGTTATATAAGTTATCTGCATTACTGTAATTTTAAAAATGGTGCAGTATGTCAGACATGTCAGGTAATGTCTTGTCGATACTTGTTTAAACTACTCTTTGCAATGTCTGTCTTCCCTTTTTATTTGCAATGCACTACAAAAATAAAGAATTGTAAAAAAAAGAGAGCTAGGTCTGTGAATCTTTTTAAAGGCATTAGCTGATCACAGTCTAAGCAGAGGTGTAGATGCCTGCCTGGTTGAAGAGATGAACAAACAAAAGCAGAGGGGATGATACCTGCCTGGATGAAGAGAGCTGCAGCTTGGTTGGGTGGAAAGGATCCTGAGAGGCCCTAGTCAAGCTTTGGCGACTGGGGCTGAAGCATTCCAGTGTCCCTGAAAGCAGTTAGGAAGCAGAATGGGTGGCGGTATGAGATCTTCATCACAGTAACGTTATTGAATTTAAGAATCTATGTTAATCCTCAGTGTGAGCAGCATTGGCACTAGTATGTGTAGGGGAGTGTTCATATAGGGAGGTACAGTAGTCTCTAAACATTGTGCCTACCCCTCGGGGTAAAATTGACTACTTCAGCCCTTTTGACGGTCCAGTTTAGTGATCTTTCAGGGGTTCTTTCTTGCCAAAACTGTGTCCATCCTATTCGCTTTTTCAAAGTAAAATCTGCAGGCCAACTCTAGATCCCTCGCCATCTAACAAGGCATGTTTAAGAGCTGCCCTAACTACTCATAGCTTCTCTAATGAACATTTGTGGTGAGCTTCCTGGTGTCTACCTTACGCCTTGTGCAAGGCCTGTTGTAATTCAAGCATCTTTTGCAGTTTGAATACTCTGTGTACTATATGTTAAATGTTTTTCTTTAAAAAGAAAACCATTATTATTATTATACACATATTCTGTAGCACTTTGTAATTATAGAATAGAGATAGCTGACAACAAAGAATTCACATACAGAATATTAACAGAAACAAGAGGTTTTCAAATAACTTGCAGATGAGTACCGATGTTTCTAAGACAAACTACAAAATATAACAACACGGCAAGAGATAAAAAGGTACTGTGAGTCTATCACAGTACCTCTAAATTTAAGCTAAGTGGGTAATATTTCTAAAAGGCTTTGCCTTACCTTTAAGGTTAGATGTTATACTATAATAAATACATTTGTCTTTATAACTGTGTGTGGGAAGCACTGATGGCCCCAGTTAGTAAACTGTATTCTCTGAAATTATTTCCTAAGCCCTGTGGTTAATGTTAATTCTTTTTTATGATGTGATAATAATGATAACTCCAAGTTGTCACAAATCTCCTCTGAATCTACTGTTAATTAGATGTAGTAGCAGCTTTCAATAGCAGGTTCTGTAGTTAGTAATGTGCCTTTTAAAGGGTCCTTGAACTACTTCATCTAAATATTATACTTGATAATTGCTTCTCCTTTGGTCCCAACCACTATAATCTGGACTAAATACGTCTGGTAAATCTAATGATTTAACACTCTTGACTTCTGATTTATAACAGTACTTAACACCCTTAAGATAATCCATTCCTAAGAGTTACGGAAATCTCCCTGGTAATTATATTAGCTCACGAATAGCAAATCCAGCTTTCCATCTGTAGAACTTCTAAAGGACATGGTTTGGTGCTTTCCTATATGTTTGTAGTTTACAGTGAAGGTACTAGGTGATGTTACGTAAATATGAAACACTGTTCTTTTGTAATAAATAGTGGGTTTTTTTTTTTATTATTGTTATGCTGCAATAGCTGAATTAAATAAAAGTCTGATAGCTTAGTTTTCAGTTCAACTATTGCGGCCTAAAATATTGCTAACTAATTACTCTACAGGGAGAGGAGAGAACCATGATAAATCATCATGTCCTTGTCCTCTGTCTCATGTGGACCTGGGTAGTCTAGCACTACCAGATTTTAATAAATATTATCAGTCGGCAGCTCTCCAGAGGACTCTGGCACGTTTTGCATCACACCAAGTTAAGGACTTGTTTGGAGAGGGATGTATCACTGCCAGAGCTTCCCTGTACCTCAGTGCTATAGCTACTCTGAGTAGTACTGCAGTGTTTATAGCTGTAACATCTTTTACACCATACATTAATTTTGACTTAATGTTGGGGTAGATCTGATTTTATTGTTACAAACAGTCATTTATACAAGGACCCCAAGCAACAGCAACTGATCCTGGTGCCTCTGTGTCTGGGAGATAATTGAGTGGACTCTTGCTAAACTAATTATCTCCTGGATACAGAGAGCACAACACAAAAATACCCCCAAAACATAATAAAACTGACAGGAACCCCAACACATGAAATATCCTCGGATAACTCTGAGCGCCCATGTTGGCTTGGATCCATGCAGAATTGCGAGTTGCCATGGGATAAAGTTTTGACCGGCTTCTAGCAATCTTCATGCCCAAAGGAGTTCCATGATGAATGGGGCTTTGGTCAGTCAAATGTCAGGAGCTTCTTTGGATGAAACAGGGGGTGCTTCCCCTGTCTCTAAGGGAGCAATGTTCTACTTAGTTCCTTGTACCTCTCCTACAAAAACAACATGGCTGGTCAGGAAGTGGAGGAAAACGAAGGTGGACGTTGGCTAGGAGATGGGATTAGCCGCAGCTGGGTCCTCGCAAATCTCTCTGGACTCCTTGTCCAGCCATGGAGAGAGGTCCTCCCGGTTGAGTGGCTTGGAGAGGAGGCTAATGGGAGCCAGGGGCAATGAAGCAGTCTTTTGGGGAAAACATAGAATTAACAAAGGAATACATGTGGTGACAGAGGTGTGATTTGTCACAGATGGCTTTGGAAGTCTGCTTCCATCTCTGACATGGAATACAGCCTCGGGATTCCCGGCAGTTCAAAAACCTAGAATTTGGTTTGCATGCACAGAGCTTGTGTTTCTCTCGTTTCACGACTACCATTGCCCCTAGCACATAACAGGAACCTTGCCGACTGGTAGCCTAGTCTTTCTGAGTGGGAATGACTTCATCATGTTTAGTCCGGATGGTTTTAGGCCACTTGCAGAACTTTTAGGGGAGGGACTCCCACAACCCTGGAAGTCTTTTGCTATGCTGAGTGCTGGGGACCTATTTCTCTCTCTAATTTAACATCACACTCTAACATTTCTTCTTTCTTCCTTTTATACTTGACTTTGCCATAATTGTCATGATGTAAATTAAGCAATATATCCATAAGAAGTCTGAGTCTAACCAAAGTCTGGCCGGTGGAGGGGTTAAGTTCGAAACCATATGGATGGTGAAACTATAGTAATAGCATGATGATTGGCCACTGTGATGTAAACAGTTACAGTGTGAAACTAACACTGTATTTATGCAACATCCTATGTAAACTTTTGAAACGTCTTAAACAAAGATTGTTAAAAAACAAACAAACAAATCATCTATTCACTAAGGTCCAATTTGTATTGAATTTAAATAAAAAAAGAATAGTATAAATAACAAAACAAAATAAGAATGTAATACTCAAAGCTGGCCTATTTTAGCCTGTATTTTTAAATTTTTAAAGTACTAAAATTTGTATTTAAATGAATACACCCCTTTGGATTCCTATCAATTCACAGTTCAGTGAATACCATGTGACAAAATTGCTAATGTCATGATGACCAGGGTCATGTCATTCTTTAAAACGGCTTAGAATAATTAAAGATTAAACCAGTTATGCTGTTAATGAATTAAGACATAGATTCCATTAAGAGCGTTCACTCTAAAGACCTTGAGAAAAGAAGTGTTAATTTTTAAATAGACAAGCTTATTTTATACTGATCTTCTTCCTATTGCAGAAACATAACTTATGATCAGAAAGGAGAAAAACTGAATTTTAAAAATGGTAAATAACAGAGCAAATTCAATAAAAATATTAACTTGGATATTTGCATGCATTTTTTGAAAAGATTTAAACATGTTTCCTATGTATGAAATATAATGAAATGCATCAAATTAGAATTTATGACTAAAATGTATGTTGTTGTTTTGATACCTACATATAGCTATAAGAGTAATATTTTTGTATTTTTGTTTTTATTTGAAAAGTCGTTATTTACATTAATTGAATTGGTACAGCCACAGAGAACATAGCGTGCGTTTTATACTAAGTATACATGTTTTTGCTCTGTGAAAATGCTGCTTAGTTGGATAAATGTGTTCAAGAGAGGGGACAGTTACTATACTGGAAAACTGACTTGTCACTTTTTATCCCAACACAGAATGTTCGCCAAAGCCCACTTTGCCATAACATGTCTAGAACGTAGAGCCCTGACTCTCCAAAGGCCGGCAGAGAGATTGAAAGATCTCCCAGTCTTGCCCTGCATACAAATACTATACACAGGTCAAATCCTCATCATCATCCTGAAGATTTTTTTTCTGAATACTGTATATCTATGCATGCTATGTTTCCCTTTTCATCAATCATTTTGTTAACGAATGCTGTCTACAGTTAATAGTTATCGAACCACATTGTATTGTCCTGAAGATTATTTTCTGCATACTGTATATATATTCTATACATACTATGTTTCCTTTCTTACTGAACCTTTTGTTAACAATAAAGAAATATTTAACACAAATACTATACACAGGGAGCATGTGGTCTGCTTCTCTGGCAGGTGCAGACCATTATCATTCTGGTGTGGCTGTGGTGTTCTCTGAATGATTCAAAGTGATGCTGCCAGGTTACCATGCAACTTTCTGACTAAATCAATGAATAACTGCATGGAGGAGGAGGTGCAGATTACATACTCCACCAAGTGAATCACCAGGGATGATATAGCTCCTGTTCCCTGCCCAAAACTAAGCATGGAGGGGTGAATGCTAAGCAAGGGTGAGGCAAATAAAATTATTTGCCGGTATATATAATAGTAAAATAAGTAAGAAGGTAGAAAACAAACAACCTTCCCTAACACAAAGTGCAGAGGGACCCATTCTTTTCCGCTAAGCAGTCTAGATGTATGAATAAAGTTTTAGCAGTTTCTAGGTAACTGTTTTAGCAATAAGACTTAAGATAGTCCCCTGTTATCCTACATTACCCAGCAAGGAAAAACAAAAGAGAATTTTTACTGTGAGCAAAAAAAAAAAAAAATGCCTAATAACTGCCACTGAAATCATTCATCACTCACTAGCAGAATCGAGTAGGGCTTTTTCAGAATGTATTCATTTATACATAATAAGAGGAACAGCCAAGTGAATGGGTAAATAACTCATTGAGGTCAATGGAACCCATTTGGAATGAAAGTGGTATATGCAGAACTCTTTGGATGGACATAATTATTATTATTTAATAGTTTTTAAAATATTTTTTAAAAAATATATATTTTGATGTTTGTTTAAATATTGATATATTGTTTTGTACATCTGGTGTATTTTTGATATTTTATTATGTTTAAAAAATGATGTTAAAAGTTTATCCTAAAATATAACTTATTGGAAACCCTATCAAACAATATTAAATTAAAGCCTCCGACTGCAATGCCAATTCTCATATTTACTAAAGACAAATATGGTCAGAATTCCATCAGCCTAATCAAATAGTACAAGCCAACTGCCACACTAAAATAAATAGATAAAAACTGTATGGGAGTCAATAAATAATTGCCACCAATAATAAATATATCACAATAAGAGATGTTTAAAACATTCGTTAAAGCTCCTAGCTGAATTTTTCAAATACCAATTGTTCTGATCCCTTAATAAACTCTTCCTATCCATATCTGGATCTAAGATACAATTAAAATCCCCCAAATATTTAATTCTCCCTTGTCTAATACGATCAACCTTATCAAATATTTTACGAATAAATTTTATAGGGGAATGATTTGGGGCATAGACATTAATGAATTTGTATATGAATTTTGTATCACACAGCTATGTTACATTGCTGCCAGCCTCCCCACGTTTGTCTTATTAAGAGTTTATAAGTATGTAGGGGCAGCACCCCTTCCTGTCTCATCAGCAAGGTGATTTGTATATGTTATAGCCCTATTCTGGGTTAAGTATGTAGGGGTTTATAAAACACCCCTTCATGTCTCATTAGAGATGTTTACACTTTGTCTGATACCAGCAAAGTTTATTGTATTTGTAGAAGCCCTATAAAGGGTTAAATGTGAAAGGGTTTATAAAATACCCCTTCCTGTCTCATTAGTGATGTTTACACTTTATCTGATACCAGCAAAGTTTATTGTATGTGTAGGAACTCACCTACCGAGGCTTGCCTTGACGTGGCAGGTGAGCTTATATATTCAAATGGCCATTGGAATAAAACTAAAGAGCCTCCATTTTGTTTAAATGTACATGGGGATTTAGGCCAGAGCTCAGGTAACGTTCTCTTTGTTTTTACTATGTAATTTAAGCTGTTGGATACTAAGCTACTGCTGCTGTAAGCGTGGTGCTTTATCTTTGTTTTTTTTATTAATGATAGTAAAGATTTATAGGATATTGATTTCACAAATTAATATGTCAGATCTACCTTCCGTATCGGCTTCCTGGTGTTTGAATTTAAAAGCAACCTTAGCGGAAATAAGCATGGCCACACTTTTTCTTAGTATTAGACATAGATGATGAGAAAAAATATGGGTAAACTTTAGAATTGACCCATTGTTTGTCAATTGAGCGCTAATGCCTCTCTTGGACTCCACAAACCGTAATTCAATCCCCTAACATTTAAATACGCTAATGTTATCATGTGACCTCCTTACTCCAGCTCAGAAATCCCCCAATAGCACCACCCGAGGACCAAGATGTAAACATCACCATTAAACACATTTTATCAAAACAGCTGCACGTAACAAAAAACATAAAACCCCCTTAAACCACTTGCCCAGAGAGAACAGAGTCCTCCCCAATATTGTGTATCACCTTGTATTAGGTGCGCACCAACATTAAATTAAATTAGCGGTTAAAACGAAGTGGTTTTTAATCTTAAACTCCTTGACCCAATTAAGATACCCTTATTTTTCTCTTTTTTTCCTCTTTTCTTTTTCCCCCCTTTTTTCCTTCCCTCTTTTAAAAGGCTTGGATTAATAAAGAGGGAGTAGAAAGATAATTGGAAGAGAAAGGCAAGAGAAGAGCAAGGGAAGAGGAAAGAAAAAACAAACAAAAAACTTTTTAGTGCACAATTACAGTAATATGACTATAAGTCCTATTTGCTAAGTAGACATTTTAAATCCTTACATTCACCTAAGGTACCGTATATAATAAGACAAAGACACACAATACTTATGTATTTAAATTATTACTAAATTCAAACTTTAAAAATTCAAAGTGCTGTTATGGGGCTCTAGGAACCCTACTGAAAATTACTCAATAGTTTTATGTTAGTGGAACACCGGTGATGTATAAACCAACTCCAAGCCTTTATATATTAACATAGCATAACAATTTGAAATATTATTCTAGTGCTACAGTTTACAAAATTAAAACAACACCTATATTATTATATCATTAAGTCTCTCTTAATCATCTTTATTCCATCATCAGTGAAAAAAGACAAAACTCTTATTAGTGCACCATTACTATGACTATGAATCCTATTTACCAACTAGACATTTTAAGTCCTTATATTTCCCTAAGGTATATGATAAGACAAAAGCACACAATACTTATTGTGATGGACCGCTTGGCACTCCAACTGGTTGCCTCCGCCACTTGCTGCTTCCTAGCTGTCGCCGAGTACCATAAGCACCGCATGGGACACCATAAGCACCGTAGCCCCTTAGCTGCCACAGCTTGGCTGGGGTCTCACTGTCCCTTCTCAAAACTCCTGGATCCAGCTCCCATTGAGAAGGCCTCTCCTCCAACAAAGTAAAGCACTGTAGTTCTTACAAGACCTAGTGATTATAGCCCAGGGGATTATCATGATATAGCAATCCCCAGAGCAGATCCAGCTGTTCCCCCCACACATGAGATGAGACTCTATGTTGAGGGTAGGCAGGAACTTGTTTATTGACAGCCACAACTGGCCTTATATGCAGGTCCCCATGCAAGGGGCACTACCCCCTGGACCTGAGACTAGACTACAGTAAAAAGATACACACGATTACATTGGCTCTCAGGTCCAGGATACTCCCATACAAAACAAGATAATCCCTCCCCTGTGCCTGGGAGATAATTGAGTCAAGCACTGTACTAAACTCTATCATCTCCAGGCACAGAAAACATACATTTTTATAAAACCACAAAAATACCTTTAAACACACAAAACCCCCACAAAAGTTACATCCCTTGATAGCCCCAATATGAGTGACCAACATATCCAAAAATCACCCAGATTGGTTCGGGAATTTCCTGGAAGTCCTAATTTTGACCGACTGTGCACATGGTCCTATGCCCAAAACAGTTCCATGAAATCAATGCTAACGGTCGGTCAAGTTCGGTAGTCTTTTACAGATTTCCCCATAGCCTGTGGGCAGGAGGCTGGCAAGCAAGCTCCTTCAGGAGCTCATGGCAAACTCATGTGGGAAGGGGAGTTTGTCACACTGATGTATTTAAATTATTACTACATTCAAACTTTTAAAATTCTAAGTGTTATTACGGGGCTCTATGCACCCTACTAAAGATTATTTGATAGTTTTATATTAGTGAAACACTGATGATACAAAATAAATTTTTTTTTTTTTTTAAAACAACTCCAACCCTTTATATATTAGCTTAGTATAACAATTCAAAATGTTAAAAAAATTTGAAATATTATTTTAGTGCTATCGTTTACAAAATTGAAACAACACCCATATTATTATATTAATAAGTCTCCCTTAATCTTTTTTACCCAAACAAATTGGTGTAATAAAAAAAAAAACCTTGAGCCGTACTTCTTCTACTGTATTCGCATTATGTATCATGTGTCCATGTACTATATAGAGAAAAGGAAAAGCATATAAAAAAAAAATAATAGTATAAATGTCCTCTTCCTTTTCAGTTCTCGCCCTTGCTTCAGACAATTTCATTGATCAAGAGCCATTGTTGTAAGCTTTTCGGATCTTTAATCAGCTCTGTTTTTTCTCTGAAGAATATTCTTATTCCAATAGGAAAAAGCCATGCGTATTTTATACTGTTGTTCCTTAATTTAGCCGTGTGAGCCATAAAAGGCTTTCTGGTGTTCCTAGTGGCGAGGGATATACCGTTAAAAATGTTAATCTCTTCAAATTTAGAGTCCTTTAAAGACTTTGTTTTTAACGCTGTGGTGACCTTAACCTTGTATGCAAAGGAATGTAGACGCGCTATCACCTCTCTTGGTATATAGTCTGGTAGACCAGTGGCTTTAGGGATCCTATGAACTCTCTCAATGATGTATGGGATATTATCCAGTTGTAGACCCAAGAATTTGAAGAAGTCTTCCAAGTATTGCTCCAGTTGTGCCTGTGTTATATTTTCTGGGGTTCCCCTTATCCTGATGTTATTTCTACGTGATCTGTCCTCGCTGTCTACAGCTTTCACTTCCAAATGATCAATTCTTCATTCCAGTATCTTTATTTTTTCTTCCATTAGGCTATTTTGAATGTGTTAGTGGAACATAATTGGGTAACTTTTTAGACCAGTATTTTATACTATGTTCTTTTAATATAGGGGCGATTAGACATTTCTAGTCTGCTTTACAATTTTTGTTTGGTATTTTCTATTGAGGGTGTGTCATTTTAAGAATATATGAGCTTTGTTTTTAGCATATTTGTAATTATATTTTGATAGGAATTATTAGTATACCCATATTTATCAGCACATAATATGTTTTTTAATATATTTATGGTTTTATATTAAATGTACATTTGAACATATATATTTACTTTAATGTAATACTTCCTTTGGATTTGGAGTGGAACTCAACTGCAGAATTATAATTAGAAGAACCCTTAGGTTTTAATAGAATAATTAGGAGAGATAGAATAATTCTTAAATAAGGTTTATTTAATAGTGGATTGATGAGAATAGTCCCAGTAATGTGAAGAACACAAAATGAAGATAATTTGAGTTCAATGAGAAGGGTTCCTGTAGTCTTAAGAAACACGATATGTAGAAAGTTTGAAGAGAATAGTTCCAGTAGCTTTAAGGGAACAATATGAAGATAGTTTGATGAGAATAGTTCATGTAGCTTTAAGGAATACAATATAGATGTAGTTTGATGAGAAGAGTTCTTGTAGCTTTAAGGAATGAGACATGCAGATATAGGAATGTGATGAGTTCCTGTAACTTTAAGGAATACAATATAGATGTAGTTTGATGAGAAGGGTTCCTGTAGCTTTAAGGAATGAGACATGTAGATGTAGGAATGTGGTGAGTTCCTGTAGCCTTAAGGAATACAATATAGATGTAGTTTGATGAGAAGAGTTCTTGTAGCTTTAAGGAACGAGACATGCAGATGTAGGAATGCGATGAGTTCCTGTAGCTTTAAGGAACACAATATGGAGATAGTTTGATGGGAAAGTTCCTGTAGCTTTAAGGAACACAATATGGAGATAGTTTGATGGGAAAGTTCCTGTAGCTTTAAGGAACACAATATGGAGATAGTTTGATGAGAGAGTTCATGTAGCTTTAAGGAACACAATATGAAGATAGTTTGATGAGAGCATTCCTGTAGCTTTAAGGAACACGAATATACATTTTGTGACTTATTTTTATAAGGAAAGTTCATGTACTAAATACAATTATAACTTCCAATTAATCTCAGTAGGAAGACACACAGTGAAAACTGAAGTGCCAATTGAAAGTTAATCATCCAACAATATAACCTACGTTTATGATGATGAGCTTTACAAAAAGGAGAGAATCCAAAGGTAATCCGAGTCAATTGGAAGGTGAATGGAGATCAGCGGTTACAACAATCCAGGTTCGGTACACGTAATTTGTAGAAAGAGAAAGCTTGTTTGTAGCCGGTCTGATTGATCAGGAACCTTCAAAATAATCAAGCACTTTGAATCTGGTGCGGTTCCTCTAAGTAGCGCGAGGAAGCCGCATCAGAGGAGGCATGTCAATAGTCTGTGAACCCGGAAGTGTCGGATCGCGGCAAAGCCGCTAGTTAGGTTCTGATACTTATGTATAGACAGTGGTAGAATGCATAAATATTCTATTTAGCCATACCCTCAATGTTGTTTTTTTACCATTTGTATTATATATCTTAACTAAGTTTTTTCTGTTTTTTATTCTATACCCTTATGTGTGACGCGATCGGATAAGACGTCACTTCCGCCAACATCATGGGGATCAGCTGAACGAGAAGTAATGACATAAGCCGCACCTGCTATTGGTGAAAATCATAAGGTGGGAACCAATAAGGATGAAACCGGTGATTTAAAAGAAGTAGCAAACAAGGAAAGAACTACTCTGATTGAAAAAGCCCAAGGACCTGGCGAAACGCGTCTTAGTGAACCAGATACCATTTGTAGACAAGTATTCATATTTAAGAACTCAAAACTACTAAGAGTGTCACCGAAATGAGACTCAAAACTGTTTTTTATGAAAGCAGAATATAGAAAAATACCTAATATGTGCTATGATTTAAAATACAGTACTGAGTATAAGTCAATAAGGTATATCCATATAGACTATAAAAGTACTAATTACAGAGAGTGCTACAAAAATTTGAATATAGAGATACTTTATTATACTGCAAATACAAAGCAGCACTATCCCTGAAAATTAAGGGTAAAGATTATAATGGATAGATACACAGATAAACCGTAAGGGGGATAGACTGACAGGGAAACTTAGGATGGTAGCTACAGAGAGAACAGGTAATCCAAATAGAGTCAGCCTATAAATATAATAACGGAATAATAACTATTCTCATTGATATAGGATAAAAACCCTATTGTGTCTGAAGGATACAGCTGCAGAGGTAATCTAAGATCCCCAGTAATGTATAGCTTGAAGTCCTACCTAATGAAAGGGAAAGCTGCAGAAATAGTTAAACTAATGCACCAGGAAAAAATCTCTCATGCAAAATCTCTGTCACTCATAAGGTTAGCATTGAGGAGTATGTAGACAGGTAAGGGAGACAGTAAGTGTCTATAATATCCTATCACTACTGAAACAAACACCTTAGAGGGTGTTCTAAGCTATCCCTAGAAGGTAGGACAAGCAAGGGATAGTATCTAACTGCTAATCCCCCCCAGAGTAAAATAACTCAGTACTGAATAAAAATAAAAAAAATAAAGGTGATTCAAAAACCTAGTGCCACCATGTGTAGAAAAAAGTGAACGCTAAGCAAGAACCCGACGCGCGTTTCGGTGCTTCTAATGCACCTTCGCCAGGGGTAGAAAAGGTATTCATATTTATTTTATTTGTTTTTAACCAATGTTCTTTAATAATCAAACTTGGATACTTAAGCCCTACTGGTTATTCCTTCCACCTACTTTGGGAAAGAAGGCTTGCCCACCTTTAGTGGGCTACAAGTTTTTACATCTAGAGCCTGTTTTTTCAGTGACTCTAAGCAAGGTGAGCAGTATATATTGAAACTGTAATAAAACTGGAATAACTAAAAGTAGATATTTTGTTCAGACCTCAATATGCAAGGGTGCATGCAAAGAAAAAAGAACTGGACATAGTAAAGCAATGCTTCAAAGTATAAAAAGACACGTTTTAATTAAATACACTTACAAGAAGTAAGGAGTAAAAACACCCATCTGTAAATCTCTGTTTCTCTGTCCAATTAAAATAACCAGCTCAATGTGTTTCGTCTACTTACAATGTAGACACTTCCTCAGGAGAAAGTAAATTATAAAATCAATTATTACAATGAATAAAATGCTACGTAATAATTGATTTTATAATTTACTTTCTCCTGAGGAAGTATACATTGTAAGTAGACGAAAAAGCGTTGAGCTGGTTATTTTAATTCTGACTGTGATTCCTGTGATCTCTCTCTACTTCATACCACCTTGAACAGAGAAACACAGAGATTTACAGATGGGCATTTTTACTCCTTACTTCTTGTAAGTGTATTTAATTAAAGCGTGTCTTTTTATACTTTGAAGCATTGCTGTACTACTATGTCCAGTTCTTTTTTCTTTGCATGCACCCTTGGATATTGAGATCCAAACAAAATATCTACCGCAGAAAATTTAAAGAAATATTGACGGCCTTGAATAATTCATACATCTTGTGAGTGCACCATTACTATTAGGGGCCCACATTGATTCACGGTGTTTCCCTATGAGTCTTTTTCGTCTCTGTTTTTACTTTTAGGTGTATCTTGTATTACATACCTGTTTTTGAGGAATCCTTAGTTACTACCTATGATTTAAGGGAAGTAATTACCTTTATTTTAACATTTATTGCTGCACCTGGGTGGTCTATTGGTGTATATTATATCTGCGCTACAGACTTCCACCTCAGGTAAGACCCTCATACTGAGGTCCTCCGGAGGCTTTTCTCTAGAGTTACCAATAGCGAATCTTATTATACGGACATATGAGAATTATGACATACAACATGAAGGGGCTAAATTCCCCTGTACCCGGTCTACTTTGTCCAGGATCTCAGGAAACACCATACACGCGGCAGAACTCACAAAATATTAAACGCAATATCATGCTCTCTCGGTTAACAAATCCAAAGGTGTCTCTATTTGCACTAGTAAGGAAATAAATTTTACCGTTCAAAGACATTATATTGACCCACAAGGCAGATATATATATATATCATCTTACTGTATATTATTGGTGATATTTTATCACCAATAATATACAGTATACCCTGGTTTCTGATAAGTCTGAATGATCTCTCCGCTCAATTTTAAACATAATTGACGACTATAAGCAGGGAGGCCTCAACCTTTGCGGGGATTTAAAATGTATCCAATCTGTTACCCAAGATACCTCAGCCACCCTCAGAGGTCATAGGAAAAAAACTTTTGGCTACTCAATGCAAAGAATTGTCCAATTTACTCTCCTCCTATGATCTGTATGATAGTTGGAGAACACTATACTGGGGATCAATACTATACGTTCTATTCCAGAGTCCACAATACATATGCACTCCTGGATCATACTGCCTTGGCACAGCTGTCTGATCGTAAGATAGTGCTTATCTCTTGGTCAGATCATAGCCCAATATTCCTTGATCTATTTGATTCCAATACAAAGGTAGGGGAACCTTGTGACTAAACAAATCTCTATTAGCAGACACTACATTTACATCCACCATAGACAGGGAACTCAAAGATTACTTTACCTGCAATTCTGAGGGAACCACCTGTCATAGTTTGGGCTGCTCATAAGGCAGTAATATGAGGACTGTTCAAAAGACACTCTTCTCAAATTAAGCGACAACACCAAGCCACTCTTTTAGACGGTTATAAACAGATAGCTTTACTCTCCAACCAAACTAAACAACAACCCTCAGATCGTTTAGCTGTTCAGTTTCGGACCTTGTACGCACAACTAACTTAAATTAACACGGCCAAAACAACTCAATTCTTACACAAACTCTGGGTGACCTTGTACCATAACATCTGTAAAGCAACAAAATTTCTTGCCTCTAGACTCCAAAGTAAACTGCAGGTGTCCAAGATAGCTTGTATTACTGATTATAGTGGAAGGAAAATCATAAGTCCCCAACACATTAGTCACCAATTTGCAAATTTCTGCTCAAAGCTATATAACCTCTTGGCTGACGGTGAAACACATAACCCAACTGACCAGGACATCCAAGCTTATCTCTCCAAAATGAATCTCCCGCTACTTGACCCTGCCCAGTTTGCAGTACTGCTCCAATCAACTACACATCTAAGCTCCTTGATTTAATCCAGAGGCTCCCTCCAGGTAAATCCCCAGGGGAGATGGTCTTCCCAATTCCTATTATAAGAAATTTGCAGAAATTCCAGCTCCACACCTTCTAAAAGTCTTTTACCAAGCCACAATCACGGTGTCACTGCCGTTGTAAACGTTACTTACCACCATAGTCACTATTCCCAAACATGATAAGCCCTCAGACATATGCAAAAATTACAGACCCATATATCTACTTAATACAGATACAAAAATGTACGCAAAAATCTTAGTCAATAGAATGGGTTCTACATTACCTACTATTATCAACAATGGCCAAGCAGGCTAATGGGGAGACAGGGACTCGACAATTGACTTTGGTGATGAAGAAACTCATGGGTACTCGGCTGTAGGCACAGAGAAAATGTTTGACCGCCTTGGCTGGGCCTGTCTGAGAGAAGTCTTGATGAAGTATGGGCTTCCTCACCAAATAATTTTACAAATATTTGCGCTATACACAGCCCGCACCGCACAAGTTATGCAAGCAGGCTTTTCTGTGCCCCTTGTCCCCAATGCTGTATGTACTGGCTCTGGAGCCCTCTCTCGAAAACATTAGGGTGCACCCTGTTATACAAGGTACTGCAGTGAGTGGGAAAGTCATCAAGAACAGTGTGCTGATATTCTTATCTACTTTTCCAGCCCAATGGACTCCCACGCCCTCTAAAAAGCTTGATTCTAGACTAGGGCTGAGTATCCTATTACTCCCTAAACACGTGTTAAAAACAGGCACAAAGTATGGGACTCCCCTCACATATTACTGAACACTTTAAACATATATACCCCTCGAATGGAGAAAAGATCCTTTTTAATAACTGGGGGGGTGGGGGGTAGAACGTTACCTAAAAATGCCGTAGATCTTTTCCCCATTAATTGCATTAAAGTCTGGAATCATTGTAAATGTCTTTTACGCAATTGGGCATCATTATTTTTATCTAGGACAGCGAGAGTGGGGACAATAAAGAGAATGCTGCTATCCTGGCCTCTGCCCTTCCACAGTTCTAATAACTCCCCCACCCCGCAATTGGTCTTGCTTGAGAGAGCCATGGTGAGACCACTAGACCTACAGAGCTTGATGTGGTTACCGAAGCTCTTTAGACCGTCTGCCCTGTTGGCACCCACACAGGTGAAGTTAACTTTGCTGGTGTGGGATATGAATAGATCCAAATTGAGCAACTCTACCTTAATCTCCTTAGCAACTCCAATTATGGCTTACCTATACTGTATCCCTACTTTCCATTTGAAACAAATGGTGTTTCACACATATCACCTAGTTACCCAAACTAGGATTAAATGACTTCTTAACCCTGAGGTGAACATACGATCTCCCACTGACATCACAATTGTCAGACAGCCTGCAACGTAGTAAGCCAACTAAGTTGGGAGTTCAATATAAAGGCTTGCTAATATCCCAGATAATATTCTAAGTGTTGTATTCAACAACTTTTACTCGGTACCTGTGCATTTTATTTCAACAAACTGGTCAACCACTCTTTGTTAACCTTGTTTTATACTACAAAACTAGAACTCGATTACATGTCTTTCTATCATCATGCGCAGATTTGGTATTAAGATGTTGCAAATGGCTCTCTATTACCTATGTACGAATTGTTCTGAAATATGTTATTTTGTCTACATTGGCTGATATGCCTCTGCATATACAAACATGAGCCTTTGATCTTAATTTGTAATCCGTTACCTCTTATTCTGCTATCAAAATAAAAGTAATTTAAAACAATTCTCATGCAGGCAATTACAATCCTTTTTACTTACAGGTCAGCCACGAGGTGCTTTATTGCCTGACATAAGCCATGACTTTAATGCTTGGGAAAAGATTTATATTAAACAGCTAATCTCTTTGTCAACCGATCTTAATGTGCTACTGGCACCTTTTAAATTGCACCCCTTGCTCTGATTCGACACCAGCTTGACAATGGGCTGCTGATCTAAACTGCTCCATCGCCCAAAAACTATAGGATAAACTGATCATGGCAACCAAGAAATTTATCAAATCTGCTACTTTGTCGGAACAGCAGAAAAAAAAAGTATTGTATAGATCATGGGTAGGCAAACTTCGGCACTCCAGATGTTTTAGAATTCACCTCCAATTTATGCTCTATCAATATGCTGGCTGGAGTGCTAAAGGTTGCCTACCCCGGTACAGATAGTACATGGGGCTGACGTTCCCTCACTCGTCCTCTCTATGCTAGAGATGTGACCTTGCAGAGGGCAGTATGTTACATGTCTGCTGGCAGTGTAGCCATATTTTTTTTTTTTTTTTTTTAAATCAACCAATTAATCCTAGAAGCCACAAGACACACCACTTCCTTTTTTCCTGCTGCACCTACATGAGCAGATACCTATATGTGAACAAAAACAGATATTCAATTTCCTTCTGATTGAACAGCACTATTGCAATAATCTGGAAAGCCTCAGCAGCTCCAGCTTTCTCCTCTATACTTCTTGAAATTGATAAACAAGCTCTATTTAAAAAACTGCCACCACTGTGTCTCCATTGCATAACTGGAGAGCAGTGTTCCCCCAACCCAGTCCTCCTGGACCACCAACAGTTCAGGATTTATGTATTTCCCTGTTTTATTCCAATGGAGGTACTGACAAAACCTGGACTGTTGGTGGTCCATGAGGACTGTGTTGAGGAACACTGCTGTAGAGTATACTGAAATCTGCTGTGATGTAAATTTTATTGTTCACAGACGTTACATGAAGTTAAAAACTAGACTGTCGAGAGGCGGAGCCAGCAGCCATACAGAACAGACGTGTGCCAGAGCTCCGCAGAATTAAGCCTGAAATAAGCGATTTAACCACCTGAAACACTCCAACCTCAGCCTCTATCGGGTCACAGTGAGATGGGGAAGAAGACAAAACACCAGGGAACCCCGAGACCGACAGGGGCACGAGACATCGGGGATCTTCTCCTCCGACCTGCACAGACCCTAAACCACGCCGCGGCAAAAAAAAATTTTTTTTTAAAAAATGGCGATACGGCCTCGGCCTCCTCCGAGGACCAAGCAATGGACGAGCTGGATGAATTCCTGAGCTCAGGGGGCTAACACCTCCCGTCCTCCGACGAAGATAGCGAGCTGCCTTCCACGAAGGGGGATATCAAAGCCTTGCTCCGCAACCTCCGCGAAATGTTTGCCGCAGATGTGGCCACACTGCGAGAAGAAATACAAACAGTAGAGGGGCGCGTCAAAACAACAGAGGGAGAAACGAAAGACCTCTCCGCCCGGTGTACACAACTGGAAGCCCAAAACACAGAGATGCGGCGCGCACAGTCACCTCACCAGCCACCTAGACGCACTAGAAGACCAGCACAGGAGCAGAAATGTAAAAATCCGGGGTATCCCGGAGACTGTGGCCTCAGGCGACCTGACACACTACGTCGGGAGACTGCTCGCCTCCCTGCTCTCAACACAACAAGCACGCCTAACTGAGATAGATGGGACCTACCGCATCCCGAGAGCCGCCACAGCACCAGCAGACACCCCACGGGATGTCATCCTGCAGCTACGAACACGGGCAGCCCAACTGACCCTTATGACTGCTGTGAGAAACAAGGCAAATTACCCATTTGAAAATGCTACCTTATTCTTTTATCAGGACTTGTCCAGGCCCACAGTGATATGGAGAAGCCGGCTCAAGCCACTAACAGCCACGCTCCGTCAACACTCTATCCCATATCGATGGGCATTCCCTAGGAGCCTGGTCATCTCTCATGGGGGCGCAACAACCCGCCTAATGGACGCAGCGGAAATGGACTCCGTACTGACCACTCTGGGGCTACCGACGAACCCGGTTAGCACCACCCAAGCCCCGAGACAACAACCCCCTCACTTCTGGGACATGGCCAACGTCCAAGCATTCCAGCCCTCTGGGGCCTCCACCTTGCCCTCCACCACATTTAAAGCACAGAGGGCCGTCCGCCACGCGATGGGTACCTGAGATCCGGAAGGGGGCACGGGAACATCAAGCCAAACAGATTGCCTAACCATAATAACGCCAAGTTCATAGATCTCATCTGAGACTCCCCACTTAAATTTTTTTTACTCGTTTAATATATAGCACAGACGCCGAGAAAAGCCAAGCACGGTTGCCGCGATCCATCTCAACCCACATCACGGCACCAAGCCCCATCGAGACACTAGCGGACTTCTGCACCCCAGGACCGACAACCTACCAGAAGTGGGATTGGGCTAAAGCAGCTACAGGCAGGTCCCAAAGGGAAAAGGCCCTACTATGGGGACATGAGTTGAACTGTCTTGCAGCTACACCAGAAGCACCTACCTAAATTGCTTTAGCGGTTTTATTGTTATTTTATTGCTTTATTATTTTATTCCTTTAATTAGCTTATTGTTTACCTTAATTTTGCTGTGAACTCAAAAGCATGTTTCACCCTGTCATGCCTTGCTGTGCTCGGCGGCCAGGAAAACAATGACCATGTCACCCACGCACAGCAACAGTTTTCTTTTATATTAACTACACCATGCGAATCGTACCTGGTGGCTAGTAGGATCTCACACTACTCACACCTGCTTCACATGATAGAACGCTGCCTCCACCAGCTTGAGAATTGGTTAATCACGCCACTAGGTTTTTAGGACGTACAGGTCGCACCACATACAAACGACACAATTATAACCTTAAGCTTGACTAGCTTTTCTAAAGGCATACCTACCCTAGCGTGTTATACTACATAAACATTACCTACTAGCCTGTCAACCTCATATACATAGATAAGCGGGTTACATACTAATATATATATAATATATATATATATATATATATATATATATATATATATATATATATATATATATATATATATATATATATATATATATATATTAAATGCGTAGACCAACATGTGACCTAGCCACTTGAATGCTGTTACAATGATCCTTAAATGATAAAAACGTGCTAAGTTTAAATAAGCCACGGAAATGTTTTTGAATGTCGTATTTGAAGGCGTCTGTTACGGCTATTGTGGCTACGCAGACACTGTTGTAAATTCTTGCACAACAAAAATAAAGAATAAAAAAAAAAAAAAACTAGACTGTCCCAAGCTCAGTCGTCTTTTGATATCACCTGGATGGATGATCTAGTACAATACTTCCCACAGAGAAGCATTGCCGTCTGAAGGAACAGGCACAGCAATTACCCTAGTGGTCAAGAAGAGCTGCATAGAGAAATATGATCCCAATGCCTCTCTAAGGGGAGATTTATTGGTGTTTTGTGTCATTATGACACTGCATGTGAACGCCTTCAGAAAATGAAAGGCATTTTATGGGTAAGTACCTCTAGCTGCGGTCAGACTGGCACACCAACTGACAAGTGTAAGAATCTTCATTTCTCTCTAACAGCAATGCTTCCATTCTCAGGGTGCATGGACTGCTTGTACATTGAGTGATAATGGTTTTGGTGTTTACAGTGACCCTTAAGAGAGAAAAAAAAAAAAAAAAAAATAAGTCAGCTATGCTTGTAGTTTTGCTACTCTGGTCTTAAATTTGAATTTATTTTGGATTTTCACTCTAGCGAATATCCTTGTATAGGTTTCTTGTAGCAGTATACTTGTTTAGATTAACTTTTTTTGACTTGCAGTATGGCTTTACTAGCTTTAACACCAGAAACTAGAAAATTAAGAACTATGCAGATTTGTACTTCCCATTTTATTTAGACACTTCAGAAGAAAAAAAAGCATAAGTATTGACGGGTACCTCAAAACTTTAAATTTTTCCCAACACCATTAAAATGACATAGTATTTTTTTTATTAAAATCAAATAAGAGCTTGTTTCTTCAGCTGTAACTTTGATTTACAGAATCTTATTCACAAAAAGAAAAAAAAGAAAAATTGGATTAGAATGCAAGTCTGAAGCCCCAGATGTTTCAACTCAACTAGTTCACAGATATAACAAACATAGTGTATATTAAAAAAAATATGGATGTGTGCATTGGGTTCTCTCTTCAGTGGCACCTTTTCCTAGGATGGAGATGGGGAAAAAAAAAAAAAAAAATTTTTTAAAAAAAAAAAAAAAAAAAAAGAGAAAAAGCTATTTTTTTTAATGTGCACAAAACATAGGAATCAAAAGCTTTGAGAAAATATGGAATATCTGAGGTGAAGCTTTCTAACTACTTTATATACTATCTTCAGCCATTAAGCCAAAATATCCATGAAGTGAACATCCATTTAATTTGTAATTTAATATTTCACTTGACCTTACTCTTCAGTCATTTAACAGAATATTACCATTACAAAGTGCATGACTGTTTAAATTTGTACTTAATGGAACATAAGGATAGGGGTGGGAATAAATAAAAATGTATAAATAGCAGCATTTATTCATGATATTGCAATTTTAAGCTATGACATTTAAGAACAAACTATTGACTCTGGGCTAAAATATAACTTTCATAATATGGGTCAAAAGGTTGTTTGCCCAACATGTCAACACACTCTCAATATCCTAGTTGTCCCTGGTAATTATTAAACTAACAATCCTGAATCAGTTGAATAAAGAAGGAAACCCCGTCCTAACTCAGAACATTCCATTCATTGCATGGGGAAAGGTGTTGGAAGTGGAGGATCAAGGGGCCTACTACAGTAAAACTGGGAAGGATATTTTTGGGGTATGTCACTCAGTGATAGCCCCACCACAAGTGAGCATTGACATCATCATGTCCAGTCTTTAAGATTCTGTTGGTACACTCTTCCCAGCGTCTTATCTTCCCATTTTCCACCATCACAAACTTCCACTCCACATTGGCGTCAGAAGGAAGCAGAACAGAATGCGACCAGAAACCATCTTTTTCGTATGTCAGTGGGATATAGTCATCCCAACCACCAAGCTGCTCATGATCACCAGTGACTGCAATGTGTTGAGAGTCCGTGTGAGTGATATAATGCACTTTGAAACCAACATTCACATTCTGTGGCATTGGCTGCACAGCCGCAACCTTCTTCACCTTTACATGATCAGCTTCTGATGGCTTAATGTCTTCGTCAGATAGATTTCCTAGGCCGACAGCATCATCATTTATGTTCAGCCCATGGATTTCAGAAGAATCTTCTTGTTGGTGAGACAAACGGATACAAGTGTTGTTCATCTCTTGTACACCTTTGCTTTTGCAAATATCAATATTCAATAACTCAACAGGTCTAAATTCTTCAGATGTGTTGGTTGACTGGATTGCTTCATGATCTAGTACCTCTCCACACACATCACCATCAGTCATAGCAACACAAGGATCGATAGGAGTTTCAAGACCATTTGTCAAGACATCAGTGATCATGTCACCTTCTGATACTTCAGCAGATTTATACAGGTCTACTTCAATCTTCTCATGTGTAATAGAATGACTATTTAACTCCATAGCTTTCTCTTTGTGAGGAGACTCTTTTAGAACTTCACTAGTCAACAAATCACTTTGTGTTTCTTCAGCAGTTTCAATATGTTCTGGCTTATATTCTGCCACCTCTTCATCCAGCTCTTCTCCTAGATTGCAAAATAAAGTTATGCCAGTTAAAATATAAATTAAAATGCCTCCAATTTAAAAATACAAGTTTCTAAGCCATTGCTTCCTGAATTAGATTTATCATATTTCATGCTACAACCAGTTTTACAGAGGCATGCTTTGCAGTTAATTAATAGACAGTATCACTTAGCTAAAGTATGTATTAGTCATCCGTGGAAAGGAAAAACAAATACAATATAATGCTCTTTAATTTTAATTCACAAGCTGTGTTTGACACACTAGGTAAAGCATTTAAATTACATAGCTCCTGCAGAGCCACACATGCACTCATACAGACCAAGCTTTAAAATAAATAGTTCTTTATAACAGTGTTCCCCGGCATGTTTAGATTTTTGGATCCATACTTTATAGTTAGATTTGCCTTTCATTCAGCGCCATGTGGCCACCACTCCTATTCTGAGATCATCCTAACAGATCATCTCAGTCCAATCCAATGCCTCTCAGACAAGCCGTGCCCTACAGTGCACAGCAGAAGTCATGCTCACCCAGTTGAATGTTTTCTATAGATCAGAACAGAATCCAGGGCTTATATACCGTATTTTCCAGCGTATAAGACGACTTTTTAACCCTGGAAAATCTTCTCCAAAGTCGAGGGTCGTCTTATATGCCGGGATTATTATTATTATTATTATTATTATTATTATCCATCAAATTCCGCAGCGCTTTACAATGGGTGGATGAACAGACATGTATTTGGAACCAGACAAGTTGGACACACAGGAACAGAGGGGTTGAGGGCCCTGCTCAATGAGCTTACATGCTAGAGAGGGAGTGGGGTAAAATGACACACAAAGGTAAGGATAGTATTAGACTAATGACAGTTGCAGAAGAGGAATCAGTCAGGAGCTATTAACAGTTTAATTGATACGCTTTTATGAAGAAGTGGGTTTTTAACGATTTTTTGAAGGAGTGGAGACTGGGTGAGCATCTAACGGAGGAGGGAAGCGAGTTCCACAGGAACGGTGCAGCCCTCGAGAAATCTTGAAGGCGAGCATCAGAGGTGGGAGTACGGACAGAAGATAGACGTAAGTCTTCAGCAGATCGTAAGGGCCTAGACGGGACATACTTGTGTATAAGGGAGGATAGATAGGTGGGAGCAGCATTATGTAGAGATTTGAAAGCAAGAACCAGAATTTTAAGTTGAGCTCTATATTTTATAGGAAGCCAATGTAGGGATTGACAGAAGGGTGGGAGGTGCGGGCAGACAGGAAGATGAGCCTCGCCGCCGCATTCATTATGGACTGTAACGGCACTAGTTGGGAGCACGTAAGACCACTGAGAAGCGGATTACAGTAGTCAAGGCAGGAAGGGACAGTGGAATGGACCAACACCTTAGTCGCATCTGGCGTTAAGTAGGGGTGGATGCGCACAATGTTTTTGAGATGGAAATGACAGGATTTGGCGATAGATTGAATATGAGGCTTGAAGGAGAGGTCGGAGTCAAAGAGAACATCTAGGCAGCGTGGTGGAGCTGATGGTAGCACCGTTGACTTGGAGGGAGGGAGACACAGGAGTAACAACACTTGAGGGAGGAAAGACCAGAATTTCAGTTTTAGTCAAATTTAGTTTAAGGAAGTGGGCAGCCATCCAGTTAGAAACAGCAGAGAGGCAGTCAGAGACACTAGTCAAGAGGGACGGGGAGAGATCAGGAGAGGACAGGTAGATTTGCGTGTCATCTGCATAGAAATGATATTGGAAGCCAAAAGGAGCTAGAGTTTACCAAGAGAGGCAGTATAGATGGAGAACAGTAAGGGACCAAGGACGGAACCTTGGGGGACACCAACAGAGAGGAGTTGGGGAGAAGAAGCAGAGCCAGAGAAACAAACACTGAAAGAGCGCTGGGAGAGGTAGGAGGAGCACCATGAGAGAGCAATATCTTGTAGACCGATATTGCGGAGGATGAGAAGAAGCTGTTGATAATCAACAGTGTCAAAAGCCGCAGACAGGTCAAGGAGAATTAGGATAGAGTAGTGACCACAAGATTTTGCAGCGAGTAGAACATTGGATACTTTGGTCAGTGCTGTTTCCACAGAGTGCTTAGCAATCCAGAGAGTTGGACTCTAGGAAGTCTGTCAATCTCACATACACAATTTTTTCAAGGATCTTGGATGCAAAAGGCAGTAGCGAGATAGGACGATAGTTGGATGGGGAGTTAGGGTCAAGATTGGGCTTCTTTTGAATTGGGGTTACAGTTGCATGTTTGAAGGGCAATGGAAATATACCAGAGGAGAGAGAGAGATTGAGAATTTTAGTGAGAGGTGGAGAAAGAAGAAGACATGATGAGATGCGAGTGAATTGGATCTAGGGAGCAGGTGGTGGGGCGGGAGGACTGCAGCAGAGCAGAAACCTCTTCCAATGTAGCGGGTGCGAATTAACATACAACAGCAGAGGGAGTGAAATTAGGGGAAGTATTGTAAGGGGAAGAAGAAAGATCTTGTCAGTGAAGTGAGTTGCAAAGTCTGAGGCGGTCAAGTTAGTAGGTGGAGGAGGAACAGCAGGGAAGAAGAGAGTTAAATGTGTGAAATAGTCGTTTGGGTTTGCAGGAGAGTGTGGTTATGAGTGTATTGAAGTAATTAACTTTTGCAGAGGAAAAAGCCAAGCTGTATGAGCTCAGCATAAATTTATAGTGGAGAAAGTCAGATGCACAGTGAGACTGTCTCCAACAGCGTTCAGCAGTTCTGGAGCATTTTTGGAGGTATCGAGTGAGCTTGGTGTGCCAGGGTTGTTGGGGGGCCTGCGGTGTTTAAATGTACAAGGGGCCATGATGTCTAGTTGAGAGGAGAGGCTGGAATTGTAGAAGGAGGTTGCAGAACTAGGACAGGTGAGGTTTGAGATATGTAAAAGGAGAGTTTGGAGATTAGTGGAGAAATGCTCTAGGTCAAGACATTGGAGGTTTCTGTGAGAGTGATGTTCAGATGGTGGTGTCAATTGGGTCTTGGGTATGCCAATGTCAAAAGTCAGCAGATGGTGGTCAGATAGAGGAAAGGGAATATTGGAGAGATTAGAGGCAGTACAGAGGTTGGTGAAGGCAAGATCAAGAGTGTTTCCTGCTGTATGGGTTGCTAGATTGGACCATTGCGTAAGGCCAAAGGAGGTTACAGAAAGCAGACGAGTGCTCACTTCCTTTCAGTCCGGCCGGGAACAGGTAACAATCTCCTGTACCGCGCGGTACCCGGCCTGACAGGACGAAGAGGAGCTCAGCCACCCACTCTGCACAGGGAAGAGGAGGTGAGAAGAACGTAGGAAGGATTGGGGGGGAGTAAAAAGAATATATCACAATTAGCTAGACCAGCAGGCATGGATTATATGCCCAAACAGCCTGGCACATACCTGTGCTTTAAATGCTATTTCAGATTATCATTATTTAATGTCTTGCTGTGTAGCTCTGCCTGCTCACTGTACATCATTGCTAATTTTTATTTGGTGTGCATTGGAAGAGGGGTAGTCTTATACGGCGAGTATATCCCAAACTCTATATTTTAACTGGAAAGGTTGGGGGTCGTCTTACACGCCCAGTCATCTTATACGCCGGAAGATACGGTAGGTGATATATTCACTGTGTTCTCTTATGGCGAAAAGAAAAACCTTCAACGTTTCAAAGTTTTCAGAAGGAAGTGCGTATAGTTGCTGTCTGACAGCCAGTAGAGGCATTCTTAGCGACAAACGTAAACATTGTGTTTCTCACTAAAAAAAAAAGCTGTATGTGTCCCAGTAACCTCAGAATGCAGTGAAATAAATCTTCTAATTTCAATTACTGTGTCAATTAAAGGGGTATACCCCCATTTTGACATAAAGCTGCTCATTACTGAAACTATGCCACTTGTAAAGTGAATCATGTTGAGTGTTGCCCAATTATTTCCCCAAATGGACTGCATACACGTGTCATTGCAATCAGATGCTATAATAACTTTTTAACTAGTTTTAAATGTACTACATCTGCCAATATCTTCCAATTTCCATTAGTAAAAGGAATCGAACCCAGTTTAGAAAGCCGACTTGGAGGAAGGGGAAGTCTATTGATGTCCACATTCCCAATGTAGCCACTGAGTGGACCACATCCAACAGAAGCCCCGCCAGATTTGTTCCCCTATGTATTCCATTAAACGTGCTGCTCCAGCAATGAAAACAAAGCATGCAAGCTCCACAAGGTCAAAGAATCTGGGCTCGGTGAGGTCAAACTGAAAACCCATACATTTGCATGTCTGCAACTAGCCACAACAGCAGAACGCAACCAAACGATCTAGGGGCTTAACGTTTTGCTACCTGCAGCAGTCATATGATGTTCCAGGGGCAAGATAGTCAAGTTTTATACTGCAAAAAGCTGGTGTAGTTTGAACAAAAACCCGAACACATGCTTTATATAGAAAATCTGTGTTTTTCAGAGATACAGCTGGTATAGTTAGTTATTCTTGGTTTCTGCATAAAACAGAGTGGCTTACCATATAAGGAATTTAACATTCCAACTGCTATAAAAAGAAATGCTAGGTCAGTGAACAAGCTAAAGTCAAATCACATTGATTTGTGTAGGAAAAGCAAGCAAGACCCAGGCAAGCAGTATTAACAGAGCATTTAAAAATGTAAACATAGTGCACTAATGGGCAAAGTGCAGGGATCATCAGGAATGTTCTGTTTGTTTCCATGGCAACTACTCCACTTTTAGAACACTGTCCCAGAAGTTTCTCATACATAACCTTACTGAGAAAGGGGAGGAAGGAGTATCACTTGCTGCAATGGATTAGAAGATACCCTCAAAAAGTCCTGTTTTAAATAAACACTATAGTCACCTAAACAACTTTAGTTTAATAAAGCAGTTTGTGTGTGTAGATCATGCCTCTCAGGTTTTACTGCTCAATTCACCGCCATTTAGGAGTTAAATCACGTTTCTGTTTATGCAGCCCTTGACACACCTCCCCTGGCTCTGACTGACACAGCCTGCATGAAAAAAAAAAAAAAAGGGTTTCACTTTCAATCAGATGTAATTTCCCTTAAACGATTGTATCTCTTTCTCTGTGTATTGAACTTTAAATCACACAGGAGGCACTTGCAGGGTCTAGCAAGCTATTAACATAGCAGGGAATATGGAAATCTAAATTAAACAGAACTTGCAATAAAGGAAAGAAACTTTAGATGACTCTTTACAGGAAGTGTTTAGGAAGGCTGCACAAGTCACATGCAGGAAGGTGTGACTAGGGTTCATAAACAAAGTGATTTAATGCCTAAATGGCAGAGGATTGAGCAGTGAGGCTGCAGGGACATGATCTATACACCAAAACTGCTTCATTAAGCTAAAGTTTTTTGGTGACTATAGTGTTCCTTTAAATCAGATCTCAAACAAGGGGTCACAATTCTTATGAAAAGAGGGAAGGGTATTATGGACTATAGCTGTAAGCTTGTCCATAGATAACTCAGTGACCTTGGCAATGACCTCCCCAATTTATGTCCCATCCCGCAGTGAGGGACGTGGAAGCCACCAAGATGATCTTATTAAATAACTTTTAGGAGTTGTTTGGAAAAACCTTGATTGGGCAGAAAAGCAAAATCTACCACGGGTTCAAATCAAGGAGCTATGGAAGACAGTGGCAAAAAAGGTCCCAATTTCAATTCCAATACAAGGTGACCTTGGGGGGCAGGTCCTCGTGTGTATGCAAGAACCTTGGGTAACCACAGTCTGCTGGCATTTTACCCATCCTCAATACTGCCATCTAAAAGAATCTTGTACATTTGCTCCTGGAACGCAACACACTGGTTGCTATACTCCACAGCTTAGTGTGTACAAACATAATTGTAGACAAGAAAAAAATACTGCCTTTTCAATCAGAACCTTGCAAACAAAGTCTCAAATTGGGTAGGTTCTACCTGCACACCCATCCCTCCAATAGGGAAGATAGCATTTAACACCTGCATGTTCTCAAAGCCTCTAAAGATGCATACCAGAGAGAAAAGACCTGTTACATAACACAGGGGAGAGAGAGGATGTTCTAGAATCCAAAGTAAAAACTAGATACCATGGGCATTTCTAAACTTAATCTTCCTAATTTCTGCATTAGTTTGGCAAGGTGAATGTGCAGTCAGGGGTAGGCAACGTACAGTGCCAAAACAATTTCTTAAAGTCCCTTTGTGTGCCGGTCCTATATTTGTTTTATTGAGGTGTGTATGTTACTGTATTCGGTGCTGCAGTTGTTTTGTACATATGTGGGCTTTTATATTTTATCTGTTCAGGAGTAGTTTGTGGTATTGTGTATAATACCAAGAATAGTGTGGTGCATGTGTGTGGTGGTTTGTTGCATTGCATGTGAAGCAGCTTGTGGGGTTATTTGCGTGTATGTGCATTGTCAGTAGTGTTTGTGTGTGGTTTGTTTATGATGAGGCTCCTTCTGCAGCTCTGTGTATATCTAAACACTGTAGGTGGCTTTCCTGGGGTCCAGTGAGGACCAGACTTGCAAGCTGCGCAGCTACTCTACTCAAGTGCGGCTTCCCATGTACAAGTGCTGGGTGGATCACTTCCTCTAAGTGCTGCAATGTGTAAATTTAGGATTGTACCTCACCACCTGCAATCACAGCTCGGTTTGCACAAGCAGATAGCTAAAGTTCCACTGAGACTCACCGGGGTCAGCAACCTATGGCACGTGTGCCATGCATGGCACTCGAGGTGTCTTTGCATGGCAATCAAGGCTGCCAGAGCCAAATAGGTTGCTGACCCCGGTGTAGGTCACATGAGATTTCTGCACAAACTATCAGCCAAATTTCACTTTTTTTTCCCCCTCTCTTTTTTAAATTGACATGACCTGCCTGGCTGTCTGGGCAAAGCATTTAATTAAATTAACCCATGTGAAGAAACATGCAGATCAGGAAATTCTTCAATAGCATTTACTTTAACTTGCAGAGCATTGACAGTTCCACAATAAAAGGGACCCTATCTATGCCAGACTCCCGCCACACAAAACATTTTATTTTCTGTTCCTTTTTGCAAACCTTTCCTAGTGCTAATAATTCCAGAACCAAGTTTCAGGATATATTCAAGAAGAACATGGTTCAATACAGGTGTTGGTGATAAGTTATAGGTTTACTTAAAACCATCTAGTTATCCACACATAATCAACCTACAAGTCCAACCTTTATAGACATCAAATTTAACTAGTGTAGTTTTAGTCCTTTTTGAGTACCCACCCACAAGTACCCTGGGCTCTTGTATTTATATGTATATAGCCACCTAAATCTATATATTATATATACACACCTGTAGGTTCCCACACAGTGGCATGATGGACAAATGAGGATACGGTTAATGGTTTAATTACTAAACAGTGAACTACAGGGAAAACAATTAAACATTCAATTTTAAGATAGCCAATATGTTACTATAAAAAGTAGTGCATTTTCCCCAAGTCATTCCAATTCAGTTTGCAATTGAATACAATTCATTGTTTAGTGAATAAACCGCTCAGAATTATAAACACAGCTCATAACAGAGTTTAGCTAGTTAATGACTATGCCAGCAGAAGTTAGCAAGCAATGTCTAGGCAGTTATATTGCAGTTAATACGTCTATCTAAAATGTCAAAATCTTTGACCTTGCAATAATCATCTTTTAGAAGCATTCTTTAAGTAGCAGTACACGTCCAACACAAACATTTGTAGCAACAGACAGCAAGGAGTATAGGAGCAGCTGGGGTCACATTTACCTGTTACATGGCATGTTTCTTGGATTTCTCTAGGGTGCAGTCCCAGCTCTTCATTTTCCAATACAGATTGGGTCTCACCAGTTGCTTCTTGATCCACAATGGGTGTGTGGAGATCCTGCGGTTTGCTCCATGCACTCTCCTGCTGGGCCTCCATTTTTAAGGGGGCACTGAGCTCCTGTAGTCTGCACTTTCCAATTTCCTGCTGGGGCTCTGTGGATAGGGATGTGCTGGGCTCCTGCAACTTGTTCCCTTCATTCTGTTCCTTGGTCTCCAGGCTTTGGGATGCCCTGGGCTCCTGGAGCTTGCTCTCTTTGTTCTGTTCCTGGGGGTCAGGGGTTTGGGGTGTGTCAGGTTTATGCAACCTGTTTACTTCAACTTCCTTATGGGAATCCAGTGTTTGGGGGATTCTGCGTTCTTGTTGATTGCTCCCCTTCCTATCATGCAGAGACTCCAGAGGTAGGGGTGTTATAATTTCCTGTAGTTTGGTCCCCTCATTATCCTGCAGAGGGGAATTCAGACTATGAACTGTGCCGAGTTCCTGTTGGGCGTCCAAGATTATGTTGAGATTGCTCCATTCAGTATTCTTCTCGGTGTCCATGGTTAGAGTTGTGCCGAGTTCCTGCAGGCTGCTCCCCTCACTATCATTCTTGATTTCCATAGTTAGAGTTGTGCTGAGTTCCTGCAGGTTTCTCTCCTCACTATCCTCCTTTGTGTCCATGCTTAGAGTTGGGCTGAGTTCCTGCAGGCTTCTCTCCTCTCTATCCTGCTGGGTGTCCATGGTTAGCGTTGTGCCGAGTTCCTGCAGGCTTCTCTCCTCTCTATCCTGCTGGGTGTCCATGGTTAGCGTTGTGCCGAGTTCCTGCAGGATGCTCCCCTCTCTAGCCTGCTGGGTGTCCATGCTCAGAGATGTGCCGAGTTCCTGTTGGCTTTTCCCCTCGTTATCCTGCTGGGGGTCTATGGTTAGAAGTGTGCCAAGTTCCTGCAGATTGCTCCCCTTTCCATCCTGCTGGGTGTCCACGGTTAAATTTGTGCGGAGTTCTTGATGGCTTTCCCCCTCTACATACTGCTGTGAGTCCAAAGTTTGGGATGTTCTAAATTCCTGCTGTTTACTTCCCACACATTCCTGCTGGGGCTTTACATTGGTCCCCGCACAGGTGTCCTCACCTTCCTCTGCAATAGCTACTTGCTCTTCCTCCTCCTCCTCCACCACAGGCTGGAGCTGCTTTTCTGGTGACCCTGTTCTTCTCTCCTCTTCCTCCCCTGATCTACCAAACCAAAGCCAAGCGAACAGGGCTGTCAGTATGCCCAGGACCACTGCTGCCCACATGGTGTTATCAGGTCTCCCTGCTGCAGGGCTGAGAGACTGGGAACCCTTTACTGCTTGCACCATCCCTCATACAGGCAATAACATGGAGAGAGCGGCCCAGGGCCCTCCCATCCCCACCTCTTATCAGACTGGATTAGGAGCAGCTCCACCCATCCACATCTCACTGTGGATCGAATGATGACACAGGGTAATCTCTCTTATATGTCAGCCTAATAGTGCATGTTACCAGACACACTGTGTTACTCACAGCTTCCTGCTTGTAACAGTAACATGTTAACAGGAGAGGTCAGGCAGTTTCTTATTCTTTTTAAGGCGCACTCAGCAGGTGATGCATTAAAAGGAAGCTTTTTTTTTAGTGGCTTCTACATGCATAGGTAGTTAGATTGTTTATGTACCATGAATGAAACCTAGCAAAGCATTAACTTTTTGCATGTACACAACTGCTGTCGAGAGTAAAAAGAACTGAGTTGCTCCTGTGCCATAATTAAACCCGTGGGGAATATGGTGTTTCATTAGTTTGGCACAGGTAAGCATCACCGTTAAATTATGTGGCTTTTGTAAACTTGCACAAAATGTTCCACTTTTTCTTTTTTCATTAAACCTCATGACCTGGAGCACATATGCAGCTGCTGCCTGGTATTAAACAGGAGGCAGACAGAGCTGTACATAATCCCTTTTGGCTTCTATTAGGTTGTGTGTGTAGCTTTCATTCATGTTATCTAGTGGGACACTACAGTCTAGATTTGAACCATTGTTTTGAATACAATATATAAATATTGCTTTAAAAAAAAAACATTAAAAACAAAAAAGATAATTGTATTTGAAATTCCTGCTTTTGTTTTTGCAAAACTACAGTCTTTGCAGCTCCTGTAATGAAATCCCTCTAATGCAGGAAGTATGTGAGCCAATCACTTGCTTAACTTCCTATATAGCTGGTCATTTTTTTTTACTGTAGAAATCAGATGAATTACAATTACCAGTCATTAAAGATACAGCATTATTTTTGATGAAAAAAGAGAAACATTGCAGTTCATGACGTACAGGCCCTCTATGGTAGGCTTATACAGCAAAACAAAATTTTGGTTAAAGGAACACTGCTGTAGTTGGTATGGTGTGGGGACTGCAGGGCTGATGACCGCCCCTACTATTGCGCTTCCATTAGCTTCACTGAGCTAAGCATCAGAGCAAACTCATTAGCTTACCGTGCTCAAGGCTGTTATCAGAAATTACAGGGTCCCATAGACAACCACATTGCGGTATATGTCTGTCTGTATGTATGTCTGTCAGTATGTGTGTCTGTTAGTATGTGTGTGTGTCAATATGTGTGTATCTTTGTGTGTGTGTATCTGAGTCCTTTTTGTACCAGTGCGTGTGTTTGTGTCTATGTTTGTGTATTCCTGTGGGCGGGGTTTGGAGGCGGGCCCTGTTAGGGGCCCCAAAATTTCTGACGGCGGGCTCTGGATACGCTCTTATTTAGACTTACACATACTTACACTGATCAGCCACAACTAAAACCATCTGCCAGATTTTGTGTAGGTCCCCCTCAAGATGTCAAAACAGCTCTGATGCATTGAGGCATACAATACACAAGACCTCTGATTACGTTCTGTGGTATCTGGCACCAAGACATTAGCACATGGGCGTAGGAACCCCAAAAAATCTTGGGGGGATAGCATTTTTACTCGCCGGGTATATTCTTATTCCGTAAACTAGGAGTTGTTTATCCCATTGTACAGCGCTACGGAATTTGCTGGCGCTATATAAATGATAAAATAATAACATTAAAAGGTCACTACAGGGAAGGGGTTTTACTTACCCGGATACAGCGCCGGGATCCTCCTGATGCCGCGCCCCCTATTTCGTCAAACTGACTAAATAGGAGGGTGCAAGCAGGGAGCAATAAAACGCTTCTATTCAGAAGCGTCATTGCTCTCTGGTGCACTTGTGCAGCTTTGCTGCACATGCGCAGATACTTCATAGGGCGGCATTCATGTCTCCACTAGGAAGCACATCTAGTGGCCATCTAAATGTCCACTAGAGGTATTCCTCAGCAGTAATGTAAATACTGCCGTTTTACGAAATGGCAGTGCTTACATTAAAAAGACATGCTATAGACACCAGAACTACTACGTTTAGCTGTTGTGGTTCTGGTGACTATAGTGTCCCTTGAATATAGAGGGGGAAAAAGAATAATCTCAAATGTAAGAAATAAAATGTCTGTATCATTATTCTAAAAATTATTTTAAAAAAATACAAAAATATGCACATTCCTAGCTTAATTTTTAGCACGACATATGACACAAACATTTTGTACTTTACAGATTACTTTTTATATTTTTTTTATATATATACAGATTGTGTAATACTGCCCCTGACTTAGGGTGACCACATTTCCTAACTGCCATTCAGTGACACTTTCAAAAGTACATTCCATACATTTTACTACCCGTCTCTACCCCTTCCATTTATATTAGAACCCCACCTACCCCTTCCATGAATATTAGAACCACCCCTACCCCTTCCATGCACATAAGAACCCCACCTACCCTTTCCATGCATATTAACCCCCCTAACCCTTCCATGCATATTAGTACTCCCCTAACCCCTTCCATGCATATTAGAACCCACCCTACCACTTCCATTCATATTAGTACTCCCCTAACCCCTTCCAATTATTTTTCTACCTCCCCCCTCCTCACATCCATATTAGTAGCCCCCCTAAACCCTTCCAATCATTTTTCTACCTTTGTCCCCCCTTTTACCTGACATAGCAGGGGGACCTCTGGACGTCCGGCGGGTGGCAGTGTCAGACTGAGCACCGGGTAGTCACGTGACACCCGGCCAGAGCCGGTGCAAGGATTTTTGCCACCGTGGCAAAAGTAAAGTTTGCCGGCCCCCCCATGTGACATCACAATGCGCCACCCATATAATCTACCATGTTAACTAACGCCAGTGCTGCAGTGCCACCATTAAAAGGCCTGCAGGGACAGGCTTTAGACACCAGAACCACTACATTAAGCTGCAGTGGTTCTGTGGACAATAGTGTTTCTTTAATGTGAGGTAAATTAGAGATTAGTGCCATGAATAATATACTAGATTGCCTACTTACAACCAGATGAGGATGATGATGGGCTCTAGCTGCAGTCTGGCTCCCCTGGTCTGGTGTAGAATGGGCTCTCTGGAGGATGTTTGTAACTGTGGTCACAAAAATCAATGTTCTGGGAGAACGGGAAGCAGCTCCATTTTTTGGGGGCCCTTTATACAGCTCAAGGTCTGGGTCCCCGCGTCCACCTTCATGTTCCACCAATGAGTTTGTTCACATGGGGTGGAGTGTGTAGGGGATGTCCTGATATGTGTGTAAGGAATGCATTGTGTGAATCTGTGTTTGTATGTGTAAGGGCTGCAAGGTGTGTTTCTGTGTATGTACGGGATGCAGTGTGTGCGTCTGTAAGGGGTGCATTGAGTGTGTGTAAGGGGTGCATTGAGTGTGTGTAAGGAATGCATTGTGTTTCTGTGTGTGTAAGGGATGCATTGCTTGTGTGTGTGTGTCTGTGTGTGTAATGCATTGTGTGTAATGCATTGTGTGTTTTTCTGTGTGCAAGGGGTGCATTATCTTTGTGTGTAAGGGGTGCATTGTGTGTGATTGTGTGTGTGTGTGATGGATGTCAATTTCTCCCCCCTCCCTTGTCCCTTTCTTCTCCCCCCCTCTTGTCACTCTCTTCTACCCCCCTTGTCCCTCTCTTCTCCCCCCTCCCTTGTCACTCTCTTCTCCCCCTTGTCACTCTCTTCTCCCCTCCCTCTCCCCACTCTCATTCCCCCTCCCTCCCCCGTCAATTCCCCTCCCTGTCAATTTCTTTCTCTCCTCCCTCCCTGTCAATTTCTTTCTCTCCTCCCTCCCTGTCAATTTCTTTCTCTCCCCCTCCCTGTCAATTTCTTTCTCTCCCCCCTCCCTGTCAATTTCTTTCTCCCCCTCCCCCAGTTTATTTCTCCCACCCTCCCTGTCAATTTATTTCTCCCCGTCAATTTATTTCTCCCCCCTCCCTGTCAATTTATTTCTCCCACCCTCCCTGTCAATTTATTTCTCCCCCGCCTGTCAATTTATTTCTCCCCCCTCCCCTACCTCTGTTGTAGTGTGGCCGAGCCCCGTATGGTCCGCGGGTACAGGGAGCTTTTGTTTCCTGTACCTGGCCGGACTAACAGGAGAGTGCACACTCAGTGTTAGTCCGGCCGGGTACAGGAGACAGATGCTCTCTGTACCTGCGGACCATACAGGGCTCAGCCACGCTACAGTGAGGGAGTGACAGGAGGGAGCGCTGAGCGCTTCCCTCCTGTCAGCCCCTCTCCTCATGCTGCACCTGAGCGATGCACCCTCATGGACGCACTAGCCCGGGCAAAGCTGCAGCCGCCTGAGGCTCTCTACAGAGCGCTCGGGCGGCTGCAGCATGAGGGGGGGCGGTGCTCCTGCGTGGAGGGGGAGGTGCTCCCTTTCCCAGTCTTCAGTGCGTGCGGTTCCCTGATGGAGCCGCACGCAGCCCGAGGGCACCCGCGGCCGGCGGAGCTGGGGGGGATTTCTCTATAACCTGTCCCCCCCGCATTATTTGCTGGGGGGATGCGTACCCCCATCCCCCCGGTTTCTACGTCCCTGCATTAGCAGCAGATCCTTCAAGTCCAGCAAGTTGCAATGTTGAGCTTCCATGGATCAGGTCTGTTATTCCAACAAATCCCACAGTCCGCTATACTCATTGATGGCGCTTTTCCGTGGTGTACAGGGTTTCATCATGAACACTGACCAGTCTGCAGTTATGCAGTCCCAAATGTAGCAAACTGTGATGCACTGTGTGTTCTGACAAATTTCTCTCATGGCCCGCATTACATGTTTTGGCAATTTACTAGACATGTGCACCAGTGAAATTTTCATTCGTACGAATTAATTCGTACTAAATAGCAATTTTTCACCACTGTTTTGGAGGTGCTCTGAGCCTGTTGTCTAGCCATCACTATTTGGCCCTTGTCAAAGTCACTAAGGTCTTTTCACTGGCCCATTTTTCCAGCTTCCAACACATGACATTCAAGAACTATCTGTTCAGTTGCTGCATAATATATCCCACACTATGACAGGTGCCATTGTAGTGATATAATTAATGTTATTCACTTGTCAATGCTTTTAATGTTGTGGCTGATCACTGTAAACAAAAAAATAACACACATTTGCAACATATACACACAAATACTCATTGCCAGACACACACAAAACACACTGCTATATACACACATTGCCAGACATAAACTGCCACACACACACACAAACTGTATTTTGCCCAAGGCCTTTGGTGACATTATCCATGGGTGCAGCAACAAAATACTGCCACCAATCCTCCCCCCCAAGCCCCCTTATTTCACAGCTTTTGCCTCCAATGAGCTTTAATTGCATACAGGAGGCTCCTGCAAGGTCTCGCAAGCTAGTAACATAGTAGCAGATAAGAAATTCTAAATTAAACAAATTGCAAAAAAAGAAGTGTAAACATTAGATGACACTTTACAGGAAGTGTTTAGGAAGGCTGTACAAGTCACATGCAGGAGTTGTGACTAGGGCGGCAATAAAAAAGTGATTTAACTCCTAAATGGCAGATAATTGAGCAGTGAGACTGCCAGTGCATGATCTATACACCATAACTGCTTCATTAAGTTAAAGTTGTTTTGGGGACTATAGTGTCCCTTTAACCCCTTAAGGACACATGACATGTCTGACATGTCATGATTCCCTTTTATTCCAGAAGTTTGGTCCTTAAGGGGTTAAAGAAAAGACCCCACATGGGATAAATTACTGTAACCTAACCTTGATATTCCATCAGCATGTGTGGGTGCCTGTAACATACTTTTAAAAAAGAAACCGATGCAACTTGGTCTGTTCTACATGTATGTCTTTAAATAGAAAGCTTGCTTATAATGGTAATTTTACCTGTGACAAATCGCCATGTATATATTCTAAGCAGGAATGCACTCTAAAATAACAGAATGAGTTTACAAACATGCAACCTCTGCACTTTGGTGTCCACAGAAAAGAAACACTCAAGAAATAAAAATAAAAAAATGTAAATACTGAATCAGTACTCTTTTAGGGCTCCAATACACTATAGAGGTTTGGTTGCAGGTGTGGGCAGAGGGTATATTAAAAAGGCAGAAAAGTAAGTGAAGAAAATCTCTCACTCACAAAAAACATGTAGCTGCAACTCCAAAATTAAATAAGCATGTGTGGCAGACCTGGTATCATAAACTGAGGTTGCCAAACAGAACCTTACCTCCCTGTTCGGGAACCAAATAGAACTTGTGTGGTTCCCCTCTTTATTGACTTAGAACACCGACCACTCCTGGCTGTTAACCGCAATTAAAAGATTAATTTGAGTGCTTTCCCTGGGTGGCCAATTTGTCTCCCAAACACAGGCAGAGGTACTTGGTCGTCAAGTGCATGGAACTCATTTCGGTCACACTTTCTCGCAAACCCCGGTTAAGATGGTACTGCTGCCTGTACACTTTCCCGAGCAACTAGATAAACCACGTTCAGGAGATAGGATCTACCGACTGGGGGGAGCATTCGCTACCTAAGTGTCACGGTGTAATACCCCAACACGCAGAATTTAGGATAGCCAGGGACAAGACTATGAAATAACGTCTTACCGGGCCTTAGAATGGCCGGACTAAACGTTAGGGAAAAAGCAGAATCAGAGATGAGCTGAGGTCAAGGTAACAGAGACAGCAAAAACAAGAACTAGCCAGAGTCAGGTACACGGTAATAAATCAGACATGCAAAGATAAATTCAGAGTCAAATACAAAGCCAAGGTCAATATCAGAATAAACAATAGATCAAATAATGCACTAAAGGGTACTGAAACAGAAACCACAATAGGGCAAAGTGGATAGGGCAAGGAAAGTTTAAATATCCATAACTAACATTTGCTTGGCCCACGTCGTGCCCACGCCCCCAAAATGTGCATGTGTAGGGGCATCGTAATGACGTGGGCCAATGGGAGCCTGAATCTAGTTTTGGCTCCCACTGCACTCCTAGTGTCAGGCGGGCCACATGACTGCTCCTTGTGGTCAGTGCATGCGGCCCCCTCAGAAGGGAAAATTGAGCCGACCACGGCTCGTACGGAAGAAGGACTGCCCCTGGCCGGCCGCCGAGTAAGGCCACATTAAGAGCATGGGGGAGCATCCATCAATGTTCGTACAGGAACTTCCGAACGGAGACAGGCTGCTGCCATAGATTCTCTGGAACTCTTTTGGGTCATCACCTCGTGGCCAGCCGCTCAAAACTTCTCCCGAATAGCGATCTTGCGCCACCGAACCAATCTGAGCACTTTTCAGCACATGCTATTCGGGAATATGAAAATTGTGGGGTTCCTGTAATGTTTTATGGTTTTACAGCGTTTTGTGATATTTTATGTTAGTCCCTGTACCTGAGAGATAATTGAGTTATCATATTTCCCAGCTCAATAATCTCTCAGACCCAGAGACTCTTGGGGAAAACCCCTGTAAACTTGCTGTAGAGACCCCACTCTATGGGGCCTGTGCATAAAAAGCTGGCTGTATTAGTACAAGTATGTAAAAAAAAAAAAAAAAAGTTATGAGTGAAAGTATGAAGTAAAAAAGTTTAAAAAGTCCAAAACCTGAGCAAAGGACCACCTGCAGCTGCAGTACAGGGGGGAGACCACCAGAGACACGGGCCCTAAAGAAAGATTAGAGAAGCCATGGATGCGTTTCGCACAACTTTGGGTGCTTTCTCAACCTCTGTTCTAGTATCGTGCCATATGTATTTTCTTTTTTGACTTCAATAAATGTGTATTTTTTCTATGATTTCTTCCTGATGAATTTTGGGGGATTTCCTATGAGTGCGGATAAGCAAACTTGTCCTGTGTGAAGTATCAGAGGGAATATTAACCTGAAATGTTTAACTAATATGAAAACCTACTAACAACTGTTTATGTAATAGAAAGTGAACCGCATATATATATTTGAATTACACAAATGAATAATATCGTTTAAAAGCATTTAAATATTAATTAACACGAATTATATATTGATGCACAGCTTAGTAAATTTACTAACACAAACCAAACTTTCCTAGGAAATAGAGAAACCTTGATAGAAAAGAGCAACGGTGTGAATTGGGAAACTTGGGAGGCATGTTTCCAAAACTAGTAAAAAAAATAAATAACTTGAAATCAATGAGAATCAGCAGTTACAACCAGGATTGTACCTGGCTGAGAATAATGGACACAGCATCTTGAGTGCAGAAATTGCAACCTAAAACCGCATCCATCTATACTTGTGCCCAGTCCATTGTGGACCTTCTTCTTACAGAATCTAGACCCTGGAAATAATAAAGAAGTGCTAGAGATTGGAAGTGCGATGGATCATAACTCCCATACTTTAGCCCATAAGCTTGATTGAGCATGGCCACACTAACTCAAACTTGTGAAATGAACTTATTTAAATGCCTTGTGAATCCATTGTACAGCGTTGCAGAAAATGTTGGTGTTTTATAGACTTGTGTAACAGGACAAAGGACAGGCTTGTTTGATTGCAAATAAAAAGAGATGATTAAAGAACAGCCACTAAATTTTGATTTTATTCACATATCAACTGACCAATAGAGGGGGGGGAAAGGAGAAGCAGTAAAAAAAAATATATTTTTTTTTTACTCCTACTCCAGTTTTTTTCTGTATTGGTTACTTCTTTTAACTTTATCTGTGAACTAAATCAACATGGTTTCTTGTGTCCATCAAGTTCAGCCATCCTCACATTTGTTTTTTGCTGTTGATCCAAAAGAAGGCAAAAAACCCCAGTTTGAAGCGCTTCCAATTTTGCAACAAACTAGGAAAAAAAATCCTTCTTGACCCCAGAATGGCAGTCAGATTTATCCTTGGATCAGTGGCGTACACATGACCCATGGGGCCCCAGTGCGAAAATTGATCCGTGGGCCCCCCCCTGCGCGTGGGCTGGGCCGTAACACATGGCGGTGGGCACCTGGTCGCAGGGGTTACAGGGCTGCGACCCCTGTATGTACGCCAGTGCATGCAGATGCACACATACTTAAAGGACCACTCTAGGCACCCAGACCACTTCAGCTTAATGAAGTGGTCTGGGTGCCAGGTCCAGCTAGGGTTAACCCATTTTTTCATAAACATAGCAGTTTCAGAGAAACTGCTATGTTTATGAATAGGTTAAGCCTTCCCCTATTTCCTCTAGTGGCTGTCTCATTGACAGCCGCTAGAGGCGCTTGCGTGCTTCTCACTGTGATTTTCACAGTGAGAGCACGCCAGCGTCCATAGGAAAGCATTATGAATGCTTTCCTATGTGACCGGCTGAATGCGCGCGCAGCTCTTGCCGCGCGTGCGCATACAGCTGACGGGGAGGAGAAGAGGAGGATCGGAGGAGGAGAGCTCTCCGCCCAGCGCTGGAAAAAGGTAAGTTTTACCCCTTTTCCCCTTTCCAGAGCTGGGCGGGAAGGGGCCCCTGAGGGTGGGGGCACCCTCAGGGCACTATAGTGCCAGGAAAACGAGTATGTTTTCCTGGCACTATAGTGGTCCTTTAAAGGACCACTACAGACACCCAGATCACATCAGCTCAATGAAGCTGTCTGGGTGTCAGGTCCCTCTAGTTTTAACCCTGCAGCTGAAAACATAGCAGTTTCAGAGAAACTGCTATGTTTCACTGAGGGTTAATCCAGCCTCTAGTGGCTGTCTCACTGACAGCCGCTAGAGGAGCACACTGAACGTCCATAGGAAAGCATTGAGTAATGCTCTCCTATGGGCGGTTTGAATGCGTGCGCGGTCGCATTCGGAGCTGAGAGGCTGAGGGATCCCCAGCGCCAAGGGAGTCCGGCGCTGGAGAAAGGTAAGTGCTGAAGACACACACACACACTTACAGACGCATACACACTAGCTAACAGACACACACATTTACTGACAGAGACAGTCAGCGACAGACATACATACACACTCACTTACAAAACATACACTCTCATTGACGAACACACACTCACTAACAGACATCAAACAGACTCACTAACACACACACTCAGTAAGACACACACAGTAACACACTCACTGACACTCACTAGCAGACACACACACTCACTCTAACACTCACACTAACACTCACTAGCAGACACACACACTAACACTCACTAACACTCACTAGCAGACACACAGACTAACACTCACACTAACACTCACTAGCAGACACACACACTAACACTCACACAGACTAACACTCACTAGCAGACACACACACTAACACTCACACACACTAACACTCACACAGACTAACACTCACACTAACACTCACTAGCAGACACACACACTAACACTCACACAGACTAACACTCACACTAACACTCACTAGCAGACACACATTAACACTCACTCTAACACTCACACACACTAACACTCACTAGCAGACACACATTAACACTCACTCTAACACTCACACACACTAACACTCACTAGCAGACACACATTAACACTCACTCTAACACTCACACACACTAACACTCACACACACTCAAACACTAACACTAGTTGTTTTTTTTGTTTGTTTTTTTAATGTAATCCCCCCAGCCTCCTTACCTTTTGGAGTGCTGGGGGGATTCCCTGGGGTCCAGTGGTGCTGCTGACCCCAGCTGGCGGGTGGCTGGTCGGGCAGGCGGGCGCGCGAGGGAGCACTCAGTGCTTCCTCTTCAGCTCCCTCGCGCACCGCGTAGGGATGCCGGCGCCGGAAGATGACGTCATCTTCCGGCTCCGGAATCAGTGCGGTGCGCGAGGGAGCGGAAGAGGAAGCACTGAGTGCTCCCTCGCGCGCCCTCCTGCCCGACCGGCCACCCGCCAGCTGGGGTCAGCAGGGCCAGCCTCGGGGGGCCCTGGGGTGGCCGCCTCCTGGGCCCCCCAGGGGAAGAGGCTGGCCCTGGGCGTACATACCGGGTCGCAGGGGCGGCCGGGCCCTCTGGTGGGCCGGGCCCGGTCGCAGCCACGACCCTGGTATGTACGCCACTGCCTTGGATCAAGCAGCTATTACCCTACATATATTATGTATATATTTTGCAGTACATTGATTGGACCAATTTCACACCATGTTGGTTCATCTAAAACATTTTTTATCCATGCAGTTTTTTAGTAATAATAATAACTGGGGTTTTTTTTTAACATTCTTTATTTTTGCAGAGCAGTGGAAAAGACAAGATGGTAAGTCCCTGCTGCCACTTCTGACATTCTCTCCAAGGAGATCTACCGTCATGTCCTGAGCCAAGCGATTGTTCGGAAGCACCTTCCCCAGGATAATAACCAGGGCATGTCACCGCCGCCCTCGGTCTTGCAGTGTGGTGAGCAAGAAGACTCCAGAGAAGGTAGGTCATGCTGGGGATGATGGGGTCGATGCCTTAGTAGGCGGGTGGGGTTGTTGCCAGTATGTGGGCCCAAGCCATTGAGGAGAGCCTACCGCTGTGTTAACTTCCCATTTCTTCTCTGCCTTCTCATCCCTCCGGGACACGGCGTGATTGATGCGAGAAGCAGCCTGGCAGGCAGGGTGTTTTTTGTGGACTCTGGCTCATTCCGCAGGGAAGGAGGTGAGTCTCCGCTCATGCAGCTTCGCCCAGAATTGCGCACAGACCTGATCAAAGGCTATGAGTATTCGTTGCACTGACAGTTGTGTGAGTTTGTCTGTCACTGCAGGCCCCAACATGGCAGCCAGTATAGTGATTAGGCCTTGATACTACAAAATGCAGGGCAGCAGGAGAATGTGATAGTATAGCCACCACGACACTCCAGTGGGGACCGAGAAAACCTCCATCTGCCCAAAGGTAGGAGAACAGGGCTCAAGAGTGATAGGCTCCAAGTCAGGGCTGGGGATTGTCCACCTCCCCGTGCCCGATCGAAGCAACAAGCCGCAATTTTAGAAAAGTAGGCAGCCATGATCCTATTTATTGCCAACTCAGGAGGATCAAGCCTAATATGTGTGGTACCCAGGGCAGCACATTATTGCAGGGCCCTCTGAGCCTCAATTAGCGCTATCTCTGTTAAGGAGACATTTGTCCCTTGTGCTTGGATTTAAGAACCATGCATTTTCCTGGTGCTTATAGCTCTCTCACTGCTCCAGTGAAACCCAGAACACACCTGATTGCCACTGGATACAGAGGTATGATATTATTGTATACGTCTGTGCCTAAAATCTGGCATTGCCTTACTCAAACAGGAGCCATGCAAAAAGTATATGAAGTAGGGAACTGCACACACTATGTTGTTGCCTCTCAAACACCTGTAGAGATCCAGGGCTAAACAACCCACACTTGGGGCTTCAGCCCCCTAAAGTTCCTCTCTAGCAATGACTCTACTCTCACTGCAGCCACCAGGGAACCCACGCTCAATGCAAACACAGATAAATGCACAGATCTCCCACTGCAGCCACCAGATCATCCGGGAAATTCAGACTACTCCCATTGCAACTACAAAAACCACCATGGAAATTCACTTACATCCAACTACAACCACTGGTCCACTAGCAAAATCCATATACAAACAGGCAAATGACACAAATTGCTTCACAATCCCAGTGTGCAAAGGGGATATATTTTTTTTAAATACCCACTGTATGGCTACGACAAATGCTGAGATGGAGCTGCCACATCCGAAGGGCAGGCCTGCACTGGAAACTGGCTCACATACAATACATTTAACGTGTACTTATGTGCTGAAAATTATCTGACAATTTAAAGGGGCACTCCATCACAATAATATATAAAAAGCTTTGTATCGTCTTCTTTTCCATTCTTCACATGCTTAGAGGGTGACCTGCAATACAAAGTGAAAGTGAGTGCTTCTCATATAAAGTGCCTCCCAATGCTTCTCTGTAAGAAACATCTGATTGGACACATCAAAAGATACAAACATGGATTATATGAAGCTTCTTTCAAAAATCATTAGGATTTTATTTTTTTATTATGCTTGGCTTTTTGATCTCAAACACCTAACAGGGAAATGTAGATGTGATGACCGTGATTATTTAACACAGGGGTCCTCAAACTCCGGCCTCCCAGATGTTGCTGAACTACAACTCCCACGATTATTTGAATTACATAGATACCCAGAGAATCATGGGTTCAGCAACATCTGGGGGGCCGGAGTTTGAGGACCCCTGGTTTAACAGAATCATCCGGACACCAGTTTCCTCATAATACATTGGAATATGCTAGTACCCTCTATTGGTTGTATTGTATATTGCTTTCTGGATTGTACACAGTTGTATGCAATTTACCTGCTTTTTAAAGATGGATCATGTTATGTTAAATGTCTGTGCTGGTTATCTGATATGTGCTGGGTCTCAGAGCAGCGGTTACAGAGAAAAAGAACACAACTGTTGAATCTATTCATTTACTACACAACTTGGAACCTTGGCACTAGATATCACATTAAAGGGTCACTAACCACTATAACAACTTTTCATTATTTCAAAAGTTATATTGCACATAAGAACCTGCACCTACTCTCCCCAATGAGAATGGCTTATCACTGCAGTAATTTGCAAAAAAAAAAAAAATCATGTTCGCCACATGTGCATCTTGGACTGATCCCTTTCTCTTCTCGCTGCGGGGTATAATAAACTACTTGGCACCTTGCATAACCTCTCTGTAGGACATTTGGCATCAAGCATAATTTACAACAAACAAGACCAAGATTGGCAATGCTGCCATTATGTCTAACTGGGAAGATTCCCATCTTTGGCTTTTACTGGGTCAGAGTTCTTGTGTGACATTCCTCCACAATATATATTGTATGTACGTACACATTGGTACAAAAAATAATCTCTTCTGTGGCCTCTCAGTTTCACATGCTGCCATCCTATTCATAGTGCAAGAGTCCAATTATTTGCACCTTGTTAGCTATGGTAGTTGTAATAGTTTGCATTTGTATGTTTTCTAGTTCATGAGATAGAAGCCTGATTGACCTTGCCTATATTATGCTCCTCATCATTTGTGTTTATGCAGGCTGGAACACAGGAACACGAACACAAGGCTCCCCCTGTGGATGACAGCAGTGTAGACACCATTTTTAAGTTCACGTTTTGATCCAGCTTTTGTTCCTCAAAATATGACCAAGTGTCTGCTCACATTCAGCCTCTGTACCTGCCATGTCTAATATACATGCCGTTCCTGCTAGGTTAATGTTTGAAATTCTGTGTGGTCTGTTTTCCTTTTCATTGTTGTTTATTTGCCTACCTTGTGTAATCCTTCACATGGACATTTACAGGGTTCTTTACTGAAGTGGGAATTCAAAGTAAATTTCACATTTAAGACCTGAACAGCTGAACTGAAACTGGCTGAAAGAATTTTTCCAGTTCAGCTATTGTGACCTTAAGTTTGATATTAACTTTGAATTCACCTTGAATTCTCAGTTTAGTGAATAACCGAGAGAGTTTTCATATTGCTTTGCAGATTATCTGAACACGAATACTGTGGCTAGAATTCCTTCATTCGATCCTTTCTCAGCCTCACGTACGTGGCAGAGAGCTCTAAACCAGATTCTTGGCACACCTTAAGCAAATTGTTATACAATGTTCACAGCTATAAATGCAGGCTAGTATTTCATGACAGATTGGATGTTCATGAAACTTTTATAATATTTACAAGAGGTGGGTGATAAAACCATAGATATAATGGATGGATGGATGCCAGTTCTCATTACTTGTGAAAAGCAGATCTCCCAGGAAGCTTTGCTCCCTATTTTAGTCCAGATTTATACCCTTATAAAGAGTATATTATATATTATGCCCTACCATGTCTTAATGACCTGAATAAAATGTCCTACTTTAGCATGTAATGGTTATGGTGCCTAGAATGTCCCTTTAAATGATAGAATTAGATATATTTCTCTTAATCTAGAACAAAAAAAAAAGTATTTTCTTTTAGCTGTCACTTTAAAAATAATCTATCTTGGCAGAATCTATCTGCTAACCAAACCTTGATGAGTCTAACTTAAAACTTAAGTGAAACGCTGATGTTGGTGAGAACTACAGGTGAGTTTCTGCTAGGTATATCCCATATTTTCTTTGGTGCACACGCAAATTTATTTTCATTAACTAGTCACTGTTAAACTGACCTAGTGCTATCCCTAACTGCAACTACCTAAAAACACAGCAGTATATAATATATTGTATAAAATATTACATTGTTCAATAATAATAATAATAACTCAGTCTAAGAAAGAAGATTAAAAATGAAAAAAAAAACTGAAAAACAAAAAGATAAAGAAATAGACATAGTACCCTATGTCTGCATATAGTTTATTTTAGATCATTACATTTGGAAGCATATTTCCAATCTAGATCTTTAAATCTGTATATTTGAGGTTCGATTAAAGGTTGAGTGACCTATATAGAAAGCTTCTAATTTATTATGCTGTCTTCTTGGGAGGAGGCTGAGCCCATTCTGCGCCAGGTGTTTCTGGAAGAGGCTGCTCTGGAGTCCTTTGAGACAACATTTTCTGATGAGCCAGAATCTGTCTTTGAAAATAATTTGGTAAGAAACTGAAATAAAGAAGAAAAAAAAAGAGAATTATTTAAGCATAATAGCACATGTTTGTCTGATAAAAAGGATATTAATACAATAAATAAAATAGATTTTGTGTGGAATACTGAAAGAGAAAAAAAAAAACAAAAGAAAAAAAAATCTGAATTAATTAAACTTGGCTAAACATATAATGTAATGTTAGTCACTTTCCATAGCTAACTTACAGTTATTTTACTGCCATTTTTCAATGGCTATGGGTTATATACTTCACTAATTTCAAGGTGTAAAAAAATAGAAAACGAATCTAAGCATTTTAATAATCATCTAAACTGTGACCAGTTCTTTCTGTAATCTGATCATGTATCACACCAGTACAGTCAGGAGTAACGCTGTAGCAGCTATTGAAACACATTTTCTATTTTAGGTGAGTGGAAAGGGCAAGCATGCTGGAAGTATCCATTGACTTCTGATCTGCAACAAACAGCTTGTCTAACTGGACACCACTCCATCCATATTGAGACTACATATCCATTGCACAGTAATTACAGATGCTCACACAGACAGCAGTCACCATGCTACCTAGCTGCCTCCATGCTACAACCAGCTGATGTACTTAAAGGGACACAGTCATGAAAAGAACTGGTTTATATTTGGTGGATTTAAAGGACCACTATAGTGCCAGGAAAACATACTCATTTTCCTGGCTCTATAGGGTCTCTAAGTCCCCCCCACCATCAGGGCCCCCCTCCCGCCTGGCTCTCGGTGGTGGAAGGGGTTAAATTTACCTCTTTTTCCAGCGCCTCGTCGTCATCGGCTGAATGCGCATGCGCGGCACGAGCGCATTCAGCCAGTCCATAGGAAAGCATTCTCAATGCTTTCCTATGGGCGCTGGTGTCTTTGCACTGTGAAAATCACAGTGAGAAGCACGGAAGCGCCTCAATGAGACAGCCACTAGAGGCTGGATTAACCCTATTATAAACATAGCAGTTTCTCTGAAACTGGTATGTTTATAGAGGAAAGGGTTAATCCTAGCTGGACCTGGCACCCAGACTACTTCATTAAGCTGAAGTGGTCTGGGTGCCTATAGTGGTCCTTTAAACACGATCCCATAGAAGATCTGCATGGGTTTTGGAGTGAAGGGGCTGAGGTTTAAAACCACAAGTGAAAGTTCACTGAGCTGAAGTGAAAGTTAACTGAACTGTTTGTATTTGATTTGGAAATTAGTTCCTCAAATAAACATTTCTCTAAAAATTAACTATAGGTTTTTTCTGTTCCAAATAACTAACAGGAATGTATCTCATTCTACCATTTAAAGGGGCAGTTGAACCATAACCACTACATGCTAAAGTAGGGGATTGTATTCGGGTAATTAAGATGTGGTAGGGCATGGTTTAAGGTTATTAAAAAAAAAAAAGGACTAAAAAAAGGAGTAAAGTTTCCTGGGGGATCTGCTTTTCACAGGTAACTAGAATCCATCCAATAAATGTATGCTGTATATACTATATAGACTGATCAGTCTCAACATTAAATCCTCCTGCTTAATATTGTGTAGGTCCCCCTAGTGCTGCCAAAACAGCTCTCATGCACTGAGGCATGGACTTAGCAGCAGATCCTTTAAGTCCTGCAAGTTGCAAGGTGAGGTCTCTATGGATTGGATTTGTTGTTCCAACACATCTCACAGATGCTCAATTGGATTGAGATCTGGGGAATTTGGAGAAGGCAAGGCAACAACTTTGGCTCTTTGTCGTGTTCCTCAAACCATTCCCGGACATTATGTGCAGTGGCAGTATACCTCTGAAAGAGGCAACTGCCATCAGGAAACATGAAGGGGGTGTACATGGTCTGCAACAATGTCTATGTAGGTAGTCAAAGTAACATCCACATGAATTCCAGGACCCAGGAATTCCCGACAGAACTTTGCCTGGAGCATAACAATGCCTCCACTGGTCTGCCTTCTTAACATAGTGCATCCTGCTATCATCTCTGCCCCAGGTAAATGTATAGTGGTGGACACTAGTTATCATAGGCCCTCTGGCTACACAGACCCATAGGCAGAACACTGCATTATACTGTGTGTTCTGACACCTTTCCATCATGGCCAGCATTAAGTATTTCTTAAAACACAGTAGCTCTTCTGTGTGATTAGACAAGGCGGGCTAGCATTCGCTCCTCCACATGCATCAATAAGCCTTGGGCGCCCATGATCCTTGCACCACTTTTGGTAGATACTAACCACTGCACACTGGGAATACCCCACAAGACTTGCCGTTTTGGAGATGCTCTGACCCAGTCATCTAACCATCACTATCTGGCCCTTGTCAAAGTCACTCAGATCTTTTCACTTGCCCATTTTCCTGCTTCCAACACATGAAATTCAAGAACTGACTGTTCACTTGCTCCCTAATTTCCCACCCCGTGACAGGTGCCACTGTAACACTATAATCAGTGTTATTCACTTCACCTGTTAGTGGTTTTAATGTTGTGACTGATCAGTGTATAAATATTGCGTCTAAAGGCGTGGTACAAGAGGGTGCAGGGGATTAGTTTTAATATAAGTAACGCTCAGGCATGAGTACAATTGTAAGCCTTACATCAAAGCATCCAATTGTTAAATGGGCATCCAAACACACAACAACCCAGTAAAAGAGACTGCACCCACCTCTGGTTTTCTGTAGCCGTTCTTTTCTGTGAACTCTTTAAATGCCATGGTTCCATGAAGTTGTAACAATTCTTCATCCTAGAAAATTAATAAAATTGGTATTGATAGAGTTCATTTCAATTTATTAAAAGAACACTCCAAACGCCATAACCATTACAGCCTGCAGCAGTAGTTATGGTGCCAGAAGTGTCCTGGTGCTCACACCTCCCCCGTTGTAAGTAGTCAAAACATGTTAGCCACAGTTCCCCACTTCCTTTATAGCCTTCAGAGAGCTAGATGCAGAGTTTAGCTCATTGGCTCACGGTGATCAGCTGACACTCTCAGCCAATGAGTTGGGCTTGACCCAGAAGAGCTAAGAGAAGCTTTACAGAAGGAGATTCTGACTCTCCTGTCTGCAGAGAGGGAGGAGGAGTGTCACTCAGTAGACTGCAAGTAAGAAGCCAAGTGATTCTAAAATGGCTTAACTAACAATGGAAGGCACAATAACCAGTAGAGCACACTGCTTGGAGTGGTCCTTTAACCAAGAATTAGTTAGTTTGGAAACAACGCAATCAAAGACATTTGGGCCTAACACAAGGCTTTTGTCCATGTCTTCATAAACATGTGGATGACAAAACTTGCCATATGTAAATATTAACATTTTATCTCAAATTTATCAAATAAAAGTTAATTTAAATCAGTGTGCCTCATTGTGCTGCTCATGGAGTCGTTAGTGGCCTCACCTACAGATGCCTGCAAGCACCACGGATGCTGCCAGCGCTATCTTAGCCAGGATCAAGTAGAAGACTGGACCAACCCATCTTCTTCCCTCTCCTGTTCCAACAGATGTAATTAGGAGCAGGAAAATAGCACAGACAGAAGAAAGAAGGCTGAGAGGGGCATAGGTAAAATCTGAGATTTTTATGGAAGCACCCCCGCCTCCACTCATTGCTGGCAGATGGGGGCCCTAAGTAATAAAGACGGGGTATCTATTGTTCTCCCCAGCTACCACCTTTTGGCAATTTTTTTCTTCAATCTTGTTTTTTTCAGCCCCCCCAAAAATCCAAGTAAAAATCCATAAACTCTGTCGAACTAATAAAAAAAAAAAAAAAAAGATCCAAGCACAAAAATTTTATTTTTTTGAAACATGCAGAAAAAAAAAATCCCAGCAATAACAAATAATCCTTCTACACCCAGTGAGTTATAAAGCCTTCCCATGCCGATCAATTTGACTCAGAAGACTCTGATTGGTTGGCTTAAGCTAACCAATCAGAGTACTCTGACTTGTAAATTTGGAGCCTTGCAGGTAACCAATCAGGTAAGAATTGGTACAGAAGTCACTCGACATGCGTTTCACCCAGCAAACGTCACCGTGATCCTCAGAGATGTGTGCAACCAACCAACCAGGGTTGCACTCCTGAGGATCACGGTGATGTTTGCCAAATGAAACGCACTTTGAGACTTACTTGATTTGTTCATCGTACATACTTAAAATATTGTGAGGTTTACCTTTTCAATCAGATGCACACTGGTATTTCATTATTATTTTTTTTCACCAGCCTGCTTTTTGACTTTCTTGCTGTATATTCTTCGCTATAATTAGGATAAAGCTTTTCTTGGGAACAGTGACATCTAGCGGACATTTGTAGCCACTGTTGGATTTGTGTTTATTACATCGTATATTAAGGACTGATACTTATAGTTGCAACTTTTATATAACAATATGACAATGTATTAAACGTAACTTGAACTCCTAAATGAATGTCACTTTTCACTTCTCCCATGCTGATAATAGTAGGCATTATGGATTCTGCCATTTAGATTAACATTGATCATTTATCTACTTATTACCAACAATTAAATTACTTAAATGGTTAAAAGACATTTTGTAAAGTGTTAAACTCTAATACGTACACAGAAAATCACAGAAAATGTATTTCAATAAGTTAGTTGGAAATTGTGGAGTAGAAATTGACTAAGCATCTAATATCAACATTTTCGATTACTATTTGAATTTGAAGTTTCTAAAACACAAGTCGGAAATTTTACAACAATTTTAAATTGTGAATATTTAACTATACTCTTATCCAGGGGTAGGCAACCTTTTAGCAGCACTGTGACGAAATAAGATTAGGAAGGCCCGTAGCGTGCCAGTCCTTTTTTTTTTTTTTTTTTAATCGAGGTGTGTATGTTGCCGTATTCTGCTTGTGTTATTTATACTGCAGTTGCTTTGTATCGTTGTATTTGGCAGTATATGAGCTATTATACTGTGCATCAAGCATGTCAAAATCGTGTCCCACCATTAATATTCTTGCGAGCTGCGAGTTTGCCATGCTTACTAAAGCAGAGTAGGCACCTGATTTCTCCACATTGCAGGTGCCTACTCTGCCAACATTACCCGTCCGGAGAGGAGAGGTCCCTGGAGGCAGCGAGAAAGTTCAGTCTTCCTGTTCCTCACTGATGTAGTGATGCCTGGTCCTGGAATATGACATCATTCCGGCATCACTAAACTGCATGCGTGAGTGAACAGGAAGACTGAGCTCCAGAGAGAAGATCAGGGAGAGGCCCCACACCAGCTCCCAAAGGTAGGGAGCAATAAATAAAATGATGTGAGTGTGTGCAAGAATGTGTAAATGTGTGTGTGTGTGTGTCTGCCAGTGTGTGTCTGTCAGAGAGTGTGTGTGTCTTTCAGTGTGTGTTGGTCAGTGGTGCGATGGCCGTGGCTGGACAGTAGAGGACCTGGAGGTGCACGGAGGCACGCAACACCACGTCACAATCTGACGTCACAGGTTTTTAAGGAGGTGCAGGAGGATCCATTTGGATGCGGATGGCGCCATTGGGGGTACACCAGAGGCCGGACTCCGGAGTCGCATACTAGCAGCGGCAATGTGAGTGGAGTCTGCTTGTTGGCTTATATTGTTTGGTTTTTTTTAAACAAGGGCTGGAGTTTAATAGAGGGGGTTGCTGGGATTTAGTATAGATGGGGAGGATTTAGTACAGAGGGAGGGACTGGCGTTTAGTAGACGGGGATGCTGTTTGTTTGTGTTTTTTTTTAATATACTGTACTTTTCAAAACAAACCTACATTTCTATGAAAATTTAAGGTTTTGTTTTCTTTGCGGCCCACATAAACTTAAACCTTGTTCATGTGGCCCGTGCTAGCCTTTGAGTTTGACATGCTTGTTGTATATGTTCATGAGTAGTTTGTGGTATCGTGTCCCTATGAATGTGTGCTGTGTATGGGGGCTGCTTGTGGAATTGTGTGTGTGGATGGAAATGTCACAGTGTGTTTGGTGGTGTGTGTTAGCACATATCTGAAGTTTCACTGGGACTCATGAGAGGTCAGACCCAGTTTGACTCTGGTAGCCTTGAGTGCAGTGTATGGCAAACGTGCCATGTTGCCTACCCCCGCTCTAATCATTCTACTTTTCAAATGCATTAACTGATCAAATGTTTAAAATTAAAGGTATTTGTTTTTAATCAAAAGTTAAAAAGGTTAATTTTTAAATAAAATTAAACCACTTCTCTATTTCCTTTAGGGATAAAGGAGTTTATTATCTCAGTGGAACTATTTCCTTGAGAAGTAAAATCACTGAATGGATGCACTATTTGGATGCACTATTTATTACACAGAAAAAAAGGAAGCTGTCCCAATCTCCTGTGTTAGGCTCAGACTCCCTAGAGGTGCCTCTTATTGGATGAATTGGTGATCATGAGCAAGGGCCATATTTATACTGCTAGACTTTTATTTAGCCTAACTGATAATCAAAAGATGACCTGTAAGTGAGAATTGATGGGAATTCAAAGTGATTTTTTTTAAATCTAAGGTCAAAATAGCAGAAATAGAATCATAACAGACAATTTTTCCAATTCGGAAATTTTGCCCTTAAATTTGAAATTCTCTTTGAATTCCCGACAATTCTCATATCAGTAAATAATTCACAATTCCAGCAATAACCATTTCCAAGAGATACTTATTCACTAAAATCCAAAAGTAGCAAATTAAAATCAGAATGTCAAAATGTAGTCTAAAATATGTGATTTGGAACAAATCTCCAGTTCAGCTAGAGTCAAAGCTTGGCTATTTGAACCTAAGAGGTCCAGAGGTTAGTGTGAATTAATAGTGTCCATTGTGCGAGTGGATTCATACATAATTAATCATTTATAACAAAGCACCTCAGCTTCAGAGATCACAGCATTCAACCTGCATTAATTATAATTCGAGACTCAAACTTACATTGTTAATTGGGTCATAAAACAAAATACATTAAAGGAACACTATAGCTTTAGGAATACAAACAAGAATTCCTAACAATATAGTGTCCCATTAACTGTTTCCGCCAACTCCCCCTCCCCCAAATTAAGTAAAAACTTAAGGTTTACTTTACCATTCCTCCCTCACCTTGCTGGTCAAAAAAGTACAAGTGCAAAAAGATAACCATGATTTAGAAGTTGAGTCAGAGCTCCTTCTACTGATGAATCGTGGTAAAACATTCTTCTTATGTGAACTAAATCTATAAAATTAGTTATATGACAATATTTATATTAAAAAAAACAAACAAAAAAAACTTTTAGATAAATACTACCAAGAGTAAAGAGAAGAATAGGTTATGGAAGAATAAAAAAAAGAGGTATGATTTTACTTCTGTTACTACACACAGGAGGCCGCTCCAGGCTCTAGCAAGCAATTATCACACTGTGCAATAACGAAAGCTAAAAGAAAATGTCAGCAGTTTTTCAGGAAATGTGTAGAGATACTATGTGAGTCACAGGCAGTGAAGGTGTGGCTAGTGCTGCATAAACAAAGTGATTTAACTCCTAAACGGCAGAGAAATGAGTAGTGACACTGCAAGGCCATGATCTATACACTATAACTGCTTTATTAAGCCGAGGTTGTTTTTGTGCTTTGAGTTTTCCTTTAATAAACTGGACCATAAAGCAAGATTACTATGCTGACATATCACTATGCATGCTTATCAGACCTGACTTTCATTCTACATTAATGTTCTTAGACTTTTAGGGAACCATTTCAGAGACAGAACTAGTTTATGGTTCTCATTAAGAACAGTGACTGTTGCGCAATATAATAATATAATTACATTGTGCAAAGACAATCCTTGAGGGCAATATCATTTTCATTTCCATCTGTCGACAAAAAGAGCTAATAACAATAATATTATTTCTAACAGCTTTTTAAAAAGTGTGTAATTATTTTGTCCTTGTACAACATGTATGATTGTTGGTAATAGCCATATTATTTTGTAAATACTGACTATAATGACTCACCTTTTGGCTTAACTTGCCCTTTGAAGCAGGGCTGTTGTCTAGCTCTTCTGAACTTGGGTTCTGTAGTGGTTCATTAATTTTATGTTTTTTCCAGGTTTTGGGATCAAGATACCACGCTCCATATCTAGATTTAACATAATTAGGATGGTACGTTGACTCCTGCAAGAGAGAGATTCATTTATTAGTAAAATCTCTGCAACATTCAGAAAGAAGAGGACCAATGCACATAGATTAGCTGACATTCACTTAACAGTGAGAAATGTCAAGGGACTTTTTAAGGATTCAGCATTGAGACAGTTAAGAAATTAATCTGTGTAACAGCCACTAATTTCGATAAACACTGCGTTTATTTTGAGTTGTATTGATTACATCCAAATGCTCATTTTACCCTTGAGGATTGAAAACTTCACTAAGACAATATTTAAAGTTCATTGTTTAGATTTTACATATGCATGCACATGCACACATATGTATACACTTAAATTGCAGCTGGTGCTTGGGAGTGTAAATAATCTGGGGGCAAGCCAGGTATGTCCCATTTCCGCTCTGTGATGAGAGAACCCTGTACTGCACAATGTCAATATGTGTGCAGAAAATAAAGTATTCTATTTCAACACTACTCACCATTCTCTAATGTCAAAAGCAGCAGTATGAGAGTTAAAAGAACACTGTAAGTACCATAACCACATCCATATATTGAAGTAGTTATGGCACCTGGAGTCCTTGGGTGCCAGGTCCCGCATCCCTATTAAATAATCAACACACTGTTTAGCAGAGATTCTCAGTCCCTGGCAGCCTGAATCCCAGCCTCCAAATACGATATGGTGGAGACGGAGCTAGGCTTCCACCTTGCACCATACCAAGGATTGGGGCAGTGATTGACTGAAAGTGCTTAGTTGATGCTCTCAGACAATCACTATCCACATTCCCTCATATTGTGTGAAGTGGAGCATTGTTCCGCCTCTGAGGACCAAGAATCCCTAAGAAATGGTGCGTAAACATTTTAATAATGACCTGGTACAGACTTCAGGCACCATAACCAATTCAATAGTTTGAAGTGGTTATGGTGCTTACAGTTTCCCTTTGATAAATCTCAGCAGGTGGGCATAAATATGCTGACTCTTTTTCCTTAACCCAATATACATGTGTAGGGGGATTTATGTGGGAAAAGCCAAGTTCCCATATTAGCAAGGAGAGCTAAAACAACAGTGACATTAAAGGGACACTATAGTCACCTGAACAACTTTAGCTTAATGAAGCAGTTTTGGCATATAGAACATGCCCCTGCAGCCTCACTGCAGGAGTTAAATCCCTTTGTTTATGGACCCTAGTCACACCTCCCTGCATGTGACTTGCACAGCCTTCCATAAACACTTCCTGTAAAGAGAGCCCTATTTAGGCTTTCTTTATTGCATACTCGTTTTCCTGGCACTATAGTGCCCTGACTGTGCCCCCACCCTCAGGGACCCCCTCCCGCCCAGCTCTGGGGAGAGGAAAGGGGTTAAAACTTACCTTTTTCCAGCGCTGGGTGGGGATCCTCCTCCGTTCCTCCCATTCGGCTGAATGCGAACGCGCAGCAAGAGCTGCACGCACATTCAGCCTGTCGCATAGGAAAGCATTTACAATGCTTTCCTATGGACGCTTGCGTGCTCTCACTGTGATTTTCACAGTGAGAATCACGCAAGCGCCTCTAGCGGCTGTCAGTGAGACAGCCGCTAGAGGAATTGGAGGAAGGATTAACCCATTTGTAAACATAGCAGTTTCTCTGAAACTGCTATGCTTATAAAAAAATGGGTTAATCCTAGAGGGACCTGGCACCCAGACCACTTCATTAAGCTGAAGTGGTCTGGGTGCCTAGAGTGGTCCTTTAATGTTCTTACAGTCATTGCACAAGATCTAATGTGATTATGAAATGTCTCTCACTGCTTGTGGTGTGCCATCCAGTCTTGTAACAAACCACAGAATAGATGAGACTTGTGACTCATCTCCTTCCATAATAGTATCAGTGAAGGAAAGCTTTTAAACAGACTAAAATTGTAGGTTTCCAAAGACACTACATATATTGTTAATGGGCATTCAGCTATTTTAAATGAACGACTGCCTGTGCTCTGTAAAAGGATTTTTTTCTTGTGTCTTACCGGAGACTGATGTTGAAGCTTGGAGCGAGAATGTTTTAAAATATTGGGTCGAGGGGTCAGTCCCACAGCCTTTCTTAGCTCTGCAGGGACGTTGCTCAACTCCACCACATGGATTGGTACACTGAGGGCTGGTTTAGTATCAAAGTCACTGGAAAATAGACTGTAGACTGAGGACTCATTGACATTACATGACTCACCACCCTACGAGGAGAGGAAGAAAAGGACTATAACACTGTTCAAGTATGAATTACAATAAAAAAAAATAATTTCAGCAAAGCCTAATGCTATTAAAGCAGAGTTTTCAGTTCTAAAATTAACAACATTGAACAAAACATTGGAAATCACCTATAACTTGCATTAACATATTTTTCAAGAGAAGCTCAATTTTATTTTACATTTATATTAAATATTTAGTAAACGACAGTATAATCCAGTTCAGACAAGGCAAAGATAAGTAGAACATTTCTGTTCTTCTCTGTGTGTTTTTTCTATGCTGACTAGTGAACGCCAGGTGGAAAGGATAGAGCTTGTAACAATAACTGGCACTGAGCTATGACGGAGAGGAGGGGATTTCTTCATTTACAAATGCATGTCTGATAAATATAGGGATAACTAAACAATATTACAAATTCTGGGAAGTGACAGTTCCCCTTTAAAAGCCCAGTGTCACTGGAATGTGTGTCTATTTTTATATAATCCATCACAGCTTTTATAACTGGTATTTTGAGCATGATTTTTCTAATTGATATATTTTGCTTGACATTATGAGTTCAAGGTACAATTCATGCTGCACCTTTGATATCAACCCAATGTAGTGGAAAGCGATCAACCTTTAACTGAACCAAATCTTAATAAACCAAGTTATTTCTTTATTTCTATTGGAGAACAACATATGTATGTTTCTTGAAGGTTGTGTGCGGAGAAAGAATGTGTCGCAATCTGTTTGTAGAACTTCAGCTCCTCCTCTTCACAAATGTGGGTTGCTCTTTGGAGTTAACACACCTTCTCTTCAGCTCATTGGCCCAGACATCTTCACCTTTTATCCAGGATAAGGAAATCTCTCCCACTAATATCCAATCATTTAATATGGAAAGATTGATTACGCTCCTAACTTGGACCATGGACGTGTTGCTAACAACTTATGGGATGTAAATGCTTGATCATAATTCTTCCTTTAACTCAAAGCACAGCCAATGGGAAAAGCATAATATCAGGGCTCGGTTTGCTCATCAATAAGTAATCACGGACTGAGCTCTTCATACTATACACTAATAGCATTTAATTGAAACAGGAATGTATAATATCCCTGTACCCTTCATTCAATACTTGTGCTACACGAAACTTGTTTCTAAACTTGTGTGGATAAGGAATTATGCTCATACTAAGGAACATAAGAATATAAATATTACAAGATATTTACTAAGTAACCAAAAAAAAAGCTGGTATTTAATGGCAAGAGAATCTCCACCTAATGCACTCACAGCACAGTATACAAATATAATCCATCTGAGGAGGCACGCTATTTAGGATTCCATCGTGAAATGTACATGTCATTGAGAACTGTACTCTCAATAATCCATTTAAAAGGACAAACACCATTTAAAATTCCATACTGAAATAAAAATGTTACTGCAAACTGTATTCACAATAGGCAAACACACTGATCTGAAGAAGTGTGTTTTTGTGTAGCTTTAGAAGCCTTTCAAGAAAGCAGATTCTTGGTTGGATCGTAGCAAAATATAATTAAACATGCAGTGCTTAGTAAGAATACATTATGTATTTGAAAAACTTCCCAAGTTAATGTTCCCCTTTTTACCGAACGAACTATACTTCCCTTGACTCGGTACTTTATTTCTACCGAACACTCCCTCCCTGGCAGCTGGCGGCCGATCGCTACCAGGTGCATTTAGCCACAAACCCTCCAGAACTATTTTTGCCCATTCCACCATCCCTTTCCCAGTAACCGTCACCCCCTGTTTTCCCCCCTTTCCAGGCCCGCCAGGAGAGCAGCAATTGGATGGAAGGCACCCTGGGCTATGATGATAAATCGCTCCCTGAGAGCCAGGAGAAGCCCATATTTGTTTTACTGACTGCAAGGACAATCCTCGTGGAACTACTTTGGGCTTTGGCCACGTGTGCGGTCGGTCAGAACTCTACCCCGGTGGCGATCCTACTCCACTACGTGGATCTGAACGTTATTTAGACAACTTGGGCGCTCAGATCTGGGCTATCTGGGGATATATAATATGTGGGTGTACCTGTCGTTTTTCCTTGTGTTTGGGGGGTTTTACTAGTTGTACCTTGTGTGTCTGGGAGATAATTAGTTAAAGCCTTATCAAACTCACTTATTTCTGGGCGGCTTTTACTGTACATGAATAGGGACCCCATGCTGGGGCCTCAATAAAACCAGTTATTTTTTACCCTTTATCAAGTCTCAGCTGTTTGGGTATGCGACAGAGAGAGAGCGCTATAGTCACTGGAGCCTTGTGGGAATGGAGGGCTCTTCAGACAAACGTACCACTCTGGGTACAGACGGTTCGTCACAATGTATCTTAAAGAACCATATGTGTGACAGTCTTTAGATATATGTATTACAAAACTTAATATAAGTAATTTATTGGTGATGCTAAAACATAATGCACCAAAATATATATAAATGATTATTTACAAAGAGATGGAATTGATCTTTTATTTGTATATTTAAAAAAGGGTAATCGCCCTTCCTTTACCATTTTGTTTTCATGCAGGTATGACTAGAGCTTCAAAGACAGAAACAAAAGTGATTTAACACCTAAATGGCAAATAATTGAGCAGTGGGACTGCAGGGGAATGATGTATACACCAAAACTGCTTCATTAAGCTGAAGTTGTTAAGGTGTATAAAGTAACACTTTAAGTATGAATAGATGGGTGTGTGGGAAGACAAGTTTTGTAACTACTGAGTTAGATCAGGTGGATGAACTAATAGAAACTTACCAAAGAAGCCACCCAGTCACAGAACTCCTTAGTCGCATGCTTCACATTCTCATTTAATGCTGGAGTCAAGCTTTGATTTGTTCTGAGACTCTTCTCCTCTTTCAACGATTCTTCTTTCTTAGAAAGCCATGTGTATGGATTCTTTTGCCTGGACTGTCCACTTCTACAACAAAACACAAAACACAGATTGTACGGTGTGCTTTGGATCAAGAATGTATTTTGTTCTTTTAAAGTTTAATGTAGTTCTGTTGAGTATAATTATTCTCATTTTACTGCAAACAGTGCCTTTTCATTGCCCCCTGGGGACACCTTCAGTGGCCACTCCTCAGATGGCCAGTGGAGGTGCTTCCTGGGGCAGTGCTGCACAGTTTGCAGCACTGCCATTATCTTTCCTCATAGAGATGCATTGATTCAGTGCATCTCTATGAAGAGTTGCTGACTGGCTAAGCCAGCATTTGGCCCCGGCCCCGTCTTGCCTCCTTGCCGATTGCAGCCTATGGTAAAGCATTGGATTAGCTGAAAATCATGCTTGGGAAAGCATTGGATTGGCTGTAATCATAACTTCTGATGATGCAAGGAGGCAGATCGGAGGCGGAGCCAGTGATGGCAAGCCCACACGGCACTGGAAATAAGGTAAGTTTTATTACCTTTTAAGGGGGCTAAGGGAGGGCAAGCCACCTAAATGGCAGTTTTAACACTAGAGGGTATAGAGGAATACATGTTTGTGCTAAAGAGCCTATAGTGTTACTATAATAAATACATTAATAAAAAGAGCTCTTTTGAGCATGGTCCTCATCAACCCATTGTTCCTGTAATATTTTGTTATTGTCTCATTTATTGTTAAATTTCCAATTTTTATAATATTGTTAAGCACTGCAGTATATGTTGCCTCTATATAAGTGCCAGTAATAATAATATTCTACAGCAAATATAGAAACTATCTGAGTTTGTGGGAGGTAATGGAACTTTATATTCCTCAGTAGTTAGAATTCCTCCATAAAAATGAAAGCACTGCACTTGCAAGTTAGATCCAACACCAAGATTTATGATGCTGATACATCAAGCAGATCAATAGGCACTTAAACTGAGTGATAAGCCCTAAATATTATCAACATTACAAGATGCATTAAGTACAACTAATCAACATGTATAGCCATCTATGACTATTTAATATCACAGCCTAGCTACACAGAAGAACTTCCTCTGCAAAACATGTTGGCTAAGCTTCCTAATAGAGATGAAACCCCATCCACATACTCAGCAATCTTGGGATATGCACTAATATCAGTGTGCTGTCTTCTCCTTCTGAAGCTGGAGGGATATTTTAGAGTTACTCCAAGCTCCATAACTACTTTAGTGCTTTGAAGTGGTTATGGTGCTTGGAGTCTGTATGTGCAGCATTTCAGTTTGAAACACTGCACATAAAGAGTTAAAGCACTATGTCGCCAGAGTTGTTTTGTCAATTCTAAACAGATTTGTAATCTGGTTCCAGCACACACAGCATGCTCATGACAGACAACCAATGCTGGCACACTCCCACCCACCTCAACCCATCATCCAGGATGTCCCTCCACCTGCAGTCAAGCAGAGTTTAGTCACTGAAGGATGATTAAGCTGCCGGGAGAACTTGGGCTAAGGGTGGGATCACAGATACATTTCAGCATGTTATCTTTATCATTTTTACTTGGGGGAGGGCTAGTTTAATAAAAAATGGTTTATGGCTGGAGTAACCCTTTAACCCCTTAAGGACACATGACATGTGTGACATGTCATGATTCCCTTTTATTCCAGAAGTTTGGTCCTTAAGGGGTTAAAGGAGAGGAATAATCATGCAAATGACAGTCACATCCCCAAAATGTTATATACGGAGTAATTGTAAAGACAAAAATTACAGTACATACTAATAAAAGCAATTATATAAGAATGGCACATGAATGTCATTTGTTTGTTTTTTCCATTTGCTACAGGTATATAAGAAATTACCATTAGATTATGGTTAACCTAGCTGGTTGCAAAAACACCTATAATACCTACAATGCGGATTGTCGACTACTTGCGAATGACTTCACACTCAACGCTTCTTGCTGTTCTTTATAGGAAGTGCTGAATTTATCATCTTCCAGCAGATCATCTTCAGCTTTATACGACCCTGCAGCACTTTTCACGCGCATCTCTGGGTCAAGGATATCCACTATCTCCTCAAATAACTTTAAACAAATAGCAAAACAAAAATAAAAAATAGCATTTTCCAGAAATACACAAAACTAATAAAAAATGTATGTAGTGCTTAAAGACATAAACAGAGAAAAAAAATACAAGGAAACAAAAAAAATACAAGTTGCAAGTTTTGTTCTAAGAGCTTTTGTTCTAATTTTACTAAAACTTTATTATTAATTATTATTATCACCATTTTATTACACATTGTAAGTCTTGTCCAGACAGCTCTGAACCTAAGGAGTAGTGAAATTTGAGCTTACTATATGTTTAACCAACTAAAAATTCAAAGCAGTTCCAGAGCAGCAGTTACAGGTGGTTGTCAACTAAATTTACCATGATGCTCAGGAATCCTGTACTGCCATGATTTAGTCATCACTGTCTAGAGGATGGATCATTACACATATTGCACCATCTCTTACAATAAAAGTAGTGAGAAAGCCAGTAAGTGTTTGCCCCTTAAAGGCACACTACAGGTATCCAGACCACTTCATCTCATTGAAGTAGTCTGGGTGCAATGTCCCTGTCCCACTCAGTCCTGCAATGTAAAACATTGTAGCTTTATTCTGTAAAACGACTCTGGACATCCTCATGCTCTGCATGAGGACGTCCAGCATCAGAGAAAATCCCATGTGAAAGCATTGAGGCAATACTTTAATATGGGTAAGCTAATAAAGGGTTATTCAATCCTTTACAACTTGGGGAGCCACGGGGGCTGAGGAACATGTTACTGTTAGGAATACATCTCTGTATTCCTAGCAGTAAAGTGTTCCTTTAAGTAAGTTATTAGTGGATGCTGAAAAGCAAAAAAATGTTAAGCCTATGTCATTTTAGTAAGTAAAGCTATTTTAATTGTTTACTATTCTGTAGATCAATGAAGGTGATTTTATTACATTCATTGACGTACACTGTTTAATATTGTTGTGCATTTTGGGAGTGCATTACAAGGATGGCACCTGGTGTGTGGGTTAGAGATTGGGTTAGTGTATAAGAATTTTGGTGTTGGTTGGTGTCATTTTATGTTATTGTTTTGATTTTTTTTTTTTTTCATTTCATTTTAGATAATGCTTTAATGAGAATCTGCATAACATGGCCTGACCACAATCGTTTTCTCAGAGAGTATTTCCTTTCGTGGATGCTTTCATAATCAGTACATGCCCATTTCTTACTTCTGGTGGCACAGCTTCCTCTAGATGAGGGTAGAGAGCCAGTGGGTGCTGTGTTAGACCATATTCTATCTGTGCAATGTACTCTCTGCGAGCCTGCTGCTGGGGGAGAAGTTTGGAGAAGCAGGTTTGTTCTTTTGTGAACCTCTTATTGGGCTTCTTCTCAGCTAAGTCAGTTTCATTGGTAGTATTGTGCAGAACCGGAGATGCTCCTTTGCGAGGCGGAATAAAAGAAGTCTCTGCAGTGGAGGGATAGCCGTCTCGAAAATCATCCAATCCTTTAGGAAGGAATGACCAATTGTGACTGTTAAGACCACCAGAGAGTTTCAGCTTAGTTCTGACATCTTTGACATGTGTTTTATAGAGCCTCTCCTTGTACCTATAAAAATAAAGCAAAAAATTAATTATACAATGCATGTTCATTTCAAGAGTTTTTTTGATTTCTCATATATGACATGATAAGCAAAATATTAATTATCAGGATTTTACACTGAACCTTCTCTCCTTCTCAAGGATTTTCTGGGCTATAGATGTTGTTACTATCACTGACCGACTCAAAGGTGGTGTCACTATCAAGAGAATGAAAAGCTGAATTGACCCTGTCTGATATAGAAACTGCTATTGCCATGTTAAGGACACATGACATGTGTGACATGTCATGATTCCCTTTTATTCCAGAACTTTGGTCCTTAAGGGGTTAAACAAGTAATGTATGTCATCTATGGAATAACACCAAAATAATGATGCAAACTGATAATTTTATGCTATATTTTTTTTAAAAGAGGTAAGCTAAGTGCAGTGATTATGGTACAAATATCTGTGGGTGCCACATTTTTTGTCAAATCATTTGGGAGTAGTTTGGGAACAACTGGGGCTCTTCCTGTCACCCAGAGACCATCTCCTAACCATCCTAATTTCAGACATTATTAGTGTAAATTCTACCCTACTTTGATGGCAGTCATGGGCTGGGAGCTCAAGTATAGGGAAGCACAGTGATCTCAGCCTATATGTGTCATTCATGTTGAACAGAATTGATACTGATAATATTTACAAGTGTAAATGTATCAATGCTGCGAGCAGGATGGTCTCTGGATGCCAAGGAGATAATAGATCATGTTTATGGTGTATACAGCGCTTCTGTTACAAATGAGTTAAAGTATATAAAAGGTCAAACGGTCCTTAAGAAGCAATATCTTAAAAAAAAAAAAAAAATGGGTGATGGCGTAATCCAGTAACCATACTCTGCCAAAAGTAATATGAATTACTATATTCTTATTGTAGGAGTATATTATTATTATATACAAATTAAATTAATTTCAAAAATATTTTGACAAAGCCATTTAAGAAGCAAAACACTGATTTGGCTTTTTATTTTATAAATGTTATTTTCATGTTAAAATGGAACTGTCACTTTTCTGAAAGCTAAAGGGTTACTCTAAGCACCATGACCACTTCAGCAAAAAGCGCTGCACATACAGAGTTAAATAACTTTGCTGCCAGAGTTGTAACTCTACCTCCCGTAGCGTCATTCGGCTAATGTTAATTCCGTGAGTGACATCACCAGAGGAAAATCAAAAATGTAGGGAGAACTTGGTATCGGTGTTGGGATTCCAGGTAAGTCTATCCTTTATTTTTATACAAGGTGGGGAGTGCATGCCAGCAAGGATTACTACAATTAAAAACAGTGTTTTACCACATAGAAAGTGGTCTAGTCACACAATACTGGTGCAAATATAAAAGTGAATCTGATACTTATTATACATTACTTCCTGTGTTTCTTTGATTTCTCCAACCATTACTGAGTTCATATGAATGAAAAGGGTTTATAATAATTATTAAAATGGAGCCACATGGAGGTATTTAGCTTCAGTATAGCTGAGGATTGCTACATTTAATGTTACATATTTGTTAATTATAGAGATATGTAAACATAGCATTAACAATTTAGGGAAGAAGCCTTTTAACAGACAGTCAGATTTTCTACACCATAAACCTATATAATCAAATATGCATAGTGTGTTATGAAATAATCTCTGAATATTTTGTGGAGTAAAAATAGACCAACGTCTGTCAACTAAAGATGATTTCTCACATGATTCATATTTTGTATACACACTTCCTAATTAATCCAAAACAGTTTTGAATATGGGTTAATTTGAAATGGTTTAGATATGGGGCGAATAGTTTTCTTCCAAGTCAAATCCTAAGGAATATATGAATAATGAATAATGAAAATGTCACGCTATTGCTAGCCGATCAAGCAACCATCGGGTCAATTTTGAAAAGTAAAATAAAACGGTAGTCCTCTGAACCCTCATTTAAGGTAATTACATTGTATTTATTTTTGTCCAAAATATGACTTACCATGGGAAGCGAGGGCGTGTATCAGTATTCATCTCCCATGTACAAGAGACAACTCTGAACACTGAGCGAAAGTTCTAATATGTCAAGTAAATTGGTTTAATCAAATATAATCACTGAGGTTTTACCAATTCCCACTGAGCTATATTAAGAATAGGGCACGAATCAATCAGTAATAGCCGCTGTAAATCTGCATGCTATTGAGGTTTCACAACATTCTATCTCCATGGCAACACTTCCCACCCTCAGCAACCAAACTTGCTTCTTTAGAACGTCAGCTCCAGACGGTAGTGAGCTCTTTCTAGTCGTAGAGGGAGAGAGATTCTGCACATCTCATTGTCAGACAGAGACAGCGATCGTATCCTGGGGGAGGAGAGCTGTTGTCTAACCTGCAGAGACGTGCGTGAAGCAGCATAGGCGCAGTGAAGATTGTGTATAAGGAGGAATTCTGGGGCAAAGTTCTAAAACAAGAGCAGTCACCAAGGAAACCAGTGGAATGCCACCTTTAGAACCTTGCCCCAGACAGACACCTTGGTAGTCCCACTCCATTACAATTCGTTTGATGTAAAAATCAGTAAGGGTAGTCTTTAAGAGTATGCTAGGTCCCAATTAGAATTGCCTGCAAGGCACAGGGTATGGTGCTGGGGGTTGCTTCTGCTCTGCAGGTGGTTTCCTGTTACACCGGATTTAGCTTTTATCTCCTGGCACCATGAGGTTTATGTAGTGCACCACTTTACCTGATCAAGGTAGCAGAGTGGGGTACACATGACTATTAAAGCAGCATTACATGTGCTCAGCAGGGGTTAATTCAGACCAACACATAAAAGCAAAATAATGCAGAACATATTAAGGCACAAGAAATATTATAATAAAAACACAGACTCAGATGTGTGCTGAAAAGGCTGTGGTCTTTTATTTAGTTTACAAATGATTACAAACGTAACTTAATTACTTTAAAACACGTAATTTGTAACTAAACTTCTCCGGTCTTTAAACCCCCAGAGATTTGACACATAACTCGCCAGAACTTAAACCAAATGATAACAAAACTCAGCTAGTCCACCCCCCCTTTAAAGGACCACTATAGGCACCCAGACCACTTCAGCTTAATGAAGTGGTCTGGGTGCCAGGACGAGAAGCTGCTATGTTTACCTCTGGGTTAATCTAGCCTCTAGTGGCTGTCTCAAACAAGTCCCACTGCCTTTGTTCGCACAAACAAGATGGCCAAGAGCGCTTAATTGAGGTACGCTTTGAAGTTAACGAGCCAGGGGGGTGGTCTCTGTTCGGTAGTTACAGCTACCAAATGAAGGGAAATAAACGAAATGACTTCGTGATTTCTTCACAATAATTTTTTTTAATTGTTTATAATCTATATACACAAACATCAATATGACACATACATTAATAGACATGTATATATGCATATACTTGAAAATAACACACACACACACACACACAAAACCTTATTGAGTCACTTGTACCCATGCAATGAAAAATGTGTGTGTGTGTGTGTGTGTGTGTGTAGGGGGGGGAGGGGTATTGTGCTTTTACAATGAAAGGCAACATGTCAGCATTACCATCTGAAGACTACAATGTGTCAAATATCAGAAATATCACATGGTTTCCAAAAAACAAACAAACCATATAGTAGAAGTGTGACATTTCATAGACAACATAACATCAATTTATAATAATGTAACTGTTTTTATATCTAGAAAACGTGTCCATTTAAAAAACACCAAACCATTAAATTTTAGCTTAAATGGCCACTCTGCACCAACAAAGCACTTTAGCTTGCTCAAATGCTTTACATGTGAAGAGTGTGTCCTCTATTTTTCATTTTACAAAAAGTGCAGATTTCAATAGAAACTGGCAATTTTTAAATTAACCTTGTTACATCCAGTCCTGTTACTTCCTGGTTTGTTAAGCTCAGTGGAGCCATGCAAAAACTTCTCACTGAGCTGCATTGGGAAGTCTGTGATTGGACAGCAACAGGAAGTCTGGGTGGGGTTAGAATGGGAGGGCTTGTAAACATAGAATGTGACGGCAGATACGAACCATACAGCTCATCTAGTCTACCCAATCAGGCAAGAGATATGCAGCTTTTACCAGCTCTTTTTAGATTTACATGCAATTAAAATGTGTAATTAACCCTTTAGGGACTGAGCCAATTGTACAATTTGTGATCAAAATAAATACGTAAACAAAACCTAGGTCTGTTCAACCATGATTCACCTCTTTCATATTATCTCTTATATTATCTTTACACCCACATTTATTACATATCATTTTGTTCAGGAGAAACAGGGCTTTCATTTGATACCTAATATTTATATATGAATCATAATTTAATATGAATAATGCCTAAAACAAAAGTGTTAGAAATAAAGAAATTGTGTTATTTTTCAAGTTCTGCATGACATTTTTACTGTGATTGTCATAATGCTGTTGGATTTTACTGCAATAAAATACACATATTTGTATTCAGAAATTTCTTACGAGTACAACAGTACCCTCATGTGCAGGTTTTATGGGTTTTTGTTTTAAACTTACAGGGGTCAAATACAGGGGTGTTTTAGCCGCGAGGCAAACAAGGCATTTGCCTTGGGCGGCATTTTTCAGGGGGCGGCAAAAAACTGTCCGCTCAGCTCCCTCGCGCGCCGCAGAGTGAGGCTGGGAGCCAGAATATGACGTCATCTTCCGGCTCCCAGCCTCACTCTGCGGCGCGCGAGGGAGCTGAGCAGAGCGCTCAGGGGAAGAGCTCCCTCGCCAGCCGCCTGCACAGCGCCGCCCGCAGCCACTGGACCACCAGGGAGATGAACCCCCCAAAGGTAAGGAGGAGGGGGTAAATAATAAATAAAAAAAAAAGTGAGTGTGTGTTTGTTAGTGTGTGTGTGTCTGACTGTGTGAGTGTGTCTGCTAGTGTGTGTCTGTTAGTGTGTATTTGTGTCTGACTGTGTGTCTGACTGTGTGTGTCTCTGACTGTGTGTGTATGTGTGTGTCTGACTGTGTGTGTGTGTGTTAGTGTGTGTCAGTGTGTGTGTGTCTGTTAGTGAGTGTGTGTCTGTTAGTGTGAGTGTGTGTCTGTTAGCGTGTGTATGCGTATCTGTCAGTGAATGTGTGTGTGTGTATTTAGAAGGCGGGGCGGGGGGGGAAGGGTGACTGTGTCTGTGACTGTGTGTGTATGTGTCTGTGTTTGTGTCTGACTGTGTGTCTGTGTGTGTGTCTGACTGTTTGTGTGAGTATGTGTGTATTTAGAAGGTGGGGCGCACCTGAGTTTGGTCCTGCCTAGGGCTGCACAAAACCAGGATACACCACTGGTCAAATATAGGGCTTTTCTCTTTTCCATGTTTGCACACTGAAATTTGCCAGATTGGTTTGCTGGGCCTATGTTGCTTTTGAAACTGTATGGCAGCACAGGAATGAAAAGTAACACCATCATGGCATACCATTTATAAAAGCAGAAAAATCCAAAGTATTCAAAATAGGGTATATCCAGTCTATTTTAGTAGTCAGTCACAAACCCTGGCCAGAGATCATATTTTGTTCTTGCATTTTTTTTTTTAAACAAAAACTGCCGTGTCACTGATGATATCATCAGTATAATACATTTTACTGCTCTAACACACTCATATTTGTGTAGAGTAATGTCTCACAAATACAATAGTACCTACCCCTCAGGTACAGGTTTTATGGTGTTTTGGAAAGTTTCAGGGCCAAATATAAAATTAGCCAATTTCTGTGACTTTTGAGATGATATGGCAGCCCAGAAATGAAAATTAACCCCACCATGGCATACCATTTGAAAAAGTAGACAACCCAGTGTATTTAAAATGAGGTATGTCCAGTCTTTTTTAATAGCCATGGACAAAGTTAGCGTTCATATTTGTTTTTTTAATTTTTTAGACAAAAACTGTACTTTTACTAGTGATATCGTTGTGATAAGTTTTACTGTTTTGAAACACTCATATTTGTGTTCAGTGAAGTCTCCCGGGTAGAACATTAGCCCGCATGTAAAGGTTTTATGATGTTTTGGAAAGTTACAGGGTTAAATATAGGGCTTGCCAAATAAATTCTCTGGACTGTCTGCCTGGGTTGTCAGGTAGGTCTCAAATAAATTATAAAATTAATAGTTAAATATAAATATATATATTTTGAGGAAAGTGTTCTCATAGGACTCAGTAGATGAATTTGCAAATTTTTATTGTGCAATTTAGTACACCAAGACAGGGACACTATCTTGGTATACTAAATTGCATAATAAAATTTGAAAACTCATCTACTGAGTCCTGTGAGTGCACTTTACTCGGAATATATGTTTTGGCTCAAGTAAGCACCCAGGCAAACACAAGACCACAAGAGTGAGTCCTGGACCCACATGGAGAGACACACACTGTATTTTGAGATATATATATTATACACACATATATACACACACACACAAATACAGCTGTATCAAAGTACAGTATTAGTTATGTAATATATTAGTGCTTTAATTATATATAATATATTTATTTTATTATTTAGTTTATTTTTACTTTTTTTAGGAGTCTGGGGCAAGCAGCTCCATAGACACCAAATGCGGCCATGTGATGATCACGATCACATGGCCCTGGAGGGTTGGAGCTGCTGCAAGGGAGACTGCACGGGCTGTCATGCAGTCCCCCTGACCGGGATCACCATGGATCACTGGTCCAGATGAGTACAGAGTGGTGGGACGGCGGGAGGACAACTGGGCGTACTATGCCGTCCTCTGGCATTTAGGCCCACCCCTTTAAGGACAGCATAGTATGCTTGCAGTCCTTTAGGGGTTAAAGAATGCAGGCATGTTTTCATTGGGGGTATATCTACTACACAGTGATACACACACACATATATACACACTGATCTTGAAAAAAGTCCAAGGTGGGGACAAAATGTCAGTATTTGTAAGTTGTTTATAATACATTGATTATTATTATTTTTATATTATTTTTTATTTCTTTTTTTTTTTTTTGCAAAGACCTTTGAGTGCACCATATTTTTTATGTGTCTCTTGCATTTAAAGATGTGTTTAGAGTTTGAACTTTATGGATATGAGGTGTTGTTGCAACCTAGATTACCATGTTTACTTAAACAAAACATGTGAGCTTAACTAGGAAGGCCCAGAAAAGTAAACTTACATTTCATACACTCCAAACAGGTATTTGGCAATTATAATACACCTAAAAAAAAAATAAAATAATAATACAAAAAAATAAAATAAAATAATATATATATATATATATATATATATATATATATATATATATATATATATATATATAATCTCAAAAAAAAAAAAAAAAAAAAGTTTTGGGGTTTTTGCTTCCCAAGCACTGCCAAGCCTCAATAAGCAAACCAGTAACCAACCTCATACTGATGATTTGCATTAACAACGAAACAGCTGTCCATGAGTGGTTTACGTTTTTTGCATCTTTTCCTAAGTTGTGTTTCAAAGCTGTTGTATACAGCAAACCCAGACTCAAAGGAATCCATGTTTAAAATGGAATGAGGCAAAAATGTGATTCTTTATTAAACTAATTGGCATATGTCCACCCAGAATCCTTTGCGGTTGTAACATCACTGCAGATTTGGAATTTCTGTGGAAAAACAAGTCTTATGGCTTGACTGGTGTGCAGATGTTTGTTTAACATTGTATTAACTATAATATATATATATATATATATATATATATATATATATATATATATATATATATAAAATATTATTTTGTGTACAGCGATACTGAAAGAAATTCTTCTATAATTTCCCATTTATTTAAAAATGAGGTTATATCCCTGCTGCTGCCTTTAAAGGGTTACACCAAGCACCATAAATTGTATTGGTCATGGTGCCTGGTGTCTGTATATGCAGTGATTTCCCACGAAACACGGCACACAAGAAATTTACCCCTCTGCTGCCAGAGGTGCAGCTCCAGTAGTGTCATTGGGGCCTGATTAGCCAGCCTGGAACAAGAGTTCTGGATGGCAAATGTCAGTTTTGTGCATAGTGGTCAGCCAATAGACGGAACCCTCTCTCCCATGTGCCTCCCTTGTTCTCCTCTCAGCCTATCTTCTGACACCAGAGGAGAAGGATCCAGTTGCAGAGAGAACAGAGAACTTTGCTTCAACGCAGGTAAGTTTTTGATTGAGATAGAGATATACATATATATATATATATATTTGATATGAGATATATATATATATATATATATATATATATATATATATATATATATATATATATATATATATATATATACACACATACACACACATACACACACACATACATACACACACACATCTGTGCAAACATATACAAGTCAGGAAACACATCAATGCAAAACAGAAAACCACAGACTAACTCATGGGATATAGCTCTGAAATGTGTCATATAATGGGAGCCATTCTTAATTATAGTCTCCGCAACAGAATTGATGCATGACCTCTGACAGATAACAGTGAAATATGAGACACTTAACAACAGTGAAACAAATGAGGCATGTATTCAATATGCTTATGCTCAGTAGAGTCTGGTCCAGAATATAATCAACCAAAGTTGGGAGGTATCCAACAATGATTGGGAGAAAGACCTGAGGAAGTGTCACCAGCAATGCAACCATGTCATCGGTGATGCCCGTAATGGTTGGTTCCACCTAGACAGGGGGTGGGTGGGGCTGTCCGCCCCTAACTGAGAGGACTGCCTACATGGTTGTAGTGCCCTCTGTACAGCTCAAGCGCATCCAATAATGTCCTCACACTGTGTTGCCGGAGGGCAGTTCAGTGGTGTTCCCAGATGGGGACAACAGGGAACTAAAGCAGGAGAGGACCCCGAAATCAGAACTTTCCCACCAAAACCGGGACTGTTGGGAGGCATACATTTAGGAAGGTGGGGCAGCATTCCCACAGTTTTTGTTGCAAAACAAAATTAAATCTATTGCTGTAAAGACTAATGATGTATAACTATGTATTAAAGTATGTATTTAAAAAACTAAAATCCCCTCTCCCTCACTTTTATTGGTTGGCGAGGCTATGTTTCTGCTTTGATTATGGTTTTGAGCAGGGCATGATGTCTTATTGGGTCAAGGGTTACCTGGAGAAGACCAGCCAGTGGAGGGGTTGAGGCAGCATCCGACTATATTTAAACATTACCGGCCACCACTTTTCCTGCTGCTTTGGAGAAAATGGTACAAGTGGATGACACCTTTGAGGGTCCTTTATGTACCTGGTGACCTGGAAACCGCCTCCTCCTCTTCTGTTGCATCAATAATACATAATGACACTTACAATGTAGAAGTGTTAACTTGGACAGCTGGAACATGCAAACAAAAAGGAATATACAGAGTAAATGTCATGGTTAGTGCCTGAAAATTGATGGCTATGTTTCAGAAAAAGCTTTGTACAGAGACATATATAAACGCATTTCATATAACTTCAAAACATCACATTATATTACACAAACATCACAATGCTCTTTGAGGCTCATGCTACAAATGGAGAATACAATAATACAACCTGTTTGTTTAAGCAATAAACTTGCTACTTTGCATTCTGTCAGTATGTAACCATATGTGGAGTGGATCGAGTGACTCCTGTACATGCAGTCTGATAATGAGTGCTCTGGCAGAGATGGGGTTATTATAGTACACACAGCACCCAAGTTGAGTTCCCATAACATTCGTCACAGCCCTGCGACTCACACAGGGAAGGGAGAGAAATGAAACTCAGCTGTCTTATTGAAGAAACCCATTGCACAACAAAGAAGGAGGGAGGGAGCAAGCAGTGCCCGGCAGGACTGACCTATACCCTACATACCCTGCGAGGGTATATGTAAAATAGCTTAAAATCCAGCCTCATGCAGGGATTGTAGGACTACCAGCTGTAACCTTGCAGAAAGAGAAGGGGGCAGGGAGTTGGCACTAAACAGAAAGCACACAGGAGCAGCTCAGACATACAATAATAGACCCCGAGAGGGCACAGTAATTACATTTATAGTAGAGCATTGCCTGGCACACACAGGGTGCACACTGGGAGCTGTGTGTGTTTCCCTCCGGGATTGCTGGATTCAGGGTGTGGGTCTTTGTCCTGGCTCACACAGTGCTCTCTCTCTCTCTCAGTCTCTGGGTGTAGTTGTCTATTCTGCTCACTAGCCAGCCCCAGCCTGACGGTGCCCAGTGCCTGATTTCTGTGTGGGCAGCCATGGCCAGGTGGACGATATATGCGACTGGCACCCTGTCCCTGCTGCTACTCATCGTTAGCATCGCCTTGCTGATTGCTCACACCTTTATGGGCATTGTTGAGGAGAAGATCAAACAGGTGAGATGTTTTATGTGTGTCCTGTGTGCAGAGCAATGGTTTCATTATTGTTGTTTGTCAATGTAGTCTCACTTGGTATTAGTACCCCAACATTGACCAATGTACAAACTCTTAAAGGGGAACTCCAGACCCCTAAAGAACTATACATGTGCTGGGTGTGTACAGTTTGTGGCCTCTCATTTTACAAAAACTGCAGATTTCAATAGCAATTAACTAAACTCAAGAGGCATAAATTACTCAGAGCACCTGCCTTGCAAAGAGTTATCATTGAGCTACATTGGGAATTCTGTGATTGGACAGCCACAGAAAGCCAGGGCTGGGGGGGGGGAGGCAGCAGACGAGATAGGCAGTTTTTGCAAGATTTTTTTTTTTAAATTAAGTTATACCCCCAATGAAAACAAAAATGCATAATTACATTTAATGCTGGTTTTCGTTGAGTAGTTATTTTTTTTTAATTGTATTTGGATGTGCAACAGAGTTTTAGCCTAGGGTATTTATTCAGGCTACTTTATTAATGTTTAGTTTTTTACTTTACACATACCTGAAATTCAGTAGTTCCCAGTGTTTATGTGCAGACTTGTTTGAGAATGAATTAGTTCTACTTGTGCAATGAAGCCAAGATAGCTTTACCTAGTGTAGATGGGTCTAACCAACCACTTTAAGTATTTCTCATGGGTTTATAGACCCTCATCTTCCATAATTTCACATGATTAATTGGATTTAAATGTGTAGCACTAGTGTAATACCTTTGTGACATGGTTCATGCGATTTGCTGCAATGACAGCTATGTTCCCAGGTCATGTGCGCAGTTTCAGGCATACCACCAAGCACTTAAAGGGACTTTATATTTAAAAACTAGCCCCATATTTATAATGGTATATAAATAATGCATTATTTATTTATTTTAAATGAAGTAAAAAAAATAATAAAATACCTTTTTACAAAGGGTTCCTTGGGGACGATGTAGTGGGCTTACCTACATGCCTCCCACACCAGCATTATTCAACCTGGACTATTGATCTTACCCATAAACCGCTGTCCTTTACGTGTTTATAGGATAATGAATGTATCCCTCATTCCCAGTTATCACAAAATGATTGTTACTGCATTACAGCAAAAACCAGCCTTACTGGGGCTGTCATCAGTTAATGCACAGCCCAGTTTACCCCACAGTAATTGGCTCAGCTCTCTCCAGCCATGGGGGAGACTTCCCTATTATTTGTATTGCAAGTACACACTGCATATACATAATGGACAAAATTATCACAAAGCAACCCAAAACTACTGTTGTCAGCTGCCTGGTTGACCATCTTTCCTCTGTCTCTTCTCTATAAGAAATTGCCTAAGCAGTCATGCATAGTGTTTAAACTGATATTAAGTTCCTCCATTTTGCTTAGCTTAGTTTTCTTACCATATCGGGCAAACACAATGAATGCACTAATGTCTATATGTAGATTCCCCATCCACAGGGTTGGTAAACTATTGGAGTGTTGTAGTTCTGCAACAACTAGAAATCTACCTTTTGGCCATCATGGCGGTGTAATCAGTAGCTAGGAGTCATTTTAAGCAGCCTTTGATTGTTTGCTAAGCTCAGAACACTAGCACATTGATGCCAGTTAAAGGAGGTTCTTGGAAGTGAATCACTGCCTAGGTCCCAGTGGAGTATTAGAGACATGGCCTGGCAGTCTAATTAACTCATTATCCACAGAAACATTCTCTGATAAGTAGTGGAGATTGCTCTGTGACCGGCTCCGGTTTACATAACGTGTGTTTCAGCAAATAAATTGTAGGTGACAGGCAAAAACAAGTGCTATTCTAAGTTAAACAATCACAGTGGAAACCAATAGAATGTCTCAGCATTTAAAGGGACACTATAGTCACCAGAACAACTACAGCTTATTGAATTTTTTCCGGTGACTAGAATCATTACCATCAGGCTTTTTGCTGTAAACGCTGTCTTTTCAGATAAAATGCAGTGTTTACATTACAGCCTAGTGATAACTTCACTGGCCACTCCTCAGATAGCTGTTAGAGATCCTTCCTGGGTCATGGCTGCCTAAAATGCATCCAAACATTCAGTATCTCCTCCCTCTGCATGCAGACACTGAACTTTCCTCATAGAGATACATTGATTCAATTCATCTCTATGAGGAGATGCTGATTGGTCAGGGCTGTGTTTGAATCATGCTGGCTCTGCCCCTGATCTGCCTCTTTGTCAGTCTCTGCCAATCCTATGGGGAAGCATTGTGATTGGATCAGGCTACCACTTCTAATGATGTCAGCAGGCAGTGGGCAGGTCAAAGGAAACTGTGACAAAGCAAGCAGCTCCAGACTTGAATACAAGTAAGATTTTACTATTTTTACGGAGGCATGAGGGGACCAGGGGGGCTAGATGGTGGTTTTAACCCCATAGAGTCAGGAATACATGTTTGTGTTCCTGACCCTATAGTGCTCCTTTAACATTTCACACCCAGAATAGCTTATTCCTAAATCTCACCCCAAAATTGACAGGCCTGACCTGTAGATTATTATGCTATTTATCCTGCGATATTAAAAAATAGCATTTAGTTGGATTATTATAGATAAAATTTTTATTAAATTGTAACTTTGTTTCATATTGTGTTTAAGTTTATTTTTGGGAAGTTTATTCACTAAAGTTCAAATTGTATTAAGTTGAAATAGTGGCAACACATTCTGTGACTAGAGCCGAGTTAGAGGATTTTTTCCATATTTTTTTTTCTTCATTCAAACTTTAATTTGTTACAACCCAGAGTTTAGTGAATGGCCTGCTTTGTCTCTCTGTGCCTGGCTACTTTGCTATAAATGGTTGTAATTGCCATCTTCTGTTGATTATTACTGTATCTACTTGTGTAGCATGAAAATATAGAATGAAAATATTCTCCAGTGCTGGAAGCTACGAATAAAGCCTAGTTTGACAAACATACAGATACAATAGGATATAGTAGGTTTAGAGCAAGCATGCCAAACTCAGGACCATCTTTGCGGCCCGGCGAGACGCCAGTACATGCTGGTGTTATAGCAGGTGCCTACTCTGCTAACACTTACCCGGCCGGGGAGGAGGACCAGCGAGGGAGCTCAGTGTTCCTGCTCCTCACTGCTCCCTCGCGCGCCGTCTGTAGTGAAGCCGGGTGCCGGAATATGACGTCATATTCCGGCATCACTAAACTGCGTGAGGGAGAAGTGAGGAACAGGAAGGAGATCTCCCCACACCAGCTCCCAAAAGTAGGGAACAATAAATTAAATGATGTGAGTGCAAGAATGTTTAAATGTGTGTCTGTGTGTGTGTGTGTGTCTGTCAGTGACTGTAGAGGGGAGGGCAGGTTTTATTTAGAGGGGGGCAGGGATTTTTTTTGTAGAGGGGGACTAGGCTGGTGATTTTGTAGAGGGGGACTGGGCAAGTGATTTTGTGGAGGGGCAGGGATTTTGTAGAAGGTGGGGGGTTGTAGAAGTGGGACTGGGCAGGGGATTTTGTAGAGGGGAGACTGGGCAGTGGTTTTTCAGACACACACACACACACAGACACACATATACACACACACACATACACAGAGACACACACATACTTACTAACAGACACACACACACACAGACACACACATACTCACTGACAGACACACACACACAAACACACATACTCACACACAGACACACATTTAAACATTCTTGCACTCACATCATTTAATTTATTGTTCCCTACTTTTGGGAGCTGGTGTGGGGAGATCTCCTTCCTGTTCCTCACTTGCCTACTCTGCTAACACTTACCCAGCCGGGGAGGAGGACCAGCGAGGGAGCTCAGTGTTCCTGCTCCTCACTGCTCTCTCGCGCGCCGTCTGTAGTGAAGCCGGGTGCCGGAATATGACGTCATATTCCGGCATCACTAAACTGCGCGAGGGAGAAGTGAGGAACAGGAAGGAGATCTCCCCACACCAGCTCCCAAAAGTAGGGAACAATAAATTAAATGATGTGAGTGCAAGAATGTTTAAATGTGTGTCTGTGTGTGAGTATGTGTGTTTGTGTGTGTGTGTCTGTCAGTGAGTATGTGTGTGTCTCTGTGTGTGTGTGTGTGTGTCTGTCAGTGAGTATGTGTGTGTCTCTGTGTATGTGTGTGTGTGTATATGTGTGTCTGTGTGTGTGCATCCATTTAAAGCGCACCATTTACTGTATTTATTGTGTTACACTATTGTGTGTTTTTTCCTTTATATGTTCCCTCTATAGATTGTACAGCCGTATCCCATTTCTGTCTGTGGTTCTATGTGTGTGTGTGTGTGTGTGTCTGAAAAACCACTGCCCAGTCTCCCCTCTACAAAATCCCCTGCTCAGTCCCACTTCTACAACCCCCCACCTTCTACAAAATCCCTGCCCCTCCACAAAATCACTTGCCCAGTCCCCCTCTACAAAATCACCTGCCTAGTCCCCCTCTACAAAAAAATCCCTGCCCCCCTCTAAATAAACCCTGCCCTCCCCTCTACAGTCACTGACAGACACACACACACACACACACAGACACAGACACACATTTAAACATTCTTGCACTCACATCATTTAATTTATTGTTCCCTACTTTTGGGAGCTGGTGTGGGGAGATCTCCTTCCTGTTCCTCACTGCTCCCTCGCGCAGTTGGCCGGGATTTTGTAGAAGCAGGGATTTTGTAGAGGGATAGGGGCAGTGATTTTGTGAAGGGGGCAGGGGATTTGTAGAAGGGGGTACTGGGCAGGGGTTTTGTAGAAGGTGAGGGGGTTGTAGAAGTTGGATTGGGCAGGGTTTTTTTTAGAAGGGGGACTGGGCACAGGTTTTTTGTAGAGGGGACAGGTGTTTTGTAGAAGGAGGGGTTAGAAGGTGCTTTTTTTTATATTGCATACTACTGTTGTATATCTGTGTATGTGTGTGTGGGGTTCTGTGATTGTGTGTGTGTGTATGTATGTATGTGACTGTGTGTATAGGTATATGATTGTATGTGCGTGTGGGTCTGTGATTGTGTGTGTGTGTGTATTTGTGATTGTGCGTATAGTTCTGTGATTGTATGTGTGTCGGTGATTATGTGTGTATAGATTTGTGACTGTGTATAGGTCTGTGATTGTGTGTGTGTTTGTGTATCTGTGGTTAAATGTGCATACGTATATACATGTGTATGTGTTTAGTAGATAGCTCCCTAATCTGATGTACTTAAATATGCCAATCCCATACAAGGATAACAAATCAGGGAGTTTTATACTAAACAATTGAAATATCAAAATTAAGGAAAGGGCTTTTAAAGATATATTACTATGTACATCATCTATAATCTATATTATATATTTGATGTGTGGCCCAAGACAATTCGTCTGCGCTCAATGTGGCCGAGGGAAGTGAAAAGGATGGATACCCACATTTGAGACAAACACTCAAGTGGACATAGAATAGGGTGAATATAATAAGTTGTCATGGAGTCTACAAAGAGACACAGGCAGGGGGGATGGATAACAGTTAGAGGCACAAGAAGGGTATGATAGAGGGTGTAACTTGTGTTGGGGGAGAAAGACCGGTGCATGGAAGATAAAGAAGTGGAAGACATAAGGGTAACCTTAAAAAATGTTTTTAAAAAAATAGTCACACACCAGCATCCTCACAAATACTCAGATACGAAACACATTGATGAACACACCAGTATACCCGTAGATTTATATTCACACTGCCCACCTATCTGCTTACATCACCTCATGCATTCACATATACACACCGGCACTGCATAACAAAATCTGTTGTTGATGCCACATAACTTGCTGAGTGCCTCTGGCTTACACTCGTTCTAGGGCAGGTATGCAAAAGAGTTATGTTCCAAATGTGACATAAAAGCAACCAAAACATAGCAGACAAGGACTCTAAGGATGGAAAGCAACTCAAATAGCTTGCCTTTGGTGCACCCACACTCAGTTCTCACGTGTCATATCTCCTTGCGGCCTTGGCCACTCCTTATCCCTCTGTAGATGCCGAACCTACCAATCTATCCAGGAACAGAGTGCTGTGGCATTAATCCTTTTGTCCTTTTACCAGGCTCCTTATAGAAAAAAACACATACTTTCAAGTGGGGCCTTTGCTGTCTGATCACTGAAAAGGATGGCAAGATCTATCAACTCAAGCATTCCTGTTCCAGTGGTCCCTGTGATTGTCTGCTGAATCACAGTCTTCATGTGTACAACACAAATGGAATATTGGACTATCATCCAATATTTGTTTTATTAGTGCCTCTCCTGCTAGCAGTTGATCACTGATCATTACACACATACAGATACACACACTATACAAATACAGATACACAAACTACACACAGATACACATAGACAGATACACACATTACACAGACAGATACACACACTACACACAAACACACAGTTACATACACTACACATGGATACACACAAACACACAGATACTTATGCACAGAAACATACACTACACACAGAAACACACGGATACAGCAGGGCTGGATTAACATAGGGGCTGATGGAGCTGCAGCTCCAGGCCCATGGACTATGCCCATTGATCTTTTTAAAAAATAAATTTAAAAAATGTACAAATTTTTTCTTTTACACACTACCCTTAGGGTTGCCACCTGCCCGATATTCATTTGAGACTGCCTGGCCCGTACTGATATTGCAGTGTTACCGGCAATACAAATGCCGATATTTTTACTCTGCAATACCATCACCGGCGAGTAAGAGAGGCAGGGATAGGAAATTACAGCATATACCTGCATCACTCTACTCACTGATTCGCTGGGGAGCAGCTACACAGCACAGAGAGTCCAGACAGCAGCTCCAAGCCTGCAGAGACAGCCTACAGCTCAGGGAAGTGAGGGATGGGGTGAAGGCTGCAGGGAGACATGGGGACACTAAGACACTAGGAGACACTGTGAGACATGGGGACACAGGGAGACCTCTGGGGATGCTGAGACACTTGGAGACACAGGGACACAGACACACATTGGGACACTTGGGGACACTGAGACATGGAAAAACTGAGACACGGGGGGACGCTGGGAGACATGAGGTTACAGACACCTGGGGACACTGAGACACATGGGGACATTGGGAAACATGGGGACACTGAGACACTAGGAGACATGGGAACACTGAGACACTAGGGACACTGGGAGACATGCGCACACAGACACTAGGGACATTGGGAGACATGGGGACACTGAGACACTAGTGACACAATGTCCCCAAGTGTCTCAGTGTCCCCATGTCTCCCAGCCAGTGTCCCTGGTGTCTGTGTCCCTATGTCTCCCAGTGTCTCAGTGTCCCTAGTATCTCAGTGTTCCCATGTCTCCCAGTGTCCCTAGTGTCTGTGTTCCCATGTCTCCTAGTGTCTCGGTGTCCCCATGTCTCCCAGTGTCCCTAGTGTCCCTATGTCTCCACATGTCACCCAGTGTCTGTGTCCCCAAGTGTCTCAGTGTCCCTTAGTATTCTAGGGAACACTGCTGTTAGGTGGTATGGATTTACTTGAAAGATGAAAGCATGAATAGAGAGAGATTAGCATATTTTAAGAGAATCTGAGTTTTCTTATAGCTGCATCCTATGACTTTCCCTCCGGCAACATCTCCACCAGATACATAACGCTTGAGAGGTATAACTGTTTTAGTGTTTTTGGTCGATAAGATTCTGTACTTCGGCCCCTCATAATTGTCAGCACCAGGCCCACTGAGCTCTTAATCTGGCCCTGGGATACACTCATTAAAAAATTGAGCCACTCAGCAGTGTCTTACCTTCTGCTGGCTGTGGCTGGTGGGAGTTGGGGGCCTGCTCTCCTGGTCCAGCCCCATCCTCACGGCTCCCTCCTCCTCCCGCATGTCACTTCCTCCCAGCTTTCCCTGCGGATAGAAGTGGCCCAGTCGCGCTGTTTAAACGCCACAGCGAATGTCCAGGCTCCTCATTGCACATGTCCAGGGCCACCTGATAGACCTTCACACAGGTTCCCAATCCGTGCGCTGCAGCTGCACCATCGCTACGGGTTGGAAATTCTTGTTTTAGGTGATGACAGGGGTGGCAAAATGCTGCCCCTGTCAGTGTGCTGCCTGGAGTCAATGGACGGGCTGGCCCTGGCTGGGAGGAACTGATTTCAGATCACTTCCTTTTAGCAGTTATGAAGGAGAAACCATGCAGAAGGAGAGCAGCCGGCTGAAACATGTTCCCTTGCCATGTGCCTGGCCAGCCGTGTCCCCACTGAATTCCAGGGGAGTCCCTCTCCTGCTGCTAAATAGTAAGCAAAAAGGATTTTTGCTAAACTTGACATCATTGTCATGTATGGTTGTATTAGTGTGTGTCCTACAGTTTGTCTCTAGCAGTGTGTGTGTGTGAACCATTGTGTGTGAGTTCAGCAGTGTATGTGGCAATGTGTAACTGTACCCTCGCAGTGTGCATTGGAGGGGTGCAACAAATACAAAACATTGCTTGCACATATACAACGTATAACAGAACCCACATAGCAGCTGCAGCACCGATACATAACATGGCAACATACACAAAATGAATAAAAACTAAAAAAAAAATAGGACCAGCATGCCAAGGGACTTCAGAGTCTTGTATTGGAACAGTGCTGCTAGAAGCTTACTCCTGCTATACAGGATACACCTGTTCTTTCACTCAGCACTTACTGTTGTAGAATTCAGTGTTAGGAGCATATTTCAAAGTTATACTCCTGACACCATAACCAAGGAGGATTTGTGTGCAGTCCCATTGTTATTTGTTAAATTGTTTTAACCGGATTCTCCAGCATCCAAAGCTCAGTGCCTGAGACATCATAATGAAAAATTTTAATTTCTTCATTATCTGTCCAAAATGGTGACGTTGTGCAGTGATAGACTCTGAACACTGGAGTATAGGAGGATTGGACTTTTTGCTGGTTTGCTGTTAGCCCTTCAGGGCCACTGAAATGACATAGGCTTCCTTTGTTAATCCAGTGAGTGCTTCTTTGTCAAACTTCTTAAAAGAGAAAAGAGCTCCTTGACCGCCAGGTCTGTGTTTCCTGGTTTCAACAAGGGAGCCTGTAGGCTGCACTTTGGGTGGATGCAGTTCTCTTTAAATACTCCCTTGTGGCACTGGATCAAGAGGAACATTTACAATAATCTGCACCCACCAGAGATGCAGACCAAAAATTCCTCACACCGGACCACCAGGGACCAGACATTAACCCACTGGGCTACCAGGGATCGTATGATTTGCCCCCTTGTCCAAGGTAAGCAATGGGGCAAAAACATATATATTTTTTTACATGTATTTTAAATTGTAGGTAGGATGGAACAGTCCCCGCGCCCATAAACCCACACACTACTTATTGATGCATACAGTCACCCCACACACAGGCATATTTTTAAATGAACACTACAAATACTATAATCACCACAGCCTGCTTTAGTGTTAATGGTGCTAGTAGTAGCCTAGTGCCCTCCCCGATTAAGCAGCTATACCACTTAAGAACTATTGGACACCTCTGTCACTGAGCCAGGCCTGACCATGCAGGGTTGCACTCATTAGCTGAAGGTGCTCATTAGTTGACACCGATTAGCTTAAACTCTGAGACAGTCCTTCACAGCAGGACTCCGTTCTTGGCGAGACTCCAGTAAGTAATTATCAAACTGTTCTACACTGTTTCTACATGTTAATAAATATTAACATTCTATAAAATCGAAAAGTGGAAGAATTCCTGGATGCAAACCCTAATGAAATGGGCTGCACACACCTATTGCTATATTTAAGGAAACTCCAAGCAGCTTATATTCCTTGCATATGTTCTGGGCAAAAGGTTTATCTGCACATAAGGGTTTATCTCTAATAAAAAAAACTGTTGCATTCACATTCACTTTTGTACCAGTTTTCTGCACATGGGCAATTTTCTTATGTATAAAACTGTTACTGCACCTTTGCGCCACTTTATTTCCTATTGCAGATTTTAGGCTTTTTCTTTTCTCCTAATGATTTTACTATTGATTACATTCACAAAATACAACAAATAATAGTAGTACACATGCCTGCCAAACACTGGCCCGTGTTCACTGCAGGGCAGGTGTCATTGAGGAGGTTTGCCCTGCTTGGGAAAGTGTCCTCAAGCAGAGCAAATCAGTGATTGCCGAAGGAGGAGAGTGGGTGGACTTGGGAGGAGTGATCACAGAGGGAGAGCGAAACCCAAAGTAAGTGACCACAGGTTCTCTTTAAGGGAGGGTTATAACATTTTAGAATCCATGGGTTTCTGTGGTTTTTCAATATCCATTTTACTGATTACTGAAAGCATTTATTTATTTTCAAGAAGCTCTCACAGGAACCTTTTTCTTTCAGGCCACGGTCCTAAAAAATGGAACAGAAGTCTATGAGGAGTGGGTCAACCCGCCACCTCCCATATACATGCAATTCTACTTTTATAATGTCTCTAACCCATTGGAGGTTCTATCTGGGGAGGCACCAGTTCTTCAAGAAGTTGGCCCTTATACTTATAGGTAAATATATACAGAAACAATTCTACTGATTTGTATGGCTGTTTAAAGTTTTATTCATTCAAACAGTTGGGAAGCCCTCGCTTATTTTCAATATATATATATAAAATTAATTAAATTGTAGGGTGAGAGGGAGAAGACCGCTATCTCCCCCTTGTAGGTGCTTTAAATGCAAGGGGGAATATTTTTACATCTGTTACCAGCATCAATATGCACAGAATTGACCTACAGATTGCTAACACCATGACCACTTCTACAAGCAGAAGTAGTCATGGTGGTTGGCGTAACCCTTTAAAGTAACTCAGAGACATAATGGTCTGAGATATAAAATAATTACTGCTGTCTTTAGATGTTTTTCAACTGTAAGTCTCTACTGCTATTCGATTGAAATTCTCAACACTATTATTTTATTGATTATATCAATACATTCTTATATTAGTTTACATTTATTTTGCTCCTATTAGGGAATATCGAATCAGAGAAAATATTGTGTTTCATGAAAATGGCACTACCGTGTCAGCGGTTAATCCAAAAACCTACATATTTGAATCTGACAAGTCTGTGGGAAATCCTCAAACAGACCTGATCCGAACACTGAATATTCCTGTTGTGGTAAGTTGCGCTGAGAGACGTTCGAATAAGAGGAACCTCAAACATATAGCATGTTCATTTATACTTTGTCGAGCCAATTAGATTAGAATTGCATTGGGGTTCTTCATTAATTGGGACATAAGTGACAAGGATATTTAACATTTTAGGCTAAAATAGCAAAGTAAAAATTTTTGCTGATTCAGTATTGTAGCGCGACCTGGGTAACCCGGCTGGTTACTCTCTTTGATAATCATAGGTCAGACCCATTTAACCCAAGCAGGAGGGGGCAGAGTGACAGATCACCATCTCCCGATACTAACAGAACACAGGGACACACATGAATACACATTACATACAAGGGGGATGGGAAGGGGGTACAGGGTTAAAACTTATAGTGATGAATAGCCCTGAGTCCCACCTAAGATCCCTGCAAAAAGCGAGGCGATTGGATGTACAGAGCCCGAGATATCAGCGTTGAAAGTCTGGGGCTTGAGGCTTTGTACATCCCCAGAATTAGTTCTATGGTCTTGCTTGGTTTAGCCCGGCGAATTCAATCTTCACGCCTAAACCAAGCAGCAACCAATCAGCCGGAAGGGCGCGAACCAAATTGAGCCAATCAGCATTCGGGGGAGGAAGAAGTTTTGCTGCCCAATCCGAAGAAAGGGCTCGAAACTCGGCTGCAGCAATCAGTGCTCAGGGATGAGAGGGGCTTCGCCGCCCAAACAGTGGAAAGGGAGCGAAACCCTGTTTCAACGGGTGCTGCCGCTCTCATTGGTCGCCGACGTCCTGCAGTGACCAATCAGTGCTCACTTGTGCCGACCAACCAGGAGAATGGCGCGAACCCAGTTTGAATGGGCGCTCCTTCTCCCATTGGTCAGCACGGACTTCCACGCAGTGAGCGGAGGCCTGCAGCTGCGAGACGACTCACAGCTCCAGAGATTCCCTGCTGGTGCGCGTCCCTCTCTCCGGTGGATCCCACACTTAGGTATCCACAGGAGAGGGCGTTTGCCTGGGCATCAATGAGCCTAGCCTCGTAGCTCCCAGGTTTGAGGGTGACAAGTGATTATAGCTCCGTTAGCTATCCCTGGCACCAGGATCGAAGACAGTGTACGCAGGCTGGTTTGGGATTCGAATGCTCCCCCTGGTGGATGTTCGGTGATATGAACCAATGGCCACCCAGGGAAAGTACGCGCCGCTCGTTCCCTGGCAGTCTGCGGTTTTCACACCTCGTTAGTGAGGTGTGAACATTCTAAGTAAACGTTCTAAATGGAGTTTCAAGGTGGTCCGGCACTTTTCTCGAGATGAATGCTCCCCATCGTGGGCGTTCGTTTATGCGAACTGACGGCCACCCAGGGGAAGCACGCGCCACTCGTTCCCTAGCGGTCTGCGGTTTTCACACCTCGTTAGCGAGGTGTGAACATTCTAAGTAAACGTTCAAAAAGGTGTTTTGAAGGATTTATAGTCAAAGCTACAGAGAGGCGAAGATTAAAAAGGGGAAACATACATTCTAGGAAGGCACATCCACACATGTAAACAAGGGCAAGTTCTTCACAACTCACAATCTAGTGACTTTTCTGAATGTGTTTGATTTAGTACACTGGAATAGAGGGATAACCTGCCCCAGGATGCCCAGCTTATCATTAACTTCTGGGTTGAACAGAATTTATAGTGATAATGTGGACGTGTAATTTCCACAGTATCAAGATCAGTGAAGAGGGGCAGTCTCTGGGTGCCAGAGAGAGACTCATTTGTTTGTGATACCAGTCCCAGACAACTTGTAAAAGAAAAAGGATGTTACCCATAGACATCTGGCAGCATAACCACTATACTTAGCTGTGGTGATTATATTTTCCCCTTTAAGAGTAATGGGTTAAATCAGACAATACCCATTTAAGTATAAATGAGAATTCAGATTTATTTCTTAATGGATGTTTTATTTATATTGCTACTAGAAAGATATACTTATAGGACAGCAGTACGCCTAAATGGTTTGTATAATTAAAAATGACCCTGTATGTTTTAAATCTCTGCTTAATGAACTGGACTGTGCTATGGCTTCCACTGAGCCGTGGTAATATTTGTTCTTTATTCATCTCTTCCCCCTTTTTACATTAGACAATAATGGAAAAGTCCAAAGATAGTCTCTCTATAATAAAGAAAATATTTGAAGCGGCACTCAGAAGTACAAAAGAGGGAATGTTCATCACTCGTTCGGTTCACGATTTGCTGTGGGGCTACAGGGACCCAGTTCTTGCTATAATTCATGCCATATATCAAAATATTAGTGAAGATTTTGGTCTGTTCTACCAGGTAAGCTGTAAGCATATTTACTGTTCTTAGTTCTTTTTCAACTTATTTCTTTTCTATACTGTTAGATATAAATCTCTACTTTGTTACTAGATGTCAGGTAACAAATATGTTACTGTCTCTCAGTAAATACCACAATGGATCCACTCACCACATAGGTAAATAATTTTGATCATGATTGCACTGTGTATTGATGAGCAGCATTACAGCCATTCCCATCAGGAATCGGTACATGCGTCATACACACATATATATTTATGTCTATCTATCTATCTATCTCTATCTGTGTGTGTGTGTGTGTGTGTGTGTGTGTCTATCTCTATCTCTCTGTATTTCTATCTGTGTGTGTGTGTGTCTCTATCTCTATTTTTGTATGTATGTGTGTGTGTGTGTGTGTGTGTGTGTATGTATGTATGTGTATATATTTAGATACATTTTCAATTTCTTTATTATTATTTTTAGAGGTAGGGGACAGAACCACCAAATTTCAAAAGACAATTGTACTTTTTTTTTTTAAATAACAGATGAACGCCACAGGTGATGGTAAATATGAATATCTGAGTGGGTCAGCAGACTACATGGAATTTACCCAGATTCTGGAATGGAGAGGAAGCAAGTAAGAGTATAGCATCTTTCATCTTTGTTTAGAGTCCAGTGGTAAAGATGTTGCCTTCAAGAAAAACTATAATTTAAGTGATTCTCCTGGCTTACCTGTGCCTAAAAAGCACATCATCATTAGCCAACTTTGGTCAGAATGACTAATGGCCATAGACAATGCAGTTCACTGAAAGCTAGTGCATGGTCACAAATGCTGACATAATGTCCAAACACCAGGTAACTCTAAACATGATCATTCAAGTGGTGTGTTGTTTTGCAACACTTGTAAACCAGTGGACAAGTAGTGCAAAGAAACAAAGAAAATTACCCTTTTAACACTTTATCTGTAGACAAAAATACTCATCATATCTTACCCAGTGCAACACATAAACACAATATCTACAGAACAAATCTAAAAACTATATAGTGCAGTATTGTCTAAAGTTTAGACTCTAAATAGCATAGCCGTGGTTTGCCGTGTAGCTTAGACAGTACTGCTCTGTATATTTGTTTGTGTAGATCTGTGGTCTCCAACCCAGTCCTCATGGACCACCAGTATACCCATTTGAATAAAAAAGGGAAATGCATACATCCAGGACTGGGTTGGTGACCACTGGTGTAGATATTGTGTTTATTTGTCAAAGCATATTTAGAGCTGCACTCTTACAGTGCAAGGGTAAGCCAGGAGATAATTCTAAATTATGTGTGAGCATTCTAAATGAATACACATAGATGAGTTATTACATGCAGTAGTCTATTTTTTACATGCAAAGGTTGGATTAGGTGGGATTGGGCCATTCCTACTTTGTCATGCCCTCCTTTAACATTATGATTTTTTTTTCTTTACTGTTTATCAGATCGCTTGAGTGGTGGACATCTGACACGTGTAATATGATTAATGGAACAGATGGTACCTCCTTTCATTCACTGGTAGACAAAGATGATACTATTTACATATTTTCATCAGACCTGTGCAGGTAGGGAGCGTTGTGTACTTGGTTTTGGCTTCAATTACTTTGTTTGAGAACAAAAAGGATGCAAAAAAATTTGACCTAAATATTACAGTGTACAAAGCATAAAGATTGTCAGAGCACGAATCAAATTCCTATGATGTACTAGTGTTAAGGACAACTCAATCCAATGACTTGGACTTTCCAGACTTCAATCTTATAATCCCTAGAACTTGTATGGAGATTTAGAGGCAGCTTCCAGGTATAATCCACCATATATAGAAAGTATAACAGATACATACATTGCTAGGCACTTATAACTGTTTAAAGATTGGATTTACTAGTAGCCAGAATAAGCCAAAAATATTAAAATAGCATATTTAAAAAACATATCAATATTAAAAAAAAAAAACTATCAACATATTACAGCCATTTGGAAGGCTTAAAAATACAATATTAAAGTGAAGCATTTGTTTCTGTAATGTAAGTGTAACTTGGCCCAACTCTATTCATAAATGTCCCATTGTTATAGGATTCATTGTGAACTGACCCTCTCAGCCAATGAATAATGTCCAACATCATACAAAATTGGTATACTAATGTGGAAGTATAATCTTCTGCATTAGTACAGCTGTGCAGGCTAGAAGAACCTGTGAGACTTTGGTACCCTATGTGCAATTTATTTTGTGCTCCTATCCTGACACAAATGTGCATTTTTTTAAAAAACTTTTTTTTTTGTAATGCAAATAGAAATTTTAATGTAAAGCCATGTGCATATTGTTATTTATCAGAAAAACATTTGTAGAAAAATATTTGAGTACATAATCAGATAAGAGCAGGTCATACAGGGAGTGCAGAATTATTAGGCAAGTTGTATTTTTGAGGATTAATTTTATTATTGAACAACAACCATGTTCTCAATGAACCCAAAAAACTCATTAATATCAAAGCTGAATATTTTTGGAAGTAGTTTTTAGTTTGTTTTTAGTTTTAGCTATGTTAGGGGGATATCTGTGTGTGCAGGTGACTATTACTGTGCATAATTATTAGGCAACTTAACAAAAAACAAATATATACCCATTTCAATTATTTATTATTACCAGTGAAACCAATATAACATCTCAACATTCACAAATATACATTTCTGACATTCAAAACAAAACAAAAACAAATCAGTGACCAATATAGCCACCTTTCTTTGCAAGGACACTCAAAAGCCTGCCATCCATGGATTCTGTCAGTGTTTTGATCTGTTCACCATCAACATTGCGTGCAGCAGCAACCACAGCCTCCCAGACACTGTTCAGAGAGGTGTACTGTTTTCCCTCCTTGTAAATCTCACATTTGATGATGGATCACAGGTTCTCAATGGGGTTCAGATCAGGTGAACAAGGAGGCCATGTCATTAGATTTTCTTCTTTTATACCCTTTCTTGCCAGCCACGCTGTGGAGTACTTGGACGCGTGTGATGGAGCATTGTCCTGCATGAAAATCATGTTTTTCTTGAAGGATGCAGACTTCTTCCTGTACCACTGCTTGAAGAAGGTGTCTTCCAGGAACTGGCAGTAGGACTGGGAGTTGAGCTTGACTCCATCCTCAACCCGAAAAGGCCCCACAAGCTCATCTTTGATGATACCAGCCCAAACCAGTACTCCACCTCCACTTTGCTGGCGTCTGAGTCGGACTGGAGTTCTCTGCCCTTTACCAATCCAGCCACGGGCCCATCCATCTGGGCCATCAAGACTCACTCTCATTTCATCAGTCCATAAAACCTTAGAAAAATCAGTCTTGAGATATTTCTTGGCCCAGTCTTGACGTTTCAGCTTGTGTGTCTTGTTCAGTGGTGGTCGTCTTTCAGCCTTTCTTACCTTGGCCATGTCTCTGAGTATTGCACACCTTGTGCTTTTGGGCACTCCAGTGATGTTGCAGCTCTGAAATATGGCCAAACTGGTGGCAAGTGGCATCGTGGCAGCTGCACGCTTGACTTTTCTCAGTTCATGGGCAGTTATTTTGCGCCTTGGTTTTTCCACACGCTTCTTGCGACCCTGTTGACTATTTTGAATGAAACGCTTGATTGTTCGATGATCATGCTTCAGAAGCTTTGCAATTTTAAGAGTGCTGCATCCCTCTGCAAGATATCTCACTATTTTTGACTTTTCTGAGCCTGTCAAGTCCTTCTTTTGACCCATTTTCCTAAAGGAAAGGAAGTTGCCTAATAATTATGCACACCTGATATAGGGTGTTGATGTCATTAGACCACACCCATTCTCATTACAGAGATGCACATCACCTAATATGCTTAATTGGTAGTAGGCTTTCGAGCCTATACAGCTTGGAGTAAGACAACATGCATAAAGAGGATGATGTGGTCAAAATACTCATTTGCCTAATAATTCTGCACTCCCTGTATGTAACAGAATTAACTCACATTCTTTCATTGATTAACATAACATTTTAAATAGCAGAATTTGAGCATTCAAATGTGCATTTTTTCTATAATTCTATTGTTCATCCAAATCATGAAGTAAACAGAGAACAGGATATTTTATAGGCTATAGGCTGAGATGTAACTCTGGTCTTGAATAGGATGATAGTTTAGCTCCCCTTTAGTTTACAGTTGAATGATGCTTGAGTTCTCCCTTAGTAAAATATTTGGATAGTTTTTTAGTTCACCTTTAGTATTACGGTTACACAGTATTTGAAATCACATTTAGTATTACAACTGGATGGTATATGAGATCACCTTCTCTTTTTCAGAACATTGCCCACAGTTTATGAAAGTAGCAGAACGGTGAAAGATATCCCAGTGTATCGATTTGCTCCTTCCCAGAATACATTTGCCAATGTGTCTGTGAATCCTGATAATGCAGGTTTCTGTGTACCAGCAGGCAATTGCCTTCCATCTGGCCTACTAAATGTCAGCAAATGCAAGCAAGGTATGATATTGCTTAACAGAAAATATGATGATGTTTTAACCCATTGGGTAAAAAGTCTAACATATTATAGTTCAAACTAGTTTTTCACACAGACAGTGAAACTAAAGTTAAGGGAAACCGCCAGTCACCATAACCATAACAGTATGCCCTCCTCCCAATTGTTAAACCATGTTAGAATGACTTCTTATCTGGCATCTGCTGGGCGCCTATAAAGCTCCTATAAGGAGCTAGAAGCTGATTACTCTCAGCCACTGAGCTAAGCCTTGCACCACTTAGTAGAGAACTTCTACTTCTCTGTGGGAAATAGTGGAGGCAGGGAGTGGACCCCAGGTAACAAGTGTATTTGTTCTGAACAGGTTTGACTCATAATGGAGTATATACACTGATACATGCACACATATACAAACTATGGGCATACATACACACACTGACACACAAAGACTTGGCCGACATACAGTCACAGTGTTTGTCTAATGGTATATCTGGCTGTGTGCTTTTTTGACTGACTCTATCTTTGAGTCTGGCACTAGGTACTTATGTATGTGCCTGATAGTGTGGGTATGAATGTATGTCTCTGTGTCTGGGAATATATGTGCGTGGGGTGGCTGCTTGTGACCTTGATTTGTGTTTTGTGTAAATGGCTATGCTGTGTTTTGTGTGCGAAGTAAGGGATACAGAAATTTCAGATGAAATTTCAACCTTGTTATTCCTCCTCAGTGAGGCACAACTGATACCGTTCCAGGCACAGTGAGCAATGGGTCCATGGCTAGTTTACCATAGGGAGAGTAAACAGTATGCAAGACAATACTGAGCACGGACAACAGCTCAAATAACTTGCCCTTCGGTGGGTCTCTGCTTAGTTCACATGCAGATTTTAGCTAATCTTGTTCCATTACAGAGAGAATCTAAACCATTGCCTATCAAGCTGAACCCACGCACAGGGGCAATACAAATCCAAAATGCAAGCTGACTTCCTCTACATCAGAGATTCAGCAACCGCAGACGATCATTTCAGCCTTGTTAGGTTACATCAGTGAACAGCAGAGCTTGCGCTATAATTTTAGCACCAACTCTGCTGACTGGGACCCTAAAAAGGGGCATATTGCAAATTACATTTGTATGCATTAAAGATACTTTGCTTACAATCTTAAAAATTGTGTATACACAATTCTGGAGAATGGTTCTATGGTAATTGTGTATATGCAATACCCTTAGTGAAGGGTGTTAATAACTGCAAATCTGTAGGGAGTGATGCTTTATCATTAGATGGGGAAAAGGGGTAAATACTGCTTGAGTTTTCAACCTTTTATATATGCAGAAACATTCCCTTTTCTAATGGCTACAAATGTAGCATAGACATGTTTTACTCTTCTGATGGTGGTTTGAAATGAGTTTAACAATTGTTTTGATCCTTACGATGACTTCATGCAAAGGCAAACTATTCTGGGCAGCTGATTGTGTTCTGATTCATGGGATGCAAAGCAGAACTGGCACACATATCATTTTAAGATTTCTCGCCCGGTACCAAACCATCAGTAGATCACCCCCAAATCCCTGATAACAAAAGAAAATACCAGAAACACAAAAAAAAAAACCAAAACATAGACATTTTAATCCGGATCACAGAGTGACTTTTCCAGCCCCAGATAAAGGCCCATTCCTGGGGGTGAAACATTGCCACTCTGATCAGGAAGTGTCTCTGTGTTACATGATTTGGGATTTGGTCTTTTCTTTTTCTATGCAAAGTGGAACTACTTGCTGTGGGAGAAACACCATGCAGTACTTACAGTTGTGGCTTTGTCGGCTTTGCTGCCAACCTGGAAAAATATATGAAAATAAACACTCACTACACATCTTGCTATACAAATACTTCCCAAATTTGCAGCTCTACAGAAAAATACTGCTTCTTTACATTTGTGTAATGAATGACCAGTAAACCTAAAATGGAGGTACAGGTGTCAGCAGTATGAGGTGAGATAACACAAACTTCTGTATTGATTCAGCAGGAATATCCATCAGACTATCAGGAGTTAAAACCTCCAATAAAAGGAAACGTACACATAGTGTAACATTAAAAATATAAAAGCCTTTTAATAAAATGCCAAAACAAACTCACATGTAAAAACATAAAACATTGTTGGTAAGTTTGCTGCCGTGACTCCTGACAGTGCTGGTGTAATGTTGTACAATAATTGGAAGACTGCAATATTTTATTAATAAATGCTGCAGGGGTGAAGATACCTATAAAGATAAGCCTTAATGACAAATGATTTTAGGCACTGCGTATGTTGGATGACATTGTTGATTTGCTATGAGTAAAAGCTGATCATGCGTTGTGACGGTGGGGTTGACTTCAATAAGGAAAATATTGAATTCTAGCTCTTAACTAATGAGAAGATGAAAATAACATATGCTAAAAATACTAAAAATAAGCATTAGGGGGTGACAAATAAGGTATTGGTATACTGAGATCTGTGAGGAAGGATACTGTCCTAAAAGCCTATAACACTAGTCTCTTCAGATGTTATTGTTTTGTTTTTTGTCTTTATATGTAATATAATTGACTTTGTAAAAGTCAGACCTGGAGAAAAAGACCTCAAATAGAACCAGTGTCTACTTCTTTTAACAGGTGCTCCAATTATACTTTCGTCCCCACATTTTTACCAAGCTGATGAAAGTATCGTTAAGAGTATAAACGGCATGAATCCCAAGAAAGAGAATGATGAAACGTTTTTGGATATCAATCCGGTAAGATTGTGTAATATCGACATTATATTCTACTGTATACAGTGTGTGCCAAAATTCAGAGTAGGGTTTGAGGAGCCAAAAACTTTTATTAATGAACCAATTTCAATGATATTACACACAATGAATGATTAACGTATGGTGATTTGACTAGGTACCAAAGCTCCATTTGCCACCATGCACACTCTGCCTCTTTCTATTGCATTGTAACCATGTATTTTTAGACCTGCTACCATACAAAAGGTAAGTTGTCCTATTTAAAGGATCATGTGTATACACCATAACAACTCTGCATCATTATTTTGGTGACTCCAATCTGTAGATAACATTTTGATAATGTTCAGCAGGTGCATGCAGTATAGGCTAGATAAGTAATATGATGCCAATAATAAGCTTAACAGCACCCAATAAAAGCAGTATGAGTAACACAGTCAAAGGTAAAAGTACAATAAAGCTATAGCCTGCTATAGTTGCCAAACATGATAGTACATCACAAACAAATGGGAGAACCACACTTTATATTTTTCTTTGACTTGCCGGGTTAAAGCTGAATAAATATTCCTTTGACTATCATATATCTTGCTTTAATGATTCCGTATATCCTGCTTTAGTAATTGAAGCTAGAGACAGAAGAGGCGTCTGTCCAAGTTATACATACGAAGTTGGATAGCAGACATAGAAGTAAAATACCTCCTGTATACTGTATAGTTCTGTATACAACTACATCATACTTCTATATATAACGACAACATACAGCTATTTTAATTTTCCGGGATTTGCCGTGTACATAATTTAGATATTATGCTATCTGTGCCACAGGATTCTAGACACAATCTAGACCCCTAAAGTTTTAGTTTGCAGAAACATTTTATGTGAAGAGTGTGTCATTGGAGGCAATTTAGTCTCTTGGCAAATCTGAGTGTTTTTAATCTATTTCAAATAAAGTATAGTGTTTTAACAGAGAACACTATGGTATGTGGTTTTCCACTTTTCAAATGCTCATGCTAAGAAGTTTCGAGACTGATACCTTGTTTCACTACCTAATTTGTGGTTAGAAGCGAATTTTTATGTTTTGGGAACCTCTGTACCATTTTTTATAGTGATTCACAGAATACTACCAGTAGAATGTTGAACAGCAATGTGCTTTTATTTTAGCTACAATGAAATTCATTGTGTAGCACTAGGCACAGCTTGCTACACAATGGATCAGTATTTCATTAGCCTTACTGTTTTAAAACTTGCTATTGGGACTTGATTTTTCCTGCATTTATCAAGTTTAAAAAAATAAATATATACGTATTATTGTGTCATTTGGTTATATCAGCTCCTGGTCTCGTGTGCAGTTGTTTTACTGATAATTTTTTGTTTGTTTTGTATGGTATCCTTAGGACCATTATTCAGAGAGATATTTAGTTTTGTCATTTTCTTGTGTCTTCCCAATAGTAGATAGTGTTTTTTTTGTTTTGTTTTTCCCCTAACGTTTCATTACTGAGGTGGGATTGCATTGTTTCTGGTGATGTCCCCCTGTTGATAATGTTGGTAGAAATATATTTGATTTATGACAATTTTACCCCTTCATCAAGCCTCGACTGATATTTTGGGAACCACTATAATTCAGTTATAGTTCATTTGTTTTCTTTTTTGTATCTTTAAAACTCAATTATTTTCAATGCATCAGTCTTTATTATTATCTAATATAAAGGCAAGATGTTAGATACTTGAGATGTTCGTTTGCATGTATGTACAAATACACACATCTACACTAATATATATACAAATACACACATCTACACTAATATATATATCTACACATACACACATCTACACTAATATATATATATATATATGTGTAGATTGGATTAGCCGTATTAGTCCAGTAGACAAGATGCAATACGCTATCTATCTATCTATCTTTCTATCTATGTATATGATTTTAAATATCAAGACACAATCATTTGTTTCTTAGCAGGTCCTAAAATTAGGTAAATACAACCTCAGATGAACAACACATGATTTATTTAACAACAAATAAAGCCAAAATGAAGAAGCCATGTGTGAAAAATCTAAGTACAACTTATGATTCAACAGCTTGTAGAATCACCTTTAGCAGCAATAACGTGAAGTAATCATTTCCTGTAAGACTTTATCAGTGTCTCACATCCTTGTGCAACTATTTCGATGCACCCTTCTTTACAATGTTGATTCAATTCATTGAGGCTTGCTGGCATTTGTTTTTGCACAGCTCTCTTAAGTTCCCGCCACAGCATTTCAATTGGATTGAAGTCTGGACTTTGACTAGGCCATTGCAACACTTTGATTCTTTTCTTTTTAAGCCATTCTGTTGTAGATTTGCTGGTGTGCTAGGGGTCATTGTCCTGTTGCATGACCTAATTTCAGTCAAGTTTAAGCTGTCGAACAGATGGCCTCACATTTGGCTCTAGAATACTTTGGTATACAGAAGCGTTCATGTTTGACTCAATGACTGCAAGGTTCCCAGGTCCTGTGGTTGCAAAACAAGCCCAAATCATTAACCCTCCACCACTGTACTTGACAGTTGGTATGAGGTGGTGGTGTGCATCATGGCCAAACATCTCCACTTTGGTCTTGTCTATCCTAAGGACATTTTTCCAGATGTCTTGTGGTTTGTTCAGTTGCAACTTTGCAAACCTAAGACGTGCTGTCTCTTTAGAGAGAAGAGGCTTTCTCCTGGCAACCCTTCCAATGGAGAGCCTCAATAATACATTTTTCCATAAAAGAAATACTAATTTTTATTTTGCGAAAAACAAAATTGTAGTGAATTAAAAACCAAACTGCAAGAGTTAGGCTGAAACATCCATACTGTGACCACTGGCGTACATACTGCGGTCACAGGGGTCGCGGCTGCGACCGGGCCCGGCCACCCTGCGACCCGGTATGTACACCAGTGTGGCCACATTTTGCCAGCCTCTTCTCCTGGGGGTGGCAACCCGGTATGTATGCCAATGTGGCCATATTTTGCCAGCCTCGTCTCCTGGCAGTGGCGTCACTTTGCCAGCAGGATGGCGGGTGCGCGAGGGAGCACTCTCCTCTGAGCGCTCTCTGCCCAGCTCCCTTGCGCACTGCACTGATGCCGGAGCCGGAATATGACATAATTCCGGCTCCTGCATCAGTAAGCGGTGCATGAGGGAGCTGGGCAGAGAGCGCTCAGGGAAGAGTGGTCCCTTGCCGCCTGCAGGACCGGCTGCAGGGCAGCCCCACTGGACCCCAGGGAATCCCCTCAGCACTCCCAAAGGTAGGGACTCAGCTCACTTCATTGAGCTGAAGTGATCTGAGTGCCCATAGTGGTCCTTTAAGTGTATGTGTATCATGCACCACGGTTGCAGGGGTCGCAGCCCCGCGACCAGGTGCCCGCCGCCATGTGTAGCAGCCTCGGCCCGCACAGAGTAAGCGCCAGGGGGGCCCACGGATCAATTTTCGCACCGGGGCCCCATGGATCCTAATTAGAAGCTGTAACTATAGTGGAATTTGAGATAGCTAAATTGGTGAATAACCAACTATTTCCTACATTTAGTAATGTATTTTTCAATTAATTACTATTCAATTCTTATCAGTTAAACCTCATATTCTATGTGTTTATACATGCAGTGGTAGATGTACAAGAGTATCATACATATCACAAATTCTGGAATATCTTTATCCTAATTATTATTTGATTGGTGCAGTGTGTTGATTTGCCATACATGCACACTAGCCTCCCAATGCTTTTCTATCGGGAAGTATTGGAATGGCTGAGAGCATCAAGGTTGTAAGTAAATATACTTAAAAACCTCTGCCCACTCCTGCTTTTAGAAGTGGTCATGGAGCAAGGAATCTGTATATGCAGCGTTTCTTCTTGAAATGTTGCACGTACAGCGATATCTGCACCTTTGAGCCAGGGGCCAGTTACACCCCTGTCTCAGAGATGTGGTCAGCCTGGAACTCTGTCCTGGGCTGCCTAATATCAATTCTGTGCAAAAAAGTATGTCTGGGGTCAGCTCTCAGTTTGCACTGGCAGGAGATGTAATCATCGTCTTCACTTTCAGGCAGTGCTGGTGGCACGCCTGCAAGGTGAAACCCTCCCTCCCATTCACATTATTAAATTGATCCCTCCCTCCATTCTAATTTACTTGTTGTGGGGTTACTTGCACAGACTACTTGGATAATTTGTTTATTCTTTAATTTTGTCGCTATTGGAAAAAAGACATGGACAGTTTGGTGGAGGAGTGATGGGGATATGGAAAAAATATTTTTTTTAATTCTTTTTTTTTGTAGTGCACGCATATATTACAGACAGGCTTGAGGTACCCTGAAGGCAATCCTCAGGCTTTTCCCACGCGAGCATGCGGGGTGTATTTTTAACTGGCACAATTTTTTATTTTATCAGGCTTAAGAAACATAGCTTTAAAGTATCGATTTACATGTAGTTATACATATTATGCAAACATGTTTGGTTCATGCATTAACTGTGGTAATTAGTAACATGCTAGAACTGGATAGATTATTTCCATGTGAGAGGTACGATTTTAGTGTATATGCTAGCAAACTGGGCTTATGCTGTAGAGACAGGCATATTACAGGTAATGATAGAGACCTCGATAAGTGTGCATTAGCACAGAGACAGATTTACTAGACAAGGTTAAGGTTATTGAGGCGTATACTTAGCGTATTCATTTCTGTTAGTTATCTTAGCTGAAATATTAAACTTAATATTGACCATGACTAGCTTTCAAGCTTTCACCAAAGTCAACGTTTGTTAGGTAATGTAATACAGTAACCAGGGTTTAAACGACTTAAAACATATTGTAACATAAATTTAACATAAGAATCCCTGGTAGCTTTGCTTATCTGCATGAGAAAGAGTCCTCGGCAGTCCAGGGTTATGCACAACAGCCGTGCAGGTGATGGCGACCGTCGTCCCTGTGAGGTGTGAAGCAGGTCGGTAAAAATCAGCGGATTGGGAGTTCGTGTTGCAGCACCGGAAACCTTCCCCCTTGCTCATATGGGGTATGTAGGTCTTAGTCCCCAGGGTGGTCTGTAATCAGCCAACGCCTGCTCTGTGGGGCCGTTGGAGTTGTGTGGGTGCTGCTCAGGCCAGGGGACGTGAGCCCATTGTGGGTACAGTCCCAGTGCCCCTGCTGATTCTCTGTGTATCGTTTGGGGGGTGAGTTTTGGTAGCCTCCCGGTTAACGTGGTGGGCAGTGGCTTTTTCTGTTCTCTCTCGTCGGGTCCTTTCCAAAGCCCATGTGGGGTGTTCGCCGCTCTGAATGCTCCCACCTTCGTGAGCGTGAGCCTGGGAGGTGGCAAGTTCTGCCTGATGGTCGGTGGTTTCAGACACCGTAGGGTGGTGAGCGGGTCCGGCGAGGTGGGTGGTCCCCCATTGGTGTGTGCTCGAGCGGGTGCTGGTGCCCGGGCGGGTGTCTGCATAGTTGGCGTCGGATTGTAGGGCGAATCCATGACGCTGCTTGTTTCAACGCTAGCGTAAAGATCCGGCCTTTGGTATGGAGTTCTGTCCAGAGGCTAGCGCCAAGCCGGTCAAAGAACTCTAGAGTATGTGTTGGTGGCTTAATGTGGGTTCTCCCCATCCCAGCCGCCATCTTGGTTAGGCCCTGGCATTTCTGCCTGTCTGTGGGCTTTGTCGCTTGATTGGGGGTGATCGTCCCCAGCGAGGACCGGGATAACCCCCGCCGGTCCGGGGGGGGGGGGGCAACAGGGCATTGCGTGCTTCTCGTTTGTGAGCAGGTCCCTTGCCGGGTGATCGGCCGCCTCCCCCATGCTGCAGGCTCTGCTTCGTTTTAGGCTGCATGGCCGGTTCAGGCTTTTGTGGTGCAGATCGGCGCGGGACAGGTATCATTTTGTTCCCTGCTAGGTCCTATGTCACATTCCAAGCTCCTTAAGTTTCTGGCTTCTGTTGTTTGGACAGGATTAGTGGGATTGTGTCTGCTGGTGCTGGAGCTTTCCAAAATCACGTCCGGCCATCTTGGCTATCAGGCCCCGCCCCCGGGATATGGACATTTTGTATAGGCGATGAGTGTAAGAAAGAATAAGAGATGGGGACAATTTTGGTGGAAAGGGAGGCACAACCAAAGGTTGGCCCCGCACAGCTTCACCTATGGTCTACATATTTCTATTCATGCATTTTCCCACATGATCAGCAATAAAAAAAAGACACAGTTATGTATATTTGCCCAGGAATCTCTCCATGTGGGGGAAGGAAGAGGGTGGATGTGAGGGAAAAAAGTGCAATCCCACCTACTGGGATTCAGAAATGGATGGTCGTCTGTACTGAAGTCAGCTGGGTTTCTTGTTTTTGGGCAAGGAGGAAATTGGATACATTGCACTCTGCTTGAAGAAGAATGCATACTATTATACGCCAAGTGAAAGCCAGAAAGGTCCCTGGTATATTCTTATTCCTTTAATCTTAAATATTTCCATTTTTTGGGGAGGCGGAGTGGGGTTAGGGTGAAGTGGGATGGAAAATATTCCTTTCATAACTGTGCTTTTAAATTCCATGGAAGAAAGGTTATGGGGCTCCTTTGAAAGGAAGTGTTTTGCAGTAATAATAAACTTTCACCCCCTTTTTCTGACTTATTGTCATAAGGTATAGAAATGATTAATAACAAAGCCTGGTATGTCCTTTTCACAAAGTCACGCTATTTCCTTCCCTAATTTCCTCCCACCTCAAAACTATGTTAACTAAAGGTTGCACTCAATTTGGCCTTCACTCAAATGTTGTTTTAAATTTTTCATCAACACATTGTCCGAATTTTAAATTTAAAGGGAACACTCCAGCTCCAGTTCATTCCAATGTAAATGTATTTTCTAGATAATGCAATTTAAAGAAAATCAAGCAAAATAGAAATAATTTAAATAAGTATATGCTCGCATTAGATTTAACATTACGCATTTTCTACTTTTTTTTTTCAATTCTTTATTTTTGTTGTGGAATTAAGCATACATCAGTAAGTGAAATATTTAGGTATTTGTAATCCACATTTTGTTTGCATTTTGTTTTTAGTAACTAAGTGCATTGTGCACAGGCAATAACCAACAATAGAAAACATGCGATAACAGAACATGTCCTAGGCTAATAAAAAGCATTTGTATATGAAATAATGCATCGCTCTGGGGCCATTGGGAGAATTCTAGAGAGAACTTCTCTGAGCTGTGGTACATGCTCAAGCAATGTGGCTCCAGTGTCTGTGGTATGAGCAAGCTGATATTTAGAAGGGGGGAGTGAAAAAGTATAATGCTGACTATAATGTGGGGAGAATATGACCAACGTATTCGCTGTCAAGGCAATCAGTGAGGTGACTACCGCAGAAGCTGAATGGGAGGCCTGCCATTATCCCAGACATGGGTAGCGCTATAACCTGTGTAGACAGGGAATATGCAGCCCTGTCTCGAGGCCACTGTGGCCATGATGTCAACCAACACCACGTCTATCTTGAGGGCATCCTAGAGGGTGGAGTGATATCCCTTTATTGTGTCTGAGTAGTTGCAGTTACATATAAGAAAATAAAAAGTATCAAAAGGAAACCTATAACAAATTAGTTCTACAAATGCAGTGGCTCGGTGAATTGCAAATCTACGACTTGTAGCATGTATCAAGCCTGGGATAATGGCGTGCATCCTGACTATTCATGCAGCAACTAACAAGCCTAAGGATGTGACATACATTGCCACAATAAGAACAGAAACTTAAGCAATAACATCTATAGAGAATGGGCCAGAGGGGCACAACACAAAAGGAATGCCAGATGGATACATTTCTGTTGATTCAGTTGACCGGGCCCACAGCAGAGGTAGAAGGACCTTCCAGCAGCTTGATTGGGGTGATGTTCTCCACATTCCATTATATATATTATAATATTCTGAGGCCTGTCCCTTAAATTATCTGCTGGTGGAAGTAAGCCCAGTGTAAAATAGAAGTTATGACCTTCTGTTGGAGAATAAAGCTTGTGGATTGTCATATCCATTAACATGTAGGAAGCGTGGTTTGCCCCAGTGATATGGAATATTTTTGCCCTGTAGTACTCCAGTGACAGAGTGCATTAACTGCCTCCATAGCATGGAAGGACTAGACAGGTCGGTGTAAAATGTCAGAGTGTGTTGCTCAAAGGCCAAAGTGGGTGACTTTCTGATCTCCGCCATAACTGCCATCTTGTCTAGATGTGTGACAAACTGTACTATAACATCTCTGGATGTCTGCTGTGATGGCCGGCCCTGCGTGCAGATCTTGTAGAAGTTGTCTATGAGTATGCGTTTAGCCTGCTTGTGAGGTAGTGAGGAAGTGTTGTAACAGGCATCTCAGAAAATATGTCAGCTTCGTCTGATCTACTGTATGAGGGTAATCCTGATTTTAATATTTTTACGGCAGCTGAGACCTTTGTATTCTGCTAGCCAGTGCGCCATATTCGATTGGGACAGATTGATCTTCAGCAGTAATTGAGGTCTGCCCAGCGTTAAGTTGTGAGGAGTACTCTTCTGTGATTTTAATCCTCCCTGTGAGCGTAAACATGTCTTCACGCAGGATCAATAAGTCTGCCTTGAACATAGCACAGATGTAGCATTTTGATATTGCTCTTGGTGGCTGGAGTGTTGGCTTCCTCGTCCGAGGAAAATGCAGTAGTGGGGATATCATCCAAGGTATCTAGGGAGGGTTCCTCCATGGACGACGAGTCCTCCACTTGTTGCTGGGCCATCTTTTACTTTTACTGCAAGTTGCTGAGAATTCTCCACCAATCCTAGTCCTCCTGTTTGTAATGGGTGCACTGAGAATAATTCTTAGTTACATAGTCACATGTGTTCCTCAAGTTCAGCCTTCCTCACATCTGTTTTTTGCTGTTACATAGTTTCATAGCTGAAAAGAGACTTACGTCCATCAAGTTCAGCCTTCCTCACATTTGTTTTTTGCTGTTGATCCAAAAGAAGGCAAAAAACCCAGTTTGAAGCACAATTTTGCAACAAGCTAGGAAAAAAATTCCTTCTTGACCCAAGAATGGCAGTCAGATTTATCATTGGATCAAGCAGTTATTACCCTACATTGAAAGATTATATCTTTGAATATTCTGTTTTTGCAAGTATGCATCTAGTAGCTGTTTGAACATCAGTATGGACTCTGATAAAAACCACTACTTCAGGCAGAGAATGCCACATCCTTATTGTTCTTACAGTAAAAAAACCTTTCCTTTGCCTTAGACGAAATCTTCTTTCTTCCAGTCTAAACGCATTACCTTGTGTCCTATGTAAAGTCCGGTTTGTGAATAGATTTCCACACAATGGTTTGTATTGGCCCTGAATATATTTGCATAATGTTATCATATCCCCTCTCAGGCGATGTTTTTCTAAACTAAATAGGTTTAAATGTGTTAACCTTTCTTCATAGCTGATATATTCCATTCCTTTTATTAATTTTGTAGCCCGCCTCTGCACTTTTTCTAGTGCCATAATATCCTTCTTTAGAACAGGTGTCCAAAATTGCACAGCATATTCAATATGTGGTTTTACCAGTGATTTATAAAGAGGCAAAATTATATTCTCGTCCCGAGAATGAATGCCCTTTTTCATGCATGACAATACCTTACTGGCCTTGGCCACTGCTGATTGACATTGCACATTGTTGCATAGTTTGTTGTCTATAACAATTCCCAAGTCCTTTTCATGTGTTGTTATCCCTAATTCGCCTCCATTAAGGGTATACGTTGCTTGTGTATTCTTTACGCCGAAGTGCATAACTTTGCATTTTTCAACATTAAATTTCATCTGCCATTTGAGTGCCCAGTCCCCCAGTCTATCTAAATCCCTCTGCAGCAAAGTAATATCTTGCTCACATTGTATTACTTTACAGAGTTTTGTGTCAACTGCAAACACTGAAACATGACTTTCAATGCTGTTTTCAAGATCATTTATAAAAATGTTAAATAGAAGGGGTCCCAGAACAGACCCCATAGGGACACCACTTGCCACCTCTGTCCAGCTTGAAAATTTTCCATTAATAACAACTCTTTGTACTCTGTTTTTTAGCCAATGTTCTACCCAAGAACAAGCATTTTCATCTAGACCGTTAATCCAAAAGAAGGCAAAAGACCCATTTTAAAGCACTTCCAATTTTGCAACAAACTAGGAAAAAAATATTTCTTGACCCCTGAATGGTAGTCAAATTTATCTTTGGATCAAGAAGCTATTACCCTACAATTAAAATAAATAAAATTATATAATTGAAAATGTTTTCGCAAGTATGCATTGCTGTTTAAACAGACTCTGATAAAAACCAATTCCTCAGGCAGAGAATTCCACATCCTTATTGTTCTTAGTAAAAAAAAAAAAAAACCTTTAATTTACCTTAGGTTAAATCTCCTTTCTTCCAGTCTAAACACATGATCTTGTGTCCTATTTATAGTCCTGTTTGTGAATAGATTTCCAGACAATGGTTTGTATTGGCCTCAGATATATTTGTATAATGTTATCATATCCCCTCTGAGTCGCCGTTTTTCTAAATTAAAGAGGTTTAAATTTGTTAATCTTTCTTCATAACTAAAATGTTTCATTCCTTTTATATGCACAGCATATTCAAGATGTGGTCTTACTAGTGATTTATAAAGAGGCAAAATTATATTCTCATCCTGAGAATTAATGCCCTTTTTAAATACATGGCAATACCTTACTGGCTTTAGCCACTACAGATTGACATTGCACATTGTTGCCTAGTTTGTTGTCTTTAACAATTCTTAACTCCTTCTTGTGTGTTGTTATGTTTAATTCACTACCATTTAGGGCAGGGTTTCCCAAAGAGTTTCCCAAACCTCTTACATACTGTCACCCTCCCCCTCACAAAGTCACTCTCAAACTTGCCCCCCACACAGTAACCCTCACCTCCCACATACTGTCACCCTCCCCCTTACTGTCACCCTCCCCCTTACACCATCACCCTCCCCCTCACACTGTCACTCTCAACCTTCCCCCGCACACTGTCGCCCTTACCCTCCCCACACAGTTACCCTCACCTCAATCCTGTTTGTGAATAGACCTTCCCCCTCCACACAGTTGCCCTCACCTCACCCTCCCACCCCACACTGTCACCCTCACCCTTCCCACCATACTGTCACCCTTAACCTTCCCCCCTACACTGCCACCCTTTCTCCCCACACTGTCACCCTCAACCTTCCCACCCACACTGTCACCCTCAACCTTCCCGCCACTCTGTCACCCTCAACCTTCCCCCCACACTGTCACCCTCACCTCCTTCCCACACTGTCACCCTCCCACACTGTCGCCCTCACCTACCCCACAGTCACCATCACCTCCCTCCCACACACTATCACCTTCAGCTCCTGTCGCTGTGTGTCTGTGTATCTGTGTGTCCTTTTGTGTCAGTGTGTGTGTCTGTGTATTTGTGTGTCCGTGTGTGTATTGTGTGCTAGTGTGTATCTGAGTGTGTTTGTGTGTAATGTGTCATTGTGTGTGTATTGCTGTGTCAATCTAGGTATTTGTCTGTGTATTTGCACATGTGTCAGTGTGTGTGTCTCTGTGTTTCAGTGTATACACTACACACAAATACACGCCTACATTCACACACATACTACAGCTGATTGCCATGGTGTGCAAATTTTATGCATCTAAAACTGATTTCCATGGTGTTCCAATGTTATGCATCTAAAGCTGATTGTCAGTGTGTGCCAATTGTATGCCTCTAAAGCGGATTATCCTGATGTGCCAATTGTATGCCTCTAAAACTGATTACCATGATGTGCCAATTGTATGCCTCTAAAACTGATTGCCATTATGTTCCAATTTTATGCCTCTAAAACTGCCATTATGTGCCAATTGTATGCCTCTAAAACTGATTTCCATGGTGTGCCAACTCTATGCCTCTAAAACTGATTGCCATGGTGTGCCAATTGTATGCCTCTAAAGCTACCATGATGTGTGAATTTTATGCCTCTAAAGCTGATTGCCATGGTGTGCCAATTGTATGCCTCTAAAGCTGATTGCTATGGTGTGGCAAGTTTATGCATCTAAAGCTGCCATGATGTGCCAAGTTTATTCATTTTTAAAATATGCATTAAAAGCGAGTGGGGTGTTGAAAAAAAATTACCTTTTTCAATAGTGGGTCTCGGCCCATTAAAGTTTGGGAAGCCCTGATTTAGGGCTTGTGTAAGTTGCTTGTGCATTCTTTACCCCGAAGTGCATAACTTTGCATTTCTCTGCATTAAATTCTCTGCCATATGAGTGCCCAGTCCCCCAGTCTATCTAAATCCCTCTGAAACAACAGTAATATCTTGCTCACATTGTATTACTTTATGCAGTTTGTGTCATCTGCCTTCCATAAACCTTTTCCCATCTAACAGAAACCTTGCCACAATTTCTGTTACACTGTTGCATAGCTCCATTTACAAGTTTTAATAAACATAGCTGCTGTGAGCCACTATCTCACAGGCTTCTTGATAGAGCAAACCTCTCAGAGGAGGTTGGGACATAAATAATGGGTGCCTCGGCCCCCCTGTTGCTTCTATCAGCTCTACACCTGCATGGCAAAATTTGTCACACATGAGGGAGTTGATTACTATGTAGCGTTATGGTCTTCTGGCAGAGAGCCACACCTTGGGATAAGCTAAACTGAAGGACACATGGTACTACAACCTAGCAGTACAGTCAGAGTGGTCCAATGATAACAGCATCTTGCTACATCAGGAAAGGAACAAGTGAAGAATATTTACTTATTTACTATGTTGTGCCCAAGTACAGTGTATAAATGTTGCTAGGTTTAGTGGAGGGGAGTACATACAGTCTTTGTAAGCCTCTTTCCAACAGGAATTATACAAGCCCCCCCCTGGATAGCATTTGTGTGGTTCTAGGTGATGATTCATAATAATCAAATGTTTAACTCAGAAGAACATCTAGAGTGAATTATTTAGTATGTCCAGAATATAATAGTTTTATGAGCTAAGCTGATGGTCATCAGGCCCTAATATTTAAATGGATTCTATTGTTTTCACAAAATCCATTACTGTATACATGCAGCCTCCCAAGCTGTATATATGCAAACATATATTTTAGGAATTGGTCACTTTAAATATTGCATGCAATGGGGCTATCTTAATGTAAGTACTTTCCACAAACATATGTGAGGTGTGAATTGTATTTGCATAAAAAGAAAAAGTAAAACAATTTGTCCACCACATATATTCAAATTGCCATAGACCTGTCCTGTCTTTTACCAAAATGGAAAATATACTTCCAATGTCATTCTGCTTATGGTATTAAAATATTATTTATCTTTTTCTCTAGCTCACTGGTTTATTAATTCAAGCTGCTAAACGAATTCAAATCAATGTTCATGTGAGAAAAATTGAAGGATATGAAGCGTGAGTATTATATACACTTATGTGTAATCATGTGACCTTAAAAAAGATTAAAGGTGGCCACTGTTGAAATAGTACAGCAGTAAACTATGAAGCCAAGTTACTCTCTGATACTACACAGAGGGCATAGTGTAGCGTGAGAGAATAAGACATAGAAGAAAAAAGTTGGTGTGTATCTTGAATTGGCTACATCAATTAGAACATTGACTTATGTTTATTGTAAAATATTTCTAGGCCCTTCAATGTCAAATACTCAACAGAAGCTCATGTGTAAGATTTGTCTCTTTAAAAACAGTCCAGAAATGTGGAAAAATGAAGAGTGTAAAGTATCTCAATTAAACATTTGCCTTTTTTTTTCAGTGTTACACAAAACATACAGACTCTGTATTTCCCTGTGATGCATCTTAATGAGGTAAGAATTCCCATAAATTAAACTACCCAAAGACACCAGTAATGCTTCCACATGGAAAACATAGTTACAAGACACAACAGTTGTCTAGCAGAAGTGTACTCACAGTATTTAGCATATCCGCATAGTTGCCAACAGTCCTATATTGGGTACTCTCCCAGCAAATATAGGTCCTAGGGATCTATACCGCCTTTTGAAGTCTGCCAGCAGATCATCAAATGTAGGAGGAAGCTGAGCAATAGGGCTTTTCCCAGAGGACTTCAGCAACCCTCCATGCCTGGTCTGCTTGCAGGGAAAGGCTGTCAGTCAACCTGACCACCCTCTATAGGGGTGGGCTACCCCTTTCGATGGGCAGTCCCACCACTGAATGCCAACTCTGTTTCCTGCCCACCTCTGTCCCGGAAGGTGGGCAGGGAATGTTGTCAGGTAAACTAGGTTTTTTTAACTAAAGAGTACCACCTAGTGAAGTGGCAACCGAGTTGCAGACTATTGGAAAAATGTAGATTTCAAAATATTCTCAAACAGTGGCCTAATTTAAAAAAAAAAAATTTTTTTGAAACACTCTGTTTATAACATAAGGCGCTAATGCTACACATCATCCTATACAGTAATAAAGACTAATCAATCTCTTCGCTGTGCGTTAGAAACACCTCCCACTCTTCTCTGCTCGCTCTCCTTCTTTTGCACTCCTCTTTTTCTCTCCCCATTTTGTTTTCTTAGAGTCTAAAAGTTACATGCATGTGTTTTTATTCTTGCCCACAGAGTGTCCTGATTGATGACAAATCTGCAGAGAAACTGTCAAAGATTCTCTTAACTTCCAGAGTAGTATCCAACATCCCCTTCATAATCATGGCGATTGGACTTATTTTTGGTATAATATTTATTGTACTGATTTGCCGAACAAACCGAGCCAGGGAAGAGGTAAGGACCACTGTTCTATTAATTCTATTAACTATGAATTCCATTCTTTATATACATTATAGTTATAGTTATTAGCAATCTATGGGGGGATTCATTCACCAAGCCGGGAGTTGTGATGAGTGAATCAGTTTGCAAAGTGTAGGTGAACTGAAGCCAGCTGAATTGAAAACTTTTTTTTTATCATTTCATCTCTTATTGTCACATGTATCTGATGAGGAAATAGACCCTTGTATTGTGAGAAGGAATAGTATATATTTACTGAAGTGAAAAATGTGGTGTTCCGAGAGCTGAATTACAAACTTTAGCCTAAAATATCCAAGTAGTGACTGTAACTGTGATGGAGAGTTTTTGCAACTTGGCTTTTTCTGTCTGAATTTAGCATTTTGGATTTCAATACACAATTTAGTGAATAAGCTCCTTTTGTGCTAATTACAAAATACTATCGGCATGTTGTATTGAAAGAGCAGTTTTAAAATATCATTTTAATATTTTCATTTATGTTTCCTGTTTCTTGAGTGTGTACCTGACCTCTTCCTATTCTTAGTAGTGAAAGAGTCATTAATAATATGTGGCACTAATACGTACAGGTGAACTGAAATCTATTTAAAAAATCTATGATAGTGCTAAGCCTAATTAAAATAATGAACAAATAAATAATTTTACAGGTATGAGAATAACCATAGTGGCTGACATACCAGCAATGCTGATGTTTACATATATCTTCATATATCTACACTGAACAAAATTATAAACACAACACTTTTGTTTTTGCCCCTATTTTTCATGAGCTGAACTCAAAGATCTAAGACTTTTTATATGTATACAAAAGGCCTATTTCTCCAAATATTGTTCACAAATCTGTCTAAATCTGTGTTAGTGAGCACTTCTCTTTTGCCGAGATAATCCATCCACCTCACGGGTGTGGCAAATCAAGATGCTGATCAAAAGTCTTAGATCTTTGAGTTCAGCTCATGAAAAAGGCGGGCAAAACCAAAAGTGTTGCATTTATAATTTTGTTCAGTGTATAATCATATTGGGAAATACAATAATTCTCAGTAGTCTGTATTCTGTACTCATGGATAAAAGTGATACTACGGTAGTTGCTTTGGGTTTTTCCATACATGTTATTGCTCTAAGACAGAGGTCTCCAACTATCACCCACTGGTCCTTACTGGCCCCCATCTACATTCTTTGCAGCCTGCAGGGCTGGTTCTTAGGTGTCCAGCATTGATCTTGCATATCTTTGTTGGACAGTCTATGTGGAATTCTGAGCAAATCTTGAAAGGGAGGGCTCTTTCATCTCAAAGGACCCTCCACTGAGGTTTCGTTATACAGTAGTTGTGCGTTATGTGCGAATGTCATATCCATGCTTTCCTACCGCACACTGTGTGGCAGATCCTCATTGAACAGTTTAGTGAGAAGTAATGTCTCTCACAGATCCCTCAGGATGCCACTTACATGCTTTTCCCTGTATGTATCTGCATGTGCCTATATTTGTGTTTGTGTAACCATGAATATCTGCCTATACGTGTATCTGTGATTGTGTTGCTGTAATATGTGTGTGTGTGTGTGTGTAGGGGGCGGCTTAATGCATCAGATTTGGTGATAATGATGGTTAAGGTATGGGTTTATTATAGCAGTTGTACATGTATAAGAATGTGTGTTTGTGGATCTGGGAGTATGGATCTGCGTGTTCTATAGCATCTTGAAATATTTATCAGTGTGTGGGTGTTTAAGAGTATGGATCTGTGGCCCCTGCATTGTGACCAAACCAAATGCAAGAGACTGTCAACAAACAATAAGAACAATTGTAAATGTTGTCTGTGTCTGTTCTTCAGCCTAGTTCACTGCAGTTGTGGTTAAGAGAGGAAACTGAAGGTGATTATGTAACCTTCCCCCAGTACCTCCAAAGCCTCCATGTTACCGTAGAAAAAGAACTTATGGTCACTACATTTTTCTTTGGGTTACTTAACCTGTCTGCCATATGAAATTAGCCCAGGAAACAAAACCTAATTAAAGTTTAGAATACTATAGTGCACATGTTCCATGTGTGTGTAAAAAAAGCATGAGGGTCATTGTTGTGCTCATATTTTTGCTATTGACATGACCACCATCTTTTCTTGCCACATGCAATAGAATCCACTATGAATTAAACGCACACGTGTGACCCACTCTATATTCTCACACTTGTGATGTTTTAGTAACAGAGCTCCAGTCTTCTATGAGTTGCAGACATACAATGGTAGAATGGCATCTCTGGCTTTCTGGGGCAGGTATTACATAATTTAAGTTGATTTTGCGGATTTATAATAGCCATTTCTATGTATTCTATATAAATCGTAAATAAATTGAAGCTCTGTCAGCTACTTTCCAAACCAAAGTCTCGGGTCTATTGATCTACATAGTAATAATGTCTGTAAACTGCCAATGAATAAGAATTGCATCATGTAAAGGGCATATTTTATACATTTGTTATTGTGGTTGGAGCATTGTTTAATCATTTATTTTATTTTTTTGAATGAAGACTTAGTTAGCTGGGCATTGCCAAGTGTTAAGACATTATTTATAAGGATACTCTAACACATACATCTGTCTTTTCTTTTGAAATGATTTAGGGTTCTGAGGAAGAAAGGGGTCCTCTCATAAGAACATCCTAAAATGCCTGATACACTGCTTATAGACTATGCAAAATAGCCACAACCTGCACTACTACAAGAGATGATGGATGGTCCTTTACACTGCAGATACAGACATAACTAGTGGACAAGGAAACCGTGGAGTCCTTCCTTATGCTACATTTGTTTTGTCCTTCACTCTGTATAGTTACAATTAATAAGTATTTTACAGTAATTTGGCATGCTGCAGCCCATGTGCCTCGTTTATTAGATGATGCTTTTAATTTGTTTTACATTTAGGGTATATAGGTTAAGCAGTGCAAGATATTTTACATTTGTATATATAATAATATTGTGACTATTAAAGGGAAGTTTAGTCTGTTCTCCTTGGGAGAGATGGATGGCATGGCTGTAATGAATCTGATAAGAATTGGTCACTAGGATTTCATTTCTTTGCCACTAGATCAGGAGTAGGAACCCTTTAGCACTCCAGATGCTGTGGACTAAATCTCCCATAATGCTTTTCTAGCATTATGACTGTAAGAGTATTTGGGAGATGTAGTCCAAAACATCTGGAGTCCACAGGTCCTAATTCTGCCCTAGATCCTCTTTCGTGGCATGCTTGATCTCAAAGAATGTATTACAGCCAAAACTATCTCTTTATAAGTTGCATGATCACAGAAATGAAGGCATTGGCCAAGACTCTTCAGAACAGATATGCTCCCATTGTCCTCTCTAGATAAAAGTTAAAATCTTCAGCTGTTGTCAGACTTACTGAGATCTCTATGATTAAACAGAACATTTTCTTAACCGAAGGTTAAGTAATAGCCTTACAGGTAAATCCATCCTGTTTGCTGTTAAAGTATCATACTTTTATTATAATGTTTCCATACAGTTATATTCGTGTACAGAATTCAGTGTGTCTTTGAATATTTTACACACCTCGTGCATATGATCTGCATTCTCTTCCTTTAAACCAATGGAGACAGTCTAAGAGCCACAGCTTTAAGAGCCAGATTGACAGTGGGTGGACCTGTATCCAGATAGGCACAATATACCTAAACCTAAAAAACTAAAAAGGACCTTAGACCACTTTTAATATGTAAGTTAACATTCTAACGGCAGCCCGGCACTAAAACTAGTTTTGGTTGTGACCTTTGCTAAAGTCTAATTTTAATTTTACATATAAATGCCCACTATAGTGTTTTGAAACTAGAATTGAAACATTTAATTTTATCTGGAAGCTTTTAATAACCTTGAAAGAAAAAAGAGGGACAACAAATAGTGCAATATGTAACAATATTTAAAAACATTTTTTTTAGAACGTGTATAAAGGGCCAACTCACACTTTATTGAGCTACTAAGAGTTCTGCTGTTATTCGCCTGGACAGTACAATCCCCATCTGTGGATATATGTAGCTCTGTTGTACTTGTCGTCCAATATATATGGAGAAAATAAAGCAGAGAGAGGTCTTATGGTGTAGTCTATCTATACACAAGATAAAAAATAAAATAAGTGGTATCCTACTTACAATATACAGAGCAATTGCCTGCTCTGGTATGGATAGCCTTGGTGGTATTATCCACACCTGGGATATGCAGGATAAACCAGGAAATACGATGACAGGAAAAATGGAGTAGTAAAATAATAAAAGGTGATCTTTTAAAATATACTTTATTAATATATAGTAAAAGTAGTGTGTGTGTGTGTGTGTATGTGTGTGTGTGTGTGTGTATATATATATATATATATATATATATATATATATATATATATATATATATATATAAATAAAATAATATCGGGAATAAGAGTAAGAAATCCTTCCAGTACCAACAATTAACACGTTTCACCTGGCTGGGCTGTCATCGCATTTCCTGGTTTATCCTGTATATCCCAGGTGGGGATAATACCTCCAAGGCTAACTATACCAGAGCAGGCCATTGCTCTGTATATTGTAAGTAGGATACCACTTATTTAATAATTCATCTTGTGTATAGATATACTACACCATAAGACCTCTCTCTCTGCTTTATTTTCTCCATATATATTGGACGACAAGTATAACAGAGTTACATATATCTACAGACAGGGATAGTATTGTCCAGGCCAATAACAAAAGAGCTCTTAGTAGCTCAATAAAGTGTGAGTTGGCCCTCTATACACTTTGGCACAGGGCAACAGGGCACTGAGGCAAGGGAGAGGTTAGCTTATTTACACACAGGGTGTGTCTGATTCTCCAATTAATGTTAACCACAACACGTGGGAGTTTCCCTCCCTTGTGGTCTCTGAGGTCATCACTGTGTGGCTGGTCACATGACCGGGTGCAGCACACATATTAGGAAGCTGCTGTGGAGCGTGCAGCGTCAGACACACTGTCAGTCTGTGTGACCAGATGACGCCGCTCGCTGTGATGAGGTAAGCAAGGTCACCGCGAGCAGCGCGGGGGCAGGGGACCTGACAATATGTTAATATATGTATTTATATTAACACAAGATTGTGGTACACTTTCACACACCTTTGGGAGCGGTTTATCACTCTGTGCCATTTTCTGTATTGTTTGTGAGGTTTTGGGAATCCTCACAGATTTACTGCTGCCCTTCTTTGCATTTTTTTTGTAGTGAGCGCCTATTCTCTGTTGCTTTACATTTAATTTTATCTCATTTGCACTCATCTCTCACTGTTTCTGCTTCCAAAAGGGACACCCATAGTGCCATCCCCAATTGGAGGTATGGCTAAGACAGAAATTACACACTTATTTTTAGTCATAGAGATTCATACCTGCAATGGCACTGTGATAGGATGCAAGCAGTCAGCTGACACTCTCAACCAATCACAAAAGAGAAAAAAAAAATGATAACTTGACAATTTGTGTATATAGTTTTACAAAGCCCATAATTCTAGATTAGCATAACCTTTCTGGATTCATAAATTGAGTACTAACATGTTTTTCACCATTCTCAAGAAAAGTAATTATTTCACCAGGCTCAGCCCTTTGATTGCCAAATTCCTAGATTCTATGTGGGAGGCTGAGTTTGGGTGAACCTCACTGGACCATTTAGTATTGAACGCACTAAAGTTAATCAATCTTATTCTTAGGTTTGGCTTTGACTCTGGTTTAGATAACATTTGACGAGAATGATCAGATTTTCATTTGATTGGTATATGTTTGCTCTAACAAATTAAGAATAGGTACGTAATCTTGTGTGAACCTTTTCTCCCATAATGAACAATAATTTAAGCCTTTATTGACTACACCATACCCTTAAGCAGGTTATGAAGCACAATTAATTGTGACATTACTATCAATGTTAATATGTCTGATGTAACTAGTCGGTAACCAATTAACTGATCCTATCAGAAGCATTTATGTCTGTGTTTATCCTTCAATATCAGACTTTGTATCAGACCTAACATATTGCATGGCATGTTTCCTTGCTTTATTTGTTTTAAATCGTGTTTTACAACTAAATAAATAAAATATTTGTGATTTCTTTTTTACTTGAGAAAGTAAATTTTTTATAAGGGTAAGAAGGGTATACATGAATCCTAACAGTGTATTTTTCACAAATTAAATGAGAATGGCAAAAATAAGTCAACCTATGACTATGGTTTAGTTGGAGAATGTTATCTATGAGCTATTTTTCCCTAAATTGTTCCATTCTGAATTATCAAAAATGTAAGGTTTAGTGAATAACCCTCTAAATTGGGTTTAAATATCAATGTTAGTTTTATTAATTAGATACTAAACGTTTTTAAACTTCTGACCACCATTACTAATACCTGCGATCTGTGTAGATATCTCTATAAAAAGCCAAGACAGGGGGCGGAGCCTGCACACTGAACGAAACAGACGTCATTCTGGCCGGCTCCCAAAAAAAGATTCGAAATCCATTGAAAATCGATCTAACAATAGCCCATCCAGCCATCTCAAGGTGACATCTGGACTGAGCAACAAACCCTGTATCACCCTGTATCACCACCCGATGCCATTTTTCTTGGCACCCAACCAGCCCAAACGGAGGCAAAAAATAGGGGCCTACCCCACGCTGCCTATACCAAACCCGGAAGCACTGCTGGCTAGACCCACAGAGAGGGTAACGGGCACGTAACCTGCACCCACGACATCCCTCCCTCTAACCCACAGGCCAGCTATGGGACGACGCTCCCAAAAGCCTACCACGGCAGCAGAAACCAGGGACATTGGAGCCATGCTGCAAAGGCCTACACAGCCAAAGCCCGCTCCCGCGGAAGACCCGCGAAACGCCACGCATGCCCACCCGCCCGAACAACACACGCTAGAGGAGTCTCCGGTCCCCCTGACAACACCAGCAACATCCCTGGTTTCCCCCACGGACTCGACCCCTACCACCAAACACGATCTAAAGATCTTACTAGCGGAGATCCAGAAAACGCTGGCAGTGGAACTTGCTCCCATCAGAACGGAGGTAACAGCCATCAAAGACCGGGTGAAAGCCTCAGAAGAGAGCATATCTGACCTACAGGGCCACCTGTCCACCCTACAAGACTCAGTACATCGGGTCTGGACCCAGCAAAGAGCCCTGACAGCCCAGGTTGCTGCCATAGAGGAAGGCAACGCCGCACTCACATCAAGATAAGGGGAATACCCACGGCAATCTCAGGGGAGGAATTACCCCACTACATAAGACGCTTACTGGCAACCATACGCTGTGGCCAAAAAGCTGTCCATAGAGGGGGTATATCGCCTGCCCAGCAACACCAAACTGCCACCCAACAGTGCTCGAGACGTTATTCTCAGATGCCTAACAGTTCCTGACAAAACCCAAATCATGTCGGCACTCAGGGGAAGAACACCTCTGACCTTCGAGGACGCATCTCTTACATTCTTCCAGGACGTAACAAAAGGCACACTCCTATGGCGAAAAACCCTTGGTCCAGTTACAAGGCACCTGCAAACAGCAGGAATGGCCCACAGATGGGGAACAGGAAGATCCCTGATGGTGAAACACAACGGAGCCACACACACCATCTCATCAATGGAGGAAGCACCCACCTTTCTCCTGGCACTTGGACTGAGGACCTCAGACACCGGCCATACCTCAGAGACATGGGACCCTGAACATGTAGTACCCTTTGTCCCAAGAGCCCGAAGCTCCCAGGCAGCCACAACATGACTATGCAGACGGGCCAGAGCCTCTCGGGTCGGATGTACACACATCTTGCACAGGCAATGGGCCTGAAAGTTATAGAGACGCTACAGTTATGCTTTGATACCTCAAGGTTTTCTTTTTGGTTATTTATGCACTCGTTTTCTCTTTTCTTTTTGTTGCCGCTCATTTCAGGCTAATCTATGATGTAAAATGTTATATTATCACCTGGGATCACCAAACCCAACCTGTTATACCGCTCAAGGGCATTTAGATTCACAGACCCAGCAGGGCAAGTACCTTTCACACCACATCCATTCCCCCCGCCGCCCCCTTGGTTAGGGGTACTCCCCTCAATGCAAAGCACCGAACTACTCTCTGATCTCACGACTATGCACGCACAATACACATGCTAAATCCTGTTGTGGCACAACACACACATATATGCCAGGGCACACTCCACACACCTTGATTCTACCACTAAGAGCATATATGATATCTTAAGTACTAAGTAGGTAACAATCTTGCTTGTAACCAGACACATAGTAGGCCCTCCTGATATTTAGCCTAGAATATACCTGTTATTAAAAAAAAAAAAAAAAGTGCAATGTTTCATGTAACGCATGTATACTAAACTTAACTAAATTATTAATGTACCACGTTTGACTTAAGGAATGCACAAAAAAAAAAAGCCAAGGTCCCCCCCACCCTCATGGCCCCACTCCCGCCTCTAGCGGCTGTCTCAGAAACTGCTATGTTTACAGCAGGCAGGGTTAAACCTAGATGGACCTAGCACCCAGACCACTTCATTAAGCTGAAGTGGTCTGGGTGCCTATAGTGGTCCTTTAACACTGAGTTATAATCATACGAACATGGCAGAATTCCGACCAATATGGCCATTTTCACATTTACTAAGGCTAATTCCTGTTGGAATACGGTCAACGAACCTACATTTGTAACAACTGGTCAGATGCATTCAGTGTCTGGTTTAAAAGCAGTGCTTTTCTCATCCAAACTCTATAAAAAGTATAACATTTCATCAAAAAAGAAGAACAAAGGTTAGTGTAGAACTAAATATTCTTTGAATATTATTGTTATTCCAATAATTAGCATCTTGTGTATTAGAAACCACTTGTTGCTGATCCTGATTGTAAACCAAACAAAGTGCGCTGTGTCTTACCGCAATTTTCTTTTCCTGGCTATTTCTCATGGCAGCATCACTTATGGGTAGCTCCTCCGTTAGCAGTCAAAGGACAGGAATTAATTAGATTAATTAATCAGACTGATAGGTATAAAGAGTCCCTCCTCCCCCTACACCTCAGTCCAATTATAAAGCTGAAACTAAAAGAACGGGCGGGAACCCTGATGCTGCCATGAGAAATAGCCAGGAAAAGAAAATTATGTTAAGTTTGTCATAAATTTTCTCTATTCCTGGCTAATCATGGCAGCATCACTTATGGGTAATACCCATGCTCCCAGAATTGTAGGGTGGGAATAATAAACCAAGAAATTACACAAACTGATTCACATGCAGCAAAGAAAGTTTAATATCAACGGGATAAAGAAACCGTAGACAGGACACTCTTCCCAAATCCACATCTAGTTTGTAGTGCTTCAGAAACGTCATCGGACAAGACCAGGTGGCTGCTCTGCAAATATCATCGTATGGAACCTCTGCCCAATTAGCCCATGAAGTTGACAATGCTCTAGTAGAATGAGTTCTTATCTCCCGTGGGGGTGATCGACCCTTAGAGATATATGCTTCCTAATTATCAGTGAAATCCAATGTTTTAATGTGGATAAAGAAGCCGCCTCACCTCTCCTGGCTCCCAACGGCAAAACAAAGAGTTGGTCAGTTTTACGGAAAGACTCAGAGCACTTAAGGTACGCAGACAGGCAGTTCATGACATCCAAACGTTGACATCTAACCTCCTCTTGAGAAGAGGGGTTGGGGTAGAATGATGGAAGAACCACTTTTTGAGAGAGATGGAACTGAGAAACCACCTTAGGAAGAAACTCAGGTTTTGGTCTTAGACACACCCTATCCTGATAGAATTGTAGACAAGAAGATGATGTAGAAAAAGCTTTAATCTCTGAAATCCGTCTTGCGGAAGTAATTGCCACTAAAAACAAAGTTTTATACGTCAGGAGCGTAGCATCCAAACTCTCAAGGGGAACAAACAGATCCTCAGTGAGATAATTGAGCACCAGAGGAAGGTCCCAAGGAGGGGTAGTAGATCTGGAAGGAGGCCTCAACCTGAAGGCCGCCTTGAAGATCAAAGGATCCGAAGTCCATGAGACGTTGCACAAAGCTGAAAGCGCCGAAGACTGAACTTTCAGAGTGCTGAGGCTAAGGCCCTTATCCAGGCCCTCTTGCAGGAACTCCAAGATCTCAGTATTGCGAGGATGCAGAAAGTCCACATTGTTGGATGAAGCCCATTCCCGGAACACATCCCAGATCCTATGGTAGCATGAGGAAGTAGAAGCTTTCCTAGATCGCAGAAGGGTATTGACCACTGCATCCGAGAGACCAAGCAGTTGAAGTCTTTCTTTTTCAAGACCCATACCCCCAATTTGAGGCGTTCCGGATGAGGATGGAATACTGGGCCCTGCGTGAGCAGATCCTTCATCACCGGAAGAGGCCAAGGCCATTCTTGACTCATCATAGTCAATAGGGGAAACCACGGCCTCCGAGGCCAAATTGGAACTATGGCAATAACTTTCTTGCCTTCCGACCAAACCTTCCGCAGGAACCTGGGTATCATGGGTAGGGGAGGGAAAGCATACCCCAGATCGAATGACCAAGGAAGAGAGAGAGCATCTTGGCCCAGTGCCTGACAGTCCGGGTGGAGGGAGAAGTAATTCTCCACCTGATGATTCTGAAAGGATGCCATCAGGTCGATCTGGGGCATGCCCCACCGATGGGCAATTTCTGCAAAGATCGTCGGGTGAAGTTGCCATTCTCCCGGAAGAATTTCCTCCCTGCTGAGGAAGTCTGCCATCACGTTCTCCGAACCTGGAAGATAGATCACCTTCAGACCTTGAAGATAGGTCATGGCTATAGTCATTAAGGGAGCTAGCTCTTCCAGGAGCAACCTGCTTCTTGTGCCACCTTGGTTGTTCACATATGAGGCCACCACTCGGTTGTCTGTTTTGATTAGTACCCAAGAATTTTTGATCCTTGGCAGGAACCTCAATATGGCCTTGGAAACCGCTCTCAGTTCCCTTAAATTTGAGTGTAGGCGACTCTCTTCTCGGGTCCACTTCCCTTGAGTCCATACAGAACTGAAGTGAGCACCCCATCCAAAAGAACTGGCATCTGTCGTAATAACCTTCCAAGGGGGTTCTTCTAACAGGAAACCTGTTGTCAGATTCTTCTCGCTTTTCCACCAGTCTAAGCCCCTCCTTACGGGCAGGGGAAGAGAGATCCTCTGCTCCCAATCTGTTTCCACCCTGTCGAACTGGAGAAGGAAGCAATTCTGGGCTGGACGGAACTTCCACTGGGCCCACTTCACCAACCCTATTGTTGATGTCAAGGAACCCAGGAGACTCATGACTTATCTTGCCGATGCAGATTTGATATCTTGTAGCTTCCGTACTTTGTCTTTGATATTTGTGACCCTTTCTGGAGACAGGAACACATGAGCAGACACGGTGTTCACCACTGCACCCAGGAAAATATAGTTTGTGCAGGAACGAGGGAGCTCTTCTCTATGTTCAGAAGCCAACCATGGTCGTGGAGAATGGACATTGCCACCGACGTATGCTGAGCTACAATCCTTTGAGATGGAACCAAAATAAGGATGTCATCCAAGTAATGGAAGATCTCGATACCTTTCTCCCTTATAAAGGCTATTAAAGTGACCAGAACTTTTGAGAACATTCTTGGCGCCAGGCTGAGGCCAAACGGTAGTCCCCGGAACTGAAAGTGCCTTCCTAGCGCCCAAAACCTGAGAAACTGCACATGATCTTGATGTATCGGGATATGGTAGGCGTCCCTCAAGTCTATTGAGGTCATCCAGTCTCCTCTTTTGACACACTTCAAGATGGTCCTCAAGGATTCCATTTTGAACGTCCTTATATCGAGCATAGAGTTTACGCCTTTCAAGTTTAAGATGAGACGCCACTTTCCCTGTGGTTTTGGGGCCAAGAACACTGTGGAGTAAATCCCCCTGAACCTTTCTCGTCTTGGAACTTCTTCCACCACTTTCTGCTCCAGGAGTGTAGAAATGCAGGACCTCATGGCCCTTCGTTTGATGCCTACCGCCACCCTTGATTTTTTGAAGAATGCGGATTTTGGGTAAGAGGAAAATTCTATTCTGTAACCTTCCTTTATGATGGAAGTGACCCATACGTCCGAAATATTGCTGGCCCACACGGGGTAGAAGAACTTCAGTCTTCCTCCCACCATCCCCGAACGGGCCTGGAGACCTTCAGAAGTTCTTCCCTGAGGTTCTAGCACCCCTTCCTCTGGAAGCCTTATTGGAAGATGAGTGCGAATAGGATTTCCATGAAGAATTCCTGGAAAACTCCCTTCCTGGTTTATAGCTCCTGCTTTTCCGAAAGGACCGATCATTGAAGCACTTGGTCTTCCAGGAGGAGGGAAAACTCTTCCTGCCTACTTGAGGTAAAAATGCCTTTTTTCCATCGGCAGCTTTTTGAATAGCATCTTCCAGAATCTTACCAAAAAGGAGATCCCCTTGGAACCGAAGGCCACACAGGGAAGCCTTACAGGCATAGTCAGCACCCCACAAATGAAGCCACAAGGCCCTTCTAGAAGCCACAGACAGGGCCATACTCTTGGCAATCATGCGAGTGATGTCCAGGGAGGCTTCCGAACAGAATTCCGTGGCCAGGCTAAAGTCCTTGAGGCTCTCCAACAGATGTTCCCTACGGACACCCCGATCAATGTCTTCCTTCAGATTAGCGAGCCACACTTTCAAGGCTCTGGAGAGAGTAGTTAGTGCCACTGCCGGATGAAGGGCGGACCCTAGGGCCAAATAGGCTTTTATCAGATCTCCATCCATACGCTTTTCCATAGGCTCCCTGAGATATGCCATGGAGTCAATAGGCAGCGTAGTTTTCTTTGCCATATGGATCACCGCAGCGTCAATTTTAGGAACTGAATTCCACAGACAGCAGTCCACTGCAGAGTACGGATAAACCCTTGTGAACTTATTTTTCAAGGTGAACTTCCTTTCTGGCTTATTCCATTCTTGAAGGATCATATCCCTGATTGATGAATGTACCGGGAAAGTAGGTCTATTTGGCTTTAGGTCCTCAAAAAACCTGTCAGCATCTTTCAATTCAGACCTTTCTTCCGTCAGACTAAGGGTGTCTCTAAGGAGGGTAATAAGTCTATCAACAGACGTGGAGTCAAGAGACCTGGAGGCATATTCAGCTTCCTCCTCACCATCATCCGAGACCTCCCACACATCAGGGTCTTCATCAGAACTGGAAGACTGAGGTTCCGCTCTGCGTCTCTTACTCGGACCACTAGACCCCGTTGTAGCCTTAAATCCCTCAGCAATAGCCTGGGAAATCCAGAGTTTAAGGTCGTCTTGAGGGGAACCCCTACTGGGGGCGTGTGCGACTTCCAATAAGCATTCCCTGCAAAGGTTCCTTCCATTCGGAGCAGGTGACGAACAATTAATGCATTTATTTGATTTTTCCCTTGATTTTCTCGCTGGGGAATCCAAATGTATGCTGGGGCTGGAATAAAGCCATATATGACATATATTACAGGCTCAGTATGGCACTCTTTTAACAACCCCCCCAAATAAAAAATATAAATGGCTCACCTATGTTTTCTAGAGAGGGATCTTGCAGAGGCAGAGGGAGAATCCATACTACAAAAGAGAACCAAAGGAAAATTCAAGACCTAATTCCCAAAGGGAGGAAAAAGGCAAACAGACAAAAAGCAAACTTCTCAGCAGTTTAAACAGACAGCAATCCTACCTTAATGAGAGAAAGATTCCACCAGGCAGCCAGGCAATATCAGACAAGATGAGAAAGTGCTGGGATACAGGTTTGAAACACAAGACCTGGAACAGCTGATACAGCGCTTAGGCAGAGGCAACTGTATCAGTGGCTTTAAATAGATCCGGGAAGCGAACAGCTGATCGTCCGGTTTGCGCATGCGCAGAGTGCTGGAAAGCACGCCATGCGTTCCAAACGCTCGCGACCAGCATGTAATTCACTTCCGGTTCCGCCGGATCCGGCCGCGAGCACCAGCCTGTCAGCTGGAATGCATAATGCGTTCCAGCCCCCAATGCCCGGACGCACAGGGAGCCCCAGGGAGTAGGGAAGCCTGCACAGCTCCAGAACACACAGTCAGAACAGAAAAGGCACCATGACACCACCAGACTTTAAACACCTATATTAGTATGGATTCAAATTACTGCCATCAAGGTATGGGGGGGGATTTATGACCCCAATTAGTAGGGGCAGGCTGAAAACAAGGGGAATTTTTAAGGCTAACCAACCCCACAAATAAACAGAAACAGTGTTTCCCTCAAACACTTACTTCCCACGCTGTAGTTCAGTACTTACACTGAACCTGACCCAGTTAGTCCTGCTCATGCAGGCTTTTTACTGGGTCCTTCAAATGAAGAGAGGCTGAACTTTATTTGGAACGAACCCACGACAAACGCAGGAAGGTGGCCATAAAACAAATGCAAAAAGTCCTGTAGAACATGCTAAGGACAGAAATAAAAGACTGAGGTGTAGGGACTCTTTGTACCTATCAGTCTGATTAATTAATCTAATTAATTCCTGTCCTGTGACTGCTAATGGAGGACCTACCCATAAGTGATGCTGCCATGATTAGCCAGGAAAGATACCTTATATTAAAAGTGTTATTTACATAAGAGTTAAAACAGTTGTTGTAAAAATATAATTTTTACCCAAAGTGCACTGTGCTAAAACACACTAAAATGTGTAATACTGTGCAAAAATATAAATCTAAAACCACACAAAATAGTGATACAATCACCTTTTTCTTATTACTCACTGAGGAGTATTCCACTTTGCTTGTCTTAATGATCCAATATGATATCTCATAAGTAAGAGAGAAAAGACAAGCACATAGGGTAATATCCTTTTCAAAAGGACTGGTAAAATAAACAGAAACACTCACAAGTGTAGAGCAGTAAAGTCTGCTCTGGACTGTAATGGTTATGGCATCTTTTGCAAGAATGGAGACTTGAATCTGTGGAGAAGGCAAAAATGCTTTATTCACAAACAGAATAGAATCAGCTTCCGGGCAGGTAAGTCCCCTTTTACACTTCCCTCTCCTCCAGTTCAGGTCCTCTCCAGTCCTAAGGTCGAATGCCGGCTTTACAAGACTCAGAGGGCTGGATTCGTAACATATTACTTCCGGGAGGCGGGGCTTACGGTTGGCGAGCGTGATGATGTCAGAGCGTGATGACGCGTTTCGCTGATTTGCTCAGCTTCATCAGATCCGCCCTTACTTTGACCACAGTCTCTATTTAAGTCACTCTGGTGGGCGTGGTTGCCCAAAAAGTCTGCAAATAATGCCATATGATAGGCTAAAATGGAAAACACTCTTTTCATAAAGGTGTACAAGCACCTAACCCTTAATGCATAGTGAAAGGGAATGTTAACTAAAATGTAAAACAATGTCCCAAATGAGAAAACAATATAATTAAAATATCCATGATGGTAAAAAGGCTTCTATATATAAAAACACACTCTACAAACACACATCAAAACAAAGCATATTAAAAAAAAATTATAAATAGCTCCATATTATATTATAACAAGAGTAAATCAGCACACCATTTCATAATAGTACATAGTACATATACCATGATATCTACTTATGTATATACAGTATCTCACAAAAGTTAGTACAACCCTCACATTTTTTGTAAATATTTTATTATATTTTTTCATGTGACAACACTGAAGAAATGACACTCTGCTACAATGTAAAGTAGTAAGTATACAGCCTGTATAACAGTGTAAATTTGCTGTCCCCTCAAAATAACTCAACACACAGCCATTAATGTCTAAACCATTGGCAACAAAAGTGAGTACACCCCTAAGTGGAAATGTCCAAATTGGGCCCAATTAGCCATTTTCCCTCCCCGGTGTCATGTGACTCGTTAGTGTTACAAGATCTCAGGTGTGAATGGGGAGCAGGTGTGTTAAATTTGGTGTTATTGCTTTAACACTCTCTCATGCTGGTCACTGGAAATTCAACATGGCAACTCATGGCAAAGAACTCTCTTGAGGATCTGAAAAAAATAATTGTTGCTCTACATAAAGATGGCCTAGGTCAGGGGTAGGCAACCTTTTAGCAGCACTGTGCCGATATAGGATTGTGATGTCCCGTAGCGTGCCGGTCCAATTTTTTTAAATTGAGGTGTGTATGCTGCCGTATTCTGCTTGCGTTATTTATATTGTAATTGCTTTGTATCGTTGTATTTGTGCATATATGAGCTATTATATTGCATATGTTCATGAGTAGTTTGTGGTATCGTGTATGATACATATAAATGTGGGCTGTGTATGGGGGCTGCTTGTGGAATTGTGTGTGTGGATGGATATGTCACATTGTGTGTTTTGTAGTGTGTGTATGTGTGGGGGCTGTTTGGGGTATTGCATGTGAGAGGCTGCACGTGGGGTTGTGTGCATGTATGTGGATTGTTAGCGGGTTACGTTTGTGCGGATTGTATGTATGTTTGTTTGTGGGCTGTTCGTATTATTTGTATGAGGGGAGGGTTTTTGTGCATTTCTGTGTAAATCTAGCACAGGCTTCCCTGGGTTCCAGTGGGGACCAGGCTGACCAGGTACAGATCAAGGACAGGAGCTGCAACAGCAGCTGCAGGCTGCTCTGCAGGCTGCTCACATTCACAAGTGCTGGAAGGAAGTGATCTGAGATCAGTTCCTCTACATGCTGAAATGCATAAATTGAGGATTGTCCTTCACCACCTTTTCGTATTAGCAGATATCTGAAGATTCACTGGGACTCCTGATAGGCCAGAGCCTGTTTGGCTGTAGCAGCCTTGAGTGCCGTGTAAAGACACCTTGAGTGCCGTGCATGGCACTAGTGCCGTAGGTTGCCTACCCCTGGCCTAGGTTATAAGAAGATTGCCAACACCCTGAAACTGAGCTGCAGCACGGTGGACAAGACCATATAACGGTTTCACAGCACAGGTTGCACTCAAAACAGGCCTCACCATGGTCGACCAAAGAAGTTCAGTGCACGTGCTCAGCATCATATCTAGAGGCTGTCTTTGGGAAATAGACATATGAGTGCTACCAGCATTGCTGCAGAGGTTGAAGGGGTGAGGGGGCAGCCTGTCAGTGCTCAGACCATACGCCCCACACTGCATCAAATTGGTCTGCATGGCTGTCGTCCCAGAAGGAAGCCTCTTCTAACGATGATGCACAAGAAAGCCCCCAAACAGTTTGCTGAAGACAAGCAGACCAAGGACATGGATTACTGGAACCATGTCCTGTGGTCCGATGAGACCAAGATAAATGTATATGATTCAGATGGTGTCAAGCGTGTGTGGCGGCAACCAGGTGAGGAATACAAAGACAAGTGTGTCTTCCCTACAGTCAAGCATGGTGGTGGGAGTGTCATGGTCTGGACCTGCATGAGTGCTGCCGGCACCGAGGAGCTACATTTCATTGAGGGAACCATGAATGCCAACATGTACTGTGACATACCCCTGCAGAGACCGGGCCACAGGGCAGTATTCCAACATGATAACGACCCAAAGCACACCTCCAAGATGACCACTACCTTGCTAAAGAAGCTGAAGATAAAGGTGATGGTCTGGCCAAGCATATCTCCAGACCTAAACTCTATTGAGCATCTGTGAGGCATCCTGAAACGGAAGGTGGGGGAGGGCAAAATCTCTAAAATCCACCAGTTCTGTGTTGTCATGGAGGAGTGGAAGAGGACTCCAGTGGCAACCTGTGAAGCTCTGGCTAACACATGCCCATGAGGGTTAAGGCACTGCTGGAAAATAATGGTGGCCACACAAAATATTAACACTTTGGGCCCAATCTGGTCATTTCCGCTTAGGGGTGTACTCACTTTAGTTGCCAACGGACATTAATGGCTGTGTGTTGAGTTATTTTGAGGAGATAGCAAATTTACACTGTTATACAGGCTGTACACTTATTACTTTACATTGTAGCAGAGTGTAATTTCTTCTGTGTTGTCACATGAAAATATATAATAAAATATTTACAAAAATGTGAGGGGTGTACTTATTTTTGTGAGATACTGTATATACCTATTTAAAAGAAAAAGGGAAGAAAAAAATAGTGTGTATATATATATATGTATAGAAAAAAAAAATATATATGTAGAAAACAGAAGGGTATAGGCGCTTACTATATTACAATAAAGGCTGCAGTATACAATACAAGGGTTCCCCAAAACCTTGTGTGGTGGATAAACAAAAAATAAAGTATGGCGTATACTGCGCCTCAGAGATCATACATACATAAACCTTCAGGAAATGTTGTAAACCTCAGGGGAAAAGAAAAGACAATAAAAGTGCAATACAATATGATACAATGCAAATGGTGTAGGTAATCACTATAAGAAAACCACTCACATATAATAGATCTATTTAGAGCTCTGCTGTGTAGCGCATGGACGGTATAATCCCCATGCCAATGCAGGTTAGTGTGGTATATATAGGAGGTAAAAAGAACAAAAGAAACTCCAATGGTGCAGTAAGTACCGATATATTGGGTAAATAGTTCAAGCCTTTCTATTTGGATTGAGCACTGCCTTTTGAACCTTCACCAAAATCACTGTGAGCCTATTAGCAGATAATAAAAAAATGGTATAGCTATTTTTTACTATTTGGACAACATTCCTTTTAATTCTATACCATTGTCATCTCCGTATCACCATCTTACTAAAGCACGGTTGGAAGATAAATGTAGCCAAGAGCCATCTTCTTCCAATTACTTAAAATGATCTAATTAGGAGCCCTTTTCAAATCCGTCCAAGACAAAGTCCAGCTTTCACAGAACAGAGGAAGATACCAAAATAGCGTCAGCGCAAAACATTATGAGCCTGTTGGGAATCATGTCCTTAACTATAGGGCTGATAAGTTGGGCCTAATGGAAGATGAGACCATTGCAAGATCTTTTCTGAGACAAGTCAAGACAGGCAATATCCTCCCCGAAGTTAGTCACTATTGAAAAACCAAAAAACATATACAAAAGGTTCCCACTAGGAGAAGCTCCTTGGATCAACTTGACAACAGACACCAGCCACTGGGGATAGCCACTGAGGATGGGGGCTATTTTCAAGATCAGATAGTCCAAGGAAAATGGAAAGCATCAGCCTCAGAATTACCACTAGGACTAGTGGCGATCCATCTACCAGGCTTAAAGAACTCAGTGGCAGATTACCTGAGACGGCAGAAAATAGACCAGGGTGGAGAATGGTCTCTATGTCGCAAAGTCTTTCTAGGCTTAGTAAAGAAATGGGACCTTCCTCAAACAGATCTTATGGCCAACTCAAGAAAAGACAAGGTTCTTCTCCAGGAGCTTCAACCCTAAAGCCAGCGAAAGGAATGCGCTATCTTGCAAATGGGACTTTAGTCTGGGTTATGCCTTTCCCCCAGTATCCCTTTTAGCCCCATTCCTCAGAACACTAAATCAAGAAAAAGTGACAGTCATCTTTTTAGACCTTGGTTTCCCATGCTACAGAGTATGTGCCTTGAAACTCCATGGGAACATCCACAAACACCCAGTCTTCTATATCAAGGCCCAGTACATCATCCAAACCGCACATCTCTAAATTTGAGGGTATGGAGGTTTAAAGGGAGAGGCTAACCAACAAAGGTTTTTCTCCAGCAGTGGTAAACACAATGATGCAAGCCAGAAAACATTCTACTTCATCAACCTACTACAGGGTATGGGATGCATGTCTTGCCTGGGTTCAAGCAAAATCTTTGGATATTCTCAACCCTTGTACTAAGACATTCTGGACTTCCTACAAGCGGGCTTGAAAAAAGGTTTATGCTACAATACCTTGAAAGTATATATCTCAGCTCTGTCCAATGTTAAAATTGGCATTTGATTCAGATTGCTAGATTCCTTTCTGCAGTTCTGAAAATACATCCTCCAATAAAACGTACATATCCTCCGTTAGACTTATCTTTTGTTCTAAAAGCACTTTAATCAAACTCTTTTGAACCCATGGAATCTGTTTTTCCTCACTTATTGATTATAAAAACAGTTCTCTTGGTAGAAAAATACAATACACGTGGGAATCAGCTGATATACCTAAAAAAATAATAAATAAAAAGAAAATAGCATAATATAGTTAGTGCAAACATAATATTCCCTGCTAGAGATTGCACTCACAAGAATTTGAAGTTATATGCGTTCTATAATGGTGCCTCCCCCGATAGTCATAATGCTTTATCAGTGGGTAAGTGTGTTTTATTTTCAATTGCTTCCAGTGCTGACTTTGTTAATTCACAGCACTAACTATGGTTCAGTCCACAATCTGGATTTATTTTATTTAATCCAGATTGTGGACTGAACCATTATTACTGCTGTGAATATACAAACTATATTATGCTATGTTCTTTTTATTTATTATTTTTTAGGTATATCAGCTGAATCCCACGTGTATTGTATGTTTTGGCGTGTTTAGACAAAACACTATTTGGAAGGTGTTCGGTGGGAAGCTGCTTCTGTTAATTGATAATTATATGTTTTTATATCTTTCGTTTTTTTGTTGTATTATTTCTCTTGGTAGCCCTGGCCTAAGGCAAGCAAGTATCAGAACTGCAAGTGCTATCCAGAACAGAACCCCTTGCAGCCTTCCACCATAACAGGGTCACCCTAAGAACTGTTCCAGAATTCAGGACTAAAGTCACATCATCTTTTCATGTCAATGAAGAACATATTTTTCCAGCTTTAAATCCATAGGATTCAGACGACTTATCAGCATTAGACCAGTTTAGATGCCTTACGATGTATGTGGACAGATCATCTAAATGGAATTCATCCAAAAGACTGTTTGTAAATCCTAATGAGGTAAGAAAGGCACTGCATGCTTCTAGAGAAGCCCTAAGTGGATTGATAGTGTCAGCTATAATTTAAGCCTACAAGGCTGCTCAGGTTTCAGTTCCTTATGAACTTAAAGCCCACTCTTTCAGATCCGTTTCCTCCTCCCGGGTCTCTCCGAACATTATTTGCAGGGTCCTCTATTAATACTTTTATCAGGCATTATTAACTAGGTGTTAGATCCGCTTAGCTTGATGAGTTTGGAGAAAGTGTTCTTTCCATTTCTAATATTTAAGTTATTACTGGTTTGATGTGTTCACGTATGGTTTTCAATGCACTATTTAAGCATTAATTTTGCCATTATGTTTTTCTTTCCCTCCCTTAGTATTAGCTTGAGTATTCCCATGTTGTGCTGCCATGGATATGGTCAGGAAAAGAGAAAATGTATTCATATTTACAGTAATTTTCTTTATAAAACAATAAATAAGGTGTGCTGTGTCTTAAAGACTTAACAAATTTTATAAAACAGTGCAAAACCGTATAATGATTAAAGTGCATACAAATATAACAAAAGTGTCACTGTGCAAAATTTAGTGATGAGCACTCCTTTGCCAAAGTGCTTTAAGTGAAAAGATATGTAGAAAACACTTACAACAGTGTCTTGTTAGAATTGCAGGCAACATTGTACCATCCAAACTAATACTCAAAGATAAAAACACAGAATAAAAACATAGTGCGACCTTTTATAAAATATATTAAGTGTAAAAACTAAGGAAACACTCACAAATAGAGAGCAGATGAGTCTGCTCTAACTTTCAGCGTGTGTAGACCTCAAATAGGGTCAGTGATGCAGGAGAGGACGCCAACCAGGGGTAAAATGGAAATTCTTTACTCTTTTTCACATAACATATAAAAGAACGTCCCCACTCCACCTCCTTCCTTCGAGTGTGTCCTGTGTAGGGTCTGTGACCATTAAGTTCACTGCCGGCTGCAGAATAATTTTCTTTAACTGGTCAAAGGCCATGGCAGCACAGGGATCCCTCCCTAAAAGCATTAGCTTGGAAGTAGGACTGAGGGTTGGGAGGTAGGAGGGGGCATTTATGCCCTTTGTTTTAATTGGTTCCTGTCTATTGGGGAATAGGGGCAGCTCACCTGTTGTTGTTTTTGTGCTGCAATGGCCTGAAAAGAAAATTACAGTAAGTATGAATAAATTAGTATATACAATATATATATATATATATAACGCTCAAAAGTTTGCATACCCTGGCAGAAATTGTGAAATTTTGGCATTGATTTTGAAAATATGACTGATCATGCAAAAAAAAAAATATATTTTATTGAAGGATAGTGAGCATATGAATGTTTAAATCATGATAACAGAAATCACCTCAATGGCCCTGATCAAAGGTTCACACACCCTTGAATGTTTGGACTTCTTACAGACACACAGGGTGACACACACAGGTTACAATGGTTACAATGGCAATTAAAGGTTAATTCCCAACACCTGTGGCTTTTTAAATTGCAATTAGTGTATGTGTATAAATAGTCAATTGAGTTTGTAAGTGCTCATGAGGATGCACTGAGCAGGCTAGATACTGAGCCATGGGGAGCAGAAAAGAACTGTCAAAAGACCTGCGTCACAAGGTAATGGAACTTTATAAAGATGGAAAAGATATCCAAATCTTGAAAATGACCGTCAGTACTGTTCAATCACTTATTAAGAAGTGGAAAATTGAGGGATCTCTTGATACCAAGCCAAGGTCAAGTAGACCAAGAAAGATTTCAGCCACAATTGCCAGAAGAATTGTTCAGGATACAAAGAAAAACCCACAGATAACCGCAGGAGAAATACAGGTTGCTCTGGAAAAAGACGGTGTAGTTGTTTCTTGGAGCACAATATGACGATACTTGAACAAAAATGAGCTGCATAGTCAAGTTACCAGAAAGATGCATTTACTGCGCCAATGCCACAAAAAAGCCCAGTCACAATATGCCCGACAACACCTTGACACACCTCACAGCTTCTGGCACACTGTAATTTGGAGTGACGAGACCAAAATAAAGCTTTATGGCCACAACCATAAGTGCTATGTTTGGAGAGGGGTCAACAAGGCCTACAGTGAAAAGAATACCATTCCCACTGGGAAGCATGGTGGTGGCTGACCTATGTTTTGGGGGGTGTGAGCTCTGAAGGCACAGGGAATATTGTGAAAATTGATGACAAGATGAATGCAGCATGTTATCAGAAAATACCGGCAGACAATTTGCATTCGTCTGCAAAAAAGGCTGCACATGGGATGCTCTTGTACTTTCCAGCATTACAATGACCCTAAAAACAAGTTGACCCTCCAATGGTTACAGCAGAAAAAAGTGAAGGTTTAGGAGTGGCCATCACAGTCTCCTGACCTTACAGGGATTCTCCAGTGCTAGGAAAACATACTAGTTTTCTTGGCACTGCAGTGCCCCTCTCCCTCTGTCTGACAGCCACTAGAGGAAGACTTAGCCCTGCAAGGTAATTAATGCAGTTTATAAAAACTGCAATAATTACACTTGCAGGGTTAAGGGTAGTGGGAGTTGGCACCCAGACCACTCCAATGGGCAGAAGTGGTCTGGGTGCCTGGAGTGTGCCTTTGATATCATCGAGCCACTCTGGGGAGATCTCAAATGTGCGGTTCATGCAAGACTACCAAAGACTTTGCATGACCTGGAGGCATTTTGCCAAGAAGAATGGGCAGCTATACCACCTGCATGAATTAGAGGCCTCATAGACAACTATTACAAAAAACTGCACACGGTCATTGATGCTAAAGGGGGTAATACACAGTATTAAAACTAAGTGTATGCAGATTTTTGAACAGCTGCCATTTTATTTTTTTCTTTGTTGCCATGTTCTGTTTTAGGATTGTGCCATTCTGTTATGTGGTTCAAATAGCATTATGAAAAGTTTTCAATGTACAGTATATTTGGAAATATAGAAGTTTTCAATTTGAGAAATAAAGGAGTTGATTGCGTTTTTAGGGGTTGATTTCTTAAAGGACTACTATAGTGCCAGTAAAACAAACTCGTTTCCTGGCACTATAGGGTCATTAGGTCCCCCCAACCCTCAGGGCCCCCAACCGCTGGGCTGAAGGGGTTAAAACACCTTAAGCCACGTATCTTCGTTGGTGACCTCTCTCCCCCCTGCCGACATCAGCTCCAAATGCACGGCAGGAGCCGCGCTTGAATTCAAACTGCCCATAGGAAAGCATTACTCAATGCTTCCTATGGACATCCAGCGTCTTCTCAGTGAGAATCGTGGAAGAGCCTCTAGCGGCTGTCGGTGAAACTGCTATGTTTTCAGCTGCAGGGTTAACACTAGAGGGACCTGGCACCCAGACCACTTCATTGAGCGGTCTGGGTGCCTATAGGGGTCCTTTAAGGGGACTGTTCAAACCCAAATTCTGAAACCCAATCTGTTTTTCATGTTCATTTAAAGTTATATTATTTAAAAAAAAAAAAAAATGTTTTAAGATAGAGTGAAGGGTGTAGATCTGTGCTACACTATTGAAGAAAATATTTATTTAAAAAAAAATATATATATATATATGAATATATATATAAAGCACATAATAAAATCCTGTTGGGAGAGAGATGTCACCCAAGGTAATTGAATGAAAAGTAATCCTGTATTTGATAAATTAAAATTTGAACAAACAGAAAATACAATAGAAGGGGTAATGGAAGTCCACACTAGTAGCCCAATAATTCAAGACACGTTTTGCCCGGTTGCTTCCTCAGTTGGAATCTTGGTGGGTTTCCCCATGTGCGGTGGAACGCACTTCCTTCTTCCTGTTTCTGTCGTCCGCGTGGATGCTACGTTGGGAACAGCTGTTGGTCTGGGCGCGTGCGCACTACGTTAGCCAGCCGTGCGTGACCTCTTGAGATATGTGTGTGAACCTTACGTCGCTCCGCCTTCCCCTTGCCGTCCTCGCGCTGCTCGCTAGCTGGGGATTTTGAAAGTGTCAGCGCGGCGGCCTTACACTGCCTGTCATGGCCTTCAGCTTCGGCTCCACCGCGGGGACCGCGGCCAACCAAGGTGAGACCCCATCACACCCGCCTGGGCCCCGAGCTGGCCAGGAGCGTGACTGCCGTGTGTGAGCAAATAGGGGCCGGCCTGCGGGGGGGGGGGGGCACTGGGAGAGTCCTGGCTGGCTGAGGGGGGGGCACTGGGAGAGTCCTGGCTGGGCTGGGGGGGCACTGGGAGAGTCCCTTGGCAGGGTCCTGGGAGAGTCCTGGCTGGCTGAGAGGGGGGTCCTGGGAGAGTCCTGGCTGGCTGAGGGGGGGCACTGGGAGTCCTGGCTGGCTGAGGGGCACTGGGAGAGTCCTGGCTGGCTGAGGAGGGGGTCCGGGGAGAGTCCTGGCTGGCTGAGAGGGGGTCATGGGAGAGTCCTGGCTGGCTGGGGGCCCTGGGAGAGTGCTGGCTGGCTGAGAGGGGTCCTGGGAGGGCTGGCCCCTGGGAGAGAGTCCTGGCTGGCTGAGGGGAGGGGGGCCCTGGGAGAGTCCTGGCTGGCTGAGGGGGCGGGAGAGCTGGCCCCTGGGGAGGTGTGAGATTCCCTGGCTGGGGGGCCCTGGGAGAGTCCCGGCTGGCTGAGGGAGGGGGCCCTGGGAGAGTCCCTGGCTGGCTGAGGGGTGGGAGGTCCTGGCTGGCTGTGTGAGAGCTCCTGGCTGGCTGAGGGGTGGCCCCTGGGAGAGTCCTGGTTGGGAGGGGGGGGCCCTGGGAGAGTCCTGGCTGGCTGGGGTGGCCCTGGGAGAGTCCTGGCTGGCTGAGGGGGTGGCCCTGGGAGAGTCCTGGCTGGCTGAGGGGTGGCCCTGGGAGAGTCCTGGCTGGCTGAGGGGGGTGGCCCTGGGAGAGTCCTGGCTGGCTGAGGGGTGGCCCTGGGAGAGTCCTCCTGGCCCTGAGATGGCTGGGGGGGCCCTGGGAGAGTCCTGGCTGGCTGAGGGGGGGCCCTGGGAGAGTCCCGGCTGGCTGAGGGGGCCTGGGAGAGTCTGGCTGGCTGGCTGAGCTGGCTGGGGGGCCCTGGGAGAGTCCTGGCTGGCTGGGGGCCCTGGGAGAGTCCTGGCTGGCTGAGGGGGGCCCTGGGAGAGTCCTGGCTGGCTGAGGGGGCCCTGGGAGAGTCCTGGCTGGCTGAGGGGGGCCCCGGGAGAGTCCTGGCTGACTGAGGGGGGGCCCTGGGAGAGTCCTGGCTGGCTGAGGGGGAGGGCCCTGGGAGAGTCCTGGCTGGCTGAGGGGGTGGGGGGCGGGGCCCTGGGAGAGTCCTGCATGTTTGGGAGGGGACCTGGGAGGGTCTGACTGGGAAAGACCTTCACTGATCTCTCCTGATCCGAGTCCCTGTTGTGTGAATGGCTTTTTTTTTTCTTTTGCACAGTATCGAATTTAGTAAGTCCAGGACTCTTTGTTCTGGTTAACGATGCCCCAGTGATGCTATTTAGTGACACTGTCTGTGTTGGAGTTACACCTCCATCAGCAAAGTGGTTAAAATCTAAAATGTGCAGCATTTCACAATGCTGCAAACACAGACTCCAAGCAGACCACTTCAAATCACTGAAGTGGTCATGGTGCTTGGAGTAACCCTTTAAAAGGGAGGAGGAATTAGGCAGAGGAGGATTAGAGTGGAGACTGACAAGTAAGTGCATTACTTTAAATTGTCAATATAACTTGTTAAAATATACATCAAGACTTCATATACACTAAAAAACATTTTTGGTGTAAGTTGGCCCTGAGCAGAAGATCCACTCATCACAAAGAATGAATGGATCTTCCTTATAAATTGATTGCAGCATTTGCCTGTTTAGAAACTATAGCTTCCATGATACTTTTTCATTCTACAGACATTCTAAATGCATGCAAAGCATCATGGGCGTTTTAGTTCTACAACATCTTGGGAACTACCTTTTGGGCACCCCTGCTCTAATGCTTATTTACAAGTCACTGCAGTTCCAAGCCACTCAGAGCTGAGCATTAGTTCAGGGTACTCATTGAACCACCAATTTTACAGTGAAGCTAATATGGTACAGGGAGTAACCTTTTAACTAGCGAACTCACATTACATGTTTTGATGTTTGACAAACTTTCTTACATATTCTGTCTCTATTTCTTTAGGTACAGGATTCTCTTTGGGCACTTTTACTCCCAAAACAACCGCATCAGGTTTTGGTTTTGGCGCAGCCACCACTACTGCATCAACTGGCTTTGGAGGTAAGAATTGGAAATTATGTATGCAGATAGATTTTTGTGATAGTTTTACCCTCTAGAATGATTGCTGTTATAGTTTTTGGGTACGTCATTAGAAATACTCCATGCAAGTTTGTCATGTCTTACACAATTAGGTGATTTTCAATTACAAATAACACATAGCTTTTAGCATGCTATGCCCTTCCTCCACTTAGAAACTTCATGTTTATATGAAAGCATGGCTTGTGAATTACCTTGTGTATAGTTTTAGAAATCCTAAACTCCTAACCCAAGCCCTTTATTGTAAAAAGGAGGAGAGAGAAAGGTAGCGCCAGGAGTACTTTGTGTATTATTATATGTATATAATCTAAATTTTTTAAAAATATAAAGGTATTGTAAAATAGAATATAAAATACAATACAGAGTGCAAATATAAATGTCCACAATGGGAAAAATTCAACTTGCAAGGGAACAGTTACCTCTTAACAAAGGTAGTTTTCTTATTAGTAATTACGGGTAAGAAGAGACTTGGAATCCGTTTGTGCATATAAGACAATAGAAGAAAAATCCCAATGGTACAGTATGTATATATAAAACTAGCGGAGTAAACGGCAATATAGATTCTACTCACATTTACCAGAACTATGATCAGCTCTAGTTATGACAGCGTATTATACCCACTTCTAGGATATATGGGTAGGTGTGGTTCTCAGATATCCCAACAGAATAACATCAAAGGGAACCAGACCAATGAAAAACAAAAATAGAACGGAATATAGTGATCTCTGTATATGTAAAGCCAGGAGTACTAAAAAAAAAAAAAAATATATATATATATATATATATTGTACTCAAATTTGGTTGAGCAGACTTACTGCTCGATGGATAGGGTGCAGGTGGCTTGATTCTTTGGTGAGGTCCTCACTGGAGTAGATAAGCAGGATGCCAGGCAAGTTAAAATTAAATTAAAATTATTAAAGGAAAGGTAATATGACACATAGTGTAAAAATAGCCAATATTTTTTGATTAACATAAATCAAATTAAAAAGATTCTGCAATGCATTTCGCCATACAGGGCTTTATCAAATATAGATAGTAAGCTTGGCAGACAGAGGTTTATATAGGAAGTGACAGTCAAAACAATTTTAAAATTTTGGCACCAAAATGACAGTACAAACAAATTTTCAATTGTGTTAAAAAGTCTTTCATTTATATGTATTATAAGGGCATAGTCCAACTTAAATGTAAAAACAGAGCTTTAAACTAAAAGGCTAGGTTGCAGTTGATCATGTGACTTGCGACTCCAGTTCCGGGTCACGTGACTTGCCTTATGGTTTATGGAAATATAGGCTGGCACACACACATACAAAAAAAACACTAACACATGCGGCTTGTCTTTGTGCATTGCACATGCACCACGGAGGGAGGTGCATGCGGGGTTGTCCTCGGATCATGTGTTGTAGTGCACTGTGTGTGCCTGCAATATCTACACACTGAAACGCCCAAATAAATGGAAGGTCCAGAGGCTGAGACGCTACGTGTTTAGGCAGTGTTAGATTCAGGGAAATATTAACGGCCATGTTGGTGTAATGAAAAATAACAGAAATAAAAGATAAGTAAAGAAAAATAAAAGTATATAAATATATATAAATTTATTTTATTGCTATGGAATGATAAATGCTGCTTTAGTGCACATTTGCAATGCTTTTACATTTACAGACAAATCTAAGCAGTGGGAGAATGCTTCAGCGTTCCACCATTTAGTTAATGCATCCCCTAAATCCTGACATTAGCGTATCACCAACTCTGTCACTTTGCTTGCTGCCTGTCTCCCTACTTTATCATATCTACTTTTTGGCTGTTTCCTGTTAGCTGTTGCTGGCCATTTCAGATATACAGATATATATTCTCTATATCCGGTTGGAGAGTCTTATTTGATTTATTTCTCCAGCTAGTGTGACAGTATTTAAATGTTTTGAGAGAACACATTTGAAAATTATTTTCCTTGTTATTTTGTTTTTATATTTGTGTATTGCACACTTCAAAAAAACACACTTGTTTACGGTAGGGTGACATTGCAGCATATATGCATTATCATTTTGTGCTAATTATATACCACAAACATACACTAAATAAACACTATGATTTGTGTAATTTAGGAATCTGTGCTTCTTTTCCTTCTTCTAAGCTTGTTTCTAACTCTTACCAACTTTTCTTCATGCTTCCCATGCTTCAGGATTTGGAGGGCTTGACTCTGCGACCTCCAGCAACAGTGGGTTTAACTTTGGGGGGTTCGGGCTAGCTGCCAATCCCACATTAAACTTTAATGTTGGAAATTTCAGTGTTTCAACTGCTCCAGCACCACCCTTCAATTTTGGTAACAGCCTGGCAAATGCAGGTAGAGAGAAATTAATATATGTGATGTTTGTCATCAAATATTCAGTGCAGTGGTCCACGAATATCCTGTAAATAGTTCATAAAGTGTTAGAAGCTGTAGCAGTTTCTAGGTTTTCTTTATGGCAGTACAATTTTAATGTTTTGTCCTTTCACTATATACATGTTATACTATATGATTTTCTGTATTGTAAACAATAAAAGCTAAGTTTTTTTTTTTTGACAAAATAAGTTCAGGGACTAAAGCGTTTGCCAAATCTACTTGTTCTGATAGGTGGGTAATGAACTTTCCAAAAATTTCCAAAGGAGAATTGTAGCTTGCTTTATCAAAAAATCTAACTATAATTAACTGAGACAACCTCATAAGGCCATTTATATCCATTGACATGCTTCGTTACAGAAAAGGCAGTGCTTAAACTGCTGAGCCTACAAGGTCAACCTCTTTGTTCCAGAACCACTACATTAAACTGTCGTGCCTAAAGGGCCACTTTAAAAACTTGTCTTTGGGAATATAGTGTGGAGTGGGATAAGTAATGTAGTGTGTGGGATAAGGCGGAAGTGTGTATGTAGATGATGTAGTGTGTGTTTGTATAGGGTGCGTGGTGCAGGATAGAGAGTTTGCGTATGAAACATGTTGTGTGGGATATGGATGTAGGGAACACATTATAGTGTGGTATAGGGATGTAGTTTGTAAGGCACCTAGTATGGCTGATTGTAAGACCTTTTTAAAGTGGCCAATTATATAGAAATATTATATAATTTGAGGATATGTTTTATTTATACTTCGTATTTTCTATGATTACACTGGGCATTTCATTTTTATAGCCATTTCAGCACAACTTTTTGGATATTGTAAATCACATTAAATCAAGCAGATTTTAATGGAACATTCTGTGACATTGTAACTAAGAACTTTATTCTTGGATCACTGGTGATGCCCCCGCATCTCTATAGACCAGGGGTGGTGAACCTTCTGCTTTGCTAGCATTATTGCTGTAAGAGCATTATGGGAGTTGTAGTCCAAAACATCTGGAGGGCAGAAGGTTCCCCATCCCTGCTAAAGACAGTGACATGTTTCCTTAGAAAACATGTCCTTTGGATTGGATGTTGTGTGCATTACAGTCTTCTTACACACGTCTATTGGACTAGCGTGAGCACAGTTTATGAAATGATGAAAATTTTTGATACTATGTTATCAGGCATATAATTTTGTAAATCGCTTTAATTGGAAATATGCATAGATTTTGCTGGTCAATTAAATGCTTCACTCATCACACATACGTGACGAGTAATTCAAATCTGTTTTATCAGTACCAGTTATTCTTGGACCACTGTACTTTTTATCACAAACATTCCACCAATCTGTTACCATCCTGAATTTAAGTCACTTAAAGGGAGTGTTCACCTTTTTCATTTGTTTGTACAATACGGGTTGATTTATGTTTCATTTGTTAATGTATTGTTTAAATTGTTTTTCCTATGTTGAAAACTCCTCTGCATGTGCTATTGCTAACAATATTCATTCTTCCATCTTGCTGCATGTTGTCAGCCAAGCTAATAACCATAAAATACGTTTGTGGTTATTTGTATAATTTGTTCAAATTTTGGGCTGGTTTATTTCATTAACCCACCCTAAACAAGTGAATATAGTGTTTGCATGTCTGTCTGCCCATTCCAATATCTTGGATTTTAATGAATTAATTTATTTTTAGATAATTTAAACAGGGTTTCTACTAACCCGCCTACAACATGCTCATCCCGTCACGGTTGTCTAGGTTGGATGAAATTAACTTTGATAATGCGGGATTATTCATTTTATTTTCTCATGGGGGGGGGGCTGTGTGTGTCTAAATAGTGCCTTGAGAAGCCAGTCTGTACTGGTGCTTCATGCACTTAATATTGAATCTTGCTCATTAGCATTAGGCATTAACACTTCATTTTTGTGCTTGTGCGAATAGCAAATAATATACAAAAATCTGCTGTCAATTGGTGATGGCAACAGGTGGCTGGAGTGTGCTTCAGTAAGTGTCACTGACTTGTAAGAGAGGGATGTATATACATGGCGATCATGCACCAAACTCTTCTGTGATTTAAAAGCAACTTTGTAAAGGAACACTATGGCACTAGGTACAAAAAAAAACCTATACAGATACCCCCAACATGTGCCTTAAAAATCTATGAAATTAAAGTTTTACTCACTATTTTTCAACACTAAGACTCCCTCTGCGCTGCTCACTTACTCGCCTCCTGCAATGTCGTGGAAGAGGCAATCAAATACTCCTCGTAGAAGAGCATTGGAGACCTGATCGTGCGCACATCTAACATTTTCCCATAGGAATGCATTGTATTTAATGCTACAAGTTTCGGAGTCACAAAGCACCTCTAGTTGCTGTCAGTTCGACAGCGACTATAGGTGGATATTACATTGCAAAGTAAACAAGGCAGTTTGCAAAAACACTTTATTTTTAACTCCTTAAGGACACAACTTCTGGAATAAAAGGGAATCATGACGGAATATTTCCGTCATGTGTCCTTAAAGGACCACTATAGTGCCAGGAAAACATACTCGTTTTCCTGACACTATAGTGCCCTGAGGGTGCCCCCACCCTCAGGGACCCCCTCCCGCCCGGCTCTGGAAGGGGGAAAGGGGTAAAAACTTACCTTTTTCCAGCGCTGGGCGGGGAGCTCTCCTCCTCCTGGGCTGAATGCTTTCCTATGGACGCTTGCGTGCCCTCACTGTGAAAATCACAGTGAGAAGCACGCAAGCGCCTCTAGTGGCTGTCAATGAGACAGCCACTAGAGGCTTTGGGGGAAGGCTTAACCCATTAATAAACATAGCAGTTTCTCTGAAAATGCTATGTTTATAAAAAAAAAAATGGGTTAACCCTAGCTGGACCTGGCACCCAGACCACTTCATTAAGCTGAAGTGGTCTGGGTGCCTAGAGTGGTCCTTTAAGGTGTTAAAAAAAAAAATGTTGTTGTTTTTTATTACAGGGTTAAAAGGATAGGACCAATTCATTGAGATTAAGTGGTCTGGCTGACTTTCATATCTCTCTAACCTTTTTACTACTATTAGAGAGCAATACATAGTTTTTAAGCTTTGTGCAGGTAAGTTTGAGGTTATTCAGTGGAAAGTTTATGGAATCGTCGGTTTAGACTAATATATAAAAGGTGAGATAGTGATTGTAATAGCTAGTTAGATTGTAAATTTAGTTGGTTGTTGGGTATTTGACTGTTGATAAGCTTATGTGTGGTGGTCAGGATACATAAACTTGTTGGTACAGTGATTGAATATTTGTGATTTTCTCCTAATGGGTGTTTAGTTTCCCCGATAATAAGTACTTGTATATCCTTTTTGGAGTAGTTTCATTTGGTATGCTAATAAACTTCCAAACTAGACATGGACAGTTGGGAAACTGTGATGGACATGTCATATTTGCACTTTAATTTCCCCAAAAGAGACTGGGGCTACATGTCTAGTGGAAAAGTGGTGAAAAGATAAACACAAAAATAATCCTCTGGATTGTTTACATGTGATAAATGTATGCTTATGTCCATATTTATTTAGAATAGGTTGTTTTGGAGTGTCCGTTTAATGGAGAGTATGTATGGCAACATCTTATGGTTGGTTTTTTTTTTGGCCACCAACTGTTCTCTTATCTCCTTCTCTTGCTATCTCTCTGTACTGGGATAATTGATGATGTCTTCAAACTTCACACCTGCAGTTTACTGGAGGACTGACTAAAAGAGCAGCTAATTTAACTATTTATATAGATTATCCTTTTCACGCAAATTCTATTTTTGGCTCTCCTGCAATATATATCCGTTTTTACCTTCAACGTGCTCATGGAAATAGGCAAAAACCATGCCCATTTTATTTCCAGTTTTGCTACATATTTTCATTGTTCTCTTTTCTTGAGGTGGTTTTGGAGGTTTTGGTAGCACGACAACTACAGCTTCAGCACCTGCATTTAGCTTTTCTGCTCCTACTAATTCAGGCACTACAGGTAAGTCAGAACTAAGGGGAAAGTGTCACTTCCAATTGTAATTATATTAAAATTAAGGTTTTTCTTTTCTTTGCTTGTTTTACATTTGGATATATTCCTGTTTTTCCTGATGTAAATAAATATTGCTGTGTTCACCTGGTTTTTCTATAAGTTTGCTTTGAGGGTTTGGTGACATGACTGCATTAGTGTGGCCAATATAAATTCTCCAGTCCCTATTGTCGTAGAAAACAGCCAGAAAAGTACAGGAATGGAATTTTTTGTATTTTTTTTTTTAAAGGGACATAGTCACCTGAACAACTTCAGCTTAATGAGGTTGTTTAGGTGAGAACAATGGCTTCCTGCAGCCCTTTTCATGTAAACACTGTATTTTCTGAAAAAATACAGTGTTTAGCTTGGAAGCTAGGAACACCTCCAGTGGCAGTCACTCAGACGGCCACCGAAAGGAACTTCCGAGTTAAATGCTGCCTAATTCGCATTCATCACATTTGATTTCTTCATGTTTGACTGACGACATCAAACGTGCTACCAGGACAAAGAAGGCACTGTGAACGCGCTTCCTGTGTCCTGTAGTAACCCGGAGCCTGTCAGCAATCAGAGCCGACCGTGTGAGAGATAAGGATCTCCTGCACACAGCATTGGCTCGGGCTGACAGGCAGGAGGATCTACTGACTTCAAATAGTAAGTAAACTTGTTTTAAAAATTGTGTGTGTTTAACAACATTTAATTACAAAGTGTGTGTGTGTGTGTAGAGGTATCTCTATATAATGTTTGCATATAAACTTTTGGCTTAGGAGGGGGGTGGGCATAGACGTGAACGCGCACGTGCGCGGCAGAGCGCTCAGTTCATTTATAGAGCCAGCATTCAATGATGTTCTATGAAGAACACATTGATGCAGCGCGAAGCCGCACATGCGCACCACAGAGCGATGACTCTTCTCAAAGAGAAGTGTCTGAGCCCTGCTATTTTGTCGTTTTGATGGAAAAGGGGGCATGGCCTGCCGAGGAGCTTGGCACTAGAATGGAGGTAAGTTTATATGAGAAAAAGCACTTGGATTTGGCAAAATTAATACAAAAGCAAGAAAGAAGGCATTGGGACCTGTCTTTCTTGCTTTTATATGCTCCTTTAATATCTAAAATAAAACCCTCTCATTCTCTTTAATCTCACTGAGTGGGCAACTTACCACGTTACCCAAGTAACATCCATTAACGTATCGATGAACCCAGAACAACCAGTGGGGTGCCTGACATGTCATGGTGTTAAACTCCCTCTAGAATTCCATGAGAGCAGGGATCTCCTGTAAGTGCTGTTGCTGGTTGTATCTTTATAGAGATGTTCAGCAACCTGACAGTCTGAAGCCTGCTGGGGCAATAGCTATGAAAGCTGACCACCATTGTTTTGCTTTTTTCTCCACTGTGCTTACATGATCAAGATGAAGTCTGCCTATTCATTATACGTGAATGAAAACCTTCTAGACAAACCTTCATTTACTGTACTACATCATATATGGTGCTCACAAAATTTCCCAGATGTTTCTCATAAGATACATTTGTGTGTCTCTCTTTTCTTTTTCCCATCAAAATATACTTGTTTGGTGTTTATTCTGTCATTAAATACCAATTTTCATGAACCTGCCATTTCCAACAGGGTTGTTCGGCGCTGCCCAGAACAAAGGTTTTGGTTTTAATACTGGTTTTGGCGCAACTGCAACAAATACAGGACTGGGTGCAGGTCTAGGAACCGGTTTAGGATTTGGATTCAACACTCAACAGCAGCAACAACAGAGTGGTTAGTATGAAAATGGTGTTTTGGCTTGTAATTTTCTGATAGTTCCGGTCTCCTTGTAGATGTCAAGTTTGTCGTTGGAATTAAAAGCAGTACTAACTTGTTTATGTTCATTATATCAACATTTCCACTCAACTTGATCAATATGGGAAGTTAGTTATATCAGTATTTTATTTTATTATTTGTACCAAATTAAAACCTACTTCAGACACTAGCACCTTTATAGTGATTGTAAGGCTCTACCTTGTCTAATGTTTGTATTACATTCAAGGCAATTCATTTGCAATATAGTGCACTAATCATGCATGGAAAAAGAAAATTCAATCTTTATTCTGTATTTACAGTGAAAGATAAGACTGAATCGTTGATCTTTCAGGAAGCCAGTCGCTCTAAACACATATATATATATATATATAATTTTTTTTTTTTTTCTTAATGCAGTCTTAAAGTTAAGTTCTTCAAGCTTTTTAATAGTTAATAGAATAACGCTCAGAGCTTTTTAAAATAAAGTTTACTTACCTTAATCCAGCACGGGGCAACTCACTGATGTTCCGTGCACCCCCTTCTGACATCACATGAGCCATATAAAGGTCCAGTCAAAAGCTTTTCATACAGAATCATTTGATTGGACCATTTTACTAGCTCTAGGTGGGTGCTCTGAGCTGTGGAGGGAAAGGAGAAGGGAAGGCAGGTGATTAAGAATAACTGAGGGGCTTGGGAGGAGGGAGGGAAGAGAAGAGCCTCTCCATTGCAGGCTTAGCCTGCAAGAGAGATGCAGTTACGTATGTTGCCTATGTGCAGTGAACGCTGACGACAGATGCAATTTTCGCACAGAAGTGATAGTATGTAGCCCATTTCTGGGCTGCCTAAGTCATGTGTGCTGGGGATGCAAAATATCTCTGGATGTGCAGTGTTTCAAACAGAAACACTGCATATCGATACTCCTACCACCTTGACCTCTTCAAAAAGCAAAAGTGGTTGGAGTAACTCTTTAAAAACCGGTTTGCCTTCATTGTATGTGGTTGTGATGGGCATCCATGCGTCAATGGCACTATGCAGGTTCCTGTGAGGGAATAGACAATCCCTGTCGCCCATTGCATATACAGATTGGTATACCACTTTTTTTTTTCTTCTTTTTCATTGCAGGACTTGGTGGTCTGTTCAGCCAGCCTGTTCAGAACAATGCTCAATCCAACCATCTGATAAACACTGCAAGTGCACTTTCTGCACCTACCTTACTTGGAGATGAGAGAGATGCCATTTTAGCAAAATGGAATCAGCTTCAAGCTTTTTGGGGAACAGGCAAAGGATATTTCCACAACAACATACCTCCTGTAGAGTTCACACAAGAAAATCCATTTTGTAGATTTAAGGTAATTGAGCACTTATGTAAATTAAGATTTGTGTTAGACACTTGCCAATACTTTTAGACTTTGTATTCCAAACAATGTGTCTGTTTGCACATTTAACCTCAGTACGGCAATTGAACAGGTTCTTTATGGTAATATACAGTTTGTTTTTTTTCAGATCATTGCATTTAATGCTACCTACATTTTCTATTCTATTAATTACATCAATTACTATGCTTTATTATACAAACCATGTATTATTTTGTTTCCATTTACTTACTGATACCTTGTAATGGAATATATTAAGATCCTTTTAATCTATTTTTTCTGTGCAGGCTGTTGGTTTTAGTTGCATACCTAATAACAAAGATGAAGATGGGTTGGTGGCCTTTGTGTTTAACAAAAAGGAGTCAGATCTAAGAGCTCAGCAGCAGCAGTTGGTTGAAAGTCTTCATAAAGTCCTCGGAGGCAACCAAACACTCACTGTAAATGTAGAAGGTGTTAAAACGATGCCTGATGACCAGTAAGTAGTACAATCAGTTTGTTACTTCATATAAACTAGTTACTGTGTTGGAAAAAAGGACTTGTATTTTCATAATGCTGCTCTTGATTGGATGTATATCTGGCATTCAGATAAAGGTCTACATCAGGGGTAGGCAACCTTCGGCACTCCTGGACTACATACCCCAAAATGCTCTTACACCCATAATGCTGGCAAAGCATCATGGGAGGTGTAGTCCAAAACAGAGTGCCGAAGGTTGCCTATGCCTGGTCTTTATAGTACTGATGCTATTGTTTAATTTCATTTTGCATTGAAATGCTCTCAGGATTTCAAAGTAAACGCGCAGGTCTTGGTAAATGGGCTGGGTTCCAGCCCTGCCAAATGGTGTTCTTGCTACTCACAACTAGACTTTCTGAGGCCCAGGCTCTGTTTGGAGGCCTCAGCTCGCTTTTCTTACATGACTCTCAACTCGCCTAATCATGTACATTTCACTTAATTCATTTTTAAATATTGTTGAAATAAGATTTGTGAGTTAACATATTCTATTCGCTCACGCAACAATTAGAATGAATGTCTTTCTTTGCAATGTCTTTTTGATTTCTTAATTGGTTCTTAGTCTATGTACAAACTCTGGACTGTATATAAACATGATTCCTTTGTGAAAGGAATGTGATTTATTGTCTTTTTTCCCCTTAGAACGGAAGTTGTAATCTATGTTGTCGAAAGATCTCCAAATGGCACGTCTAGGAGAGTACCAGCCACTACATTGCACAATTATTTTGAACAAGCAAATGTTAAAGCTAACCTGCAACAGCTGGGAGTAACGCTTATCATGGCCCGAACTGAGCTTTCACCAGCACAGATAAAGCAACTTTTACAGAACCCACCTGCAGGTCAGTATTGTCAGTAGTGACCTTGCTTTTAGTAATAATGTGAGCTTTTCAACAAAATGGTAAGACCTGTGTTTTCTGAACTGTGCAATGCTTTTTCTTTCTTTTTTTTAGTTTTTTTTTTTATACCCCAGTTGGATGGCAATTGTAATCCAAGCTAAAATGTATCATCCAGATCTGACAGTATTGATATTGGCAATGCATTGTACATCCTGCATTATTATTACAAGGGCAAGTCTTTGGATGCTGGGGGCAACCCTGTTTTTTGGGACAATCTAATTTGTGCTTAGATTGTGCCTTTAATTTCATTTGCATTTTACCCAGGGATATATAGGGGTGTTATGCCCACCATATGCAGGTTTTTCTAGGCACACCATTTCATCATGTTGACTGGCAACACATAATGTTGCCCTGTAGTGTAGAATGTTTGTCTCAGGATTCCGGATTGATTTATGTTCTCACTTATTATCTGCAGCATATTCTACATACTAACTGGCAGCACTTTCCATATGCTACTAAGTTTGTACAGGGTTGGCCAAAATATAGAGTAGGATTTCACAGCTAAATATCTTATTTATTCATTTTTTTGTTTTTGCAGGTATATATTATAACTGAGTCTTGGGTAATTTCACAAAAGAACAATTAGCCAGAGAGAAAAATGTATGCATTATCTCATCATGTCTAATGAAGTTCCTTTTCATTTAAATAGCTTCGTCAATAAACAAAAACTGTTGTTGGGGTACAGAAAATCCACATATAATTAATCTGTGCCAATTGCATCCTACCCGTCTGGTGCAGGGTGAAAATGTAGGAAGTTGTCGGGCAGAAATTCAAGCACTGGAGCATCAAACATCCCTCAGGGTCCCCCTCCCGTCCGGCTCTGGAAGGGGGAAAGGGGTAAAAACTTACCTTTTTCCAGCGCTGGGCGGGGAGCTCTCCTCCTTCTCTCCTCCTCCGTTCCTTCTCCTGGGCTGAATGCGCACGCGCGGCAAGAGCTGCGCGCGCATTCAGCCCGTCGCATAGTAAAGCATTTACAATGCTTTCCTATGGACGCTTGCGTGCTCTCACTGTGAAAATCACAGTGAGAAGCACGCAAGCGCCTCTAGTGGCTGTCAATGAGACGGCCACTAGAGGATTAGGGGGAAGGCTTAACCCATTCATAAACATAGCAGTTTCTCTGAAACTGCTATGTTTATAAAAAAATGGGTTAACCCTAGAAGGACCTGGCACCCAGACCACTTCATTAAGCTGAAGTGGTCTGGGTGCCTAGAGTGGTCCTTTAACTAATGCTAAGAACCAATGCAAACAAGAGCCATACTTTGCGAGGTGGCAAATGGAGCTCATTTGAACAAACACATCTCCATACATTAAGCATTCATTATATATAATATCATTGAAATTGGTTCATTAATAAAAAATAAAAAATAAAGTTGACTCCTCAAACCCTACCCCGAATTTTGGCACACCGTGTATAAGCAATCTGCATCATGGACAGTAGGGTGGATATGTCAGTATGAATCTGGAAAAACTGTTTTGATTTACTTTATTTATATTTTAGGTGTTGATCCAATTATTTGGGAACAAGCCAAGGTTGATAATCCAGATCCAGAGAAGTAAGTACATATTGGTTTTATAGTATTTCGTTCTAATATCTTATCACCAAGTCGCACAGTGCTTAGGGGTTACAGGTAGCATACAAGTTAGGCAGCCAACTGCTTGTAAATATTGTGGTATGTGCTTTACTTTAACACAGATTGATTCCTGTCCCAATGGTGGGCTTCAAGGAGCTTCTGCGCAGACTTAAGGTTCAAGATCAGATGACAAAGCAACACCAGTCCAGATTAGATGTAAGATTTGAATTTAGTTGTGTTCCATTCATCTCTCCTGAAAAGGTAGTAAAAGCATTGTAGTTTTTGCTTCTGTTAACACTATTCTTCTCAATGTAGATAATATCTGAAGACATTAGTGAACTGCAGAAAAATCAAGCAACAACAATGGCCAAAATTGCACAGTATAAAAGAAAATTAATGGAGCTTTCACATAGAGTTCTCCAGGTAAATCTTCTTCTATAATTTTATATTGTTGATCCAAAATGTATTCAGTTCTATAATCATGCTTAAACATAAGAAAATGGACTAAATGTTTGTGTGCACAGATTACCATGTGGTTAGGCATAAATGTGGGCAGATTTTGTCGATTTGTAGATTCCAGCTCCCAACTTCTTTCTGTTTTTAGTTGTTTCTTTTCTCTACATAACCAGTGTGGGATGTTCTTGAAGATGCACTTAGATGTTTTGTTACCTTCTTTATATAAAACCTGTTTAGATGTTTGACATAAAAATCACATTAATGTTGAGTTAAATGATTGATGACATTTTTATATCGTAGGTTCTAATTAAGCAAGAGATTCAAAGAAAGAGCGGCTTTGCTATACAGGCTGAAGAGGAACAGCTCCGTGTGCAGTTGGATACAATCCAAAGTGAACTTAATGCTCCGACACAGTTCAAGGTATGGTCGCAACATGTTCCAGTTTATACTGAAAGCAAATGGTCTTTGTTTGCTTGCTGTTTGTTTTTATTTCTATGGTAAACCACATAGAGGCATGTCAGAAATTAGTTTTGCCTCTTGTGGTACTAAATTTAAGGGTGTAACCTTGCTTTGTATGCATGATAAGTACTCTATTATTGTCAATTGCTCAGCAGTTTGTCATTATTTATCAACTTGGTTTCATCAAAGCAAGTGAGACATACAGGAACAGTAGCTGTTGAGGGTCTACATACTAAGTAAAGTAGGGTAACATGTGCTTTTGTCTGTTTTCCAGTAGGATTTTATGCAACTTAATGATATAATTATTACCCTGGGCAGTGATGTGAAAGGTTACCATTGTCAATTTTGCCCCTGCAATCTCGCTTCTCACGTCTATTCCATTTAGGGGTTCAATCATTGTTTATGCACCCCTAACTAAACTTTCCATGGCTGTGACTTTCACAGCCTTCCTACACACTACCTGATTTTTGTAAAACATTTTTTTAAAGATTCTTTTATTGCACGCCGCGTTTATTTAAACTTTTGTACCTCCTTCTCCAATAGCCTATTAGAGCCCACAGCACCTTCCTGTCTGTGATTAAAATCGATTCATACACCAGGCAATAAGAACTTCTAAAGTAAACACTGTGCTTTAAGATCTGATGGTCAATGAAACTGTTTCTTTCATGTTGGCCCTGTAAGCCACAGCCAAGAAAGTTATGGCACGGACTGCATAAACAGAAACAAAGGTGATTGGACTGCTAAATGGCAGAAAAATAGACAATGAGACTGTAGTGGCATAGTCTATAAACCAAAACTGCTTCATTAAGCTAAATGCCAAAGAATACTTTTATGCGTTACCTGTCTATCTCAAGTTGACTTTTGGGTGTTCCTTTTTGGATTAGAAGCTCAGTCATGTTTAAACATGACCTTGTCTATCTAAAACCACTCCTATCTTCTTTGTAATAATTGTTTTCCATTTTTTTTATACATCCTTTTTTTTCATCATTATTATATTGTTCTATTATTCTCATTTTTATTTATTTTTCATTATAGTGATTTTTAAATTTTATTGCGATATTTATTTAAATTTCTTTTTATTCGTTTTTTATATTTGTATTTTTCTCTATTTTAAGTATTACTTTGATTTTTATTTTTTTGTAAACACTATGGATTTACTAATTTTCATTTCTCATATTTTTTATATTTTTTTTAGAGGAAGATATACTACTGTCTACAGATAAGATTATCTTACACTTGTTTTTGCCCCCTTTTTTCACGAGCTGAACTCAAAGATCTAAGACTTTTTCTATGTACACAAAAGGCCTATTTCTCTCAAATATTGTTAACAAATCTTAGTGAGCACTTCTCCTTTGCGAGATAATCCATCCATCTCACAGGTGTGGCATATCAGGATGCTAATTAGACAGCATGATTATTGAAAAGGTGTGCCTTAGACTGGCCACAAAAAAAGGCCACTCTAAAAAAAAAAAAAAAAAAAAAGTTTTACTGTATTGGGGAGGTCTGGGATGTGTCTGAAAACCAGTCAGTATCTGGTGTGATGTTCAGCTGTATCCCATTTTGCTATACTTTCTATGTTTACACAACTATCCCAAATTTCCAAGCTTGACGTGAAAATGAACACAGATGGGCTATATTGGTGCTTAGAGAATCCATTTAAGTCTTCAAGGACCCATGTTAGGCGATGCCTTATTATCATGACAGTACTGACATTCATATCAGTCCTGAAGGAATTCGTGTAAGGCATTCAGTGGATATGCTACATTAACATGGTAGCTGGAATAGTTTTCTTAAATTCAGTTATATTAAAGGACCACCATAGGCTTAATGAAGTGGTCTGGGTGTCAGGCCCAGCTAGGATTAACCCTTTTTTCTATAAACATAGCAGTTTCAGAGAAACTACTATATTTACCTATGGGTTAATCCAGCCTCTAGTGGCTGTCTCATTGACAGCCGCTAGAGGGCTTCCGCGCTTCTCACTGTGATTTTCAGTGAGAAGACGCCAGCGTCCATAGGAAAGCATCGATAATGCTTTCTTATGGACTGGCTGAATGCACGTGCGGCTCTTGCCGCGCATTCAGCCAGTGACGGAAGAAGAGGGAGGAGAGCTCCCCGCCCGGTGCTGGAGAAAGAGGTAAGTTTAACCTCTTCCTCCCCCTAGAGCCCAGCGGGAGTGGGACCCTGAGGGTGGGGGCACCCTCAGGGCACTATAGTGGTCCTTTAAGCTCTTCATCCTTTCTTTTTCTCATCATCCAGAAACAGTCAGTATATGTCCCATTATTCTCTGCTTCTCATATGCTTTAGTTGCCTATTCTTTAAAGGTAGGTAGTATTACATAACTTTTAATTATAATTCCTCAGTATAGACTGCAGTATATTTTGTACAGTGACTCCTTCAATGCTTTATATCAGGGGGAGAGTTTTATAGGAAAAAAGGAATATATTTAGTGTATTTGGATTACAGTTACAACTGCAATAGCAGTAATGAGTGCGTTATTAATTTAAAAGTCGATTAGCAGTATACATTTGGAAAAAGTTAAATGATGTCTCCATCCACATAAACGGTTGTCATGGTAGGGAAATGCAGCCATATTGTTTCTTTTTAGGTCCATTGATTGTTATGCATGGTTGTGTAATGTCCATCGTACTGGACTAGGTGCAACTATAGTACACTTTGTTTCCTCATGATGTTATACCCCACAAAGCAATGCAAACTAAACCTTGACATTTTAGAAGATCTGGAGTGCAGAGTCCCAAGTAAAGTTTCTATAAGCTTTTTTCCATTCTCAGAGTTCTCATATTCTTAATTTTTGTTGCAATGCATTAGCTTATATAAAAGGGTGATTCAGACGTGGACCATGTGCTCACTGTGCCCAGAGGGGTATGAGCTACACATTACTGACGAGGGCTTAAGAAGGCTGAAACGATCATCTGGGGTTACTGTATCTCTTGTGAAGAGATAATTTACCGGCATTTTGGTTTTGGGCTGCCCTCATGGGTGAGATCAGTCTGATGTGCTTTGGAATATGTTCTCTCTGTAATGGCACAAGTGAGCGAAAACTATTTTGATACCTGAGCGTGGATTTACCGAAGGGCAAGTTAATGAGTTTCTGTAAGCTTTTGTCCATTCTCAGAGTTCACATTGTTTACCTTTCTTAAATAATTACATTTTATAATGGTAAATGGTGCAATATACTACTACACAGTTCAGTATTAATTTTACATTTTATGGATTAATAAAGCTGTTCTCAAAGAATAGATTGCCTGCTTTATTGGCGCCATGTGTTGTGCGTTTCATATGTTTCCTATAGTTTGTGCGTGTTGTAACACAAAGTGTGGAAATTTTTATTTTATGTGCGTTTAGTACAAAATGGAGTGCCGTTTTAAGAATTGCTTTTTTTATTTTCAGGGGAGACTAAATGAACTTATGTCTCAAATCAGAATGCAAAATCACTTTGGAGCAGTAAGATCCGAAGAAAAATATTATGTAGATGGAGATCTCTTGAGAGAAATCAAACAAGTGAGTCATTACTTAGAGCTTTGCAATTGTTCAAATTGTGTTTCTGTACTAATGAATTCTGTTGGGTTCTAAATTCATGAATATATGACATGTTTAGCAGTATTCAGGACCATAATAATGTGTACCTCGCAGCCTTCTAGAATAAAAACACCCATGAGTTTAAAAAAACCCACTTTTCTGGGTAATGTTTTTGCTGTGGTAGGGGATTGGGTTATATTCTTCTATCTGTTCTTTTTACCACAAGATTCTTATTGTTCCCTCTCAAACTAAAATTGAAAACCTGTAAAGTACCATACATTCCTATAAATGTGTATTATAGAATATTTTATTTATTTTTATATATATATATATATATATATATATATATATATATATATATATATATATATATATATGACTATAAAGTTACATTTGAAAACTCATTGTTACAGTATATTATCATAAATTACATAATCCATACAACACAATAACAGGTTAGGTTGCTAAAGTGAGACCTGCCAAAAATAGGAGTACATTGGCTTTTACAATGTATGATCATATACTAGAACTAAACCCCTATTGTTTTTGCCTGTTAGGGTTTTTTTTGGGAAACAACTTTCAGTGTGTAAGCTGGATCCCAGCAGTGTGTGTTCCATTTAAATTTTGGTACTGTATATGAATATAAAAAGCCCTGATTTCATACACTGAACATTTTTTTTTTTTCCTTTTAATTTCTAGCACTTAAAACAACAGCAAGAAGGATTAAGTCACTTAATTGGCATTATCAAAGATGACCTGGAAGATATAAAGCTCATTGAACATGGACTGAATGACAATATTCATATTCGAGGAGGAATGTTCAGTTGACCAGGCAACACTAATTGCTTTTAGCTCAGTATCTGAAACATACATATTGTCGTTCAAGCTTTAAGAAGAACTCTCTACAATAGACTGATTGGATTACTGTAGTCTTCTTGCAATGCCATGATGCAAATAAAACCGCACTTATTTGCAATTTAACTAGATTTTGAGTAGTGTTTGAAAACGCGTCAGATATTCTGACAGTGTGGAAACAATTTATGCTCTCAGTGTGTTCTATCTGGTTTCTAAATCTATTATCTTTGTGGACTTGAGTTGTGGCTTTTGAAAGAACACTTTTGTAAAGCAGCCTATGGTATAGAGGGTGGATGCAAGATAAATCTCCAGCTGTGATTAAAGAATTTCCTATTCAGGGACTGGTAAACTTATAAAAGAAATATGACTTTTCAAAGTTTAGTTATTAATATTTTGCAAGAATATCTGTAATATTGATGACTGCATAACTTTTTAATATTAAAATCTGTGATATATGTGCTATAGTAGTTTTCTGACTAATAGTTCCTATAAATAAATATTTTTCTTAATATGTGTGTTGAGCATTTAATATAAAATACTTTATTACTTTTATTATTTTCTTTATCAAGTTCAATACACAATTAGTACATTTGAATTCCTTTTGTGTTGGCTTTTACATATTATTACATACAAAGATTATAATACATTCAATACTTGATGTTTTATAAAGAGAAAAAAATAGAAACCCTCCAACTAACCCCCATCCCTCTGCTGTTGACCAGAGAGTACCACTCAATTTTTTTTAAATTAAAACAATCTTTAAGTAATTTGTCATAATCTGCTGATGCCTGATTTATCCAAGAATCATCCCAATCATATAGAATTATTTTTTTTAATTCATAACCCTCTCTACATCTTTAATTGGTGTACCAATTGACTCTACTTCTTGCCAAAGTGGAGTGTCCGTTGTCTTCCATATAACACTTTAAAAAAAAAAAAAAAGTTATAATATGAAAACAAATCTTAATGTAAATATTTTTTCCTAGTATTATTGGCATTTTAGCCAGGTATAGAAACATGGAATATGATGGCAGATAAGAACCATTCAGCCCATCTAGTCTCCCCAATTTTCTAAATACTTTTTTTATTAGTCTCTGACCTTATCTTATAGTTAGGATAGCCTTATGCATGTCCTACGCATGCTTAAACTCCTTTACTGTGTTAACCTCTACCACTTCAGCTGGAAGGCTATTCCATGCATCCACTACCCTCTCAGTAAAGTAATACTTCCTGATAACATTTTTAAACCTTTGCCCCTCTAATTTAGGACTATGTCCTCTTGTGGTTTTCTTCTTTTAAATATAGTCCCCTGCTTTAATGTGTTGATTCCCTTTATGTATTAATGTTTCTATCATATCCCCCCTGTCTCATCTTTCCTGCAAGATAGACATGTTAGGATTTTTTAACCTTTCCTTTTAAGTGTTACCTAGTAATCCATTAACCAGTTTAGTAGCCCTTCTCTGAACTCTCTCTAAAGCAAGCATGTCAAACTCGCGGGCCGCATGCGGCCCACAATTTAATATTTTTGTGGCCCGGCAAACCGTAAGTTTGCCATGCTCACTAAAGCGGAGTAGGCACCTGCTTTCCCCACATTGCAGGTGCCTCCTGTGCCAAAATGACCCGGCCGGGAGGAGAGGTCACTGACGGCAGCGAGGGAGCAATGTCTTCCTGCTCCCTCACGCAAATATGACTATATTCCGGCACCCTGAATTGCTAAACTGCTTGCGTGAGTGAACAGGAAGACTGAGCTCTCGAGAAAAGATCAGGGAGAGGCACCAAACCAGCTCCCAGAGGTCGGGAGCAATACGTGTGTGTGTGTGCGCGTGCGTGCAAGTGTGTGTGTGTGTGTGTTGGTCAGTGTTGCAATGGCTGCGGCTGGGCAGTGGAGGACCTGGAGGTGCACGGAGGCACGCAACGCCATGTCACATTCTGACGTGATGTCAACATGCTCCACCTTCACAGGTTTTCAAGGAGTAGCAGGAGGATCAGTTTGGCACAGGATGCAGACTGTGCCATTTGGGGTATACCGGAGGCTGGACTCCAGAGTTGCATACTGGCAGCGGCAATGTAAGTGAAGAGTGCTTGTTGCCTAATATTTTTTTTTTTTTTTTTTTCTAAAAACAAGGGCTGGGGTTTAGTATAGGGGAGGGGGTGGGGGCCTGGAATTTAATATAGTGTGGGGGACTGTGATTTAGTATAGAGGGTGGGTCTGGGGTTTAGTAGAAGGGGATGCTGTGGTTTTTTTGGGGGGGGGAAGAAGGGGGGGGTGGTTTGTGGCCCGTGCTAACCTTTCAGTTTGACATGCTTGCTCTAAAGTATCAATATCCTACTGGAGATGTGGTCTCCAGTACTGCGTACAATAATCCAAGTAAGGTCTCACCAGTGTTCTGTATAATGGCATGAGCATGTCCCTCTTTCTACTGATAATACCTCCCTATAAAACTAAGCATTATGCTAGCATTTCCTGCTGCTCTATTACGTTGTCTGCCTACCTTTTAAGTCATCTGAAATAATTACCCCTAAATCCCTTTCCTCAGATGTTGAGATTAGGATCAAATATTCTATACTCTGTCCTTGGGTTTTTATGTCTAAGATGCATTATCTTGCACTTAACCACATTAAATGTCAGCTGCCACAGCTCTGACCATTTTTCTAGTTTACGTAAATCACTTGGCTTATCCCTCCTGGAACATTAACCCTGTTGCATATCTTAGTATCAAAAATACATACCTTACCATCAAAACCTTTTGTAATATTACTAATAAAAATAAAGAGAATGGGTCCAAGTACAGATCCCTGAGGTACCCCACTGATAACTAGACCTTGCTTCGAATATACTAGACTGATTACAACCCTCTGTTGCCTGTCACCCAGCCACCGATTTACCCATCGAACAATATTGGAATCCAAACTTAAAAATTGCAGTTTGTTAATAAGCCTTCTATGTGCAACCGTGTCAAAAACCTTAAAGGACCACTATAGTGCCAGGAAAACACTCGTTTTCCTGGCACTATAGTGCCCTGAGGGTGCCCCCACCCTCAGGGTCCCCCTCCCGCCCGGCTCTGGAAAGGGGAAAAGGGGTAAAACTTACCTTTTTCCAGCGCTGGGCGGGGAGCTCTCTTCCTCCGCTCCTCCGCGACGTCTGAATGCCCACGCGCGGCAAGAGCTGCGCGCGCATTCAGCCGGTCGCATAGGAAAGCATTATGTTTTCCTATGGACGCTTGCGTGCTCTCACTGTGATTTTCACAGTGAGAATCACGCAAGCGCCTCTAGCGGCTGTCAATGAGACAGCCACTAGAGGCTTTGGGGGAAGGATTAACCCATTTATAAACATAGCAGTTTCTCTAAAAAAAAAAAAAAAAAAAAATGGGTTAACCCTAGCTGGACCAGGCACCCAGACCACTTCATTAAGCTGAAGTGGTCTGGGTTCCTAGAGTGGTCCTTTAATGAAATCTATGTAAGCAATGTCTACTCCACCAGCCTGATCTATTATTTTTGGTTACCCAATCAAAAAAATCAATAAGATTTCTTTGGCATGATCTCCTGAAGTAAAGCCATGTTCAACAATCCTATCCTTTAACATGGTTTCCATTACTTTCCCCACTACTGAAGTAAAGCTTACTGGCCTATAGTTGGCCAACTCCTCCCTACTACCTTTCTTGTGAATGGGCACAACATTCGCTAACTTCAAATCTTCTGGAACTACCCTTGTTAATAAATGGTAAAATAAATCCGGTAATGATTTTGCTAGTACACCACTAAGCTCTTTTTTTTTTTCTTTTTAAAAAAAAAAAAAAAAAATTAATATTTTGGTTGTGCATGGGTTAACAATCACATCTGCACAGCTACAACAACTGGCGCAGTCTGAGCAAAGGTACATCAATTAACATAGATGTGGCTTCAAATACTGGCACTTTTTTTTAAATTTATTATAAGAAAGGTATAAGCAGTTAGTTATTAAGATCTACACATGTCATATCATACAGTCTAGCTTAAGATAAACTAGCTAGGTTGGTATGCGTTAAAATTGTGAGATGCTATGTGGCCGGCTGTACGCTATGCTATAGAGAAGTGTATCTAGTACACAGTCGATCCACTTCCACAGATTATGAAAATAAAAAGAAAACAAACAGAAAGAACAAAAGGAGAACGATTTTAGATGTTGAGTGATACCTCTGGATCAAACTGCCGCCTTGGAGAATACTGCGGGTCAGATATGTACGGGTGGGGTGTAACTAGGCTACTGTGCATGGAAGGAGATAAACACATTGCGGGGAGTTTTTACGCCTGACTGTGGCAATATTGTATGTGGGTGTCGATTTAGGTAAGATTCAGAAGGGGTGGGGAGGAAACTACGGTCGGTAGACCACTTGTTTAGGGGTGTGTAGTATATACACCTGCATTTTGTGGTAATACTACTATTTAAAACTGTAGAACCATTTAAGCAACTGGGTTAACCAGGTGCATTGCGGCATATTGGTTGGCATGCCTCAGGTAGTCCCTGCAACATAACGATCGCCCTTGGGTACGCGTGGGATGAAGGGGGTTCCCCCTTCTTGGGTTCCATCGATCATTAAACATGATTTGGGCAGAAAGGCAGTTGAATATTATATACGAGGGAATCAAAATATCTCTGAGGAACTAGGCAACTTTATTCTCACTTCTATCACTTTCATACTGGAGCACAATTATTTTGTTTGACAAAAAGTTTTATTTACAGATCACAGGCACTGCCATGGGGACCAGGTTCGCTCTCAGCTATGCCAACATCTACATGAGAAGATGGGAAGAACTTATGGTGTGGGCTTGGCATGGCTGGGGTTGAGACCTAGTCCTGTGGTGGAGATATATAGACGATGTTCTTTTTATTTGGCGAGTATCAAAACACTTGTTTTCTAATTTTGCTGTGTTTTTGAATACCAACACATATAATTTAAAATTCACCTCCAAATGCCATTGTAGTGAAACAAAAACATGGACATAGTTTCCAAATGTTATTTTAAAAAAAAAAACAGATGGGAATAGCTATGTTCACAGGCAAAGTTGCCACCATGAGCCTTGGCTCTAAAGGCATCGCTAAAAGCCAACTAAAAGCCAACTTACAAGGGTCAAACGTAATTGTACCATTGTAATTGTTGACGATTATCAACAAGCTGCCATTATAAAACATAAATAAACAAAGAAAGGTTATAAAAAACACCATATTGAAAAAGAGATCAAAAGGATTGCAGAAATAGATAGAAACGAATTAATGATGGACAGACCAAGACACCTTAACAATAAAAAAGAGAAAAAAATTTGAACATACGTTCACTACTAGATATAACACTGATCATTTTAAAATTAAACAAGCAATATCAAAATATTGGCCTATCCTCCAAGAGGTAAATATAGACCACCCAGGTGCAATAAATGTATAATACAAAAAGATAATTACTCTTAGGTTAGGTATGTCAAAGGATTCCTCTCAAGCCTCAATATAAGCGAAAAAACAAGAAATACCTAAACATATAAAGAGAGAAAGCAAAAAAAGGACTCATAGGGTAAAACATTGATTACAATGAAATCCTTATTTTAATGTTGCACTCAAAAAATGAGGGAATATTCAGGCTCATCAACAGTGTAGACAATCCCACGGATCCATTGATGCATGTAAAAGATATAAACAGACATAGTACAGAACTGATTGAAAAATATTCACACACTTTAATAGTTGCACTTACAATATACAAGAGGTCCAAGAGCCCGTCAATATAACTCTGCATTCTTCGGTCTTCGTGATGTAGAAAAGAGGAAGGGATCTTCACAAATATACTTGGCAAAAAACCCATATATATTTAAAACAAAATATTAAAATATAAACTCTACACGTTTCGTCTAGTAATCTAGACTTCTTTAGGAGTAAAAAGTCATGTAGTACATACAGTAATACACAAATCAAATGCTACAAACATTCTTAGAAAAAAATAACGTATTTAAAAGTCCCTCTCACATGTGTCCAAATCTTTTCATCCAATCAGCCTGTTTCCTCACATCTGTTTCTGGTCGGTCGGTAAGTGCCAGCCTTACAAGGAGTTCCGGCAGACATCGGTGGAACGCACATGCGTTCCACCGATCAGGAAGTAGTGGATTCTGTTCAGTGAATGGTGATGTCGTCAGTAGTGTGTGGCTGGAACGCATATGTGTTCCAAATCTTCCCTTCGATTCTTCATAAGTGTATGGCAATGAGTCCTCATTATACAGATAATAATCAAATCAAAGCCAAAAAATAAAAGAAGTTAGTGGCCAATCATATGTATCTGCATAGGTGTTTATGCACATCTGCAAATATGTCTATTATATATATTATATATACAGAATTTCAGAGAGTATACTTCAGAGTGGTAAGGTGTGGAGGGGAAATGAGGAGTATATATAACTACCCTCAGCATGATATAGAAAACCCAATTGACTAAAAAGGCAAAGAGAAAAGGTATGAGGATTCTGGAGACACGGATCTTAGGAATATGTGTACAAAAAAAGGTATACATAAACAAGATATAAGGAATGCAAAAAATAAAAATACATAAAAATGAAAAAGTTAATTAAAAATAAAATATGGGCGTAAAGAAGATAATGAAAAATTCATAAAAAACTAATTAAATCAAAATCCACATTCAATCCCAATGGGTAAAGTGTTTTTTAAATCTGTGTATCCAGAATCCCTCCCTTTGCCTTAATGTATTCATTAAATCACCACCTTTCACATCCAAGGTCACCTGTTCAATGATGATCCAGGAGAAATTCTGAATTTTAAAGTATGGACATTTATTGCAATGTACGGGAATAGAGTGGCTCTGAATCCCTTTTCTGATGTTATTCAGATGTTCCAAGAAACGGGTTTTAGTCTTCCTCCCCATTCTTCCCACATATTGTGCACCGCATTCACACGGGAGGAGGTACACAACATGTGTGGAAGAGCAGGTGATACCCCCTGAATCTTAAATTCCTCACCAGTAATGGTACTGCAGAAGGAATGGGTATGTGATGGCACAAATTGACAGGCCTTGCACCGTCCACAGGTATAGAATCACTTCCTACTGTTGGTCTTCTTATTAGTATTTTTATTCTGGAACAGACTAGGTGTGAGATATGTTGAAAAATTCCTCCCTTTTCTATAGATGATCCTTGGGAAAATCAAATGGATTATTGCAGTTGGAGATCTGTTTGGGTTTGTCAATAAGGAGATCTCGTCTATTTATATCACCAATTCTCTGGACTTCTGTGTATACATTCTCTTGCTTGTACCCTTTTTCCAAGAATTTCTGGGTCAGAATCCCTGCCTGTTCAAAATACATAGTTTGGTCTGAGCAGTTCCGTCTGAGTCTGGTATATTGACCTCTGAGAGCCATCTTGAATGATGTCCACTGCTGGACTCAATAAAGCTGTTCATGTCAGTTGGCTTAAAGTAGGTTTTGGTTTTAATTTCAGAGTCTGAGATAAAAATGGTTAAATCCAAAAAATTAATGGATTCAGAATTAAAAATAGGAGTAAACACCAGTGAGAGAGTATTGTTGTTAAGATATTGAAAAAATATCTTGCAATTGTTCATCAGACCCCTTCCAAATTACAAGGATATCATCGATATAACAATGCCAGAGCACCAGGTTTGCCCCATATGGATTGTTGGCCCAAATAGATGTACGTTCCCAAATATCCATAAATATATTGGCATAACTGGGGGCAAATCTGGTGCCCATTGCCATACCCTTGACTTGTAAATATTCCTCATTGAACATAAAAAAGTTATGAGTAAGTATAAATTGGTTTGCTTCTAGCAAAAATAAAGTAAAGCCCTAATCAAGAGTTACATCTTTTTCTAGATTATTCTTAACTGCCTCCAAACCCAAATTTGTTCCCTGGTATACAGGGAACAAACATCCAGTGTTGCCCAGATGTAGTCCCTATGCCATTCAATCGAATCTAGTTCTTGCATTAGGTGTTTGGTATCCTTTAAGTAGGATCTTGCTGATTGTGCATATTTTGTGATGTATGGTATATAAATTGGGATAATCTCAAGGATAATCCTCAGATCTATTTTACCAGAATGACCTCCTATTTTTATCAATAAGAATCAAATTCTTAAAAATAAATTAACTCCAAGTTACAGTATTAAACACATCGAAAAGACATACTCAGGACAAGGGGTTTAGATATTGCAGAGATTGAATGGCATGTAACAATATTCCTATGTCTATAGTAAAGAATTTTATTAGCACAGTCACAGGGAAGCAATATACAATTAAACATAACATAGATTGCCACACGGACCATGTAATATATTTATTTATTGCAGTGCCTGTGTGGCAAAACAAAAAGAAAATCGAAAGAGCGGATCTTAGAACACTTTGGAAACATTAGAAGGAAGGTCACCAACCATACAGTCCCTACACATTGTAACTCTTGTTCATACTTTAGTTGGAATAAATTCTCTTTTTTTGGAATAGAAGATGTTCCACCGCATTGGAGAGGGGGAAATAGAGAAGATGGGTAACGATAGATAACGGGAGACTTTTTGGATCCATCAATTGGGCTCTTTTGAGCCAGGTGATCTCAATGCAGCAGTGGCGTACTAAGGGGGGGGCGGTCCGCCCCGGGTGCCAGCCGGGTGGGGGGTGCCATGGCCAGCCCCCCCGCCCCCCCCCCCCATGCTGCAGCCGCCCGAGCGCTCTGTAGTGAGCCTCAGGCGGCTGCAGCTTTGCCCGGGCGGTGCGTCCATGAGGGCGGACCGCACCGCCCGGGCGCAGCCTGAGGAGAGGGGCTGACAGGAGGGAGCGCTCCTGTCAGCTCCCTCACTGCAGCATGGTCCGACGGGTACAGAGAGCAGCTGTCTCCTGTACCCGGCCGGACTAACAGGAAGGGAACACTGAGTGTGCACTTCCTGTTAGTCCGGCCGGGTACAGGAAACAAAAGCTCCCTGTACCCGCCGGCTATACTGGGCTCGGCCACGCTACAGGGAGGTAGGGGGTGAGAAAGAAATAAGGGGGGGTGAGAAAGAAAAAGAAATAAGGGGGGGGTGAGTAGAAAGAGGAGAGAGGGTGAAAAAGAAATAAGGTGAGAGAGGGTGAGAAAAAAGAAATAAGTAAAGGAGAAAGAGAAATAGGGGTGAGAGAGGGGTGGAGAAAAAGAAATAAGTAAGTGGAGAGAGGGTGAGAAAAAGAAATAAGTAAGGAGAAAGAAATAGTAAGTGAGAAAGAGAAATATAGTGAGAAAGAGAAATACAAGTGAGAAAAGAGAAAATAAGTAAGTGAGAAGAGAAATAAGGTGAGAAAAGAGAAATAAGGTGAGAAAGAGAAATAAGGGGTGAGAAAGAGAAATACAGTGAGAAAGAGAAATTGAGCTGAGGAGAGGGATTGACATTCATCACATACACACAATGCACCCCTTGCACACAGAAAACACACACACAGACACACATACACAAGCAATGCAAACCTAAGCACACACACAGAAACACACATGCATTCATTACACATTCAATGCATCCCATACATACACAGAACACACCTTGCAGCCCTTACACATACAAACACAATTTCACACAATGCATTCCTTACACACATATCAGGACATCCCCTACACACTCCACCCCCTGTGAACAAACTCATTGGTGGAACATGAAGGTGGACCCTGGGACCCAGACCCTGAGCTGTGTAAAGGGCCCCCAAAAAATGGAGCTGCTTCCCGTTCTCCCAGAACATTGATTTTTGTGACCACAGTTACAAACCGCCTCCAGAGAGCCTGTTCTACACCAGACCAGTGGAGCCAGACTGCAGCTAGAGTCCATCATCATCCTCATCTGGTTGTAAGTAGGCAATCTAGTATATTATTCGTGGCAATTCACTCTAATTTACCTCACATTAAAGAAACATCTATAGTCCCCAGAACCACTCTAGCTTAATATAGTGGTTCTGGTGTTCATAGCCTGTCCCTGCAGGCCTTTGTAATGTAAACACGGCGCAGTAACTGCAGCACTGGTGTTAGCCATCATGGCAAATCATGCGGTTGGGGGGTACTGTCATGTCACATGGGGGGCGGGGGGCATTGTCATGTCACATGGGGGGCGGCAAACTTTACTTTTGCCTAGGGTGGCAAAAATCCTTGTACCGGCCCTGGCTGGAGGGGGCTGTGTGAGCTGTGGCCGCACAGTGTCCCATGGTAGTTAGGGTGCCAGTACAGCTCACTCAAGCAAACAGCTGATAAACTGGCCGCACGGAGGAAATGTGTATGTGTGACTGTCTGTCTGTAACTGAGTGTGTGACTGTCTGTCTGTAACTGAGTGTGTGACTGTCTGCCTGTAAATGTGTGTGTGTAGGGCTGCAGGGATTTTGTAGAAGGGGGTGGGGGTTTTGTATTGGGACAGGAGTCTTTATAAGGGGGGATAAGCAGGGGATTTGTGGAAGGGGGTTGCGGGGGTTTTGTAGATGGGGCAGTACAGGATTTGTAGAAGGGGCAGGACAGAGGTTTTGTAGGAGGGGCAGGGCAGGACAAGGGTTTTGTAGGAGGGGCTGACAGCGGTTTTGCAAAGTTTACAAATTGTAAAAATAAAAGAAATAAAACCTTTAACATTTTTTACAGGTTTTTGGGAGGGGGGTGGGGCGGGGGTGCCAAGCACAGGATCCGCCCCGGGTGCCAAATGCTCTAGGTACGCCCCTGCAATGCAGATATAGATATAGTGTGCTTACTCTAGATATTTGTTTATATAGAGGGTGAATCCGCCAGTTAGACATCAGTTGTAGCTGGATATTCCGCTCTATGAATGCATTTTTTGGTTACAATAGATTTATATGTTTTATTGCCCCCATAGTTTTTTGGACGGGACATTTACTATGCAAGTGCTTTGTCCTATTTAAATAAATAAGTCCCTTTGCTGATAAATAAATCTCTCTGCTACTAAATATATTATTATATCCATATAGGTGAGGGGTTTAGGAATTGTAAATATACGCTTCTTATGTGTCTTATGTGTTTGTATGTTCCACATTTGTTGGATAAATATGTGGTAGCACTGCCTGATGGTATAAGGTATTAGATCTAAAATAGATTACAACACACTATAAAAGCAATAAAAGTTGGATTTTCCATCAATATTTGGATTTCCATACCATAAAAAAATAAGACTAAAATCATTTTTATAATTAATATTTTTAATCTTTAATTTTTATTTTTAAACATAATTTTCTACATTTAAAGTTTCTTCTTCATTCATTCAAATGGTGTTGTTTACCTATATACTGGGTAAGTGCTGCCTCATTTGATGTCTGTGTTCTATCTGGATTTCCTTCCATCTCTTAATAAATCATATGTTGGATGTATTTCTATATGCATTCCTATTTGCACTTATTGTGAGCCCTGTAGGCGTCCTTACTTTGAACCATTGACTCATTTATTTTTTCATCAACATTGGACTGCGATTGTGCATTACCGAAGGTGGAACACAAAATGGCCGCCATTTGGAATGCATACGTCACCCGGAAGTACAAACCGGAAGTGACGTTACGCGGATCTGACACCCGCGAAAATCAACTGAGGAATGCCTTGAAACAGCTGGACAGTGAGGACAACGCCCTCTGGACCACCAATAGGAAGAAAAGACAGCCACATATAAGGAAGGACTGGGGAGGGAAGGGTTATGCTGCTATTTTGTCCTTTTGTTAGGATATTTTTATATATACAATTTGTTTTTATTATTGAGTCCCTGAAGAAGTCTTTTGTTAGACGAAACATGATGGACCAAATTAGTTTTTTCTCTTTTAAACCTATTAAATAAAGCATATTATTTTTAATCATTTACTGAGTTTGGACTTCCATATTGTGGCAATACCATCAACCAGGTGAGAGGGAGTTCTGGATATACCCCCCATATACCTAAGGGGAGGCACCCTAAGGCGATTTTTCTGTCTACATCTACATTGTGAGTTCCACTTATATTTGCACAGTTTCAACCTTTATTTACAGTATTATACTATTGTGTTGTGTTTGTTTCTGTAGATTATCAGCTATACTCCTCTGCCATCTATATATATTTTCCATTTTGTACGGGATAAAGTCTGGAATATCCCGAGAGGAAGCTGTCTTCATTACTACGATAAGTAATTGCTTTTGTACAGTTGTTTATAGAGGTGTGGGCTTTATACACTCTGTTGCTTCTCTGTCACATACTGTTCTTATATTAAACCACACTGAATGATGATCACTGGATTCTAAACGTTCACCTACAGTAGTATCTGATACCAAATCTCCATTTGTTAACACTACATTTAGTATGGCCTCCTTACGAGTTGGCTCCTCAGTGACTTGTTTTAGAGACAATCCCAGTAGGGAGTTTAGAATATTTCCAGTTCACATCAGGAAGATTAGAGTCACCCATTATGATAGCTATTTCCTCAACTAGCAGATTATCTAACTTTTCAATTTGTCCTGGGGGCCTATAAATCTCACCTATACATGTTACTGTGTGATTACCAAATTCCAACGTAAACCCAAACAGACTCTATGTTTGCCTCACTAACTTTTATTAGGCTATTTTTTTTATATTTTATGTTATCCTTCACTTACAGGGCCACCCTCCCCCTTTTTTGCCTTCCCTGTCTTTTCTATATAAAGAGTACCCTGGTATTGCTATGTCCCAGTCATTTTACTCATTATACCAGCAGCTAAATCTACATTATTAGTTGCCATTATTGCCACAAATTCATGGATCTTATTCCACAAACTGCGAGAATTTATAGACATGACTCTAAGCTTATCATTTTTAACACACTTGCAACAGGCACTTTCTTTCCTTGTTTTGTGTAACAATTGGATTGATGTTTTATCACCCTTTTGATCTCCCCCTCCTAGTTTAAATACATCTTAGCAAAACCTCTGAACTGCTCACTGACAACATTTGTTCCTTTTGTAAAAGATGCAAACCATCTTTTTGGTACATTTTATTTCCATTCCAAACAGAGCTACCATGAGAAAAGAAGCCAAATCCTTGCTCCTGACACCATTTACCAAGCCTCAATTAAAGTCCCTAATATGCATCCGCCTGTCATTCTGAGTGTTATGCACAGGCAGAACTTCAGAGAATGACCGTGAAGTAAACAACCTGCCGTATATCATTGGCAAAACACTTCCTTTACCTCTGAAACCTCATTGCAAGCCAATTCATTTGTCCCTAGATGGACAAGTACATCCAATTCAACTTCCTGCTTTGCTAGTTTAACAATATTACAAATACGTCTCCTGTCTCTGTGAGCAGTAGCTCCAGGAAGACATCTCAGTCTGCAGTCTTGCACAACTTTGACATAGAGGATGGTGGTTCCACAAACTCTGTGCCTGAGCCTGTCTCCATAACACCACTACACTTAGTGCCTGAGCCTGTCTCCATAACACCACTACACTTGTTGCCTGGGCCTGTATTTACCTAACGCACAGGTAACCTAAAACCTGCTTAGACTTTCTGTGACTGTCCCAATGTAGCTCAATAAGACGTCTTTACAAGGCAGCTCTGGGCAATTTCCTGGGTCTTGAGTTTAGCTCCATTATTATCTAGGAAACACTTCCACAACTTAATAGTGTGGAAGAAATAAAAATAGCGTTGGAAAATCCTAAAGAAAGTCTACAATAAAGTATTGAATTTTATTTGAAGACAGTGAGTGCAGCCACCTTTGTATAATATATAGGAAGGCAGGGCCTGAAATTGTGGGAGGGGTTACCTGGCTATTTAAACTCAGGCCCCCTCCAGTACAGGACCGTAACCGCTGGGTTCATTCATAACCTTTTGACTTCCGGTTCAACTCACCAGGACATCGCTCCCACGTGGTCTTGCTATGGTCCAAGTTCTCTCCGCAGATATTATTATGACACCATTTTTATATATCACTGTTACTTGTTACGAGATACATTCACTTAATTCCGGCTAATTACATCTTCTCATTCATAATGTCTACTACCCCATTAATTACTACTTACATTACAGATGTTCAACATGTTATATTTCCTGTCACTCATATGTTATGTACTATTCCAAGCTAAACTCTTGGTACGAGCACATTAGTATCACGATATCTTATGCTGTGTAATCATTTTTACGTTAGGTCACAAACTTTCAGCCCATAATGTTCTTCTTGACAGTAGTGGCAACTTTCCTAACTCCTAAAGTGTCGAGTTGTTCTTCTTTTTTTTTTTTTTTTTGAAATTCTTTATTTAGTTTTGTGGTTTGTCAAGAGATAGCAGTACAAACATTTGTTTCCATAACAGTGTCCCGTTAATGGTCCCTTTTGCCAAATCCCTTCCTATAACTCCCCCCTTCCCGGGGCACGCGCCTGCTATCAGGGCTCCGCTGGCGGCTGACGTCCCACCGGGCGGCAGGGACCGTCCCCCAAGGGCCGTCAGGGGTGTCGTTACTCTCATTCCCATCCCTCCATTCCGCGCCCCCCATCCCCCAGTCTCGGGCCCCAAGCGGTAGGGTTGTGGATAGATCGGTGGTTAGGCGAGGGTGCGCCTCAGTGCGCTGTTGGGTTGGGGTACCTTGGTTTGAGGCGCGGGCCGCGCTCCCCCCCCTGAGGGGGGTGATGGGTGTGCGGGTCTGGGTGTTATAGCGTCCCTGCGCCATCCTAGAGAGAAAGGGGGCGCCCCTAATTTGTCTGCGTCGCCTGGGTCGTGACCAAGTATAGGGGGTCCATGGGCGGGCCACTCCCCTGGATGGACGGGTCGGGGCCACGCCCAGGCCCTCCGGATCCCTCTGGGGGCTGTCAGGTGTCAGGGACTGGTGGTGTCATGTGGGCTTCCTGCCCCCCAGGGGCCCCCCGGGGCCAGTGCGTGCAGAGCGCGTTCCCTTTTGGGCATCCGTCCAGTCATGTGCATCGAGTGCATCACTCCCTACTCAATCTCACCCTAGCTCCTCACCGTCTATGCGGGCTGAGTTGGTTACGTTGTGTGTGTGGCTCCCTCGATCCCTATCGAATGAAAATCTAGGTTGAGCGGTGTTAGTCTTGTGTGTGTACTGGGTCCTTTATTTTGATTGGGGGGAGTGAGCTGGGTTCCCCCGGGTGCCAGAGCGGGGACGGGGTGTAGAGAAAGAGGGAAAAAAAAAAAAATAAAAAAAAAATAAAAAGGGGGGGGGGGGGTCCCGCGTCCCATTAACCGTCCCCAGCCTCTCTCCCAGGTCCCTGATGGGTCGGCGCCTCCCGCCCCCGGCCAGCCATATAGGTGATCCAGGGGGTCCAAAGTCGGGTGCAGCGTTCCTGTGTTCCTCGTAGTTCAGCCGTGAGGGTCTCCATCGTGTATATTTCATCTACCTTATCCAGCCATTGGGAGAGCGTGGGAACGTCTGTCGACTTCCATCTGGCGGGGATTAGGCTCTTGGCGGCATTGAGGAAGTGCCGAATTAGAGATTTTTTGTAGCGTGGTATTGGCATTTGCGTGTGGTTGAGTAACATGGGCATAGGTTCCATGGGGATATCTTCTTCTAAGATTTCCATGAGTTTGTCATGGATCTGTTGCCAGTAACCTGTGATCCGAGGGCATGTCCACCAGACATGCAGGTCAGTTCCTTCAGCGGCTGCGCATCGCCAACATGAGTCGTCCGATGTCAGCCCCATGGACCTCAGCCTGGACGGGGTCCTATACCAGCAGGTCAAGACCTTGTAGTTAAGTTCTCTCATTTTAGTACTTAGTATCCCTTGGTGTGTGAGAATGTGGATCTTCTCCCATTGCTGGTCCGTCAGTGCGATCCCCGTTGCCTGTTCCCACTTAGCGTGGAAGTGCGCCGGAGCCCCCTGGTCAACGGCCAATAGCATTGCGTAGAGCGTCGATATTCCACGGGTCAAATGTTCTTCGCTGGAGCAGAAAGTCTCGAATTGCGTGGGGTCCCTATGCAGTAACTGTTTCCCTTGGAGGGCGGCGTGGTAATGCTTAACTTGTTGGTAACGGAATTGGAGTAGTCCTGTGGGCCTGGTTTGTGCTGTCAGATCGGAGTAGGTTTTCATCTCTGTCCGGGTGCACCATGCCCGGAGGCGCTGGGCCTCCCTCCCTCCGAAGCCGTCCACGTCCTGCGGTCGCAGTCCGTCAGCCAGGTCGGGGTTGTGTATAACCGGCGTCAGGGGTGCGGGGTAGGTCGTGAGCTGCAACTTGTAGCGGATATTCGACCATATCCTCAGCGTCGCCCCAATGAAGGGGTGACGTCTGAGTTCCTGGTCGCTCAACGGGGCCCGCGTCCAAACCACCGGCGGGATCCGTCCCCTCGCCCACGTCAGCTCCAGCTGGACCCATTGTTTGTCCGTGACCGACACATGCCAGTCGACGATGCGGGAGAGGTGGGAGGCCTGGTAATATCCCTGGAGAGACGGCAGGCCTGTGCCTCCACGGTGCTTCGGGAGGATGAGTTGCGCTCTCCGCACTCTCGGGGGGCCCGACGACCACACAAATTTTAGTATCGCGGAGTCCAGGGATCTGAAGAAGGCCTGCGGGAGAGCTATTGGAATGGTCTGGAACAGATACAGCAGGCGTGGTAGCAAATTCATTTTCACTGCATTTATCCGCCCGAACCATGACACACAGAGCTTCCCCCAACGCATCAAGTCCGTGTGGAGGGAGCGGAGGATGGGGAGGAAGTTCTCCTGGTAGAGCTGGGTCAGGTCCTTCGTCAGCCAGATCCCTAGATATTTTAATCGGTGTGGGCACCACCGAAAGGGGAAGCGGGCCTGCAAGAGTTCCGCCAGCTCATGTGTCAGGGACATGGGGAGGACTTCAGACTTGGTCGCGTTGAGTTTCAGGTTGGAGAGGGCACCAAACGCATCGAATGCCGAGAGGAGGTTGGGGATCGTGACCAGAGTGCTTCCTATGAAGAAGAGGAGGTCATCCGCGTAGGCCGCCACCTTATGTTCCCGGCCGTCCTGGGTGAGTCCCGTAATACCCCCATCCCGTCTGACCGCCTCCAGAAATGGTTCCAGAGAGAGGGCAAACAGGAGGGGGGACAGGGGGCACCCCTGCCGGGTCCCATTGTTTATCTCAAATGTTGGGGAGAGGACTCCGTTGATCCGGAGCTGGGCTGTTGGGGTCGCGTAGAGCGCTGCGATCCATCGCAGGATGTTAGGGCCGAAACCCATCGTCTGGAGTGTGGTTTGGAGGAATTGCCAGTCCACCCTATCAAAGGCCTTCTCAGCGTCGGTGGAGAGGAGAAGGCCACCCCGTCCGGAGCGTTGTTGTGAGTACATGATGTTAAGGGCCCGGACCGTGTTGTCCCTAGCTTCTCTCCCCGGGATGAAGCCAGTTTGATCCGGGTGGACCAGCGTAGAGACCAGGCGGCCCATGCGGGTCGCTAGGACCTTCGTGAAGAGCTTAAGGTCAGAGTTGAGTAGCGATATTGGTCTATAACTGGAGCATGTGGCCGGGTCCTTGCCTTCCTTGGGTATGACCGTTATGGTTGCCAGGAGGGTGTCCCCTTGGAACCGACCGTCTTCCAGAAGTGAGTTCAGGCCCGATAATAGCTCTGGTAACAGTATCTCTCCAAAGGCCTTAAGGTAGCGTGGGGGGAGCCCGTCTGGTCCCGGGGCCTTGTCGAGGGGGGTGTTTTTCAGGGCCCCCTGGAGCTCCTCAATCGTGATGGGGGATTCGAGTTCCTCGCTTTGTTCGCGTGTGAGTGTCCGGGTGACATGTTGTTCTAAGTAAGCTTGTATCTTCGTTTGTCTCCTTTGCTTCTCCCCGGCTGTCCTATTCGGTGCAATGTTGTAGAGTTTAGCATAGTAGTCTCGAAATTCCCCTATTATCTTATCTGGCACTTGTGTAAGGGGACCGCTGTGCGTCCTGATTTTAGTTATGTGGCTCTGGCGGCGTTTCTGCTGCAACATTCTGGCGAGCAGGCGGCCACACTTATTGGAGAACTCGTAAAAATGGCGGTTGGATTTCCGCAATGAGTGTGAGAGTTGTTTAGACAGTTGGTGCTGTAGGGCCCGTCGTGCTTCCAATAGCGCTCCGTAGACTTCCTCCGAGTTTGTAGCTTTGTGTTCTTGGTCTAATTGGGCGACCCGTGCATGTAGGTCCGTTAAGAGCCTGCGTGACTCCCTCTTTCGTGTGGTGCCGACCTTGATGAAGTATCCCCGGATTACGCACTTATGCGCTTCCCAGCGGGTCAGGTGCGAAGTCTCTGTAGGGTCGTTTTCATTGAAGTATTGGCGGAGAACAGTCTTAGCGTCCGCAAGGGTGACCGCATCAGCAAGCAATTGGTCATTTAACTTCCAGTGCCGGCGTGTGGGCTTATGCAGGGGAGACGCCATGACGGCCAGGACCGGGGAGTGATCGGACCAGTTGGCCGGTAGAATCTCACATGAGTGCAGCAGGTGGAGGTATTCTTGTGAGAGGAAGATATAGTCTAGCCTGCTGTGTCCTCGGTGCACCGGGGAGTAGTAGGAATAATCTCTCGCGTCCGGGTGGAGGACTCGCCATCCGTCCGCTAACCCCGCCGTTCGAAGTGCCGTCTGGGAGACCCGGAGGCAGGTCCCCGACAGTGTGCTACCACCCCTTGAGGTGTCCATGCGGGGGTCCATGGGGACGTTGATGTCACCTGCGAGGATCAGGAGCCCCTCCCGGAAACCCTCAAGCAGCCTGGCTGTTTTAGCGAGGAAGCGATGTTGTTTGGAATTAGGGGCGTACACGGAGGCGAAGGTGTAGCGCCGGTCCGCTATCGTGCCTTTAAGGAACAGGTAGCGTCCATTTGGGTCGGCCCTCTCCTCCAGGCAGGTGAAGGGCACAGTGCTTGCGAAGAGGATAGCCACTCCTGCTTTCTTGGAATCGCTGTGGTTGGCGAAGAATCCCGTAGGGTACCTCCGATCCCTGAGAGCCGGGGCCTCTCCCCCCTGGAAATGGGTCTCCTGAAGAAATGCCACCGATGCCCTAGCCGCCCACAAAGCTCTCAGCAGGTGTGATCTACGTTCCGGCGTGTTCAGGCCCCTGACATTGTTGGACCAGAGGCGGAGGGGCGCCGGGGCGAACCCCCCAGCACCCAGGGAGGGCATGGGGGCCAGGGCGGTGACGCGGGGGGGGGAGGGGAGACAAGCAAGGGTGAGGAGCCTGGGCGCGCTCACGATAAGTGGGGGCTCCGAGTATGGTGCGGTGTCACGCGGGTGCGCGTTAGGGTGGCAGCCCCTGGTGTCTCAGGGCGAGTGGGTCAAACAAGGTAAACTATCACAACAGTGAAACTATATACAAGAGTAGACTTGACTGTCTAGGTGGGTAAATCCAATCTGGGTGTTCCGTCCCTTAAGTTAATCACCCTCCTGGTCCCTCGTCCTAGTGTGTGGTACAGTCTGTCTGTGGGTGCGCGTGTGGCCCAGTGCGGGCAGGAGTGAGGGACGGGTGTGTCCTCAAGTGAGAGCTACCTGTCCTGTATCTATACAGGTTCCCCGTGTCCTCCCCCCTGGCCCTCTGCGACTGCCTATGGCCATTCTATGCTAAGGGTCGGTCTGATTGGGGAGTCCACAGGTCCGGGTCCCGTCTCGTCTGTACCCCGGCCTCCCGCCGTGCAGCAGGCCCCAAGTCCAGTGACGGGGGCGGATGGGCGTTGCAGGCCCGTCCCCACAAGCATTTTCGGGGCGGGAGCCCCCCCTCCCCGGTTGGGTCGCCCCACCAACAGTAGGCCCCACCAACTCCCACCCAGAGTCCTCCCAGGTGCTGTCCAGGCACGGTGCGCACAGGTCCCCTCCGTGCATCCCCCCCCCCGCGCCCCCCAACAGCCTCCATAGCCCACCCAAAACCCCGGGCGGGAGCTAACACTTCCGGTCCCTAAACTAACCCAAGAGAGGCTTAGGGAAAAGGGGGGGGGGAAAGGCCTCCCTGTGCACAAAGGGCCCGGGTCTCTGGGGTATGGCCGGGTGATCCACTGTGGGCAATTAAAGCGGGTAACAAATTCCGGTACTCCCGACTGGGAGGGGATAAGAGTCGGTGGCGGCCAAGTGGTTCAGCGTCATCTTGTGCCTAATAGGGGGCCGGTGAGTGCCGGGCGGGGCGCCGCCGGTGAGTCGGCAGGGTCCAATGATGCCACAGTTCCAGATACCCGGGTGTCGCGGGGCAGGGGGCAGGGGGCCGGGTTCCGCCATTGTTCCAGGGGCTGCTTCGTCCTCCCTCCCCACCTAAGCTAACCTATCCCCGCTATGGGCAGCTTCCCCCCCTCATCCAGGACCACCCCAGTACCTCGTGGACCGGTTGATTCCGGGCCACCTGTGCTCCGTCCTCTCCGTTACTCTTCAGCGCCACTCGGTCCGCCCCACATCCGGGGTGACCGGGCCTCTTCTCTCCTGGGCGCGGGCGGGCGGTCATCCACGCCTGGGTCCTGTCGGGGAGCCAGTGGGGTGTCCAGAAGCCAATTACGGACCCGGATGTTCGGCAGCCGTAGGGTCCGCAGGGCCCGCGGGATGTCATCGGGCCAGCGCACTTGGAGCCACGTGGTGCCGTGTTTAATTTGCAGGCTGAAGGGGAATCCCCACTGGTAGGGGACCCCCTTGTCTCGCAGGGTGGTCGTGAGTGGCCGGAGGGCACGCCTGGCGTCCAACGTGAGGCCGGAGAGGTCCTGATAGAGGGACACCTCCGAGCCATGGAACTGTATGCTCGTCATACCCCTGGCCGCCGCCATCAGCTTCTCCTTAGTGCTATACGTGTGGAGACAACAAAGGACGTCACGGGGCCTTCCATCCGGGCGTTGGGGCCCTTGTGCCCTGTGGACGCGGTCGAACTGGATCTCTTTGGGGCCCTCCTGGCCCAAGATCTGTCTGAAGAGGGCCCTCAGGGTGTCTGGCAGCGGAGTTGCGTCCGGCTCCGGGAGGCCCCGGATCCGAATGTTTTGCCGCCGGCTCCTATTCTCCAGATCTTCAACCTGGCGTCGCAGGGAGAGCAGCATGTTCCCCTGTCGCGTGGTGGCCAGTTCAGCGGCCCGGTGCTGCGTGCGGCATGCTTGCGCCTCGGTCTCCAGGGCCTCCACCCTCACCTCGACCGCCGACAGGTCTGTTCGCAGGGCCGTGAGTTCCTCCCTGATCGCCGTCCGAAGCTCTTGTAGGAGGCCGCCCGAGTCCGCCTTGGTGAGCATATGGGTGGAGATCATGGCCAGCTCCTGCTTGATCTGGGCCAGGGTGTCATCTGGGAGGGAGTCCCCCATGCTGTCCTGGCTTGGGGATCCGGGCGCCATTTTGTCCGGCGGCCCGCAGCTGCCCTGCGTGCTCGGGGTGCAGATGAAATCGTCCATCGTGCCCGTGTGGCGGCGTGGGGAGCCACCTGGGGCCTGTGATTTTTTATTTCTGACCATTTTTAATCGTTAGGGCCGCTAATAATCGCTATTTTATGGCCAGGGGGTGAGGAGCTTGGTCTCTACACGTCCTGTCGCATGCTCGGCTCGGCCACGCCCCCCCGAGTTGTTCTTCTATACTCATCATACATATTGTAATTTTTCATGCATGATCCAAGAATGCTGCCCCATTACAACCTCCTTAAAAAAAATACAAAGCCCTCATAGTCACACATAGGCTGACGTTTCTAGCACTAATCTTGTAGTTCCTAGCCCACAAGTTGGGGCATGTGGACTACCCAGTTATTACGTAGTAACAAATAATTCTCACCAATTTTATCTATATCTCTACCACACATAACAAAGCTTATGCTTACGGGATCCGAATCTCTCTACTACTAGCCATTCATCCTTTGGTCCTTCAACTGCAGAACACAGAGGTCTAAAAGGGAAGTTGGGCAGGCCCATTGTGTATCGGGGCAAAGCTCAAATCTGCAACAATTTTAATTCGGGCAGTTGCGGATTTGGCTCGTGCTGACTGCTGCACATCTGCTCAATTTGTTACAGGGCACATACCAAAACCATGTGCCTTAACCGTCTGTACCCAAAACAATGTCTGCTCGAAGTTAGCATCGACAACTTGGCGTATTATCTCCGAACACACCCATCCCGTCACTTAGTTGACATTTTGGTTCAAGGTTTTACAGACAGTTTCCACACTGGCCTAGTAACACTCCCCACTGGTATTCACGAATGCCAGAACCTACAGTCCGCTCTACTCGACCCCCTCAACACTGACATATTACTCAAGAAAGAGTTGGACAACAGATTCATTATAGGCCCTTTCTCACATCCACCTTTCTCGTGCTGGCGTACCAACCCTATAGGCATAGCCACAGGGAAATCTAACAATAAAAACATCTAGTTATCAATTTATCTGCCCCACATTCATTGCCTACTCCAAGCCTTAATTCACTGATTCCCTACGAAGAGTTTTCCTTGCACTACGCTACAGTGGACGAAGCCATCCATGCCAAATTAAAGGCAGGGGTTGGTGCTTGGTTGGGAAAAACAGACATTTCCAATGCTTAAGCTTTTACCCATACACCCATCACTGTGGCATATGCATGGTATAAGATGGAGAGATAGGTATTACTTTGCCACTCGTCTGACATTTGGTGCTAAGAGCAGTCCCAAGTTGTTTGACTTGTTAGCCAACACTCTATGTGGGCTTCTTCTCAATATCTGTGATTGCCCTTCAGTCATACATTACTTAGTTAACTTTCTCACAATCGAGGACCCCCACACTACCGCTATTAGCATTCAAAAGATGATGGCTCTTTTTTCATCCGTGAAGGTTCCACTTTCACGGGAAAAAACTGTAGGTCCTTCCACCAAAGTTATCTTCCTGGGTATTGAAGTAGACGATTAAATTACAAGCAAGTTTACCGATAGAGAAGGAACAGCATATCAGGGAAACTGTGGAATGTTTTCTTTCCAAGAACAAGTGTACTAGAGTAGAACTACAATCTTTACTAAGCACTTTGAACTTTGCTATAAGAATTTTTCCACAGGGCCGGGCATTTATTTTCCGATTGCTGTGCCTTCTTCCCCATCTTCATACAGACAATAATTACACGTCTTTGGATATGCATGCCAGAGCAGATTTACACATGTGGCTCAGGTTCTTGTCTCATTGGAATGGGAAAGCAATGTTCATTCCCCCCCCCCCATCTCGGATGATTCCCCCTTAGTCTGGACCGATGCTGCAGCCCACACAGGGTTTGCAGTGATCTATGGTGACTCCTGGTTCAGAGACTCAAGGCCAGTCGAGACCCTTGGTCTACCCTCATTCCACACAACTTCAGCTTTGTTTGAAGTCTGTGGCCACCTCTAAGGCCTGGGGATATCAGTGGAAGGGGAAAGCAGTTAGATGTTTTTCTGACAATAAAGCAGCCTGTGACATCATTAACAAAGGCAGATCCTCATCCCTCACTTTCATGAGACTCATTAGACAGCTCACATGGTAAAAAAATAAAGCATGATTAATAAAGCTGCTGATGCATTATCTTGTGTTATTTTTAAGACTTCTTCAAAGTACACACATAACAGCCAACAACACCCCCTCATTCTGAGACTTAATTTTTACTCACTTTTGTTGCCGACGGTTTAGTGACTAATGGCTGTGTGTTGAGTTATTTTGAGGGGACAGCACATCTACACTGTTATACAAGCTGTACACTTACTACTTTACATTGTAGCAGAGTGTCATGTCTTCAGTTTTGTCACATTAAAAGTTATAACATATTTACAAAAATGTGAGGGGTGTACTCACTTTTGTGAGATACCGTGTATATATATATATATATATATATATATATACATATATATATATGTATGTATATATAACGGTTATACAAAGGTGGCTGCACTCACAGTCTTCAAATAAAATTCAATATTTATAGATCCTGTCCTCCTGCTCTTTCAATTGGGTTCTCGGACATCTGTCACACAATAGATTAGTTATCGTACCATAGCAATTAGTTGATACTTATTTTACTTTTTAAGGTCTCATCTAATACCTCTTTTTTCAAGAAGTCACAATTTGTGGTTTGCTGGTACGTTACCCCTCTACGTCCTTATATTCTCTTTTTCTCCTAGTTTAGGAGAAAAAGAATTGGCTGATTAGGGTCAGGTGCTAGCCTTTGTTAACTTAAAAAATAGCTGTTCTCGCGAGGCCAACTCCCCAACTCAACACAGAGGTTTCGTCCAATCAGCCCATATCATAGGTAGCCTCACATCAGCCACCTTTTGACCACACGTTTTGATTCTTTTACTGTCACCGAGAGGCCAATACCCCACCACAACATTCAGTGGCTTGAGCCTCACGGTCCAAATCTTAGATAGAGCATCTCTTCTGCTTGGCAACAAGCTACAATCGTGCTGGGACATATGGTAATCAGTTATTCTAGTTTTATGTCTTAGTATGTTTCAGTATGTCTCAGGAAGAAAATCTAGGTGAAGATTTATCAAGGTCAGGGCCATGGGTGTCCGCAGGAATTTTTCCAGGGGGGGGCATAATTGTAATGACATCCATGTTTGGTACCTTTTTGACAGTGTCATGAAAGGGAAGGGGCATAGCCATTATCACATAAAGCCAGGGTGAATAGCGTTTTCACAACTATGGTGTCAGGAATATATGTTTGTATTCCTGACACTATAGTGTTCCTTAAAGCAAATTAAAGGACATTTCTGAAACAGAGTGTCAGAAAGTGCAGATTGACGTCAAGCATGGGTGCCGCTGATTGGCTAGAGTGGTCAGTTGACGCTCTAAGCCAATCGCTAGTTCCCGGTTCATAAAATATTTTTACTTTTTTATGAATGGGGAGCTACTGATTGGCTTAGAGTGCCAGCTGACCGCTCAAGCCAATCAGTGACACCCCTACCCAAAGGAACTCTGTGCTTCCTGACACTCAGTAAATAAAAGTGAACACATTAACACCGATATTTTTTTACCTTTGGAGATGAGAAGGTCCAGCGTTTCCCCGCCAGGCCCAGGTACCAAAGCCTTATGATGTGGTGTCCAGAATAAAGTGGAGGTTCACTTCATTTGTCCTTCCTGCTCCAATCTCCTTTTCCTCTCCTTCATTTGACAGTCTTTTTTTTTTCTTCTGACACTGTTTTCTATCCTTGGCCCCTTCTGCTCTTTTACCTTTCTGCTACTTTCTGCTTATTTTGCGCCCTTCTGCTCCTTTCTCATTCTGATCCCTTTCTGCTCCTTGCAGACCCTTTTTGCTCCCTTTTCTACTTTTCCTTTGTGCTCCTTGCTGTCCCTTTCTGCTCTTTCTCCTACTTTACCTTTGTGCTCCTTCTGATTCTTTCTGCTCCTTTACCTTTGTGCTCCTTGCTGTCCCTTTGTGCTCCTTCCTGCTCCTTGCAGGCCCTTCCTGCTCATTCTCCTACTTTGTTTGTGCTCCTTCTGCCCCTTCCAGCTCATTTCTAACCCTTTCTGCTCCTTCTACTTTACCTTTGTGCTGCTTTACCTTCCAGCTCCTTGCTGACCCTTCCTGTTCATTTCTATATATCTATAGGCTGCTGCCCCCCCAAATCTATAGGCTGCTGCCCCCCTCCCCAAATCTATGGGCTGCTGCCCCCAAATCCTGCCCAAATCTATGGGCTGCTGCCCCAAAATCTGGGCTGCTGCCCCCAAATCTATCTGCTGCTGCCCCAAATCTATAGGCTGCTCTCAAACCCTCCCCCCTCCCCCACTTACCTGATCTGTAGGCTGTATCTGGCTGCATGTGTTGCTCCCCTGCGGTTTCAATCAGCAGAGAGAAGCAGGGATAAGATGCAGCTTCCTATCCCTGTCTCTCTCCATACACAGCGCCGGTATTGCAGTTAATTCTAAATCTAACACGAAAAAAGCAGAACAAGCTGAAAAATCCAGGGGGGGGCAAGTGCCCCCCCATGCGGACGCCCATGGTCAGGGCTGCCCATCAGGTAGATCACCAGATGTTGTAGAACTACAACTTCCATGATGCTTTGTCATTCTAAATAATTGATGCAATTTCCCAGGTGGTTTTCCCAATTACCAACCCTCTTAGCAGCAAAATATACAAACAGAAATTTGGCATTCAGCTATGCATCTAAAATAAGGATAAAACAAATAACACATAATGAAGTATGTACGAATATAAATAAACTTTGTGCTGTAGACGTAGATGCTGTAGATGTGTAGATAAGACATTTTGTGCCTTGGGGTGCCTCCCATGATTTATTCCTTCCTCGCCTCCTAGTCAGTAGTAGAGGACAGTAGTAAGGTAAAATCCACTTCTTGCAGTAATTTATATATATATATATATATATATTTTTTTTTTTATAATTTGTATGCAATAAACAAATTATAAAATGAATAAAATAAGTCCAACGTGTTTCTTCCACCTAAGTGGACTTCCCCAGGGACACAATGAAATATGTTCAGATCAAAGTGCAATAATGCAAAACAAATGTCAATATAAGCAGCCTAAACTTTTAGGCTGCCTATTTTATTCATTTTATGATTTATGATAAAATACACCTTGCTCATTAGTTCTATTTCTCCTCTGCTGCTGCCTGCTAACATTAAAAGGCAGAACATATAACAACGATTGACATGGAGCCAAGAAGGAGCCACTAATTTCAAGGATAGAGTAGGATTTATTTCTATATTTAATTGAATTTTTAAGACCTCACATATATATTGATAAGTAGAGGGGAAAATTAAACATAATATTAAAATCCCTTAAAAGTTCCCCTTTAAGTAAGCATTTGTTAGTTTGCCCTCAGCTAAGTTAATCTAATACTCAAAGTGGTTGCATATATTGATCAAAATCTATTCTAGAATCTGCAATTAGATAAATGAAAACATAAAAATTGTATTTTGAAATCTGTACATTTTATATATAATCTGAACTAAAATGATTTTGTACATAGTGTGCACTAAAACACTAAGTTGGCATTTTAACACATTCTTCTGTTAAATAGGAATAACTTGAACACGCTTAAATTTAGCTTTAATTAGTACTCCGAGAGCTGTGCATATGGCACTCACTGAGTACAGATCACATAAAATATATTTTGGTTAATCTGTCATCATACTGTAGCACCTTTATTTATTTTCTATCTTGCACCATGAGCTGTGTTACAAAGCACTGCTTACATGTATAGTCCTATTACAGAAAAAGCATTATGGCATTTTCAGGTACAAACATATACATACATTTATATATACTGGCATTCTGAATACATCTCTACATGTAAATGATTCATTTAACATGTTCTTATCCAGGTTTTGGAGTGTTTTTGCCACGGACATAAGTTGTTGATCCATTCAACATTACTTGTGCTTTGAGCATTCAGAGTTAATAGTTCATATGCTCTTCACAGTTGCTTAATGTTGGCTTGGAAATACATGGCATGCAATTCTTAGCTGCATTCTAAACGTCTGTTCCTAAACCTTCAACATGAGGTTTATCAACTAATCGAAAGGCTTCCAGAAACTCATTAATATCAATATTTCCATCCTTGTTGAAATCGATACTTCGAGCCATGTTACAGATTGCCTCGTCACTGACTTCTATGTTTAAGTGAGAGCTTAGTAGTTTCCAAGTGTGTTTGAATTCCTCAAATGAAATAAGCCCTGAAACATATGGTGACAAATAAATAAAAATCTTTATCCACTAAACACATACAAATGAATGAAAAATTACAACACTGTAACACTATCTGTCAGGAATCACTGAATAACCCTTCACGTGTATATATTTTTTAAAAGAAAACAAAGAAATTAAACTTGGGGTATTTTGACTCTTTTTATACAACCATTTTACCACCAATCTATGCCAAATTGAAAAAAAATAATAATAATTGGTAATTTTTTGGACACACATAGCAATTTAAGAATACATGTATGGAGAACTTTAAAGGTTACTGCCAAAGAACATCCCAATATGTGTTCAGCAACATCTCCTGAGTACAGTGATACCACCCATGTACAAGTGTGTCGGGTTCTAAAAGACCTTATTTGGACCTTATTTGAAGGGTGCGCATTCCAGTTTTCCAACTTGGAATTTTCACAGCTGGTCATCATGCACCCATGTCCATTTTTGAAGTCCCATCAAACCATATATTTTTTAAAAGTATACACTCTAGGGTATTTCAAATGGTGGTATTTTAACACTTTCGATGGACTAATTCTACCACCAGTCTTTGTCAATCTTTTGGGTAGTCATTCTTTTGTGCTATATTTCTCTCACATTGTACTTTAGGCATGGATTCTCAGTTCCTGTTATGTGTTACTGACAAAGAAACCCCAATATGTGTTCAGCAATATCTCCTGAGTACAACAGTGCCCCCAATGTACACGTTTTATGGGCTTTTGCAAACTTACAGGGGTCAAATGTAGGGCTTTCCCCTTTTCCATGTTTGCACATTGAAATTTGCCAGATTGATTTGCTGGGCCTATGTTACCTTTGAGACCGTATAGCAGCCCAGGAATGAAAATTAACCTCATCATGGCATACCATTTGTAAAAGTAGACAACCCACGGTATTCAAAATGGTGTATGTCCAGTCTTTTTTAGTAGCCACAAACGTTTGCCAAAGTTAGCGTTCATTTTAGTTTTTTTCATTTTTTTTTTTACACAAAAACTGCATTTTTACTGGGGATTTCATCTTCGTTATAAGTTTTACTATTTTAAACACTCATATTTGTGTTCAGCGAAGTCTCCTGGGTATACCAATACCCCCCATTTACAGGTTTTATGGTGTTTTGGAACATTACAGGGTCAATATAGGACTTGCCCAATTCAGTGTGCCAGATTGGTTTGCTAGGTCTGTGTTGCCTTTTGAGACCATATGGTAGCCCAGGAATGTGAAATAACCCCAACATGGCATACCATTTTAAAATATAGATAACCCAGGGTATTCAAAATAGGGTATTTCCAGTCTTTTGTAGTAGCCACTTACGCTGGCCAAAGTTAGCATTTTTATTTGTTTTTCATAAAAAAAAATTTTTTTTTTTCCAATTTATATTATATATATATAGAAAATTTTGAATCTTTTTCACTCCTACTATAAATATCAGATACCTGGTGCCAAGTCACAATAATATAGAAATTCCAAAAAATTACCGGCAGTCTTCGGTTTTGTTAGTTCGGTTTATTGTTGGTACATCCAAAATAGTCAACGTTTCAGCTCCCGATCGGAGCTTTCATCAGGACACATTAGACCCCTCACTCTGCTCTTCAACAAGATATTTATCACCCTCTGCTAAGATGGTGTCTATTTTCTAACAAACCTATGTCTTATCTACACTCATGTCGCTTTAACCCCTGTATCACAACTATGTGTCGTTTTGCTCAGAAATGCTTCAGACTTGAGAAAGGGAGGTTCTCCCAAAAGTTTGTCATTAAAAAATTCTGTTAGTCCAATAAAAAAAAGGTATTACAAGATAAGAATTGTGTCTGTTTTTTACACATATATATATATATATACATATACATACACACACACACACACACACACACACACACACACACACACACACACACACACACACACACACATACACACACACATATACATACACACACAAAATATGTGTGTACTATATATATATATACACACACACACACACACACACATATAATACGTGTGTGTGTGTGTGTGTATATATACACGCAAATATACACACATTTATTTCCTATATATGTATAATATATTGTAATTAAAGCATTTTATAATATATTATACATATATAATGCATTTTTTATTATTTATTTATTTTAAAAAATTTTTAAAGTTTTTATTTTAACTGAGTGCCCCGACCCCTCGAGACACTCAGTACAGGCAGAGTATCGGAAACCTGCCTGATGGCTTCCGATGCTCTGCCTCACTGCCGGGCTCCACGTGGAGCAACCCGGAAGTGATCGCTCCCCCCTCTCCAGCAGCCCAGCAGTGAGGGGGAATATTGAGGCATCGCTGCAATACCATTGGAGCTGCTGGAAGTGATCATGATCGCTTCCAGCGCTTTTATTTCTTGCAAACATAGCAAGTATATCCGGGGTCCTTAAGGATCGTTTTTGGTCAGACGTACCCAATACTTCCACGGTCACTAAGGGGTTAAAGTTAGCAAACTAAGAATAACAACATACGAAAATGATTTGGGAGTTGTCATAGACAACAAACTAGGCAACAATGTTCAATGTCAGTCGGCAATTGCGATTGCCAGTAAGGTATTGTCATGTATAAATAGGAGCATTAATTCTCTTGATTTAAATATAATTTTGCTGTTTTAAAAACCAATGGTAAAACCACACCTTGAATATGCTGTAAATGATGGGCATCTGTTCCAAAGAAGGATATTATGGCACTAGAAAAACTGCAGAGGAGGGATTCAAAATTAACAAATAGAATGGAATAAATCTGAGAGGGGATATGATAGCATTATACAAATATATTCGGGGCCAATACAAACCATAGTCTGGAAATCTATTCTTAAATATTACTGTACAAAAAACACAAGGTCATACATTTTGACGGGAAGAAAGAAGATGTAGTCTAAGGCAAAGGAAACGTTTTTCACAGTGAGAACAATAAGGGTGTGGAATTCTCTGCCTGAAGAGGTGGATTTATCAATCTGTATAGATGTTTAAACAGTAACTTGATGCAGAGGCGTAACTAGAAACCACGGGGCCACAGTGCAAAAATTGCCCTGGTGCCCCCTCAGCCCTCGATGTATCTCATTCCCAGCCCCTCTATGTGTCTCATCAGCCCAGCCGCTCCATCTGACTCATTTCCCCATGTGTCTCATTCCCTCCCCACAGCCCCTCCTTGTGTCTCATCCCCCCATGTGTCTCACTCCCTCCCCCAGACGCTGCAAGTGTTTCATTTCCCCACCTCAGCCCCTCCATGTGTATCATTCTCTCCCCCCGACAAGAATCCCATTGAAGATATCAAGAAATAATTTGACAACCATATCGAGAAGGGTTTAGAAAACGGAATCTTGACAATAGATGAAGCAAAACACCTATCAACTCCATACCCTAAGACACCAGTGTATTACCACCTCCCCAAGGTGCACAAAAATAAAAATAACCCACCTGGCCGGCCCATTATATCGGGAACAGACTCCATTTTGGCAAAGGTATCAGAGTACTTAGACAATTTGTTACAACCAGTAGTTATCTGCAATCCTGTCTATTTGAAGGACACAATACACATCTTGAGATTAATAGAGGAAGTCACTTGGAAAGAGGGGAATTTTTTAGTCACGTGTGACGTGACTTCCCTCTACAGCATTATACCGCACCAAATAGGATTAGAAGCTGTGCAATATTTTTTTAATGAAACACAATTTTAAAGAAGTACAAATAGACTATATTTTAGAGGGCATTCATTTATTTTTGGTTCCACAACACTTTTTACCTTCAGATTTGGAGGATGGCGATGGGCACCAAGTTCGCCCCCAGCTATACTAACTTGTTTATGGGGTATTGGGAGGAGCGATTTGTAGATCAAGGACATCCCTGGGGGGCGAACTTGGTGTGCTATTGCCGATTCATAGATTATATTTTTTTATTTGGACAGGCACGAGTACAGATCTGAATACTTTTATTTCATTTTTAAATAATGAATGGAACATTGTTTTATCAGCACAAATCAGCAAAGAAGGTATCAACTTTTTATATCTGGATATTAATATAGTTGAGGCACGCATCACGACGAAGAATCATTTTAAAGAAGTTGACGCAAACGAGTACATCAGGAAGGAGAGCTGCCACCACACACCCTGGCTGTTAAACACCCCCAGAGGGCAGTTTTTAAGAATAAGGCGTAATTGCTCAAATGATCAGGACTACATAGCACAGGCAGGCAGGATAAAAGCTAAATTTTTACAAAAGGGGTATGAAATTAAACTTCAGGCAGTTTTAGAAGAGGTCCTTGCAATACCAAGGAAGAACCTCCTAATATATAAAGATAAGAAGAAAAACAAGAAATGGAATAATAACATCCCGTTTATTTGTAACCTTAATGGAAATCATAAGAAAGTAAACAAAATCATGAATAAATATTGGCATATTTTACGAGATGATCCGGTTCTTAAAGACATCTTACCTGAGAAACCTAAAATTATCTATAGGGGAGCAAAAAATCTAAAGAGCACCTAAGTACAAAGCAACATCCTCTATATAGGCAGAACAATCACATGCCTATATGAAAGGTTAAGCAAAGCATACAAGAAACAAAGAATGGTTTGGAGTCACATAGTGTCTCGAACCATTTTAAAATAGCTCATAACCAGAACCCCAAAGGAATGTTTTTTAGCGCCATCAAACTAGTTAAAAAGGATTGGGGAGGGGGGGAGGGGGCAGGGCCTGACTGCTGACAGGATCAGACACGTTCTGTCTGAGCTCCTGCTCCAGGGCTAAAAGTCGGAGCAAATTGGAGGTTAACCGCGACCGGCCAACCCCACCGACGACCACACAGACCCCAAGTCACTGGGGAGAACGGGGAGCCTGTCCGGCACAGACAGTAACCCGGCTGGGCTCGGATCTCGTTGGAGCTTGAGCCGGGATGGGACGGCCGCTCTCCCGGCTGGTGGCTCGCGTCCCCCCCCTCTCTGGACCGGGGGGGTCATCCCGGTCTGCAGCATCACTAACCAGCGCACCAACCTGGGCCTAATCAACCACCCTGGCAGGGAACATCACCCGGGCGCTAGTCCACAAGATGGCCACCACCATGTGTGCAAGCTGCCAGAGAGACTGAGCTGATGCTTGCTCAAAAGTGAGGAATCCCCCTAAGCTTAAGAGAACAGCACCCACTATTATTCTACCAGCGGTAAAGCTGAGATCGACACCAGCGATCTACCACTCAGGCACACCCTCAAGCACTCACAGAGTGGATCCTCAAAGAGAGAGACATGGCTCCAGCGACGAAGCCCTGCACATCGATCCTCTCAGAGCACCGCGAGGAAGCCAACTCACACGGACCGAAAGCCCGCAGCTGCGAGGTCACCCTGAAAACAACATGGCTGCAGGGATCTAACTCCCACCCGAGGCAGACACTGCAATAATTCGCAAGTACTCCACAAGGGGACTATCACTCTGCCACTTGCCTGGACTGTGCCTCACATGGCAGTTCCCAAGCTTTTGTCCCTCTGCAGCCACTACACTTCATAGGCAAGCCTTACGGCACACAGACACTGACTCTTATCTAGCTGGCGGGGAGTTAACCTGGGAAGGATAAATTCACACATGTTTGAAGCTTTTTCCTATCGATATACTAAACTAACCGGTGTGACTATTTGCTTTAGTTAAATTAGCCTTACTGTTGACAATGCCAACTTTTCTAAAGTAATCACATGAGACCTAGCCTGAATGTAATTTTATGCTTTAATAGCACTAGCCTGTCTAAGTAATTAGCGTTGCAAACCAGCATTACCTGTATCAATCATAGACTAGCTACTGTACTGCTCAAGCTTGTTTACTATATACACTTACTCTATACTTTAAAAATTGTGCATGTTACTCATATGTCCCACATGTTGCGTGAGGAAATTGTCTGAGGACTGCTCTTGGGGCACCTCAAACCTGTTTGCACAATCTAAACACACTGCAAAAAAAAAGAAAAATTATAAAAAAATAAAATAAAAAAAAAAAGGATTGGGGAGGAGGGGATTACACAAAAAAAGATAGGAATGGAAGAAATTATATTCATTTTTAATTTTAATACTATGACCCCTCAAGGGCTCAACCAAGATTTTGAGTTATGCCATTTTATGAATTAACTTTCTTCAATATGACATTTTATCACTTTAGGTTTTATAAATAACAACTGAACCTTTTTTAGATGTATAAATACTCCAATGGTTAAACATTTTGAGAACTTTAGGTGTTATAAGGTTGATCCTTTTAGCTTTAAGTTTCAGTAGTTGAATATTTTAAAACACTGGTTTTATTACATTTGTGTTTGGGGAATGGATATGTGTGCCTCTGAATGAATTATTCTTTTATTACAATGTTTTAAGAAATGAACATTTTTTGATTTTTTTGTGATTGCACTGGAGTGCCATAAATTAATGTATGTCTCTTTAAAAAAAGTATTAATGCTATTTGCCTTGTCTTAATATATAATTTTTATCTAGAATATTTTAAAAGAATCAATATTCATTGATGCATTGATATTTTATTAATATTGATGTATGTCTCTTTTTAGAACTTTGGAACTTGCTCAGATAAACAAATAAGTGTGAAGATGCACATAATGGGCATTTTATATTGTACATATTTAATATGTCATAGAACTGCTCATGTAATAAATAGTTTTTTCGCAAAAATTAGCCGATATAGAAAAGCGGCTCATATAGGGGCGGTTCATGAGGAAGAGGCGTCAAGAGGTTGGTAAGCAGAATCCGGAAGGAGTACCAGGAAGTGACGTCATAGTGATGGAACGCACGTTGCATTCCAACTGCCCGAAAACGGAACCCGGAAGTGAAAGGAGAGTAGAGGGGGAATCCGGAAGTACAGATTTAGTGGGCGATTTAAGAGAGGAAAGAAGCAGTGAGATACATCAAAGCCAACTGAGGAAGCCTGTTTTATCGGGCGAAACGCGTTTTGGATACTTTGGACATTTGTTTGGACTATACAGTTGATCCAGAACTTGATCTGGTATACTATATTTTATTTATTTTATATTTGAGTGTATTTTAAACCATAAAGCACCTTTTTTTTGGTAGAAACATCTCTGACTTGGCATCTACACTATCCTGAGCTGGTCAAAGGTGGAACATGACAGAGCATTGCACAGAAGAGGGATCTGGACATCCTTTTAATGGTCCACAAGCGTACATCATTGATTCATATGAGGGTATGACTCCAGATTTGTGAGTGACACCACTCTTGCATTTTAATATACGTTATACTTGACAATACTGTATTGCACTAGTGTTTTATAATTCTATTTTTCAGGATATCTACTAAACAGTTATTTAGAAGCTCCACCTTACGTATGTATTTATATTGTTCATTTTCTAAAGCGGTGTAGGGGATACCACTTTTAGGTGTGTAGAGCTTTTCACTTACTCCTTTCCACATTGTACATTTATTTGTTATTACTATTGTCTCATTTCCCCACCTCAGCCCCTCCATGTGTATCATTCCCTCCCCCGAGCCCCTCCATGTGTCTCATCCCCCCATGTGTCTCATTCCCTCCTCCAGCTGCTACAAGTGTCTCATTTCCCCACCTCAGCCCCTCCAGGTGTATAATTCCCTCCCCCCGAGCCCCTCCACATGTCTCATTTCCCCCAAGCTCCTTAATGTGTCTCATCATCCCCAAAACACCTCCATGTGTCTCATTCCCCCAGGCACCTCCATGTGTCTCATTTTCCCCTATGTGTCTCATTAACCCCCAAGTGTCTCATTTGCTCCTCCCAGACCCTCCATGTGTCTCATTTCCCACAGAAGCCGCTCCACGTATCTTTCTCCCTCCTTCACTCTTACCCCTCCTTGTGTGTCTCTCCCCTTGTAGCCCTCCATTTCTCTCTCCCCAACCTTTCCCCGCAGCCCCTCCATTCTCTCCCCCCTTGCAGACCCTTCATTTCTCCCCACTCCCCTCCATTTCTCTCCCCCTCCTCCATTTCCATTTCTCTCCACGACCCTGCAGCCCTTCCATTTGTCTACCCCCTTCCCCTGCAGCCCCTCTATTCCCCCCTTCCCCTGCAGACCCTTCATTCCCCCCTTCCCCTGCACCCAATCCATTTCCCCCTTCCCCTGCAGACCCTCCATTCCCCCCTTCCCCTGCAGACCCTCCATTCCTCCTGCCTTCCCCTGCAGACCCCTCATTCCGCCGCCTTCCCCTGCAGATCCTCCATTTCTCACCCCTTCTCCTGTAAATCCTCCATGTCTCTCCCCTGCCCTTCCCCTGCAGACCCTTCATCCCCCCTTCCTATGCAGATTCTCCATTCTCCCCCTTTCACTGCAGATCCTCCATCTCCGTCCTTCCCCATGCAGAACCTCCATTTCTCTCCCACCCTCCCCTTCCCCTGCAGACCCTCTATTTTTCTCTCCCCCAACTCCCAGTACCTTTTGGCCGCGGTACACGTCTGAGTCTGATAGTAAGTGCTCTCTTAGTGAGCACTTCCTGTCAGACAGCTCGACTGCACTACACACAGTGCCAGGAGGGGAGCAGCACAGCATATGGCTTCCCTCCTACCGGTTAGACTACATCCACGGGCCCCAGCTGGTGCTGCTATGCTGGTGGCTCACGGCCGTCAGTGGTGGCCAGGCCCCCTAGAGTGACGGGCCTGGTCGCCACTGCAACCCCTGCGGCCGTGGTAGTTATGCCACTGACTGGATGAATACTTGCAGAAACTAAATATTCATGGATATAATTTTTTTATTTATGGGATAATTGCTTCTTGATCCAAAGAGAAATCTTACTGCCGTTTTGGAGTCAAGTAGGAATGTATTTGTAGTTTGTTGCAAAATTGAAAAGTGTTCAAACAGGGATTTTTGCATTTTGGATCAAGAGCAAAAACAAATGTGAGAAAATCTAAACTTGATGGTTTATTTTCAGCCTATGTAAATATCATTCCCATTCCTCCCTATCCACTTTATTTGACATATAAAGTGTCTAATACCAACTTAACAGAATCCACTCATACAACATGACCATTAAAGGGACACTATAGTCACCTGAACTACTTTAGCTTAATGAAGCAGTTTTGGTGTATAGAACATGCCCCTGCAGCCTCAATCCTCTGCCATTTAGGAGTTAAATCCCTTTGTTTATGAACCCTAGTCACACCTCCCTGTGACTTGCACAGCCTTCCATGAACACGTCCTGTAAAGAGAGCCCTGTTTAGGCTTTCTTTATTGCAAGTTCTGTTTAATTAAGATTTTCTTATCCCCTGCTATGTGAATAGTTTGCTAGACCCTGCAAGAGCCTCCTGTATGTGATTAAAGTTCAATTTAGAGATTGAGATACAATTATTTAAGGTAAATTACATCTGTTTGAAAGTTTTTTTTTCCATGCAGGCTCTGTCAATCATAGCCAGGGAGGTGTGGCTAGGGCGGCATAAACAGAAACAAAGTGATTTAACTCCTAAATGACAGTGAATTGAGCAGTAAAATTGCAGGGGAATGATCTATACACTAAAACTGCTTTATTTAGCTAAAGTAATTTAGGTGACTAGAGTGTTCCTTTAACTAATTCCATAGTAATAATTTAATGAACCTTGGGAATATTACCACAGAGAAATAATGAGCTCCTTGCAGAGTCAAGTTATCTGGCCTAAGCATTGTCACCTCTTCCTTGCTGTTTCCATTAAAAGTCTGCAAAATAATTGTTGGATGCCTGAATTTTCTATTTAATACTGTGAGGAATAGAACCTGCAACTTTGGAAGTTTAAACTAGACTTATATTTAGTGTTTTAACATCCTGAGCAAACACATCAGGCTGTCTGATTTATTTATTTATTATTTTTACAAATGTTATGTTCCTGCAAATTACTCTTATTACTTACCAGAGCTATCACTGTCTATTATCCTAAATATTGTCTCCAGATCTGATCTGTTCCTGTAGAGAGCTTCCAGCAAACTTGAATGTAAATTCTGCAAAATAGAGTTTGTTAACATTAGCATCTTTCATCTTTCATTAGCATTTAGTTTCTTCAAAGATAAATCAGTCTTGACATTTATTGAATGATAAAGGGAAATATTACAATATTATAATGTTATAAATCCAATTACATACATAGTGATTTATCTATGGTATAAACTGTGGAGGCATAATAAGAAAACAACTAGTAGAAATGTATAGTAAAATAAGTACAGATGTTCTTTTGTGTCTCTACATAGTAATCTCTACCCATGGCCATGGATAAATCAATACAAAAGCAATGTAGAGGCATAGCAAATAACTCCAAATAGACATACACTTATTTAGGGATCATGAGGAAGTGAACTTCCTCATTGTGATGCCCTCAGCAAAAGGGTGGGATTACGGTGCAGGGTAATTCCCTGTTTTTGTCATATCGCTTTAAAAATTGCATGGAAAAAAATGTGGGTGGGCTTTACTTATTGTGTCAAAGAAACATAACCCCTACAAGAAATTGCTTGGAGTGTGCCTTTAAGAAGCTACTATTAATCTCATCAATTAAGTTATTGATTAACATAAGCCTGTCTACATAGGGTTAAGTGCAAAACACTAAAAACATTTTACATGTTTTACAAGATTTAAATATTTTGATGTTAATAGGGTATTTGCTGCCATAATAATCTTCAAAGTCAAGTCTATCTGTCACTGTCGTACAGGAAAAGGCAAATCCCACAGACAAAGGTTCTAAATAGATGTATTACCGGGCCCTAGAGTGGCAGGATTTAATGTTAATAGAGACAATGTCAGAATTAGCCAAGGTCAGTATTATAGAAATGTGGAAAAACAAAATAACAAGCTGGGTCAGTGTGAAAGAATACCCCATCACTTGGTTCGGCACATTTAGTTTTATGGATAATCGTTTATTTGTTCGTACCCTCCTGGTTCGGTTCCAGAACGTGGACCACCCCAGAACCTCATTAGAATGTGGAACACTAAGTATCCAGTATGAAAACCGCAACAGAAACAATTAGTAGTGGCTGTCATTTCGTGCAACCAAACGCACGGGGTCGACAGAATAGATGGTGGCCATTTTGTCTCCTGAACGCAGGCAGCGGGACTTGGTCGTGGAGTGCCTGGAACTGATTTTGGCCAGGGATTCCCACAATCGCCGGTGAAAATAGAGCTGCTGCCCGTTCAAGTTCCCAACCACCTATACGTACTGCGTTCGGGAGATATAAACTACCGAATTAGGGGAACATTCTACACTTGAAATCTTTTGTATAAACTATGTGGTTTTCGTACAATATCTCGCGAACAGAGACCGGCACTTGCTATGATTTCCTTGGAACTATTGTGGGTTTCGACCTCGTGGCAGGCCGGTCAAAACTTGCCCGAGATGGCAATTCAAAACTACCAAATCGATCTGAGTGATTTTTGGATATGATAATTGAGTTTGTACAGTTCCTGACTCAATTATTCCTCAGGCACAAGGGAGGAGTTTACTCTATGTATAAATTATGTGATTGTGCCTGCATTAAACAGTTCTACTCCCAGCATTAAGCCTCGGCTCATGTGTGAGGGGAAATGTGATATTGGTAATATTTACTTTCTGGATTATTGGAGCTGTGATATTTGGGGAAAAGGGAATCCGTGTTGGCGATCCGCCACATTTGGTGGCAGACTGGGTTCCGCTGCTTTCGGTGCACATAAATAGGTCACCTACAGAACAATTGTCCCCTGGAGCCACCTAGACTCAACAGGACTCGGCCAGGGACCACAACTCCCCAGGCCACTGCCCACTGCATAGACCATCCCATTTCCTAGACATGGAAAGCTATGGAGCTGAACCAAGAAGAACCACTAGGGGTGGGTAACAGCAAACGTCCTGGGAAAACTGTTGTAGTTCGGGTGGCAGGAAGAGCTATTTATTGACTTCCTATTGCCCGGGCACACCTAGATTTTGGAGCAGGAGCTGGTACTGTGGATGTCAGAGTGATGAAAGACTTGCCAGCCGAGGTTCTGTTAGGGAATGACTTAGGACCCCTAACTTCTGCTTTCGCTTCCACAACAAACCATGAAGTGCAAGCCGTGACTACCAGAGCCCAGAGCTACCTACCCTTACCCAACTATGGATACCCACTCACATTCTGTTGAGGCCCAGGCAAGAACCCCTACCCTGACTAACTGTAGAACCCCTCCCCTGGGATACCCCTGAGGACTTTGGAAAGGAAGTAGCGGGAGATCCCTCCCTGCAGAAGTATAGGGAGAGAGCCATAACAGATCAGGAAGGGTTAGGCGGAGAGCAGTTTGTGTGGAAAGTGAGACGGTTATATCGGATTACTGAATCCAAGTTAAACACTCCTGGGCCCATTCAGAAGTGTCAACTGGTAGTACCTCAGAAATACCGTCTGGAGTTACTGAAAGTAGGGCACAACGTACCATCAGCAGGGCATCTGGGAATACCACGGACATCTTACCACATAACCCAGAACTTTTTGGGCTGGGATATCAAAGTATGTCCGGCAGTATTGCCAGGTTTGCCAGGCTTGTGAAGAATGAGAGCGGGTAGGCAAAAGTGGGGACCACCCAAAGGCTAAGTTGATTTCTATGCCTATTATTGAAGAGCCCTTTAGCCGAGTAGCGGTGGACCTGATAGGACCTTTAGCCCAGCCTAGTTGCTCCAGTAAGCAAAATATCCTTACCGTAGTGGACTACGCAACCCGGTACCCCGAGGCTGTGGCTGTATCAAACATCCAGGCCGAGACGGTGGCTGATGCCCTAGTCAAAATATTCTCCCTAGTAGGATTTCCCAGGGAGATCCTTTCTTATCAGGCTACTCTGTTCACTGCTGAGGTAACCCACCAGCTATGGAAAGTCTGTGGGATAAAGCCCCTTATGAGCTCCCCTTATCACCCTTAGACTAACGGTCTCTGTGAGCGGTTCGATGGAACCCTTAAACAAATATTAAGGACGTTCACGACCACTTGCAGAGATTGGGAACAGTTCCTGACACACCTCCTATTTGCTTATAGGGAGGTGCCACAGGAATCAAATGGGTTTTCCCCATTTGAGTTGTTATATGGAAGGTGGGTGCGGGGACCCTAGACCTTATTCGAGAGCATTTGGAAGGGGAGACAGAGATAGCGGGGACCCTGATTGTACCATATGTGCTTAAGCTAAGGGACCTAATGGAGGCATTGGCCCAGACGCTACGCAAGAACCTCCAGGCAGCTCAAAAGTGCCAGCGAGTATGGTATGACTGGAGAGCTAGGCACCGTAGTTTCCAGCTCGGACAAAAGGTCATGGTACTCAAGCCAGTACGACATGATAAACTACAGGCAGCATGGCAGGGACCTTACAAAGTTATTTGGCAGGTATGTGACACCACTTACACGGTAGCCAGTTGTGAGAATGAGCAGGTGAAATTGATGTTTCACATTAACATGCTCAAGGAAAAAAAGGCAGAGAGGAAGAAGTAGCTGCAGTGTGTGCCCCAGCATCAGAGGATCCTGATGCCCTACCCTTACCCAACTTGTTAGGAGGTGACTCCAGAGAAGGGGCCATAGAGTTGGTACAGCTAGGGGAATGACTGGGAATGCAGGAACGAACCCAAGCAAGCCAACTGCTGGAAGCCAAACAGGCAACCTTCTCCCAAGAACCAGGATTCACTACAAGGTAGACACCCCAGGCCAGGCCCCATTGAAACAACCCCCATACCGCATTCCTGAGGCAGTCCCGGTAAGAATGCGGAATAAATAAATGAAATGATCTGCTTAGGGGTCAACACTCTGTGTGTCCTTGGACCTCACCTGTAGTCCGAGGGTCGACAAATTATTAGACCGTATAGCTAGGGGATGTTATCTGACCACTATTGATCTCTGCAAAGGGTATTGGCAGATTCCCCTAGCAGGAGGCTATTCCCAAACCGGCCTTCGTTACTCCGTTCGGCTTATACCAGTTCCGGGTTATGCCGTTCGGAATGAAGAATGCCCTTGCCACCAAAGGATGGTGGATCGCCTCCTAGATGGTCTCCAGGATTATGCTTGTGCATAACTGGATGACATAGCCATCTACAGCAACACCTGGGATGCTCACTTAGAGCATGTAGGCACCATACTAGACAGGATTAGGGGAGCCGGCCTAACATTGAAACCAGACAAGTGTCATATTGGTATGGCGGAGGTACAGTATCTTGCCCACCGTGTAGGATGTGGTAAGCAATGGCCTGAACCAGCCAAGATTGAGGCCATTGCTAATTGGCCCACTCTCCCTACCAAAACACATGTAATGGCTTTCCTATGAACAGCCGGCTACTACAGACACTTTGTCCCAGAGTATAGTGCTATGGCCAAACCCCTGACTGACTTGACCAAAAAGAACTTACCTAGGCAGGTCGTGTGGTCCCCAGAATGTCAGACAGCGTTCCAAGCCTTGAAAAAAAGCTCTTGTCAATGCACCTGTCCTGGCTGCCCCAGATCCTAACAAACGTTTTATTGTCCAAACAGATGCTTTAATGTTTGGACTGGGGGAAGCCAGGTCAGACAGGACGGGGGAGAGCATCCAGTGGCCTTCTTGAGTCAGAAATTATTACCCCGAGAGGTCAGCTATGTGGCCATTGAGGAAGAGTGCTTAGCCCTGGTGTGGGCACTAAAGAAGTTAAGCCTGTATCTGTATGGCCCCGCTTTCACTCTCATCACTGACCACAACCCCTTAGTCTGGCTCAACCGGGTCACTGAGGTGGAGTCTAGCCCTGCAACCTTATGATTTCACCATCCACTACAGACCCGGGAAACAAAACGGGAATGCAGACGGGCTATCACGCCAGACTGAGCTGTCAACTTATAGACTAATTTTTTTTCCCAGACATCCCCAAGTTGCTGGAGCCGTGAGCAAAGGGGAAGCAGTGCGAAGGAATGCCCCACCACTTGGTTCAGCACATTTCATTTTATGGATAATTGTTTATTTGTTCATACCCACCTGTTTTGATTCCCGAACGAGGACCACCCCAGAACCTCATTAGAACGTGGAACACTGAGTAAGAAAACCACAATGGAATAATTAACAGAATGCTCCACTGGGTGGCCGCCATTTAGTGCAAGCGAAAACACGTGGTCGACAGAATGGATGTCGGACATTTTGTCTCCCGAACACAGGCAGCAGGACTTAGTCGTGGAGTGCCTGGAACTGATTTTGGCCAGGCATTCCCGCGAATGCCAGTGAAAATAGACCTGCTGCCCGTTTAAATTCCAGACCACCTATATGAATGGCGATATAAACTACAGAATGAGGGGAGCAATTTACACTTGAAATCCTTCGTATAAACTATGTGATTTTCGTACAATATCCCGTGAATGGAGACTGGCCCTTGCCACAATTTCCCTGGAACTATTTTGGGCTTCGACCTCGTGGCAGGCCTGTGATGGCAATTCAAAACTACCAAAGTGATTTTTGGATATGATGGTCATTCAGATCAGGGCTGTTCGAGTATGTGACTTTTTCCATGGATTTTATGGGTACTTTTGGGGTGTTTGAAAATTGTTTTGTGTTTCTGTACCTGAAGAAAATTGAGTTTGTACAGTTCCTGGCTCAATTATCTCTCAGGCACAGGGGAGGAGTTTACTGTATGTATAAATTCTGTGACTGTGTCTGCATTAAACAGTTCTACTCCCAGCATTAAGCCTCGGCTCATGTGTGAGGGGAAATTAGATACTGGCGATATTTACTTTCAGGATTATTGGAGCTGTGATATTTGGGGAAAAGGGAATCCGTGGCGGTAATATCTTGGTGGTTTGCCACAGTCAGGATACCAGAAATACTTGAAGTCAAATACAAGGCAAGGTCAATATCAGAATATCAAGGGAGACTTACTATAAACACTAATGTGTATCAAAGCAGAAACCATGATAGGGCACTTAATAAGGGCCCAAATTAGAATTATAAAGTCTAACAATAGTTCTGAATCGTCCATGTCATCTCTGCGACTCCATAATAATTAATAAAGAGGTAACCTGGATGACGTGATTTCTTTAAGGGCAGGTGTGATGTCACAACATTTGAATCAATAAAAGAAGCACCATTCAAGCAATTCAGGCAGTGTCTATGATTATACAGGGAAGAAAATAGTTGTGTGAATTTTGGCCTGCGCACACCAGGAAAGGAAGGAGCTGCTGGCCAGGCCAAATGGCAAGTATATAATGTTTCCCTGATCAGGTCGCGTGGCAGCGTGGAGCATTCAGTCTGCGCAACCTGAGAAGTGGAGCAGCTTAACTGCACAAAGCGTACGGCTAACGCGGCCCGATGAGTGGAGCAGTGTGGGCACCTGGAGCGGGTAAGTTAATGACAGTCAACCCTATGATTCAGCTTTTGGATATCCCTTTAAAGCTAAAAAGTATTTTTTTATTACAATGCTACTGCTATATGACATCCCTGGCATTTGTCTTTGTCCTATATTAAATATTCATAAGTATAGATAAAACATGGAAATCTAAACTTGATTTTCAGACTCAAACCAGTACCTCTCGAGTTGGCTGACATGCAGAGAGTTCATCAAACCAGTCCCTGTATCTCAGTAGCCCTTCTGGAGAACTACCGATTAGCTGCGGCCTCAACATTCTCCATGGGAGACCCAGTTTCAAAACAGATTCCAGAGCTGTTGCCCAGTCATTTAATGTTATGTATCCTGTAATTAAACCACATTGATTCATTGAAACTTGTATACTAGCACAGTGGTAGTTAACAGGTAAACTCACTAGCAGTTACAAATCTACAACTCCCATGATGCTCTGCAAGCCACTCCTGTTTAAAGTGGGACCAGCCAGTATATATATATGCAGTATATACATAATGGGCCAGAGACAAAAGTAGGGGGGCAGTTATAAAACATGTGTGTGTGTGTGTGTGTATATATATATATATATATATATATATATATATATATATATATATATATATATATATATATATATATATATATATATATATATATATATATATATATATATATATATATATATATATATATATATATATATATATATATAAAATATTACCAAAATTGAGTGTTCTTGAACTGACGACAAAATAATTCTACAAGAAACAAAAAAAAACCCCACACAATATAGTCCAGACAATCTGGACAGTGTAATATACAGTATGGGATAATGGGGAGAACTCACTTGGACCAGAGCCTTATCACCCCTGGCTCTGGGTTTAAAAAGCTCCACTGGAGAGGGAACTAACCCCCACTCAGCGGCGTCTCCAGGATTCATACTTATGGGGGGCACATAAGGGGCCAGGGACAAAAGTAGGGGGGCAGTTATAAAATGTGTGTGTGTGTATATACACACACATATATATATATATATATATATATATATATATATATATATATATATATATATATATATATATATATATATATATATATATATATATATATATATATATATATATATATATATATATATATTTGTGTAAGGGGCAAAATAGCTGTATATGGAGTAAGGATCCAGCATAAGCTTAGGATAGTGTAAAGGGAGCAAGTCGGTTGTGGTGTGCCGATACCGGTTGTGGTGTGCCGATACGATACGGTAGGCCTGTAAATAAAGAGGGCCCACCAAGGAGTAAGAAAGTAAAGTAAATGGAAAGAAAAGAGAAAGTGTTGAAATGAGGAGTGGGTGGGAGGGTCATTCTGATGCTGACCTCAAGCGATATGAGTCAGGTAAGGGGTGTCCCTTATATAGGGGAGTGAATTAATTTAAGCCCCTCCCACAAATACAGGCAAAACTGCCTTAATACTTGTGTAAGGGGCAAAATAGCCGTATATGGAGTAAGGATCCAGCATAAGCTTAGGATAGTGTAAAGGGAGCAAGTCGGTTGTGGTGTGCCGATACCGACGATACGGTAGGCCTGTAAATAAAGAGGGCAAAAATGAATAATCAAAGATTTAATACAGTCAACAAATATATACAAATTAACCAGACATTTCCTTAAATGCATTACAGTATTTAATTCCTGAAAGGATTTTGAAGGTAGGAATCTAGGACCGAAAGTGGGCACCATTTGTTGTGGGTAGGATAGTATGTTATCTCTACTGTTGGTGCATGTTGACTCATTTCGGAATGTGGTAGAGCCAATAGGTAATGATATATGTGTTTACGTACGTGGGATCGTTGAAGACAATGATCTGTCTGAGTGGTGGTGATGGTAGTGGATTCTCTGGCCTGAGAAAGGCATAAAAGGCAATGTGCATGGCTGGTAATGGCCGACTTGGTAGTATAATTGAATGGTTGTAGATCTAATAGGTCCGATAAGGATGAACAGTTGGATGGCTATTGGTAATCTCTGAGAGGAACGTGGGGGAATGGATTCCTGAAAACCTCTGAGTATATTCTTTTCTGGTATGATAGCATGAAGTTTATGGTAGTTTTGGCCATAGGTTATCATGTGTCGTTGAATGCCTGTAAAATATAGAATTAATGGTGTATGAGATAGTTTAAGTTTAAGGTGGCAAAAATAAGCAAAACTTAGGAGAAATTTTGTGACACAGGTTGAGCTATGTCGTGTTCCAATGAGATTCTTTAAGCCAGGTGAAAAGCTGTGTTATGCGTTCTACAAGTATGGGACGAAAGTGCTAGGTGGGATAGTGCATGCTATGCTGCATGAGTATGTCTAATCCATGATTTTGTCTCTGGAACGAAAGAGTGGACGTGACTGTATGGGCGGCTGTAGGAAGCGTATGATGAACATGCCTGGAATATAAATGAGACAGTTGTCGGCAGGGATGTATACCCCCGTCTGGTACATGAAAGTGAAATGTGATAAGTGGCCAACCAAGTGAGTTCCCCAGAAACATCATGAACTTATGGATGAGTAGTGGCGTTTGTTGATGATATGGCATGTGCTTAGTTGTCTGAGTAACAACGGATTGATGACCCTGACCATGATTTACCCCATGCCACAGCAGCTGCTACAATGGGGTAGATCTCCCAAAGGGGCTGAAGTGGTGGAAAAATTTCCAAACCTGGATGCCATGGCCAACAGCCCCAAAGCAATTGTTCCCGGTAGATCGCTGCCAAACCCGTGGTATACGCTGCGTCTGACCATCTGGTTGGAGAAGTGTCAGACAATCCTGGAAGGAACATGCTTTTACCATGCCAAGTGGTTAAGAAATCCCCCCCCATGTGCAGGTCTGCTGTTGCTGAGGTGTCTAGGCACCTCCTCTGATCGTCATGTTGGAAGTGTGGAAAAAAGGGGAAAGTACTCTGGATGTGAAAGCATGGCAAAATTAAGGAACCTGGTAGGGATCGTAGTTCCTTGCAGTTGTAAGTACTAAGCAGGAGGTAGTGATTGATGTAGTTGAGAATGTTCCCTATTTGTCTTGTGGTAACTTGCGTGTATGGATGCCGACTCAAGTCATATGCCCAGTAATGTGAAGATAGTGTCTGGGCCTTCTGTTTCTTATGGGGTACTGGGACGCCCAAGTGGTCAACCAGACTAAGCTGCCGTGAGGCTTCTAGTGAAAAATATGCTTTCTTTGATTAACAAGAAGTCTTCTAGATAGTGTATGACTGTAAGGCCTCTGGATATGTTATCATAACCAGCACAGAGTATCTGCGAATATCGATAGTAGGCTAATCTGTAGCTCGAAAGTTGAGCGGGGAAAGGATTGCCCAATTTATGCCATGTAAGTGCCAGTGTGTAGGGTAGATGGTAGCCGTTTACTGCGTTGATGATATTGGTCTTACTTAATCAAGCTTCAACCCATGCTTGAGTGATAGCTGTAAAGGTAGATCAATGGTGTTGTATAGTAAGAAAAATCCTCGGAGGGTATGAGGGAGTTGAGACTTGGGGTAGCGGAGGTGTGTGTTACCAATAAGTCCATGGTTAGTCTTTGTTTAAGGGAAGATTCCTTGTGACAATACCAATGTGTGTGTTTGGTGCCATGCTGTAAATGGTGGAGATTGGAAGACCCCTCTGCAAATCTTGGCTAGGAGTGTGTTTACAGCCAATGGTTTTGTTGTGCTGACTGTAAGGGAGGGCATGCTATATTCCTTGAAGGTGTGTTTATGATACCTGTATGGGAGCCCTTTGAAGCTCCAGAGCTTTAGTAAACCTACTACAAGTCTGGAAGGGTGATGAGTCAGTAGTGTTGAAAATGCATTGGTGTGTACAGATGGTGAATACGTTATTTGTAAGTTGTATTGGGACACATGGTTTGTCATGTGCCCTGAACTATTTGAACATATATGCAACAGTCTGTATGCAATGCAACTACTCATATCAGTGGTCTCTGGTAGTTCAGAGGTGCTGGTACCTGGAGCCTGAGAGTGCTCGTCCATTTGTTTGGGACAAAATCCCTTCTGTATGGGTACCTGCACAAATAAACATCTCCACATATTCCAAATGCCAACCCAACCAAGGGATGGTCAGTTCCCGATTTACCTGGAATCCCTGGATCTGACCATCACAGATACATCATCATACATATATATGCCTTGTTTCCCCAATGTGCTGGGATCATACGTGCAGGTTTAACATCTTGTGTGTCATAAGAATTGATTGTACCAGGTAACCGAGTTTCGGTTGGTGCTGGTTGTACAGTAGCGTGAGGCCCAGCCTTGTGAGGGCTGTGGTGACCAACTCGAGATTGCCAGTCTGTCATAAATTTTTTGGCTCATGAGTTTATGAGTGAAGCTAGCATAGCCTGGGTGTCACCTGAGTTGATGTAGCTGGGCCTTCCCCTGCCTCCGTGTTGTCCGTTGATGTATGGAGGAGTTTGAATAACTGCTTTCCTTGCTGTAGCAGGGTAGGGGATTTGTCACCTCCTTAGGTCGGTGGTAATGTGTGGGATCGTCCAGGATCTGATTGCTGCTGGACTAGCAACATCTCCTCTGCTTGAAGGTGTATCAATTCTAGCCGGGGTGCTAGGAAGAGGTGATTCTTCACCATCTTTTTGAGAAATACTTAAATAACAATAAAGATTGCAATTATTATTTGTACCCAGGGTTCTTGTACTGGCTTGCTAGCTAAGCCGTAAGGCGAAACGATTAGGCTTGGTGTTTTTTGGTGACTGGTGAGGCCCTGCTAGTTGCCAAGTGGCTTGAGAGGCTCTATCTATGCTTGGCGCGAGGGGATTTTGTGTGGCCACCGAACGTTGTGGCAGGATGTTGGCCTCTCGGTGACAGTAACCAGAAAATAGGAAGGGGAGTGACAGGTGAGGTCCTCTCTATGATACAATGCGAGGCGGCTAGCTCACGAGTGGCCCGAGGGGTGTATGCCTCCGAGTGTGAGGCGGGGTGTTGGCCTCGCGGGACCACTAACCGAAGCATAATGCAGAGAAAAAAGGGGGTAATACCTATTGGGCCCTAGAACCCTAATTGCCAGTACACTATTACTATTCCAGGGAAGGTAAGAGATGGATAACTACGTGAGCAGGTGTATGTACCTGGTAGTATGGTATTGAACCTGACAATCCGTATAGGTTTTTTAGTAGTAACTGTAACCTGAATGGATAAAACCGTATGGCATAAGGAAATATGGCATAGACCAAGCTTATCTTAATACGTACAGTATATGTGAAAAGTAAAGTGACGTGATGTGTAAATATTAAACATCGTAGCCATACTGGTTAAATATGTATCAATCTTAACCCATTAAGTGCCGTATGTACAAGTGAAAATGTGGTCTGTCCCCACCTTGTATGTTGTATGTCCCCTTGCTAGGGGAAGTCTGTTGCGGGAGCAGCGTGCTGTGAAAAATGTATGTGAACTATATTACCAGTTACATATATACAGATGCGTCTGCTACTGTGTAATAATATATGTATTTATACCAGATGTTGACATAGTGATTGCTATGTGAATTGTTGTATGTCTTATTGAATGGTAGGGGTCAGTGAACATGGTGTTGCAAAATGCAAGTGCACTGGAGATCTGCCGAGTGCCCTATAGGTGGCAGTGTAGTTGGATACTGATTGGTATGTGAAATGTTGTTTGTCTGTTGACCTATAGGTGTCAGTGTTTTGGTGTTTGTAAAACCCCATGAAAATTGTCAATGTACTTGACAGACCTGTAGGTGGCAGTGTTGATAGAACCACTGTTGGTCTTGATGTGAAATGTAAATTATTGTGAATTAAACCTGAAGTTGAGCCCGTGCTGGAGTTTAATTTATGGTCTATAGTTATGTTTAAAACAATCTTATGTGTAATTTATATTGGCTGGTAAATTGTATATGACATGTGAAGACAGTTTTGCTGTTGACCAGTAGGGGTCAGAAATGCTGATTGTATGTTAAAATACCCTTTAACCCCTTAAGGACCAAACTTCTGGAATAAAAGGGGATCATTACACGTCACACATGTCATGTGTCCTTAAGGGGTTAATGCTACCATTTGACAGATAGGAGTCAGTATAAAAGCGAAAATGCTGTAGTTCGTTTGTTTGCTTATGAAGTGGAATAAAATCTAAAAAAGCCTGTAGTATACTGATTTACCGGTCGGGGTCAGCATGTAGGCGAAAATGCCGTGGTTAGTTGGTTTGTACATGAAATGCAATAATGTCTGAGAAGCCTGTAGTACACTGAATGACCTGTAGGGGTCAGTGTGTAGGCACAAATGCAGTGGTTCGTTGGTTTGTACATGAAATGCAATAATGTCTGAGAAGCCTGTAGTACACTGAATGACTCGTAAGGGTCAGTGTGTAGGTGAAATGCAGTGGTTTATGGTTTTGTACATGAAAAGCAAAATCGTCTAAGAAGCCTGTAGTACACCGAATGACTGATAGGGGTCAGTGTGTAGGTGAAAATTGCAGTGGTTTGTTGGTTTATACACGAAATGCAATAATGTCTGAGAAGCCCGTAGTACACCGAATGACCGGTAGGGGTCAGTGTGTAGGCGTAAATGCAGTGGTTCGTTGATTTGTACATGAAATGCGATAATATTTAAGAAGCCTGTAGTACACTAAATGACCAGTAGGGGTCAGTGTGTAGGCGCAAATGCAGTGATTCGTTGATTTGTACATGAAATGCAATAATGTCTGAGAAGCCTGTAGTACACCAAATGACCAGTAGGGGTCAGTGTGTAGGTGCAAATGCAGTGATTCGTTTATTTGTACATGAAATGCTTTAATGTCTAAGAAGCCTGTAGTACACCAAAAACCGGTAGGGGTCAGTGTGTAGGTGAAAATGAGGTCGTTTATTGGTTTGTACATGAAAATGCAAAAAACGTCTAAGATGCCTGTAATACACCGAATGACCGATAGGGGTCAGTGTGTAGGTGAAAATGCGGTGTTTGGTTGGTTTTTACATGAAATGCAATAATGTCTGAGAAGCCGGTAGTACACCGAATGACCGGTAGGGGTCAATGTGTAGGCGAAAATGCAGTGGTTCGTTGGTTTGTACATGAAATGCAATAATGTCTAAGAAGCCTGTAGTACACCCAAAGACCGGTAGGGGTCAGTGTGTAGGCGAAAATGCAGTGGTTCGTTGGTTTGTACATGAAATGCAATAATGTCTAAGAAGCCTGTAGTACACCCAAAGACCGGTAGGGGGTTTAAACGAATGATATGCATGAACATGCAATGGTTTTAGAACAGACATAGACAAAATGCAGCCGTAAAGTGAGGACCTGACCCGTGCATGGTGCCGTGGGACTGATGCCTGGCGTAACGGGTAGGTCGACTTACTGTTTGTGAGTCACTTGGACACCATCCACGGCGATGGATTGAAGAAAGAAGGTGGTAGGCCGGAAAAGCCTGTGGCTGGATTCTTGACACAGCTCTGCTTAGAAAACCTCATGGAGTAATCAGGTAAAATGGCGTCTGGATGACCCGGAAGTGGAAATCATTCTGATGCTGACCTCAAGCGATATGAGTCAGGTAAGGGGTGTCCCTTATATAGGGGAGTGAATTAATTTAAGCCCCTCCCACAAATACAGGCAAAACTGCCTTAATACATATATATATATATATATAAAATATTACCAAAATTGAGTGTGCTTGAACTGATGACAAAACAATTCTACAGGTAACAAAACAAAACACAATATAGTCCAGACAATCTGGATAGTGTAATATACAGTAGGGGACAATGGGGAGAACTCACATGGACCAGAGCCTTATCACCCCTGGCTCTGGGTTTAAAAAGCTCCATTAGAGAGGGAAGTAGCCCCCCACTGTGCTGACAGGATCTGGATGGTATGCTCCCAGTAAGCTGATGATTCTATGCACTACAGGACAGAGAAAGGCAGAAACCCCTAATTTTATCACATGACAGGAGGCTTCATATTTTGCATAACTTTCTTTACTTTATGCCTCCAGCAGCACAAGTCAATCAATAAACTTTAAACCAATCAGTAACAGGCATCACATTCATATATAAAGCCCTGACAGTCACATGACTTCCTCTTTCTTTGCTGCTTACCAGCCAAGGCACAGGTCAGAGTATTTTGCTCCAAACTGTTTTACTGAATATTGCAATTGTCATTAGTTAATCATTTATTGCTTAACTTTCAGTTTGTTCCAAACTGTTTTTATTAATATTGCTATGGTCACTGTAGTTAGACACCTTATGCTAGACATTCAGTTTTAACCCTAACTGTTTTTTCTGGATACCACTTTAATTAAACTTTATTAATTGACTTTCAGTTTGCTCCAACTGTTTTTATTAATATTGCAATGGTCACTTTAGTTAGATTTTTAATGCTAGACATTCAGTTTTTGCTCCAAACTGTTTCTGGATATGCATGGGCACTTTTGTTAAACTTTATTAGCTTGTCCTGCAATTTTGGCCTAAACGTTTTTCATTATTTTGCACTTGCCTTCCATTTGGATTTGTATAGTGTGATATTCTCCCCCTGTTACCCTTCCCCTGAATTAACCCTGTATTTTCTGCTTTATTAGTCTGTTTTCTGTTGCTGGCACCTTTTCTTTCCTATGCTTTACTCTGGTCTCGCATGGATCGCGGCGTTTTACCGCGAGCACGCTTTTTATTCATTGGTGCTGGGACTTCAGGGCAGGTCTCTGGGGGTTGGGGATGTCGGGGGGACTCTTTTCCATGCCGGCAGACCGCGATCGTATCCTCGATCGTGGGCCGCACGGCACTTTTGCGCGCGAACGGCGGCCATCTTGAATCTCGCGGCACTCGCGAGATTCACGTCGGCCATGTCGTTTGGCGAGTTCGTGATTCCCACGAACTGGCGGCTAGTTCTGTACTGTTTCATATATTTTTCCTGTGAAATAAAAGTTTTACAAGTACTTTTGAGCTCAGTACTGTTCATGGGCATGTGGAATAAAGGTTTTATATGTACCTTTCCTGGAAGATTATGAATGGACTGTTCACTGCTGAGCTCTATACTGGCATATTTCATTGGCATGTGAAATAAAAGTTTTATATGTAACTCTGCATGAATATGTAGGACTGATCCCTGCTGTGTGCATCTGCTGACAGTTTGCTCTATTCTGTTCTATACAATTGACATGTTGAATAACAGTTTTATTGTACATCTGGAGGATTATGAATGGAATGTCCCCTGCTGTGGGTATATAGTGGATGCATTACTCTATCTACTGGCAGGGAAATTAAATAGAGCTGATATCTTACTCCGCTCCCTACTCCCACTGGACCTCACAACCATTGGATACACTCCTTCCCCACAGGGATACACCTCCCAGGACACAGTAGTGGAGGCACATAATGGAGTGATTAACAGGGGTGATCCCCCTTACGCTGGGTGACCCCCAAGCGTGGCAGACACCTCTCCAAAGTGACATTGTGGTACAGGGGTGACCCCCCTTACGCTGGGTGACCCCCAAGCGAATCTGGTTCCTGTCCTAGTGACATACATATACTGGGGTGATCCCCCTACTCTGGGTGAACCCCAAGCGAATATTATTCCGGTACTAGTGACATACATATACTGGGGGGAACCCCCACGCCCTAGGGCGGGCTCATTTCCACGGAGTACGATCTGTTACTGTATGCACAGACCGGGTCACACTGAATACATGTATATCGACAGAGCCAGGAAGGAGAGCTCATGGTGCTGCCAATTCTCCACAGTACTATATCCTATAAGGGTGACCCCTTGGATAATTTGGAGGCTACCATACCTCCCCATACACGGGCTACGTCCCGACATTACTGACCGCTCATCCCAGTCTTATTGAGGGTGACCCCCTCCTCAGACCACTCCCAGGAAATCTCTAAGTGGTACTGATTGAAACAATTCTGGGTGACCCCCAGTTGTACGTGGAGGCCCACTAAGTGGCAATAAGTGTACTACCGTACCTGACACCTGTTCGGTACCCCATAGACCGAAAGAGTGTCCCAACATGCCATAAGAGACATTCATACAGGGGTGACCCCCCTATGCTGGGTGAACCCCAAGCGAGTCTTACTCCGGTGCTAGTGGCATAGGTACAAAGGGGTGACCCCCCGCACCCTTTCTAGGGCTTCTACCTTCAGAGTACGCTCTGTCATTGTATGCACAGACCAGGGCGCACTAGATGCATGTATTCTGGCACCTCTATGCTTCAACTGGGGTTCCGTACGCCCTTCCCTTAACCGAGAAGGAGAACTCACAGTGCTGCCAAAACTCCACAATTCTAGACCATATAAGGATGAACCCCGTGGACTATATATATTGAGGCTTTCACGTCTCCCAGACTCGGGCTACGTCCCGACATTGCAGACCGCTCATCCCGGTCTTACTGAGGGTGTCCTCATTCTCAGACCACTCCCCGGATCCTGCGAAAATGATACTGATTGATCAAAATTCTGGGTGACCCCCAGTTATACGCGGAGGCCTACTGAGTGGCAATAAGTGTACTGTTGTACGATCCTGTCTCCCACGGACCGAAAGGGTGTGAACCAACATGTCGGACTTACCTCAATATCCCCGACCGATTTTCAGGCGAGGATTAAGGCTGCCATGACAGCTCCGGGGGAAGAAGTCCTCTCCAGTATGCTGGCTAACAACCCATCCGACAGAGCGGGTGCAACGGCAGCAACACCAATGGAAGATTGACATACCGACGTTAGGTCGGACACCCATCATCAGGGGACGAGGACTTCATCCTCCCCCCCCTTCTCTGGAGATCATGAAAGAATGGAGGGCAGAAGAGGTAAAAGTGACAAGACACGCCTAGCAAGAAAGGTTTTTTTTTTTTTTGGCACACTGGACACTCCTGTTTTGACTCACGCACCATCCGACAACCAGGGTCATCCGAATGGGGTTAACTGGAGCACCGGGCCCACTTCTGGCTTAGGAGGCCTATGGGAAAAGAAATCCGAGACCGGCTCAGGATGGAATGCCCACGCCCTCTATGTCCGAACAAGATAGTCCTCACTATGGAGCTCGTGGTGATATGTATGTCCCTATCAGTGTGTAGAAGGAGGACTCAAAATGAGTTAAATACTGGATATGACCAGCCCGGGAAAAAATTCTATACTTTGCGGACCTGACCCCACACAAGACTCACCTCTAGAAGCTCACGATGTGAGGGAATAGGTGCAAAGGGCAATATGTAAGTTGGGGAACGCAAGGCAGACAGGTGCACAGAACGCCGCAAAGCAGCCCGATTAAAGATGGATTTCAAACTATTGAAGTTAGGGACGAAAGAGCGAGGACCTCAGGCAGACGGACTATCGTTTGGAGAACCATTTATCTCAGCAACGGTTTGGTAGTAAGGAAGAAGATAGGAGACTATCACCCAGTCATCAACCTATGCCAACCCAATGGTTTTGGGGCGTACCGACAACTCAAGAAGGAAGGTATCCATCTCTTAGGGGATCTACAAGGTTGGACTTGAAGGGCACTTACCTATAGGTTCACATGGTGCCTCATGAAGTTTCTGAAGTCGGTCACTGTGCACTGAAAAGCAAAGGGTATCTGCTGTCACATACCTAGACGACTTACCTTTTGCAAATCCAATTCATGACTACGTTTACAAACGAGATTTATGTTTAGTTTCGGGAATTGTTGGGATTCATAGTGAACAGAGAGGAGTTGGTTCGATCCCAGTTCCGAGTGATTCAGTTCCTCTATTTCAGAATAGATTCCACCTTGGGCGGATTACACCTTCCCACATCATTGATAGCGACGATTCGTAAGGAAATTCGACGGGTACGGCGGAAAGGCACCATAACCCTTTGACTATTTCCCAGGACTGCTTCACTACCAGGCCAGACAGTGGCTGAAAGCTCACTGCCTGAGATACGGACACACCTATGAAATTGGGATCAGAATAGCGAAGACTTCGATAGTACTCATTACTGCGGTAAAGGAGGCAAGCGTGACACCCAGAAGGGTTGTCCTTAATCAGGATCATCCTCTGCTCCTTCTGTTTTAACTTGCCTTCGGGCGGATCCAAAAGGAGAACATCATCCATTGAGAATGCAGGAGCATCTGGAGTTGGTAGATTGGTGTCTTCCAGGGGAGACTGGTATGTCAAGGGACTATCGCAACCAACTAGAGACCTACTATGGGACTTATGGACGCCAGGTATTTCCCCGAAATAACTTATCCGCATGGAACACCTTGAGTTCGCTGGTGTATGGGAAGGGACTGCGATCCCTTTATTACCCCTATCTCCACGATGCTGGATCTTTATCATACCTTTTCACTACAGGCCGATCGGAACGTTCCATTAACGGGCTACGTTCCGCGATTTCGACGATGCATAGCACGATTCACGACACTCCGGTCAATTAAGAGCCTTTGATATGCCATTTTCTGTGGGGTATCAAACCGTCCAGAACCATGCGTCAAAGTATCACTGGTGTGGGACTTTGATTTGGTTCTTTTGGAGCTAGTCAGATATCACGGTCCTATCCCTCAGTCAGCCATTAGCCAGAGTCACGTTACTTTTAGGTCTTTTCGTCGGGTATCAGATGTACTGGAGTTCGACGTAGACGGTCTTTTCGGTATCACCGGAAAGAATAATTTCTACAGTGTCTCGTAGAACTATATCTTATCCGTGTCCGTATCGTTCCCTGTTACCGACGGTTTCCCAGCCTTTGTGCAGTTAAAGGGGTACTTTGTTACATGGAGATCACGACAACACTTAGAATGCCACATTCAGGACATCTGCTGGTCTTATACCAACCGTACAAGCCAGTTACCATGAACACTCTGTCTAGATGGGTTCATTGGTTGTTATCGCTAGCAAGAGTGGAGACGTGTTTGGGTACTCATTCGGTAAGAGGCGCAGCTGCTTCTCAGGCCTTCACGAGGGGGCCTCTATATTTTCAGCGACGAATTGGACACGGATAGACTACTTCCGTATATTTATTTTCGTCAACCACACACGCATCCTTCACGCTCATACCACAGCTTTAAAAATGCAAAATATGAAGCCTCCTGTCATGTGATAAAATTGTAGATTATGCTAACGTAGTGTACCTATAATCTTAATTTTAATAATGACAGGAGGCGAGTATTTTCCCTCCCTGTTTCCCTCCCTATACTCTGGAAATTTTTTATATTTTGGTTTGTCATTTTCTCAGTGTAAATTATAAGGTTTGGTAATTCAGTATATTTATGGGATGCTTATTTGGTTGATATGTGTTAGATCCGTGTTGATTATTAAGTATACTATGGTTTGTTTAATGTTTCAGTATATTAACTTAATATAAATATAGACACATATAGTACTGGATTTAATGTGGACAACAGTTGGTTTCCATCACCTTTCACGTATTTCTGTTCTTTTCAGCGTAATCATCATAGATGGATTCGACAAGATAAAGCTGGAAGGTTTCAAGTTATGTTCTACACGTTACTCAGGACTGTTATTTGAATTCCCTGACGTTATAATAGACTGTTTTTCGCATCAAAGAAAGAGGAAGTCATGTGACTGTCAGGGCTTTATATATGAATGTGATGCCTGTTACTGATTGGTTTAAAGTTTATTGATTGACTTGTGCTGCTGGAGGCATAAAGTAAAGAAAGTTATGCAAAATACTCGCCTCCTGTCATTATTAAAATTAAGATTATAGGTACACTACGTTAGCATAATCTACAATTGAATAGTATCTTCTCAATTTATTGTAAAAAAAAAAGTTTAAAAACTCTCACTTTGCAATTGTTGGGTATGCCAGTAAAAACTACCCACATACAAGCTTGTAAGGACAGAGTAAAACGGCTTCCACCATTCAATACAGTCACTTCTGGGTTCACCAGTCTCGATCACGTGATCTCATGCGGGTCCACCTCTTCTGTGACGTCACATGTGACGCGTTTCGCCCGCCTACCTGGGCTTCTTCTTCTGATCAATTGCAAAGTAAGAGTTTTTAATCTTTTTTTTTTTTTACAATAAAAAACAACCAATGAGTTTCCTTACCACTTCGTTTTCGGTCATAAAGCTTGAAGGCGTTAATGACATCTGACTTGTGCGCAAACAGTTTTTCTCTCAATGCTCTTAGAGCAGACTCCTCCACTGTGCTTACTCTAAAAAATGAAGATACATAAGGATCAGGTATAGCATTGTAGAGTTAAAAATGAGGCTTCCTTGTTCACTCTAGTTGGTGTGAGTAACAATATTATACAACTTTAGATGGTTATTAAAACAGTGTGACTACAGTACATTGTTTTGTCAGATGGAAATGCAAGTAAAGTAACATTGGAGATCCATATTGCTAGTGTGTCTGAGTGTGTAACAGAGCTTCACAGCAATAATACAGTAACTTGTCTTTACAATGTGACCGTCTTTGTCTATTTCAAATGTTGGGAGTTATGTATTACCCAACAATTATGAAATTAATAAAAACTATGAAACTCCACTGGTATATATGCAAAGCAAGATAAACCTCTTCACTGCAGATGTGTTATCAGGACAGTCATAATATGAAGGATTTTAAAAAAATAGCCTTCCAGCTGAAGTGGTAGAGGTTAACACAGTAAAGGAGTTTAAGCATGCGTGGGATAGGCATAAGGCTATCCTAACTATAAGATAAGGCCAGGGACTAATGAAAGTATTTAGAACATTGAGCAGACTAGATGGGCCGAATGGTTCTTATCTGCCATCACATTCTATGTTTCTATGTTTCTATTTTCCTTAAGCTTTGTCAGGTATGAGTTGGCAAGATGACAGAAATGCTACGAAACATATGTGACACGGGTGGATTACTCATTATACATAGTCAGATATTCCATGCACAGGAATCTTGGAATCAACAAATCTTACCTCTGTCTCATAGTCAGAGTATTTGTGGTCTTATTTGCTTGGTATTGTACAAAGTGTGGGACAAGATCAGGCCCCAGTTTGACGTAGGCTCCTTTGTTACTTCCTATTTCATAATAATTTGAAGCAGAAAATATAGTCAATACCTATAAAAAAGGGGGGAAAGGGCAATTGGAAAATGGCAGCACAAACACTGGCTAAAAATATAATTTATAAAGTTTGGAGACATGTGATATTAATGTGATTGATACACCCAAATAAGAATGTGGCAACCTGTGCTGGATGATGTGTTATTTCATCTATCTTCATTTTTAAAAATCACAATTCAGTAGATATATCCACAATAAAAACTTGCATGCATAATTAAATTCACTGGGATTATATCTAACAACAGCTTGCAAAACCTGCAGGTGTTATCTGCTGCCTTTGCAAGCATTGCCCTTCAAACCCTGCCTAGCCTTTCTATGGCTGTACAATCACAGAATTCCCAACGCAGCTCAATGAGAAGTCTTTGCAAGGCAGGTATTCTGGGCAATTGCCCTCCTCTTGTGTTTAGCTCCACTGAGCAAACCAAACCAGGAAGTAACAGGACCTATAGTATGAATGGCAGCCAGTGGGTATAACAAGGTTAATTTATAAAGTGCAATTTTTTATTGAAATCTGCATTTTTTGCAAAATTAAGACATGAGGAGACACTCTTTATACATAAAGCACTTAAACCAAGCTGAAGTGTTTGAGGTGTCTGGAGTGTCCCTTTAAGGTGCTTCTCTAAATGGGTCTTCAACAATATTTACAAGTCTTGTATTTCCCCAATAGGAGTGACAACAGTGTAGAATGCTAAAGAGATAGATGAATAATAAAAAAATAATATATAGTTTGAACTTATTTGGCTCCTTTCTGTGCCTTGAGCTTTGTGGCATGTTTATAGACGGAGTAAACTTTCAATCACGCAGTTATAATAATGTTATAATATTGCCATGGACCTTACCTTTCCATTGTGGCAGAATTCATAGCCTTCTTGCTTACATTCATGGGAGCGAATTAGCATCTGCAACCCATGCTTTCTAAGGAATTTTTCTGTCACATCAGGACCAAAATAGCATCCACCTCCACGAACAGTGTTTGATTTACAGCCATCTTGTGGCATGGGATCACTCCAAAGAATATCTACAATCTTTACAATATTGAAAAGTAGAATCAACTGAAGTATAATTTAATCTGACGCATTTTACGGTAACAAAATAGCAAGAGAACAGTCAGATTTTAACTTGTTTATAGGACTGTAATGTTACTATTTTCACTGTTTCATGTACATTTGGGTCAAGGTTATTCATGGAGCTATATTTATTTTTGTTTATTTATGAAAAAATAAACCTATCCCACTGCCTCCTTTTGGCCACCTTCAACTAATGAAGAGTGTTCTACTGGAGAGAGCTTACTAAATCTATATACCATTTTATGTAACCACCTGCAAACATCATCCCTGTTTCCCACATCAAACAGCCTATTGTCTGCCTCCTTCACTCTTTTCTTCTCCCCATTGCCATATATCTACTGAAATAAACTCTAAAACAGTAATCAAAACAGCTGAAGCTCTTTGCTTAAAAGTTCATATTGACATTCCTTCACACAGCAAATGTTCTGAATTGTTCTACTGACCATGAACAGTTCACTCTGTTCCTCTTAGAAAATTCTATAAAGACAATTTGCAGTACAACATAAAGATAATCTCATTCATGATTTACTTTAACTAATACTCCATTAACCTGGACTTCATAGTACACTTATTGTTAATATTGAAGAAATTCCCATTGTTCTATTTCAAGATACGTTAATTATATATTAACAAATGTTAAACCACGAATAGTATTTGGGTAAAAATAATAAAACTCCAGTGCCATTCCATTCAGTGTCAGAACTACCCGCACACTGTGTGGCGCAGCAGGTGGACCATACACTTATGTTCACCTAATGAATGTTGCTGAACAGGGGCCCAGCGGGCAGCGCATCCTGGTCTCCTTCACATTGGCAGCCAGGGAAGAAGTGAGACACAGAGAGAGCCCACATGGGAGGATGAGGTGGCACGGGCAGCAGAGGGGAGAGAAATAAGGAGACAGCTGCTCCAGACCTGACACTCCCATCAGCATTAGCAAGTAAGCCAGTCACCTGCACACAGGCAGTCTAACAGGGGTGACAGCAAAAGTAAAAATTATGACTTGTATGTGTTTTGGTTTTATACCAAACACTTAAGCACCCTAGTGGAGCCAGCCCCCTCATAAGTTTTTTTAATGATCAGAGGATGATTTAGGGACTGTCGTCTCAAAAGAGCAATGGTCTAAGATCTGCATTCTTCAACACTGTTTCTCTCTGACCTCATCTATACAGGAAACGAACTACAAACTACTATACATGTGGTATCAGACACCTCATCACCTACAAAAGATGTTTCTGGGAGTATCTGACAAATGCTGGAGGTATATATAGGGTAGAAGAACACTTCTACACATATGGTGGGAATGCCCACGTATCCAATCATTTTGATTACTGGTTCATGAGACAATGTTATTTGTGGTGGAAGATAGGGTCCTGTTTACTCTGGCAGCTCTGTTGCTCAGTCACGTGGAGATGCCGGTTTCCAAATCTAAAAAATCTTTGACACAGGACTTTTTGAAAGCGGCTAGAGTGCTGATCCATGCCCACTGGAAGCAGATTGCTAAACCTGGTTTAGACCAATGGATTGCTAAAATGGAAGAGATGAGGCAGATGGAGGATATAATGGTTAGTCTGTATGGTAGGGAGGTGAAATTTTATGAGATCTGGCTACCATTGCTGGATTTTGTGTCAAGATTGGGAGAGGAGGGGAGATAAAACACATGATTTAAATTACGTAGATTCCTGGCGGTCGGACAGTCTCTCTACAGTTCCACACAGCAATTAATGAGTGGCGAGGTTGGGATCAGCTGTCACCTTACACTGTACTCCCTTCTCCCTGACACCCCAACATTTTACCCCCAATCCTTACCTCCACAGACACACACCTTTATTCTTTTGTCTCTCTTCAATTTTTGAACATTCTCCATATCTTTCCTTTTTCTTCCCCAGTATTATTAATGGGGGGCTGTGTTGTGGTTATTCATGCTCACCTCTATGAGTGACACTGAGCAGGCAAACCAGATTTAGGTGAGATCGGGTGGGGGGACACAGAGCAGTTTCCTATCGATGATACTATGTTTGGTGATTTTTACGGTTACTGTAGCTGGTGAGGTATCTCCGTTGGAAAATTCCCTAACTGCATACCATGTTCAATAATGTCACAGGTACTAATCCTGGCAGAGTCAACTCAGCCCTTCATCCTTCCAAGGTTCATAAAATGAGTACTATCAATTGGGTAATAATATCCATTATTACTCAGCTTCTGATTCGGTTCATTCTGAGAGTGTACGCTGAATAGTGCTTTGAGTCTGACTGGAAGAATGGTGCTATACAAAAACTAGTTATTTATTATTACTTCATCAGTGGTTTTGAATGGAATTATCCATGTAAAGATCGAATTTGTAAAAGTATACTGTAATTGATATTTGCAGTTTTCTTTTCCATTTTGTATCCCAGCTAAACTTTTTAGAACACCTGTAATGTACATCTCATATCTAACAAAACTAAAAATTGTAAAGCACCAAAACAAAACGACAATTGCACATTGAAAAAATTGTATTAAAAGACACATATGTCACCTGCTTCATCTCTTCATTGTCAGTGTCAAATTCCTGGACATCCCCGGAGTCAGAGTCAGATTCAGACACAGAAACTGGGCTATCTGGCTCTGCATAAGTTTCTGTTAATCCCACCTGCCGCCGACATTTTTCTAGCTCTTCATCAACAGCCTGTCGTACACGTTTGGAGATCTCCTTTCTGTCAATGGTCATAGTGGTGGGGCTACTGGCAGATCTTTTCCCCTTGTACTTGGGTATAAGGCTTGGGCTGGAACTATGGGAGAATGACCCACTTCTATGGGGATTCACAGGTTCTGCCACAGCGTTTTCTCCATTTGTACAATTCCCATGATTTAATTTTTCATCCATTTGCTTAGTTTTCTCCTTCTTTTTCCGAGGTCGCAAAGTAGATGCAAACTAGAGATTTAAAAAATAAACATGTGACATTAATAATGAGAATCAGACACACTTTTAAAATGATGTTGGGGGAAAAATAATGTGTAAATGCTAACAAAAAAATTAAAATATAAAAAGCTGATATATCAAAATGAAGATGTTGCTAAATAAATGGATGTTTTACCTTGTGCCTTTCAATTTTAGACAATAGATTTAAGTCTGTGGTACTGGATACCCCTCCATGTGTCACCAGTACTTTCTGATCAATTATGGTGGCCAGTGGGAGCCAGCTAAAAACACTCTGCAGCATTTTTAGAATTTTTTTTCCATGGACCTGGAACAGAAAAGTAATACGTTGATAAATAAAACAATTTACTCATTATGTCCTTGATTTACTGTTGTTGGATAAGCTTTTCAAATGATTTAATATTTTTGGATAAGCTTCATATTGAAAATTATTTTAATTTTTTTGAGATATTGATATTTTTTATTATAGAGTATATATTTTTGATATGTGAATATTTTGAAAAAAATCTTTTTTAACTTTATCCAAAAATATTAAACCATTTATAATGCTTGTCGGAAACTATTAAATCGAGGCCTATATTTGTTGCTTTCCTGTGTTTTTTTTTTTTACACAAAATACACAGTTGTATTAATAATTCACAACCCAAAGTGCTTTAAGGAAGGTAGGTTAAAAATTGGTTACTTGAGGTGTAAAGGCACTTCAAAAAATCACCTACTGGGAGTTAAGTGATACTCACATAAATGGATAACAACCAGCTAGCAACTAGCTTGCCTTATGAGCAGAGACGTAATGTGCTTGTCAGATTGGTTGTGGTTATTCAAGTTAGTTGTGAATTTGGGGAAGAACAGTTTCCATGAGAGTATGACTGATCTCACTCCTAAAAGCAGTCCAGAATGGAATTGCAATGTCTGTTGACTTACCACAAAGCATAGCAAATGTTTCAGCTTCCCTAGTTTTCAAAGATAAGTACATTATTTGTTTTCTGTTAGTCTGAAGGGTAATATAACTATGGATCATTTGCTTGCTGTCCCCAGAGCGATATCAACCATTCTTAACTGATTATGCCTACAGAAGCTGAAATTATCATCTGCAGTTGCTATATATCATGCTTTTTGGCTCTGTATTGCCATTATGGACAATATAAATTTAAAATAGAAAATATTCTTCTGTAATGACAAAGTGACCTAAAAATGAAAAGCTTCTGAGAAGCCAATACTCATCCATTACCCATACTATGACAGGAAACATATTAATCTTTGTGGCACTAAACTACATGCATGGTAATAATACTTATGTTAAAAAATAATAGCAACAGTTATGTGGCCACCTTAAAATACGTTCAATGAGGTAATCTACATACCTTATATTTTTTCATCACTTCTTTGGTGAATCCATATCTATGAACAAAAATTTAAAAAATAGTCAACTACAAATCAGCAAACCCACGGAAACTTTAGTTTTTTTTTCTTTCATTTTACTCCTTTCCTTACCTTAAGTTGACCATATAGTCTTCGTGATTTCCTCTGTTTAAATGGAGTGCCTTTGGATAAACTAACAAAAATGCGAAAAGGATCATCAAGATCTCAATGGATTGTTTCCCTCTGTCAACAAAGTCCCCATTGAAGAGGTACGGTCTCTCTGGAGATGGAAGACCATTCTAAGGACAATAAAAAGATCAGTAACTATATTGCTTCTAAAATGCTCACCAGCTTTCAAGCCCAGCCTATAGTTCATCCATATTAGCACAACTTATACCCTTATGTGATGTCTTTAGCTGGCAAATTAAAAACTAATATATTTTGCCCGTTCTGACTCAAGCCTCAGACTTCTACAACTTCAAAGCCATACTAAAAAAGAAACATTGAAAGTATGTACTTTATAAAACCTATAAAACAATGTAGTCAGGGTTTTACATGGTAATACTGAAACTTAAGGTCAAGTTGTATTTTAAAAAAGGCTACTCGTTTAAACATTTTCCTTCATTTTAGACAAAATTTTAAAATTTCTAAGTAGGAATCTTTACATTATGGTTCAGGGTTGAGTCAAGAGTCTGACACCTGGGTGCAATTTTTTCTTCTTAAGACCCCTCTGTGGGTGTGATTAAATTAATTTCTCCCTTTCCAGGCACATTTCCTGCTTTGCTCTAAACCCCACCTCTTCCCTAAATGAAAATACCAATGTTAAATCCTTATGTGGGGCAGAAGGTGTCCATTTCTAGGACCTAGAATAGTGACAAAAGGTGGGTATAGAGAAGGGACAGTAGGAGGCGGGACCCAGAAATCAAATCAGACTCCTGGCAGTATTAAATAGTGTTTAGACACAATGAGTAATTAAACATGAACACCTCCCTTCAGTCACTTTTTCCCAACTCTCTGTTTTTCTACTTTCTCCCTCGGTCAAAATCCCTTTATCCCCCAGTCTCTGTCCCACTATGTTTCTTCCAATGTCTCTCCAATCTCTACCAGTGTTTTTCAACCTAACATTTGGTGTCCCTTCACCAGTCTGAGCGTGTGGTGGTAGCTTCAATATGTGTGTATTAAAAGCTGTAGGTCTTCATGTACGTTTGATGAAAGCTATGTGTGTAGAGGCTGCTTGCAGACTTGTGTGTGGGGTGGCTTCTTGTGAGTTTACCATTCTCCACTTTTATTCAATTTCGCTAAACCTCTCAGTATATACTATACCATTGGAAGTGTGTTTATGTTCTTATCTTTCATATACGGATTCCCTGGAAATTCGGAAGGATTAACCTTTGAGGACTGTACATATACAGTTCATCTACATAACAGTGAGACGTCTTTTATGCATATTATTGGACTTTTAAAGTTTTAAGTTTTTCCACTACTAGTGCACGGACTCTGTTTTACATTATCTTATTGTATTTTTACTGTATATCTTTTATTGTATATTCATATCCTATTATTATTTTCTACTATTTTATATATTTTATATATTTCATCTGTATCTAGCGCAGCCCTTCACCCCTTTTTCTTTTCTACTATTTTATTAGGGTTTTTTGAGGGATTCCCTATTGAGGGTTGCAGCTCCCATTTTTGTTGTTTAGCGCAGACTCCTCCTCCCCTATTCTTGGCTTCTTGTGGTGTTGTGTGTAAGGAAATATGGGTATGTTGTTCATCGTAGAGATATACTGAGAGATAGACCACAATGCAGTGCACACAGTGGATGGTTCCAGACAGAGATGCAGAGCACAAGTTATCTAGGGGGGTACAGGCACACTGCTATATAATTTTGTTCTGATGAGCTGAGTTTGGGTCACCCTGCTTACAGATGAAAACTAAGACACACACAGAGAGCTGTTAACACAGCGCATGGTCTGGGCCCCCGGGAGCCCACCTCCAAACCTGCCCTTATGGCCCACCTCCAAGTCCACCCACAAGGATGCAATGTGTGTAGAGTGGACACACAGGTTGTGTGTTTTGTGGATGCTGAGTGTGTTTGTGCATTGGAGACATGGTGTGTAAAATGGACACAGTGTGTGTTAGTTCATGTGTAGTGGATGCAGTGTGTGTGTGTATATATATATATATATATATATATATGTATATATATTACAAACCTGTATTTCTATATATATATATATACAAACACACACACACACACACAAACACACACAAGTTGTGTTTGATTATGGAGTATGTGTGTGAGTGTTGGTGTTTGAATGCAGGTGTGCATTTGTGTGTAGTGTAGATAGAAATGCAGACAGACACACACAATGACACAAAGTTACACACAGAGATATATACCCACGCTGACACACACAGATACACACACTCATACACATTAACACAGAATATACACAGACACAAACACAGATACACACACTGACACAAAATGACACACAGATACACATACATACTGATACACAGAGACACACACTGACATATATATTGACACACATAGATACTGACAGATGCACATACTGAAACAGACATACACACAGACATAAATACTGACACATACACACACATACAGATACACAGACATACATTCTGACACACATGCTCATACTGACATACATACAGACACACACAAACATACATACGGACATACATACAGACACACACACACATACATACATACAGACATACACACACACACACACATACTGACACACATATAGACACACACAAACATACACACACACATACTGACACACACTCATGCAGCTCATTTTTCAGCCACCGTCCTATTTCTTACATTTTGGTTTGGCTGGCCCTAAGTGCATGGGCCACCCGATGGGCTCCATCACCATGCGGGCTCCGGTGCAGTTCTGCCACTACAGATGGGGAATGTGGGACCCAGGCAGTCGAGCCCCCCAGGACAGCCGAGCCTGTGACAACTGTCATGGCTGTCACCCCCTGAAGGAGGCCCTGCATCCACATATTGTGCACCTGGATTAGCTCACCTTTGTAATGGGGTTAAACACATTTACTACTACTACACCCATAGAAGCAGGATATAAAAAAATTGGATTTTTTTTGACAATCTTCACTTTGAGATTTTAGGATTACAGTATAACACAGAAAAGTAAACAAATAAAAGAAGACATATAAAACAAGTGTACTAGCAATGAGGCCTTCAGTATGTAAAATATCCCCATTCTACAGGTATAAGCAAGTGGTGGGTTCTAACACACTCTCATCAATTTCTGAGTGCATATTTAGTCACATTCCTCATAGTCAAATACCATCATATTATACAGCCTTTGATAATATAAGGGTCATAAGACATCATACACTATTCATTCAATAATACATCATTAAGTAAAATTCCACAGCCTGGTTAGGCCTGATGTTCATGTATACAATTATACACAATGTATCTGAAAACTCACAGATTGCAAAATGGTTACAGGAAATAATTTTATGGCAAGACAGGAGGCTTCATATTTGCTTATCTTTCTTTACTGAAACTCCCAGCAGCAAAGAAATAGTTAATAAAGTTGTAAGAAATTCAACCAATCATAACATAACATAGAGCAATATAGTGCCACCAGACTCCTCCCACTTCCTCTTTCTTTGCTGCTTGCCTCCCAGGTGAGTCTATTCCAATTACGTTGCCTAGTTTCAGTACTTAAATTTCAAATTCTCTAAGATTATTTGATGATTTTTTTTATCTGTTTTCCTATGAGATAGCTCAATAATAGTTTTAGTTTGCCTCAGGTTAATTTTCCTTTAACACCTTTTGTTAATTTAATATGTCTTTTACAAGTGTCTTTTATTTTCCTTTTCAGTGGAATATGTCCTCTTTTATTATTCTGCTTTAAGGTAGCTTACACCTTTAATTACAAGTGTAAGCAGTTTTCGGCCGCACACAGCATCTGCCCGCCGGGTTTTTTTCCTCCCCTCCTCCTCTCCTGTCAGGAAACTGCCTAGTGAGGAACTCCATTTCCCAGGAGACCATTGGTCTCCTGCTACAGCCTTCGCGCCCTTTCTCCTCACTGGTTTCCCCCGTACGGCGGCTCCGCCCCTTCTTCTTGCGGCGGCCATCTTTAATCGCGGCACTCGCGTTTTTTCACTCCGCTGCGTTTTTCCCTCATCTGTGGGTACTATTGTTACTTACCCGGAAGGTAAGTTAATTGGTTATACCATTTATTATCTATATGACAAGTTTTGCCTTTTTAAGATCAGCACACTGATCTTTCTCTCTCCTTATCATTGCAGGTTTATTTAACTCAGCAAGTCCTGCCTGATAAACTATTGGGTGACCCCCTTTATGTTAAAGTGATAATTCACTGTACCACTTTCTTTATTAAAATTTTTGGCTGACACCACCTTCTGTTTCATTTGTGGGTGACCCCCACCACAACTACTGCCAACAATATTTTGCGTGGCTGACACCACCCTGCTTATTTTGTGGGTGATCCCCACTTTCTTTTATTACTTAACTCCACCATAACTACTGCTTAGCAAAAAAAAAAAATTGGCAGATACCACTTTGTTATTTAACACTCACAGAAACCCCACTTTGGTTTGACAGGGTCCTCTTTAGTGGGCAACCCTACCTCAGTGGGCTTACTTATCTGAATATATATATACTTTTTATTGCTGTTCACCATTTGTTAAAGGGTGACCCCCTTTCTTTATTGTGCCTAATAATTGTGGGTGACCCCCACTGGTTTCAGTTCGTGTTGGTGACCCCCACCTCTCCATTATACTAGTTGAGTTGCCTCATTTTTTGTCACTTAACAACACTGCCTTATAATTTTACTACACTTACCTGTAGTTACTAATCTGCCCTTTGTCAATCCCATAATTTAAACATTAAAAATGTCGGAACACCAAGACCCTGCTATTTCTGCAGAACTTCGGGATTGGCTATTTGCCACCATTGCAGAGTCCATTCCCAAAGCTCTGGCAGCTTATCATGAGCACTCTACTACAGAGGTTCATCCCTCTACACGCCAAGCCTCTGACTCAGAGGATTCTCACCTTTCAGATCAAGAAAGTGCCCCGCGCAAAAGACCCTGGAAAGGGAATAGCGTTACTGCAGGCAAAGGCAGAGCTCCTGCGAAAATCTTCAAACATTTACTATGCAGAACCCGTCAGACCCTCTGGAGGGCTCTACTTCCAGACTAGCTGGTCATATTTTAAACGACTATGACACCACCTACTCTGATGAGGATCCTACGGTGAATATGCCCCAGGATTCCTCAACATCAGAGTTTATTAAGGAAACCTTTCATGTTCAAGATGCTAAAGGTGCCCCTCCAACTAAAGAGCCTGCTTCAGACACCCTCCTGGATGCTTCAGGCCTTCCCCTTTTTGATCGAAGGGTGATTCGTCACCCACAGTCTGCAGAATGGACCCCTCCTGATCACATTGCCAGTTACTGCAAAATGTGGCTTCGCAAGCCCCTCGAAAAAGAACTCAGAAATAAATTGAGGGCTGAATGCCCAAGACCTACTATTCCTGGCAAAGTTGCCTCTACCCCTGAATTCGACACCATGCTGGTCACCCTTTTGACTAAATCTGGCAAAGACCCTCGTAAGGGTATAGAGCAAGGGTTAAAAGCAGCCCAAGACAAGCTTTTGGACATTTCAGGTCCCATAATCCAGATTTTTATCCTGGCAGATGAGGCACTCACTAGTGGTGAATTCGATCCACACTCTATCAGAGAATGGGCTCAGAGAGCTCTTTGCTTATTAGGCAATGCAAACGTGGCAATTTCAATAGAAAGACGAAAAGCGGCACTTTATAAAATTGACGCTAAATTAGTAGACTTAAGCTCTAAGGAATTGGGACCAGACGCAGATGGTCTTTGTGACGAAGTGCCCTTCGCCACTTGGTCCTGGAGAGGCCTACTTGCCAGCCTCCTCCCCTGTGACTATGACTCTTTCACGTATCTGGCTTTAAAGCCCCTAGTCTACCTTCAGACAGACTATTTATGTAGGCTGCTTTATTTATCTTATGTTTTAGTCACCCTGTACCCATTACAGGTGCAGGGTGTGTGTAATGTAATTGTTTATAGTGTGTGTGTGTGTGTGTACTGTGTAATGTATTGCCTGCTCTCTTGTATTGCTGAGGTTTGCTACCAACTAGGTGGTTTGGCTATGGAGCTTGTCTTGTGCCCTCTGTTGGTAGCAACAGCAATATGCACTACCTGAATTGCAAGACTGGTTCATTTGCATATTCGGGTAGATTTGCATATTGCTAATTCTGCAGGCAGGTGAGATATTTACTGTTAAATATTGTCTCCCCCCACCCCTTTAAGAATGTGCCATTGTGTTGTGATAAGTCACTGTGTGTTGTTTGATATGTTTTGACTGTTTGTGATTTTATTGAGGTTTCACAACAATGTTATTGTGGTGACCCTATTGGCTGGTCCCAAGGGAAATAAAGGTTTTGACAGTTCTTCTTGATCCTTCTAAACGTAGCCTTGTCTCGTTATTGGAGGGAGCTGTTATAATCACACTGGGGATTGCTATGCTCTGCATGCTCCCCTGAGCTTGAGTCACTTAGCTCTTTTAAGAGCTTGTTCTTGACACGCTCTTCTTGGAGGAGGGGTCTTCACCACACAGTCCTGGATGCTGGAGATTCATACAGGGTGGAAGGAAGAGTTCTTTCCCACACAGTCCTGGAGGACTGAAGCTGATCCAGGGTGGAAGGAAGACGGCGAGACTCCAGTTAAGCTACGGCGGTTGTGGAGTCTGCGGTGGTTGTGGTGTCTGCTGCAGTGTTTGGAGTCCTCAGGAAGCGCTAGGAGCATCCATCAACGGAGGGTACTCGGTCTGAGTACAGGGAGCTCCGTTACATTGGTGGCAGCGGTGGGATGGCGTCCTAGTGCGAGGAGAAGCAGCTCGGAGACACTGGTATCGTATGAGAGGTTATTGAGGGCAACGCTAGCCACTGTGCAGCGTCCCTAACTACAGCAGCATGGAGCAGGGATGGACAGAGCCCTGCGAAGAGCACCTCAACATGATACGTCGCTACGAGGACGACGCTTACATTGAGGAGGTAAAGAGGCGGTTGGTCTGCTATGGCCCAGACCTTTCGAACGAGGTGGTCCACCAAGTAATGCGCCAGTTGAGTGCTGAGAACAGTGCGGCAATGGCCTTTGAGCGACAACTGTGGAGGTTGAGGATATGGACACCTAGTCTCCAGCGGCAGTGCAAGTTACAGGGAGCCGAAGGTGTCGTCCTTCCTCCCCAGCGGCAGTGCAAGTTACAGGGAGCCGAAGGTGTCGTCCTTCCTCCCCAGCGGCAGTGCGAATTCCAGGGGGCCGAAGGTGTCGTCCTTCCCCCCCAGCAGCAGTGTGTCCTACAGGGAGCAGAGACAGTTGGTCTCTCTCTCCAGCAGCAAGACAATGTTATGGGAGTGGAGATAGGCGGTCTCCCTCTCCAGCAGCAGCCTGTGTTTCAGGGAGAGGAGCACAGCACCCTATCTCCCCAGCGGCAGCTTACCCTACCAAGGGAAGACACCAATCTCCCAGATGGTGCAGATGGGACCGTGGTCTCTGTGCCTGACCTACAGGGATGCTGGACAGCCTGTCCAGATCCCCAACTACCCTCACAGGGACAACAGGAAGAGGGGGTAAGTACGAATTCCCCTCCCCAGCTAACTCCTAACTTGGCCCCAGGGTTAACTGAGCCGGACTATGTTCCCAGCACCCCAGCGGAAGAGCTGGCAGCTGGGCAGAGTGCAGTCGGCCTCTGCCCTCCCTTTGTCCCTTGTCCAGAGCCTGATGTCCTGCAGGCTATACCAGCGGAAGAGCTGGCAGCTGGGCAGAGTGCAGTCGGCCTCTGCCCTCCCTTTGTCCCTTGTTCAGAGCCTGATGTCTTGCAGGCTATACCAGCAGAAGAGCTGGCATCAGGGCAGACCGCCGCTGGCCTCTGCCCTACCGATCCCCTTGTCACAGGACTGGCCTGCACCCCCCTCCTCCCAGCAGAAGCGCTGGCATCAGGGCAGAGCGCCGCTGGCCTCTGCCCCTCAAGTCCCCACAGCGTGTTGCCCCATCACCCCAGAGGAATACCCAGGTGCAGTCACTGTTTGCTGTGGGTGGGCTGCTCTAATAACTGTTTGTTGTGGGTGGACTACTCTGGCACTTGCTTATGGTCGGTGGGTGACTCGACTAACTTAGGCACTGACCGACAGAAAGTCAGGTGCCTGGTTAGTCTTCCCCCCGAAGGGGAGATATGTGACGAAGTGCCCTTCGCCACTTGGTCCTGGAGAGGCCTACTTGCCAGCCTCCTCCCCTGTGACTATGACTCTTTCATGTATCTGGCTTTAAAGCCCCTAGTCTACCTTCAGACAGACTATTTATGTAGGCTGCTTTATTTATCTTATGTTTTAGTCACCCTGTACCCATTATAGGTGCAGGGTGTGTGTAATGTAATTGTTTATAGTGTGTGTGTGTACTGTGTAATGTATTGCCTGCTCTCTTGTATTGCTGAGGTTTGCTACCAACTAGGTGGGTTTGGCTATGGAGCCTGTCTAGTGCCCTCTGTTGGTAGCAACAGCAATATGCACTACCTGAATTGCAAGACTGGTTCATTTGCATATTCGGGTAGATTTGCATATTGCTAATTCTGCAGGCAGGTGAGACATTTACTGTTAAATATTGTCTCCCCCCACCCCTTTAAGAATGTGCCATTGTGTTGTGATAAGTCACTGTGTGTTGTTTGATATGTTTTGACTGTTTGTGATTTTATTGAGGTTTCACAACAATGTTATTGTGGTGACCCTATTGGCTGGTCCCAAGGGAAATAAAGGTTTTGACAGTTCTTCTTGATCCTTCTAAACATAGCCTTGTCTCGTTATTGGAGGGAGCTGTTATAATCACACTGGGGATTGCTATGCTCTGCATGCTCCCCTGAGCTTGAGTCACTTAGCTCTTTTAAGAGCTTGTTCTTGACACGCTCTTCTTGGAGGAGGGGTCTTCACCACACAGTCCTGGATGCTGGAGATTCATACAGGGTGGAAGGAAGAGTTCTTTCCCACACAGTCCTGGAGGACTGAAGCTGATCCAGGGTGGAAGGAAGACGGCGAGACTCCAGTCAAGATACGGCTGTTGCGGAGTCTGCGGTGGTTGTGGTGTCTGCTGCAGCACTTGGGGTCCTCAGCAAGCGCTAGGAGCATCCATCAACGGAGGGTACTCAGTCGGAGTACAAGGAGCTCCGTTACAGTCTTCTGTTTGGTGACAGCTTTATGCGAGACCTCTCTAAGCATGTCTCTGTATTTACAACGCTTAATAAAGCCCAGTCCTCACTACGCAGGGTCTTCTGCTACCAAACTCATCGTTTTTCCGGGAGAGCTGGTCGCTTCAGGGGCCGAGCTACCAGTAGAGCAGCCTTTGCAGGCTACAGGCCCCGACCCACAGATCATTGGTCCTCTGGACCCAGAAGACCCTACCACAGACAGCTCTTCAGCTCCAGAGGCTCTATTCGAGGACGTGGCTCTGCATGCCTGCACAAACGCACTGCTTCAGGTGATGGACCTTACTTATTTAAAAAATGTGTCAATTGCAGGTCGATTAACCCTTTTTTTCCAACAGTGGAAACTACTCTCTCAGGATCACTGGATCCTCCATACAGTCAGGGGTTTCAAAATTAATTTTCTCACACACCCCACTAAGAGCCACCCTCCAACACCCTTAGGGATGTCACAAACAGACAAACTAACCTTAGATTCAGAGTTGCACAAACTATTAGACAAAGGGGCAATCGAACCCTCGCCTTTCCCTTACACTTTCATCAGCAACATGTTCCTGGTACGGAAAAAGACCGGAGATCACCGTCCTATTATCAACCTCAAAGAACTGAATCAGTTCATCACATATCGCCATTTCAAGATGGAAGGTATCCATCTTCTCAGGGACCTACTCTGCTTGGGAGACTGGTTCTCCAGATTCGACCTCAAGGATGCTTACCTCATGGTCCCAATCGCACCAAGTCATCGTGCATTCCTTCGATTCCTCTGGCGGGGCGAAATTTGGCAGTTCACCTGCCTTCCTTTTGGACTTTGCTCCGCCCCTTGGTGTTTCACCAAGTTAATGAAGCCGGTCATGGCACTACTCCACTCTCGGGGAATACGTTCCATCATATATCTGGACGATATTCTGATCATGGCCCAAGACCAACATTTGCTTCGCAAACATACGCACATGACCTCTGCTCTCCTTCAAAACCTTGGCTTTGTCATAAACTTCCAGAAATCAGACCAGGAACCATCTCAGGTAGTCCAGTTTCTGGGCTTTCAAATAGACTCAGTCCAGGCAACTTTGCAGCTGCCTTACCCCAAAATAAAAAACATAAAGAAAGAAATCCAAAAGTTGCTTTCTTCGCAACAGCCTCGGCTCCGCGACCTTGCACACATTCTGGGTCTCCTGTCCGCATCAATTCAAGCTATATTTCCCGGGCCTTTACACTACAGAGCGATGCAACGGTTGAAAACAACCTACTTGCATCGCTCAACCTCTTACGATCAATTCATTTCTCTGATGGACGAAGTTATCATCGAACTTCATTGGTGGCTTCGCAACATGGAAGCCTGGAATGGGAAAGCGATTTTCGGGTCTCAACCAGATTTTATTCTGGAATCCGATGCGAGCCTCTTGGGTTGGGGTGCTACGTGTGCCCAAACCTCCACAGGAGGTCTGTGGTCCCCATCGGAACAGGCTCTCCACATAAATTGTCTCAAGCTCATTGCTGGATCCTTCGCGATCCGCAGCTTTGCCAAGGACGCCTCCAATTGCTCCCTGGTACTACGGATGGACAATGTCTCCGCAGTGCGGTATGTCAACCGACTCGGAGGATCCAAATCCAAACTTCTGTCCGACCTCACCAAGGACCTGTACCAGTTCTGTCTGGACCGAAATCTGTCCATCCGAGCGGAGTATCTCCCTGGGTCCGACAACCTAGTCGCGGACTGGTTTTCGCGTCATTGGAGGGATGCCAGCGTCTGGCAATTAGACCCTCTCCTGTTCCATCACATCCACTTCCTACGGGGACCTCTCACACTCGACCTCTTTGCATCTCGCCTGAATCGTCAGACAGACGATTTCTTCAGCTGGCTACCAGACCCTCTATCTCTTTCAGTTGACGCTTTTCTGCAACCTTGGCCACGGGAGGGAGCCTATGCTTTCCCTCCCTTCTCGATGATTCAACGGACCCTTCACCGGGTCAAAGAGCAGAAAGTCAGGGTAGTAATAATCACCCCTCTATGGAGGGCCCAGACCTGGTTCCCTACCCTCCTCGAACAGTAGACTTCTTCCTCGCTCCTTTCGAGTCCTCAGGAACCCAATGGGCGATTACCATCCTCTTGCCCTACAGGGCCATCTTCAACTGGTAGCTTGGACAGTTTCAGGGGAGCTTGGCATGTCACAGGTCTTTCATGCACAGCTCAAACACTCCTCTGGGACTGGTGGGGTCCAGGAACCAGACAAACCTACCTCTCCGCTTGGCGGAGTTGGGTTAGCTGGTGTCTGGAGAGGGACCTCGATCCTGTTTCAACACCTCTCTCTCCCATTTTAAACTTCTTATCATCTCTCTTCGATCAGGGTAAATCTTACCGATCGATTAATATTTTTCGTTCCGCCATTTCGGCGGCCCATGACACTATTGACAATTTCTTGGTTGGGAAACACCCTTCCGTGTGCAGACTTTTACGGGGCATTCGTTTGACGAGGCCACCTTCTGCCAAACACTCTACGTTCTGGGATGTCTCTCAGGTTTTCACACTGTTGGATTCCTGGCCACCTAACAAGGCCTTGTCCTTACGCCAACTCTCTGCGAAATTGGCCTTGCTACTGTGTCTGGTGTCCTTCTGCAGAGTTTCAGACGTTCACGCTTTTGACTCTCACGCTGTCACCTTTGCACCAGACGGTGTCAGATTTACCATTACTAGACGCACTAAGACGAATTCTTCGTCAGTCTTTTATCCATACTTTCCTGATAGTCCGTCACTCTGTGTGGCCCTGTGTTACATTGACAACACTATCTCTTTGCGTCCCCCTACCGGACCTCTGTTTGTCTCTTAGGTTAAACCTCACAAACCGTTCTCCTCCCCCACCATTGCACGCTGGGTGAGATGGTTGCTTACCCAAGCAGGAATTGATAGCTCTTTCGGAGCTCACTCCATTAGGGGAGCGGCCGCATCCTCCGCGTTCCGCGCAGGCAGCTCACTGGCGGATATTTTAGCCTCCGCAGATTGGTCAAGAGAATCTACTTTTCGCACCTTTTATTTTAAACCAACACCACATGCGGCTTGTTCCTTTATTCAAGAGCGTTAAAACAGCAAATATGAAGCCTCCTGTCTTGCCATAAAATTAGGGATTATTCTAGTTTACAGTGAACGAATAATCTAAATTTTATTAAAGACAGGAGGCGAATATTTTCCCTCCCTTTGTTCACTCTGGAACCCACCCTACAGGTAAGTTCTCACTCTGAGATTTTTGCATTTTACACTCCCTTGCAAATTGATTTGTACGCATACACTTACTAAACAGGGAGGGCAAACTTGTACATTCCTTACAGTTTGTTTGGTAGGCATACAATTAACACTGATCTGGTGGCATAGCATACCTGCTCCATATTGTACCATTATGTGCTTAAATCAGTCAGGATACTCTGGACTATCGTTTTAGAATGTGTATTTGTACCTTTTCTCTTCTTCAAGAGACCATACTTTCACAAAGTCTCTTTTCTTCTCTTCTAGTATGAAAACTTCGGATTACCCTCTTCATCTAACCGTTTACATGGTTGACTTGCTACGGACTAAACCGCAGAATGTTTCCAGTTTACAAGTTATTTCTACTATCCTGATTGGCACCACCTAAGAAAGAGGAAGTGGGAGGAGTCTGCTGGCACTATATTGCTCTATGTTGTGTTATGATTGGTTGAATTTCTTACAACTTTATTAACTATTTCTTTGCTGCTGGGAGTTTCAGTAAAGAAAGATAAGCAAATATTCGCCTCCTGTCTTTAATAAAATTTAGATTATTCGTTCACTGTAAACTAGAATAATCCCTAATTTTTCCGCTTGTTCTATGGTAGCTAAGACTTACTCTTTTTACTGCAAATAATGGGTCAATAAAAAAAAAAATACAAAATATATAACACATACCTTGTAAAAAATCAGAAACAGGTCATCCAATCTACCATGTAAATCACCTTAAAGAAGAAGCAAAGTATATAATTTATTCAATAAAGTAATGTGTTTCCTAAGCTGGATTTAGAAAGCAGTATTTTCATAGCAGTAAAACATAAATTAGACGAAATTGTATTCAAGGGACACTATAGTCATATCGCTTAATGTAGTGGTTCTGATATCTATAGCATGTCTCTGCAGACTCAGCAATATAAACGCTGTCTTTTCAGAGTATATATATATATATATATATATATATATATCAGTCACTCAGATGGCCAATATATGTGCTTCCTATGTCAGTTCTGCACAATGTGCATCACTGGCGTTCAGCATGTCCTCTGCATGGACATGATGAACGCTCCCCATAGAGATGCATTGATTCAATGCATCTCTATGAGAGATGCTGATTAGTGCAGCGTGGCGCTTTTTCGCGTAATAGCCTTCCAATGCTTTTCTGTGGAGGCGGGGCTACGACAAGACCAGTACGGCGATGGAGAAAAAGCAAGATAAATACTTTTTAACTCCATTTTGAGGGGGGCAGTCACTTAAATATGTAGTCTAGCACTATAGTATTAGGAATACATGTTTGAAGTCCTAACACTGTAGTGTTCCGTTGTTCCTTTAAGTACCTTAAAATCCTGATAAAGTCAGTTAAATTACTAAACAAGCATTTAGCAAACATAAAGCAAGTTTGCCGAGATTTCTAACCACATGGACAAACGCCAATACTGTATATAAATGGACTATTAGACAGGTTGTCTTGGCACACTTTGTCTGTTTACTAAACCTGAGAAAATTGCATGTAAAATGAAACAATGGCTGTATCAGCCAAACACAAAAACGGGATCCTTTGGATTGCAAACAATAGAACCAGAATGGCAATCATAGGCAATTGTATCACAGTGGAAGAATGGTTCACTGAGCTAATTCAATAACTGGAAAAGGGGGTTACCAAGTGAATGCCATCTCAGTAATTTGGATCCCTGACAATAACGTTAAGAGTCACTGCAAAAAGAATCTAATGGCAGCCAGAAACACGTCCTTACCACAGATGGTGATCTCTTTGCTGTAACTGGTGGATACACGCTTTATGTTTGGTAGCTGTTTTAGATGTTTCTTTGTCTCATGAAGAAGATGTAGGACATAGCGAGAGTGGAGCTGCTACTAGGAGAAACAGTGGCAGAGTCAGAGGATAAAGCACCACCATGATACAACATAGGTTATTTACTAAGAGAATGGGTGTTTTCGTAGGACAAAACAGTGCTTTCCACAGCGACTGGCCATCATGGGCTCAGAATATCATCTATAAATTTGAATTTAAACATCACAACTTATGTTACTTTACTAAAGCTATATAAGGTGGAATCCAACACATTTTTAATTACCATAATAAATATTGTAAAATTGTGCAAGGGGAGAATTATAAAAGTGTATGGTTCTGCTAAATGTCAGATCTCAATAGGTAAGTACACATAAAGAAATATTATTAAAGAGAAGGCTGCCAAAAAAATTTTAATAAAATTTGAATCACCAAAAGTACAAAAAATAAATATAAATGGAACAGGCAATATTTTTCACTGTTTTGAAATGATTTAGATCATTTTTAAAAACAAAATTGTAATTGAAAAGCAATCACTGTAATATATATTAATTAGATAAAGAATTGTAATACATCAGCCCTCTCCTAACATATAGCTATCAAAAACAAAATTTAGCCTAGAAAGAAATTCTTTGCAGAAGGACTATAAATGGTTCAACTCATCTCCTATATTGCATGGCTGCTCTTGTAAAATGTGCCTCTACTATACCAGTCAGAGAAGGACAATGAAACACCCCACCTTCCATAATGAAAAGCTACTTTTGTAAGATTACAAGGATTATTTGAAGACTGCTGTAGCAACTTGCAATGGCCTGTGTAGTATTTATGCTTTGTATGAATCTACTTGCTACATGTGTGAATTCTGCCACAATACCAACATAAATAATATTAGACATGTGCAATTCGTTTCGGTCCGATGTGAATTCAGAGGAATTTCGGGCAATTCGGACATTCAGGTACTTCCGAATGTCCGAATAGATGAATTGCCGAATTTCCGAAGTTGCCGAAGTTCCCAAGTGTCGAAGTGCCGAAGCACTGTATTGCCTAAGAACTAATATACTTACCCAGTGGAAGAATGAAGAATGTTACACTGTATACAATTTTAAATAAAAAGTATACGAACATAGCCAGGATTCAGCTGTAAGCATTTGCAACACAACAATCAAGTAACATACATTCATATAAAATGTAAGTTACTAAGCCAGTCAGATTACTTAGTATTAGTAAATTATGCCCCTACTCGCTATATCGCGAGTAGGGGCATGTCTATTAAATATAGTTACATAGATACATAGCTGAAAAGAGACTTGCGTCCATCAAGTTCAGCCTTCCTCACATATGTTGTTGCTGTTGATCCAAAAGAAGGCAAAAAACCTAGTCTGAAGCGCTTCCAATTTTTCCACAAACTAGGAAAAAATTCCTTCTTGACCCCAAAATAGCAGTCAGATGTCTCCTTGGATCAAGCAGCTATTACCCCACTAATTCGAAATTATATCCCTGTATGTTATGTTTTTGTAAGTATTTATCCAATTGCAGTTTAAACATCTGTAGTGACTCTGACAAAACCACCTCTTCAGGCAGAGAATTCCTTATTGCTCTTACTGTAAAAAAAAACCTTTCCTTGCCTTAGATGAAATCTCCTTTCTTCCAGCCTAAATGTGTGACCTTGTGTCCTATGTATAGCCCTGTTTATGAATAGATTTCCAGATAAAGGTTTGTACTGGCCCCGAATATATTTGTATAAAGTTATCATATCCCCTCTCAGGCGCCGTTTTTCCAAACTAAACAGATTTAATTTTTTAACCTTTCTTCATAACTAAAATGCTCCATTCCTTTTATCAATTTTGTAGCTCTTCTCTGGACTTTTTCTAGTGCCATGATATCTTTCTTTAGAACAGGCGCCCAAAATTGCACAGCATATTCAAGGTGTGGTCTTACCAGCGATTTATAAGAGGCAAAATTATATTTTCATCCCGAGAATTTATGCCCCTATTTATACATGACAAAACCTTACTGGCCTTAGCAACTGCAGATTGACATTGCATATTGCTGCCTAATTTGTTGTCTATAACAATTCCCAAATCCTTCTCATGTGTGGTTATCCCTAATTCACTACCATTTAGTGTGTAAGTTGCTTGTGCATTCTTAACACCAAAGTGCATAACTTTGCATTTCTCTACGTTAAATTTCATTTGCCATTTTAGTGCCCAGTCCCCCAATCTATCCAAATTCCTCTGCAGCAAAGCAATATCCTGCTCACATTTTATTACTTTACAAAGTTTTGTGTCATCTGCAAACACTGATACATGGCTTTCAATGCCTATTTCAAGATCATTTATAAATATGTGAAATAGAAGTGGTCCCAAAACAGAACCCTGAGAGACACCACTTACCACTTTTGTCCAGCCTGAAAATTTACCATTAATTACAACTCGTTGTACTCTATCCTTAAGCCAATGTTCTACCCAAGAACAAGAATATTCATCTAGACCAATTTCTTTTAGTTTGAAGACTAACCTATTGTGAGGAACCGTGTCAAATACCTTGGCAAAATCCAAGTAGATCACATCCACTGCAACACCCTGATCTATACTTCTACTTACTTCTTCGTAGAATGCAATTAGGATAGTTTGACATGACCTATGTTTCATAAAACCATGCTAATAACAAAGTTCTTCCCAATGAATTCCTGAATATTATCCCTTAATAGCCCTTCAAATATTTTCCCAGTTACAGAAGTTAAGCTCACAGGTCTATAATTTCCAGGCAAGGATTTTGAACCCTTTTTAAATATAGGAACAACATCTGCCTTCCTCCAATCCTCCAGTACAACACCTGAAACAAAATAATCTTGAAAAATTAAATACAGAGGTTCACTTATTTCCCCACTTAGCTCCTTAAGTATCCGTGGGTGAATACAGTCAGGTCCCGGAGTTTTATTTACATTCATTTTCTTTAGTAGCTGTAGCACCTTGTCTCGAGTTGTCCAATCACAAGTTATTTGCAAGTTTTTTGCAGCAATCATTTGCATATCTCTTGCCATAGGATCCTCATTAATATATACTGAAGAAAAATAGTTATTTAAAATTTCTGCTTTTTCCTGGTCTTCATTAGCTAATAAACCCAACTCTGTTTCTAGTGTACCTACACTTTCATTTTTTTTGTTAGAATTGATGTACTTGAAAACATTTTGGGGTTTGGTTTTGCATTCTTTAGCTATTAATGTCTCATTTTCTAGTTTAGCCACTTTAATTGCCTTTTTGCAAGCGTTATTGGCTTCCTTATATCTTAAATAGGATGCCTTTGATTTGACTGATTTAAATGCTTTAAATGCCCTTTTTTTATTTGTAATCTCTTGTTTTACTTCTCTACTAAGCCACATTGGTTTTAATTTGTTTCTTTTATATCTATTACGCAATGGTACATACTGAGAAATGTACCTTTCTAATATTTGTTTGAATAGTTTCCATTTATCCTCAGTGTTTTTATCACTAAGGAGTTTATGCCAGTCGATATGTTGTAGAGCTTCCCTAATCTTATTGAAATTGGCTTTTTTTAAATTATATGTTTTAGTATACCCCACTTGCTTTTGCTTTTTTGAGTTTATTTCAAAATTTACCATATTGTGATCACTATTTCCCAAATGCTGTTGTTGGTTAAAAGATCAACATTGTTTGTTATGACGAGATCCAGACAAGCATCCTTTCTAGTTGGTGCTTGTACCATTTGTAACATAAAGGTGTCATTCAAAAACCTGATTCCCCTTGCTGAAGTACTAGTCCCTCTATCCCAATTTATGTCTGGGTAATTAAAATCTCCAATAATTAATATGTTACTGCTCACTGTTAAAAAAAAAAAAAAAAAGGTCCCCCCTCCTGAGCTCCCACCTATGACGCGCGAGTGGGGGCTTTTAAATTAAAGGGGGGACCTATTGCCCCCCCCCCCCCGGCTCCCACCCCTGTTTTTGTTAGTATAGGGTAGTGTTTTGGTTTGAGCTTAAGCCCAATGCTTTTCTGAAGCCTCTGCACTTAACCAAGACTCACGTGAATGAGTACTTTATCATGTGATATAATACTTACTTGTTTCTGTTTAAAGGCTTCCACTAAGGCTGCTGCATGTGTAGGCTTCAGGGGGAAGGTGATATGAGGACCTGTGTACACCTCTGGCACTTCAATTGATTCATATTCACAATATTTTTCCAGTTCAGTATCTTTGATATTGTCCTCATCAGAGAACATGCGACAGATGAAATCTCCTTACAAAAATGGAAATAGACAAACATGTTCTTAACGAGAAGTGCGGGTAAATTGTTAATATAAGGGCACAACCAATAATACAAATTCACAGAATATTATTCTTAAAATAAAACTCAAAAGTAAAATACTGTAGTGCTTCCTAACAGAACAGCTAATATAAGAGCACAACCAATAATAAATTAAAAGGGCAATGACTTAAATGCCTTAAAAGAGCAACATTAACAATATCACAAAATTATAAAAGCCAAAGAGTGTGGCTTTGTTTTAGGTCATTGTTCAAAGTTACTTTATATAGTTTGGTGTATGCATCATGCCCCTTCTACGTTGCTGCTCAATTCTCTGCCATTTAGGATTGAAATGACTTGTACAGACCTAGCCACAACATTAATACCTCCTGCCTTATATTGTGTAGGTCTGATTCCCCTGTGTTGCCAAAACAGCTCTGATGTGTCAAGGCATGGACTCCACAGTACCTCTGAACATGTCCTGTGGTATCTGGCACCAAGACATGAACAGCAGACCCTTTAAGTCATGCAAGTTGCAAGGTGGGTAACTTCATCGATTACATTTCTTGTTCCAGCTCAATAGAATTGAGTTCCGGGGAATTTGGACGCCGAGGCAACTTTGTCATGTTCCTCAACCACTTTGTCATGTTCTCTTTGTTATGTTTCTCAACCACTTTAACTATGGTCCAGGGCTAATAATTTGTAGTGATATGCTACTAGCCAGGCCCTGAAATCTACTCGCCACTGTTCGCCATTGCATACCATCAAAGAGTCAATTTTTACTCTCCAGAGATAAATTTTCAATCTAGGTGAAGTTTTGAGCCTTGATTATTCTACATTTTGCTATACTATCCATTTTATTTCATTCCATACTACTTTACGCACATTAAACCTAGAGAAATTTGAGGAAAACTGTCCACAATTTCTATTGTTTGTGTAAGATTTATTTGATTTTTTTCTATAGCAAAATATAGATGTTAAAATAAAGATATATTTATATCATCTCATGTTCCATTGACATCTTTCAAATAAAGAGTGACTTACTCTCCTTACTGTTGTCGGAGGTGAAATGGTCCATGAGAAAGTTGAAAAAATCATAAAGCTGTGAAGATGAAAAAAAAAAATAGAAAAGTTAAATTGTTTTATTCTTAAAAATATACAACCTTTGTGCTGTAACTTTATTTGCTTGAAAATGTATTACATTAAATACTCTTTCCATAAAGTAATTTTTGGTTTAAAATAAATGGATGCATTTAATCCCTGGCTAACGGAATACTCACTGGGATAGAATCCTTAAGGGAAATCAGAATTTGTCTTTAACTGTAATAAGCTCATTTTGCACAACATTTCTATATGCATCAAGATGACAGTTATTTATCCCTGTTGCCTTTTGATTGATAAAACAAGCAGAAATCATGTATTTTATTTTATCATGTAAATATAAGTTTACATGCAGACTCGTGTTATTTGCTTTGTGTTTTATTATATATACTTCTCTCTGTATACCCACGTACTCCCTGGAAGTGGGCATATCTCACATAAAGAAGGCATACCAGCCTCTATAGCAGGCCCCACTCTGGGTAGAATAACTGCAGAGTTCTTCCTTATCCACTCTGATTTAATCTGAAACACATTCTGTTTTGTCTGGTGTCCATTGTTTGCTGCTTGTATCTAAATACTATTATTTTTATGTTTTATTATTTTTTGTTTGTTTTTTAAATGCTTAGGATAGCAATATAAAAAAAAAGAAAAGAAAAAAGTTTAGTAAATACCTGGACTATGATCCAGTAGAATAAACACAATAAAGAAATGTATACATAAATCTATGTTGTAAACAAACAAGTAGTTTCACAATGACACTTATCTATGGATATGCTGAACTCACCAATTGCTTCTAATCTATGGATGCAATCAATGTGTCTCTACACCAGCATTTCCCAACTAGTGTTCCGTGAACATTTGCCAACCGGGTGGCCCAAGCATTTAGGGCCACCCGATGAGGGGTCCGGTCAGGCGCCATGGCCATCTAATAGCGCGACCGCATCCCTGTTGTATGGGATGCTGGGAGGAAGTGAGCCAGCAGCACTGAAGACCCTCCTGCAGAACAAAAAGGTAAGTGAACAGCAAATTTAAACATATGTGTGTGTATCTGTGTCTGTGTGTGTATGTGCTAGTGTGTATCTGTGTGTCAGTGTGTGTATGTGTCAGTGTGTGTATGTGTGTCAATGTTTCTGTCAGTGTGTGTATCTGTGTGCTACTATGTGCCTGTGTGTATATCTGTGTGTCAGATACATACACACACACAGATACACACACTGACACATACAAACACAGAAACACACCGGCGCATACACACAGATATTCACAACTTGACACTCAGATACACACTGGCACACACACAGATTTACACACTGGTAGATACACACAGGCACACAGATACACACACTGACACACAGATCCACACTCCTTAAGTCCTTAACCCACAAATCCATACACACACACAGATACACACACCTTGACACACAGTGTGTATATGTGTACCAATGTGTGTATCTGTCAGTGTGTGTATGTCTGTGTGTGTGCTAGTGTGTCAAGTTGAGTATGTGCTGGTGTGTATCTGTATTTTCCAGTTTGTGTATCTGTGTGTCAAGTGCAGGTGTGTATCTTTTTTTTTTTAGTGTGTGTTTCTGTTTGTTATTAAGTATGTGTGTGACATGACATGTACAGACATCCCAGCAATCAAACACCAACACAACACACACTCCTGCAAACACAAACATTACATAAAAGGACACCTCTGAACTCTAACACCAAAATTATATACAAACACTGAAAAACCAATACTAGCACAAATGTACATCCACATTTAAAATCAAGCACTACATCCAAATTCACCTCTGCATGCAAATGCTAACATTCCATACAAACACATCCGTGTATTAAAATGATAAAATTAAAAAGAAACACTAACTCTACACACAAAAATACACCTGCTCCTTAGTACTGTAATCTGTTTACTATCTGTAGAAATTAGTGTGTACCATCTTAACTGTGATTACATATTGGCATCCCTTACATATAGCTGTGACCAGTCATACTGTTATCTACAAGTGGCTCTATTAGCAGACAATGTTTTCCCATAGAAATTCTGGGCAGTACCACCAGATAATTTAGCAGAGCATGTTTTCACAGAGAGAATGTTGACAAGATTAAAAGCCTCTGAATCATACCTGAAAATCTGGGTCAACCAGGAATTAATGAGGCTTATTTGTAAGCAAACTGCTAAGTGCTAGGACGAGAAGATCATTGTGGTGCTTCCTAGACAACAGGTTGTTCGTGATATAAATTTCAGGGTGACAAGAGGACAGTGGGTCAAATACTTACCTAAAAACCTGGCAGGGAAGGTCAAGGCTCTTGTAATATAATAAAGTAAAAAAACGGAGTCCTTAAAATGTAAAATCCTATGCTACTAGTCAGGCCTTAAAAGTTGCACTTCACTCATGTCTGGAGGGTCCATGGGACATGCACAAGGGGGGAATTTCTATGCTTCCTTGGACTATTGAGTGGGAATTTAAGGGGCCTCATAATAGTATATGTGATAATATCCAGCATTTATAGGGCTTTTTCTTCTCTGGAATTCTCCAGAACAAGATCTTAAATGCACTTTGAGCTATATAGCACTCTAATATCAAACAACAACAACAAGTGCTGGAGTATACATTTCAACAAATATTGCGCTACTTAACATGCAAAATCAGAGCTTTTAAAAGTAACATGTACAGTAACATGAATGTAATTTTTAAGTTGATTATTTGGATGTGGGGATCCTAATATAAATTAGTGATATGGTAGACTTAGAGTTGTGGATAAAAGGCATTTTGCACAGTCTGTTGCTCTTCATAATTCATTTTCTGCACTTTCAGAGTGTAATGGTGTTGTGGACAGAGGCACTGAGGCTAGTGGTGTTGTGGAGAGAGGCACTGAGGCTAGTGGTGTTGTGGAGAGAGGCACTGAGGCTATGGTGAGGCCTAATAGAAAGCAGTTGTTGTTGGGGGATTCCATTATAAGAGGTGTGGAGATGGACAATGGTGGTCTTGTGAGGTGTCTTCCCGGAGCTACTGCTCACAGAGACAGGAGACGTATCTGTAATATTGTTAAGCAAGCAAAGCAGGAAGGGGAATTGGATGTACTTGTCCATCTAGGGACAAATGACTTGGCTTGCAATGAGGTTTCAGAGGTTAAGGAAGTTTTTAGTGTTTTTGCCAATGATATACGGCAGGTTGCTTCCACATTGTCATTCTCTGAAGTTCTGCCTGTGCATAACACTCAGAACGACAGGCGGATGCGTATTAGGGACTTTAATTTGTTGCTTGGTGAATGGTGTCGGGAGCAAGGATTTGGCTTTATTTCTCATGGTAGTTCTGTTTGGAATGAAGATAAGCTGTACAAAAAAGATGGTTTGCATCTTTCTCAAAAGGGAACAAATGTTCTCAGTGAGCAGTTCAGAGGTTTTGCTAGGATGTATTTAAACTAGGAGGGGGGCAAAAGGGTGATAAAACATCAATCCAATTGTCCCCCAAAAGAAGGACAGAAAGTGCCTGTAGCAAGTGTGTTAAAAAATGATAAGCTTAGAGTCATGTCTACAAATGCTCGCAGTTTAGGGAATAAGATCCATGAACTTGTGGCAATAATGGCAACTGATAGTGTAGATTTAGTCGCTGTTACTGAGACATGGTACAATGAGAAAAATGACTGGGACATAGCAATACCAGGGTACTCTTTATATAGGAAAGATAGGGAAGGCAAGAAAGGGGGAGGGGTGGCCTTGTATGTGAAGGATAGCATAAAATCTAGCCTAATAAAAGTTAGTGAGGCAAACATAGAGTCCGTTTGGGCTACGTTAGAATTTGGTAATCACACAGTAACTCGTGTAGGTGTGATTTATAGGCCCCCAGGACAAATTGAAGAGTTAGATAATCTACTAGTTGAGGAAATAGCTAAAATGACAATGAAGGGGAAGTTATCATCATGGGTGACTTTAATCTTCCTGATGTAAATTGGAAAACAAAATTAGCTACTTGTGCCAGGAGCACACATATTCTAAACTCCCTACTGGGATTGTCTCTAAAACAAGTTGTTGAGGAGCCAACTCGTAAAGAGGCCATACTAGATTTAGTGTTAACAAATGGAGATTTGGTATCAGATGTTACTGTAGGTGAAAGTTTAGGATCCAGTGATCATCAGTCAGTGTGGTTTAATATAAGAACAGTGACTGAGTCACACCACACAAAAACAAAAGTTTTAGACTTTAGAAAAACAGACTTTTCTAAAATTAGAATATGGGTAGAGGAGTCATTATCAGACTGGAGCAATTTAAATGGAGTCCAAGAAAAATGGGATTATTTAAAAGTTGCACTATTGAAGGCAACAGAAAATTGCATTAGGCTTGTCAGTAAAAGCAAAAAATTCAAGAAACCACTGTGGTACTCCGCAGATGTGGCCAAAATAGTTAAAAACAAAAAGTTAGCATTTAGGAATTATAAAAAAACCCAGAGTGAGGAAGACAAAATGATCTATAAGATTAAGCAGAAAGAGGCTAAGCAAGTTATAAGAGCTTCCAAATCACACACAGAAGAGAAAATAGCACAGTCAGTAAAAAAGGGGGATAAAACATTTTTAGATACATAAATGAGAAAAGAAAAGTAAAACAAGGATTAGTTAGATTAAAAACAAAAGAAGGAAGGTATGTAGAAGAGGATAAAGGTCTAGCTGACTGCCTCAATGAATATTTTTGTTCTGTATTTACAGATGAAAATGAAGGAAAGGGACCTCAGTTGAGAAAAAGGATAAATTAGTCATTTATTACACGTGAGTTTACAGAGGAAGAGGTTCTATTTCAACTGTCAAAAGTAAAGACAAATAAGTCAATGGGACCTGATGGAATACACCCAAAGCTATTAAAAGAGCTTAGTGGTGTACTAGCAAAACCATTAACAGATTTATTTAACCAATCATTGTTAACAGGAGTAGTCCCAGAAGATTGGAAGTTAGCGAATGTTGTGCCCATTTACAAGAAAGGTAATAGGGAGGAGTCGGGCAACTATAGGCCAGTAAGCCTTACTTCAGTAGTGGGGAAAGTGATGGAAACCATGTTAAAGGATAGGATTGTTGAACATCTAAAAACACATGGATTTCAAGATCAGAGACAACATGGGTTTACTTCAGGGAGATCATGCCAAACTAATCTTATTGATTTTTTTGATTGGGTAACTAAAATTATAGATCAGGGTGGTGCAGTAGACATTGCTTACCTAGATTTCAGTAAGGCTTTTGACACTGTTGCACATAGAAGGCTTATCAATAAACTGCAATCTTTAAGTTTGGATTCAAATATTGTTGAATGGGTAAGGCAGTGGCTGAGTGACAGGCAACAGAGGGTTGTAGTTAATGGAATATATTCGAAGCTTGGACTTGTCACCAGTGGGGTACCTCAGGGATCTGTACTTGGACCCATTCTCTTTAATATTTTTATTAGTGATATTGCAGAAGGTCTTGATGGTAAGGTATGTCTTTTTGCTGATGATACTAAGATATGTAACAGGGTTGATGTTCCAGGAGGGATAAGCCAAATGACAAATGATTTAGGTAAACTAGAAAAATGGTCAGAATTGTGGCAACTGACATTTAATGTGGATAAGTGCAAGATAATGCATCTTGGACGTAAAAACCCAAGGGCAGAGTACAGAATATTTGATAGAGTCCTAACCTCAACATATGAGGAAAGGGATTTAGGGGTGATTATTTCTGATGACTTAAAGGTAGGCAGACAATGTAATAGAGCAGCAGGAAATGCTAGCAGAATGCTTGGTTGTATAGGGAGAGGTATTAGCAGTAGAAAGAGGGAAGTGCTCATGCCATTGTACAGAACACTGGTGAGACCTCACTTGGAGTATTGTACACAGTACTGGAGACCGTATCTTCAGAAGGATATTGATACCTTAGAGAGGGTTCAGAGAAGGGCTACTAAACTGGTTCATGGATTGCGGGATAAAACTTACCAGGAAAGGTTAAAGGATCTTAACATGTATAGCTTGGAGGAAAGACGAGACAGGGGGGATATGATAGAAACATTTAAATATATAAAGGGAATCAACACAGTAAAGGAGGAGACTATATTTAAAAGAAGAAAAACTACTACAACAAGAGGACATAGTCTTAAATTAGAGGGACAAAGGTTTAAAAATAATATCAGGAAGTATTACTTTACTGAGAGGGTAGTGGATGCATGGAATAGCCTTCCAGCTGAAGTGGTAGAGGTTAACACAGTAAAGGAGTTTAAGCATGCGTGGGATAGGCATAAGGCTATCCTAACTATAAGATAAGACTAGGGACTAATGAAAGTATTTAGAAAATTGGGCAGACTAGATGGGCCGAATGGTTCTTATCTGCCGTCACATTCTATGTTTCTATGTAAGAAACTTGTAGTGTCGGTGTAATCATGTTGCGAAATGCCATTGCATTCAGGATTGTAAACACATTTATAACAGAGAAACTTCAGGGTCTGAACCGCCAGCGCCCCACATATGATTGTTTAATAGCAGTGTAGCTAAGTGATACTCATACACAGATTTTTATTGTCATTTGTTTCTGCAATACACATTGAACATTAGTGTGAATCCAGTAGGTGCTGGAGTCCACACTTACAGCACTGTGACTGAACCTGCAAAACAACCCCACCTCTCTACCTATCCTTCTAATCTCCATATCTCCCTCTCCATCCATGTATCTGTCTCCATTCTATCACTCTCTCTTTGCTTCTTCTCATCTCTAATCCTTTTCTCTCTCTACCCTGAACGCCATTTCTTTGTCTGAATCTTCTTACCAAGCCCCATCTCTCTGTCTCCCTCTCTCCCGAGTGCTGATTCTTTCTCTCCACAGCCCTAAGTCTCTTTCATCTGTCTCACTCTTTCTCCCCAGCCCAATCCTTCTCATACAAGCTCCCTGCTCCCAGATCTATTCATCTACACCACCCCAACTCAATCTGCCTCTCTTTATCCCTATCTCTCTCTCCTGTACCTCCATACATATCTTTTTCTCCCTCAGCTTTACCTCTTTCTTTCTTCTGTTATGTACTTTACTCTGGTGGTTCTGTTCCACTCACAGTTGGAAATTGCTCATGTTTGTATGCTTACACAGCCCAGCTTTGTCACACAAAAATGTTTGAGGACCTGCTGAAGGGGCAGTGGACTTAAAATATCATTTCTCCAGGTGCTTCTAAGTGAACATCCCTATAATTTACAATTGGTCAGTTCTGGCAGGGGAAGTAGAGATTGATCCTTTGCATATTATAGCTCAGGCCAGATCACAAACAGAAGGAAAACATGGTACCTAGTTACAACTCAATCATTGCAGGGTGGAAATTGCCTGGATACTTCCACCCAGATCTGTCACTGGCTTCTAGACTTTGCCACCTCTTCTATACTGTATTATATTATTTATTTTATTATATTAAACTTTTATTTTTGAGCTTGTGCTTTAGTAGGATTGGCAATTATACTTTTGGTATTCTCCCATGACGTGGGAACTCCCACAATAAACAGCAAACACAAGCCAACTCTGGATGACTGATACAACTGAGCACTGAGACATCACACCATCCCCATCCGAAGGGGGAAACACTCCAGACACACCATAGATACCACACGTGGACAGCGACTGAAGCATGATAACGATGACCGACCACAAGTAAGCAATGCGACAGAGACAGCTGGCCAGGCCGCTGGGCGCTCCCCCCCCCCCCGCCATGATGGCCCGCCTCGCGGCGGGGGAGGGGACGCAGACCCGGGGAGAGAGGGTAGCTGACCCAGGAGAGAACCCGCAACATATCTAGGCACCACCAAAGTTAAGGAAAAGACAACAGGAAAGGGAGCCCCAGACCAGGTGCACGACTATAGGACCTGATCCCGCAAACCGACCCCTTTCTCACTCCCCATGTACGAGGACGTGACCTGGGACCTACCGCACCACTCACCATTTGATTGAGGTTCAGCTATAGAATTGTACGGCCCTCACTGATGTGGGCCAGCGGTCATCCGCTTCCGATAACGTTTTATAAAGGTTCATCTAGAGTTGGCGGTACCTGTGTCAGACGCAATTGGAGACCTGCGAGTCTCACTGACGATATAAGCTCTGCTATCTGTTATTGTTTGAACTGCTAATAAAAGCTTTATTTACAAAAAAAAAAAAAATTATACTTTTGGTATTCTATGACAATGGCAGCTTCATAAAGAGACACAGTAGGCACTGCAGCTGCTTCAACTCATTGAAGTGGTTATAATGTCTGTAGTTCATTGGAACCATCCTTACTTTCATCATTTAATGTTTTTAATGTTTTAATGATGAACAAGAATCCCCCGAAGCCCATCTCCTCTGTGCTGCTTGGGCTAACGAGGTAGCATTATCTTGATCAACAATGAGTGGCTCTGATTGGCTGAGAGTGTCAGCTGACCTTTTTCAGCCTATCACTATGCCCATTGCTGGTATAAATTAGTATGACTAGAAGGAAGTATGTAATTTCTGTTTTGGCCATTGGGACTGGGCTGTGGGCAGGGACCCTCGTTCAGTGTTAGATTGCTCGAAAATGGTTTAACACTGAAACAAGAGAAAGTGCAAAAGGACTCGAGACATTATGGTAATAGTTTGCTGCAGTTCTATGTATAGCTTATGTATTGTGTCCTACAGAAGAGCACATTACTTTGATTTGGTCCTGCTCCCCCGTGTACTCTATAGATTGGAATATGCTCCATGTGCATCTTCTCCTCACTTCCATTTGGGCTATGTAGCGTCGATACCAGCGCTGGATCAGAACTGCTGATTTGAATGCTGCAAAATCAAGAAAGTATTACATTAATATTTGGAAAATTTTCAAATTACCTTCCTCATATTGATTTCTAGCACACTGAGTTCAAGCCTCAGTTAGGACCTCTTAATCTAAGACTTAACTGCTAACAGTTGACTAGAATCATAGGGTCTGTATGTGCAAATAGGAATTCGATATTGGTGATTCCATTAATTAAATATATACATGAAGCAGTTTTAAGCCAACTACTAAAAAAAAAAAAACTTTTGGAATCATTACATATTAAGGGCTTGGGAGAACTCTGGCTGCTGAATAGTAATACAATCTTTAAAGTCTATGGACAACCACCCTTCACTTGTCAGTGATTGCTTTCTTCACATGAAATTGAGCCCTGGATTTGTTCTAAACACATGGGACACTAAAACCACATCCAGTAGCATAATTTAACAGACCGTGATCATTGTATATATCATATCATGTATATATATATATATATATATATATATATATATACACACACACAAGGCTCCTGTCTAACTCATCCATTTGCACTTTGATTGTCTTCTACTGAGACATGTGTACATCCTGCCACTGCCTACTACTCAAGAATAACATTTAAGCTCTTTACCCTTTATGACCCCTGTTTTTACAACTCAATACTCAATGACTTGTCTCCTGTGCTCTTCTCAAAGTGTTATAATCTAAACATCTACACTGCAAATAATCCATCTCTTCTTTATAAGAGCATTTTCATGCTACTTACTCTTTTTTCTTTAAAAAAAAGTATGAATTTAAAGATGCACCAATCCCAAAAATCATAACTTCACAATATTGGCAACATGTATATTTTGCCCTTAGTCTGTTATACTCTAGATACATCATATGTTTCACCTACCCACACACATTTCTGATAGGACACTTATCATCAAGCTTCCGATATACTATATTGTACTATGGTGGATTTAATTCACTGCATGGCTTGAAATTAATGGGTTTTAGATTATTTGATATGTATTATGATACACTTAGCTACAGCATTGATCAAACAAACCATCAGAATCAGATAGTAGAATATCCAATATAATAACAATTACAAGTTGTCAGTTGATGTCATGGATTCATATAAAACTATGCGCCACAAACTGTTAAACTCAACATTCCAGGGGTGTTTCAGACTGGTTTCAGAATTTCTCAACCATAAAAGCATCCAAGATGTGAACCACAAGGCAATACTCCAAACTGGTCTGGTCAATATTGTATGGGAATCAGTCACTATGAATGATTTGCTGTTTGCTCTCTTTTTCAGTGATAAACAACAGTATAAAATGCTGCACATACAGACTCCAGGCACCGTGACCACTTCAAATAACTAACCACTTATGCTGGTTGGAGTAACCCTTTAATGCCTTGCAAGCAGCATTGCTAAAGTAAAATTGTGCATCCTTTTACATTTGGCAGAAAAATCAGAATTTCATACTTGCACATAAAGGAGACATACCTGTCCCAGCTGGTGCGAGCGAAGAACCTGCAGGGAAGCATTAGCACATTAAGTTTTCTTTTTTGTGTTTGTTTAGAACATACTAGGTGGTTCATATTTGGTCAAAAATGAGTAAGAGCTATGACATGACTGATGTATCAATTATCTGTTTAAGTTGACTGTGTATCCTGTGTCCAGGGAATATCACTTTGTTAGAGTAGATACCTGCCTACAAGCACATCTCCTGTAGGGGGTGTCTGTTTTCAGCACTTACAATGTGCCTTTTTGATGCTTAAGCATACTCCCCAACATTTCAAATACACAAAGTGTGATTTACTAATAAATTTCTTTCGCAACTAAATAACAGTTTAGAACAGATCACAGACTAATGTATAAACACATTTATTGTAGTTTAAACACAGTGTAAACATTATGTTGGGTATTATAGCTGCTGAGCTCTGTTATACACTCAAACACACCAATAATATGGAGTTCCTAAAAAGGAGGCACATTAGAATAGAAAAGATGCACAGAGGAATTTTAGCCCCAAATAGGGACTGTCCCCCCTAACACACGTGGGAGAAGCACTTAAATGAGCTGGTGGAGGAGATAAGCACCAGTAGCCTTGGCCAGCCTTGGCCAGTGTCCTCTGTAGTCCAGTCAGCCTCCTATGCTTGATCGCAGAGCTGCAGGAACAGTTATAGTGGGTGTAAAGGAAATGCCTTGCAGGAGGAGCATGGGAAGCACTGAGTGATGCACACTGTATAACAACACTTGCAATACCACAGTCAATCAAAGTAGGGTGACCGAACAACAGAAATCAAAGGAGGAGGTATACTTTGCAAATAACCTTTCAAATACCGTATGCTCTAAACACTCTTTTCCCTATCCCAAGAAAACATACCTATTGCTTAGCCCTTTAAGGACGGCGGGCATTCTATGCCGTCCTTTTTGGAGTGGCTCTAAACGCCGGAGGGTGGCACAGAACGTCCCCGCCGTCCTTTATACTCACCGGGTCCCCACCATTCCCCTGGGAGCTCAGGCAGACCCCCTCTACCCGATCCGGTCCTCCTGGGCCATGTGATCGTGGAGTCCTTGCGATCACATGGCCGGAATAGCCGGCTTATGCAGTGCCTGCAGGGGGACTGCCTGAGCTCTCAGGTAATCCCCCTAATGCTAAAGTTATTAAAAGTTAATAAAAAGTTTAATAAAGTAAATAAAAGTACTTGGATCATATATATATATATATATATATATATATATATATATATATGATCTAAATACTTTTATAAGCACATACACATACATAAACCATTATTCTAAGTGTATTTTAATATTTATATATATATGTATATATATATATATATATATATATTTATATATATTCAAATACACTTAGAATGATGTTCATATATATATATATATATATATATATATATTTATATATATATTAAAAATAATCAATAAATAAAAATTAAATAAAAAAAATAATAAATATAAATTTCAAAAAAATATATACCAGTTTAAATTTGTTCTAAGTGTATTTTGATATTAATATACATATATATTAAATTCAAAATTCATTTAGAATAACGTTATAAATAGATACACTCCCTAAGTAGCTCAGATCCCCTCCCACTTCCTATTGCAGCACATAGTGCTGATGCCGATCACGTGACTCGCACTACATTTCCCACAGTGCCGTGCGAGTCACGTGACGCGCCATATCTTTTATAAAATCACATTTAAAGTTATAAAGTTCGTTTTAAATCTATTTCTATCTCAAATGATTGTTGTATCTGATATTTATTATACACATACTTTTATTTTTATTTTATACTTAATTGTAAACTTTAATTTTAAATGTACAATGCATTGCTCTGATTGGTTAATGATGCTATTTTGGCGCCATTTTTAAAGTACCAATGCACCTATATACACGCCTTGATTTGCCAGGTTCTAATACTATTCCATTTTGATAAAACCCTAGTGGTGAAAGCGTTAATGGTTTTAAATATTGTGTATTTTATATAATAAAGGATTTTTGGCTAGATTTCTGCGCCGTTACCTTCTTACACACTATTTTATTTCCCTGGCATTTTATTCATTTTTTAATACCTATCCTGAGGTGGGGATTATACCACAAATGCTACTACTAAAGTGCAGTGACGTCTGCACTCCATTTGTGAGTATATTTTATTTTATTTACTATTACGTCATATCATCAGAGAGCACTATTTGCTGTTTTTATTCTCCTCTTCTCCTGAGAGTTGGACATCATTATCTTCTGGAGGACAAGCATCCACATATCCTATAAGCGGGGGTTATTCCGCCGTATGCCTGTTACACCTGAGCTGGCCATAGCTCATTTAAATGTGAGTGTTCCATCTATATTTTAATCTATTTATTATTCATCTTATACATGCTGCACGATTGGTCCTTTCTCCTTGTGTCTTCCATATCACGAGACGATTTGAACTACTAGAAACATAGAAGACACTCTACCAGCAAATACAGTGACCAAGTCAATCTAACCTCAGACATTCCATTGGACTATTTATCTTTTTTTTCTTATCTTTTACTGTATTTTTATATTTTTAGTATTTTTTTATCTTGGCGCAGCCTTTTCTTTCTCCTTGTTAAACATCTTACTGTATTCAAGCCAGAAACTGTAAATCTGCATGCTGTTAGACTCAGGAAAAAAAAGCAGTCTGCTGACATGTGATGGCCTGATCCAATCACAGTGCTTCCCCATAGGATTGGCTGAGACTGACAAAGAGGCAGATCAGGGGCAGAGCCAGCATGATTCAAACACAGCCCTGGCCAATCAGCATCTCCTCATAGAGATGAATTGAATCAATGAACCTCAATGAGGAAAGTTCAGTGTCTGCATGCAGTGGGAGGAAATACTGAATCACAAGATGCTCATGCACAGCAGATCTGAGTGGATGGAGGCATATTATGCCTCCATCAACTCAGAAGTCCCTCTGGTTCACCCTGAGTGACTGCAACTGGAGGTGTTCCTAGCTTTCAATGTAAACAATGTGTTTTCTCAGAAAATACAGTGTTTACATGAGAAAGGATGTAGGGAGCTATAGTTCTCACCTGAACAACCTCATTAAGCTATAGTGTACCTTTAAGATATCAAGCCATCAAAAACCTCTCTCAAAAGTGACCACAGAAACATAAAGATGGCGAAGAGAGGACAATTTGACTCTGTATTTGAGGTGCTTGGGCACACCCGTCAAACCACTTGCATGCCCATGTTCTTATCATGTAACTCTTGAGCAATGTTTCTCATGCTGTTTTTCTAAAAATGCCCAAAAATTAGGAGTTGCTACTACAAAATAGTTTAAATGTATGATCAATTACAAAGACAAATATTCATGTGTCAATCTTAATATAATATTTATGGCCTTCAACAAAAAAAAAACATTCTGCTTATTTTATATCATATAAAAAACACACCACTGCATTTCTGGATCTTCTCCTGGCCCACATGCATGGTCTCTCCTCCTCCCTCTTCTAATTTTATTTCCATTGTAGTTGTTTCTCGTATTTCTACACACAGTATTTATTATATTGTTAAACGCCCAACTGAATTTGACTTGGGAAAAAAAAAATGGTTAACTGTGTCCATACCTTGATTGATAGACTTGGCCGCTATGATGTGGAAAGGAAGGAAGAAAATAAGATTATTTATACTTTGCAAATGGTTTGCGTTATTAAACAGACTGATAGATACATTCAGACAGACAGCCAGTAGAGGCGCTTCCTGCAGTTTCACAGAGTTTGACTCTGTGAAACAATGCTGGATGTCCTCATCTAAAACATCCCCAAAGAAATATATATTAAGTTAATGCTTTTCTATTGAGAAGGCCGAATGCACGCGCAGCCTTCGCTGCTCATGCATATTAGGTCCCCCATTTGCTGACGTTGGAGGAGCGTGACCAAGCAGGATGAGTTTAAATAATTTAAATTATTTTTTTTAACCTCTTACTGGTCACAGGTTGTGAGGGTGGTGGGGGGGCAAGAGGTTGGGGCACAAGGCACTGTAGTAATGATGTACCGAACGGTTCGCCGGCGAACATAGTGTGTTCGCGTCCGCCGCGGACGGCGAACGCATGCGCGGTTCGATCCGCCCCCTATTCGTCATCATTGAGTAAACTTTGACCCTGTACCTCACAGTCAGCAGACACATTCCAGCCAATTAGCAGCACACCCTCCCTAGCAGACCCTCCCACCTACTGGAAGGCATCCATTTTACATTCATTCTCAAGCTGCATGCTTAGTGAGAGGAGGGAAAGTGTAGTTGCTGTTGATTAGATAGGGAAATGCATAGCTAGGTTAGGGGTAGGGTATGCTTTTTTTTTTATGTGTAATGTAATTGCAGTTAGTTGTCTGCCACTGCTGCCAGCTTCTGTGTCAGGCTCACAGTGGATACTGTGCCCATTTGCCCAGTCAGTGCCACCACTCACCCATATCTGGTGTCACAATAGCTTGCATTTAAAAACAAAAAACTTTTTTCACTGTTATTGATTGAATAGCAGTCAGTGTCCTTAAAGCGGGTGTGTTAAGCTCACAGTGGATATGGTGCCCAGTGCCACCACTCACTGGTGTCACAATAGCTTGCATTTAAAAACAAAAAACTTTTTTCACTGTTATAGATTGAATAGCAGTCAGTGTCCTTAAAGCGGGTGTGTTAAGCTCACAGTGGATACGGTGCCAGTGCCACCACTCATATCTGGTGTCACAATAGCTTGCATTTAAAAACAAAAAACTTTTTTCACTGTTATAGATTGAATAGCAGTCAGTGTCCTTAAAGCGGGTGTGTTAAGCTCACAGTGGATACGGTGCCCAGTGCCACCACTCACTGGTGTCACAATAGCTTGCATTTAAAAACAAAAAACTTTTTTCACTGTTATAGATTGAATAGCAGTCAGTGTCCTTAAAGCGGGTGTGTTACGCTAACAGTGGATACGGTGCCCAGTGCCACCACTAACTGGTGTCACAATAGCTTGCATTTAAAAACAAAAAACTTTTTTCACTGTTATAGATTGAATAGCAGTCAGTGTCCTTAAAGCGGGTGTGTTAAACTCACAGTGGATACGGTGCCCAGTGCCACCACTCACTCATATCTGGTGTCACAATAGCTTGCATTTAAAAACAAAAAACTTTTTCACTGTTATAGATTGAATAGCAGTCAGTGTCCTTAAAGCGGGTGTGTTAAGCTCACAGTGGATACGGTGCCCAGTGCCACCACTCACTGGTGTCACAATAGCTTGCATTTAAAAACAAAAAACTTTTTTCACTGTTATAGATAGAATAGCAGTCAGTGTCCTTAAAGCGGGTGTGTTACGCTAACAGTGGATACGGTTCCCAGTGCCACCACTCATATCTGGTGTCACAATAGCTTGCATTTAAAAACAAAAAACTTTTTTCACTGTTATAGATTGAATAGCAGTCAGTGTCCTTAAAGCGGGTGTGTTAAGCTCACAGTGGATACGGTGCCCAGTGCCACCACTCATATCTGGTGTCACAATAACTTGCATTTAAAAACAAAAAACTTTTTTCACTGTTATAGATTGAATAGCAGTCAGTGTCCTTAAAGCGGGTGTGTTACGCTAACAGTGTATACCGTGCCCAGTGCCACCACTCACTGGTGTCATAATAGCTTGGATTTAAAAACAAAAAACTTTTTCACTGTTATAGATTGAATAGCAGTCAGTGTCCTTAAAGCGGGTGTGTTACGCTAACAGTGGATACGGTGCCCAGTGCCACCACTTATATCTGGTGTCACAATAGCTTGCATTTAAAGCAAAAAACTTTTTTCACTGTTATAGATTGAATAGCAGTCAGTGTCCTTAAAGCGGGTGTGTTACGCTAACAGTGGATACGGTGACCTGTGCCACCACTTATATCTGGTGTCACAATAGCTTGGATTTAAAAAAAAAAAAACTTTTTTCACTGTTATAAATTGAATAGCAGTCGGTGTCCTTAAAGCGGGTGTGTTACGCTAACAATGGATACGGTGACCAGTGCCACCAATTATATCTGGTGTCACAATAGCTTGGATTTAAAAACAAAAAACTTTTTTCACTGTTATAGATTGAATAGCAGTCACTGTCCTTAAAGCGGGTGTGTTACGCTAACAGTGGATACGGTGCCCAGTCCCACCACTCACTGGTGTCACAATAGCTTACATTTAAAAACAAAAAACTTTTTTCACTGTTATAGATTGAATAGCAGTCAGTGTCCTTAAAGCGGATGTGTTACGCTAACAGTGGATACGGTGCCCAGTGCCATCACTCACTGGTGACATAATAGCTTGCATTTAAAAACCAAAAACTTTTTTCACTGTTATAGATTGAATAGCAGTCAGTTGTCTGCCACTGCTGCCAGCTTCTGTGTCAGGCTCACAGTGCATACTGTGCCCATTTCCCCAGTCAGTGCCACCAATTACATCTGGTGTCACAATGGCTTGGATTTAAAAACAAAAAACTTTTTCACTGTTATAGATTGAATAGCAGTCAGTTGTCTGCCACTGCTGCCAGCTTCTGTGTCAGGCTCACAGTGGATACTGTGCCCATTTCCCCAGTCAGTGCCACCACTTATATCTGGTGTCACAATAGCTTGCATTTAAAACAAAAAACTTTTTTCACTGTTATAGATTGTATAGCAGTCAGTGTCCTTAAAGCGGGTGTCAGGCCTCCTTCAGCGTATGCTCTGCAGACCTCTGCCTGTGTACTTTGCCACTCATATCTGGTGTCTCTGTAGCGTGCTTTTACAAAGAAAAAAAGGTTTCCAGTGTAAGCTAATAGCAGCCAGTCAGTGTCCTTGAAGTGGCTGTGTCAGGCCTACAGCCTGTGCTCTGCACAACTGTGCCAGTGCACATTGCCACTCATATCTGGTCTTACAGTAGCTTGCACGCATAGTACCACTAATCCCCAAAAAAATGACAGGCAGAGGCAGGCCACCCCGCAGGGGCCATCATGGTCGTGGTGCTGTGATTCCCTTTGGCCCTAGAATAATGCCCAGTTTTCAGAGGCCACGTACCCTGAACTTGAAAAGTTCTGAGGACATAGTTGACTGGCTAACACAGGACACCCAATCTTCTACAGCCTCCGTTCAGAACCTTGACGCACCATCCTCCTCCAGCTTAGCTTCAGGCACCTCTCAAGATACCACTCACCAGCCTGCCGCCACCACCAAAACTAGCACCACAGCCGCTTCGGTTGGTATGTCAGAGGAGTTATTCACACATCCGTTTGAAGAAATGAGTGATGCGCAACCATTATTGCCAGAGGATGTAGATAACAGGGATATGTCTCAGGCAGGCAGCATTACACACATGGGCGTACGGTGTGATGATGATGATGATGTTGTACCCGCTGCTGCTTCCTTTGCTGAGTTGTCAGATACAAGTGAAGCGGTTGATGATGACGATGCGTCCATGGATGTCACGTGGGTGCCCGCTCGTCAAGAAGAAGAACAGGGCGAAAGTTCAGATGGGGAGACAGGGAGGAGGAGGAGGCGAGTTGGAAGCAGGGGGAGGTCGTCGCAAGGAGCTAGTGGCACAGTCAGACAGCATGCATCGACACCCGGGGTCAGCCCGACAGCACGCCAATCAACGCATGCTGTGTCCATCACCAGAATGCCGTCATTGCAGAGCTCAGCAGTGTGGAATTTTTTTTGTGTGTCTACCTCTGACAACAGCGATGCCATTTGCAACCTGTGCCAAAAGAAACTGAGTCGTGGGAAGTCCAACACCCACCTAGGTACAACTGCTTTGCGTAGGCACATGATCTCACATCACAAGCGCCTATGGGATCAACACATGAGTACAAGCAGCTCGCCTACTCTAAGCCGCCAGCCTCCTCCTGGTCCAACATCTTCAGCCACGTCAACCACTGCTGTCCTCCTTGTCCCCTCTCAACCATCCGCCACTCCGCCTCCCGCCTTGAGCAGTTCACGCTCATCTTCCCACAGTCATGTGTCTGTCAAGGACATGTTTGAGCGTAAGAAGACAATGTCAGAAAGTCACCCCCTTGCCCAGCGTCTGACAGCTGGCTTGTCCAAACTATTAGCCCGCCAGCTTTTACCATACAAGCTGGTGGAGTCTGAGGCGTTCAAAAAATTTGTAGCTATTGGAACACCGCAGTGGAAGGTACCCGGACGAAATTTCTTTTCACAAAAGGCAATCCCCAACCTGTACTCGATTGTGCAAAAGGAAATAATGGCATGTCTGGCACACAGTGTTGGGGCAAGGGTCCATCTGACCACTGATACCTGCTCTGCAAAGCATGGTCAGGGCAGGTATATCACCTACACTGCGCATTGGGTAAACCTGCTGACTGCTGCCAAGCATGGAATGCATGGCTCTGCAGAGGAGTTGGTGACACCGCCACGACTTGCAGGCAGTCCTGCTGCCACCTCCTCTACTTCTCCTACTCCATCCTCTTCCATAACCTCCTCGGCTGAGTCCTCTTCTGCTGCTGCGTCTTGCTCCACATCAACGGCACCCCCCCAGCTTCCCAGGTACTATTCCACATCCCGGATACGGCAGTGTCACGCCGTCTTGGGTTTGACTTGCTTGAAAGCAGAGAGTCACACTGGACAAGCACTCCTGTCCGCCCTGAACGCACAGGTGGAAAAGTGGCTGACTCCGCAGTGACTGGATATTGGCAAAGTGGCTTGTGACAACGGAACAAATTTGTTAGCGGCATTGAAGTCGGGCAAGTTGACACATGTGCCGTGCATGGCACATGTGTGTAATCTGATCGTACAACGCTTTGTGCATAAGTACACAGGCTTACAGGACGTCCTGAAGCAGGCCAGGAAGGTGTGTGGCCATTTCAGAAGGCGTTCCTACGGCCATGGCTCACTTTGCCGATATCCAGCGGCCCGAAACAACATGCAGAAAGTGAAACGGCTTGATTTCGCGACAGCCGACCGTGATTTAAACACTCCCTAATAATATTGCGACCCGCCTGCTCCAACAAAGAAAAAGCCGTTAATGAATATTTGTATGACTGGCGGGTGCTAGGACAGCATCTGGGGAGGCTGGAATTTTTGCCACACTTACTGGGCGGCTCATGTAATGCCTGTAGGCTCATGCGTCCTTTTGAGGAGGTGACAAATTTAGTCAGTCGCACCAAGGCACCATCAGCGACATCATACCATTTGTTTTCTTCCTGGAGCGTGCCCTGCGAAGAGTGCTGGATCAGGCCGTAGATGAGCGTGAAGAGGAAGAGGAAGAGTTGTGGTCACCATCACCTCCAGAACAGCCTTATCAGCATCGCTTGCTGGACCTGCGGCAACGCTGGAAGAGGATTGTGAGGAAGAGGAGTCAGAGGAGGAATGTGGCTTTGAGGAGGAGGGAGAGGAGGAGCAAGACCAACCACAACAGGCATCCCAGGGTGCTCGTTGTCACCTATCTGGTACCCGTGGTGTTGTACGTGGCTGGGGGGAAGAAAATACCTTCATTGACATCGGTGAGGAGGAGGAACGGGAAATGAGTAGCTCGGCATCCAACCTTGTGCAAATGGGGTCTTTCATGCTGTCGTGCCTGTTGAGGGACCCTCGTATAAAAAGGCTGAAGGAGAGCGACCTGTACTGGGTGTCCACGCTACTAGACCCCCGGTATAAGCAGAAAGTGGCGGAAATGTTACCGAATTACAACAAGTATGAAAGGATACAGCATTTGCAAAATAAATTGAAAAGTATGCTTTACACAGCGTATAAGGGTGATGTCACAGCACAACGGGAATCTAACAGGGGGAGAGGTGGAAGTCATCCTCCTCCTCCCATGACCACGCCGGCAAGGACAGGACGCTTTAGAGACGTGTTGTTGATGGAGGACATGCGGACCTTTTAAGTCCTACGCATCGCCACAGCCCTTCGGGATCCACCCTCAGAGAGCGACTCGACCGACAGGTAGCAGACTACCTCGCCTTAACTGCAGATATCGACACTCTGAGGAGCGATGAACCCCTTGACTACTGGGTGTGCAGGCTTGACCTGTGGCCCGAGCTATCCCAATTTGCGATAGAACTTCTGGCCTGCCCCGCTTCAAGTGTCCTGTCAGAAAGGACCTTCAGAGCAGCAGGAGGTATTGTCACTGAGAAGAGAAGTCGCCTAGGTCAAAAAAGTCTAGATTACCTCACCTTTATTAAGATGAATGAGGGATGGATCCGAAGGGACTGACACTGGGCGATACATTAGATTAAAAAAGGCCTGATGAGATGAGCTGCCTTGGGCTAAAAATGGTCCACACGCTGCTGTATTTTAGCTCTGAATGCCGGTTGACTTGCGTGACTTATCAGCCACCAACTAGGGTTCAAGCCGCCATGTTTTAGGGCACTTTCTGCCTGTGAAACAAACATCAATTATAGATTGAATAGCAGTTAGTTGTCAAAGCGGCGGGTGT